>OX392463.1:0-692500 GCA_947623515.1 Neoascia interrupta
ACTATACAATGTGATCCGCCTTATTTTCCCCTGATTTTCTCAAATTCACCCTACTTCGAGTGCTTTATATTTTGCAAAACCACCAATACAACGGATGAATGAAACTGGTAATAAAATCTGGATAGTAACTTGACTCAATGGCCGAGAGTGTCAGTGCGCTGTCGCTGGTAGGCTATTTGATGGTAAAGACTTCGGTTTCGGATTGTGCGAAAAGGTCCTTTTTTATTACATAATCAGGACTGTGATAACTGATTTACTTAAATTAAACACAATAAAAGTGCTTTACCTACTTTCTGTAAGATCAAGAATTAATTTAATGTGCTACTTGCTTTACTTTAATTCACCACAATATATAAATGGTTTACTTTCTGCAAGATCAAGAACTAGTTTACTTAATTATCGTGTCTATTGCTCTAAATTTACTCAAATTCACCCCAATAGCAAACAGTAACAAGCAACCAGTCCAATGCATCAATACACATTGCCTTACGATCTGTCGCCACACCTTTCCACCATTAATGTTACCTATGTGTCTCAATTTGAAATATTCCATGCATTTAAAATGCAACTAGTGCAAGTACACGATCTCCATTATCATTACACACAGCCTTTCTGGCCTCACCATTTTGTTCCTGTGTTTCTCTCACAACATTTATTCGACGCTATAACAAGCAGTCCATTGCACTCGCACACATAGGTTTAATACTACACTCGCAATTCGAAGCCAACACTAATTTACTGTCTTTCATTT
This sequence comes from Neoascia interrupta, assembly GCA_947623515.1. Classification (NCBI taxonomy): domain Eukaryota; kingdom Metazoa; phylum Arthropoda; class Insecta; order Diptera; family Syrphidae; genus Neoascia; species Neoascia interrupta. The sequence continues at coordinate 752 of OX392463.1, forward strand.
TTAAAATGTCTCTCACATCGCAACCCGTCCAATAAATCAGCACACATTGCCTTATCCTCTGTCATCGCCACACCTTGCCACCATTTTGTTACGCTATAGGTAGGTAAAAGTGTCTGAATCTCAAATACTTTCTGCCATTAAAATTCGCCTAAAGCAAGCACGTGATCTACATTGCCTTCAAAGAAACTCTTATTGGTTCAATATTGTGCTCATTTGTCTCTCACAAAACTTTAATTCAGCGCAATAACAAGCAGCCCATTGCACTCGCACACATGGTATTAACCCCACATTAGCGATTCAGCCATAACAGAAATGTAGTGTCTCTCATTTTTAAAATATCTCTACCAATGCAACACTTCCAATACATCCAAGAACACTGTACTACCACCCTGTCGCCACATCTTGCCACCATTTATGTTATCTATGTGTCTTATTCTGACACATTTCGTGCCAATTAAATGCCCCTAATGCAAGCACACGATCTACATTACCTTTAGATAAACTCTTTTTGTCTTCACCATTATGTTCGTCTGTCACTCTCGCAACTTTAATTCGGCGCAATAACAAGCAGTCCGTTGCACTCGCACATATGGGTTTAATCCCACACGCGCAATTTGGTCAATAATAAATAAGTGTCACTAATTTTTTAAATGTCTCTATTATTGCAACCCGTCCAATCCATCCACAGACATTGCCTTACCACCTGCTGCCACACCTTGCCACCATATATGTTATCTATGTGTCTCAATCTTCAATATTCCATGCCAATAAAAAGCCCTTAATGCAAGCACACGATCTCCATTACCATTAAAAACACCCTTTTTGGCTTCACCATTGTATTCGCGTGTCTCTCTCACATCTTTTATTAATGGCAATCAGTCCATTGCACTCACGCGCGTATAAAGACCATATCTCACATGCTCCCTTTTATTAAAATTCCCCTTTCCACAATTGTTCCCTTGCTCAGTACCTATCCACCACACTTGGGAGCATGTCAAAACTAAACTATTTCTATCTCCGGAAAACGCTGCTTTTCGTTTACTTAATTATCGTGTCTATTGCTCTAAATTTACTCAAATTCACCCCAATAGCAAACAGTAACAAGCAACCAGTCCAATGCATCAATACACATTGCCTTACGATCTGTCGCCACACCTTTCCACCATTAATGTTACCTATGTGTCTCAATTTGAAATATTCCATGCATTTAAAATGCAACTAGTGCAAGTACACGATCTCCATTATCATTACACACAGCCTTTCTGGCCTCACCATTTTGTTCCTGTGTTTCTCTCACAACATTTATTCGACGCTATAACAAGCAGTCCATTGCACTCGCACACATAGGTTTAATACTACACTCGCAATTCGAAGCCAACACTAATTTACTGTCTTTCATTTTTAAAATGTCTCTCACATCGCAACCCGTCCAATAAATCAGCACACATTGCCTTATCCTCTGTCATCGCCACACCTTGCCACCATTTTGTTACGCTATAGGTAGGTAAAAGTGTCTGAATCTCAAATACTTTCTGCCATTAAAATTCGCCTAAAGCAAGCACGTGATCTACATTGCCTTCAAAGAAACTCTTATTGGTTCAATATTGTGCTCATTTGTCTCTCACAAAACTTTAATTCAGCGCAATAACAAGCAGCCCATTGCACTCGCACACATGGTATTAACCCCACATTAGCGATTCAGCCATAACAGAAATGTAGTGTCTCTCATTTTTAAAATATCTCTACCAATGCAACACTTCCAATACATCCAAGAACACTGTACTACCACCCTGTCGCCACATCTTGCCACCATTTATGTTATCTATGTGTCTTATTCTGACACATTTCGTGCCAATTAAATGCCCCTAATGCAAGCACACGATCTACATTACCTTTAGATAAACTCTTTTTGTCTTCACCATTATGTTCGTCTGTCACTCTCGCAACTTTAATTCGGCGCAATAACAAGCAGTCCGTTGCACTCGCACATATGGGTTTAATCCCACACGCGCAATTTGGTCAATAATAAATAAGTGTCACTAATTTTTTAAATGTCTCTATTATTGCAACCCGTCCAATCCATCCACAGACATTGCCTTACCACCTGCTGCCACACCTTGCCACCATATATGTTATCTATGTGTCTCAATCTTCAATATTCCATGCCAATAAAAAGCCCTTAATGCAAGCACACGATCTCCATTACCATTAAAAACACCCTTTTTGGCTTCACCATTGTATTCGCGTGTCTCTCTCACATCTTTTATTAATGGCAATCAGTCCATTGCACTCACGCGCGTATAAAGACCATATCTCACATGCTCCCTTTTATTAAAATTCCCCTTTCCACAATTGTTCCCTTGCTCAGTACCTATCCACCACACTTGGGAGCATGTCAAAACTAAACTATTTCTATCTCCGGAAAACGCTGCTTTTCGGCCTTTTTGGCTTCACCCTTTTTGGCTTCACCATTGTATTCGCGTGTCTCTCTCACATCTTTTATTAATGGCAATCAGTCCATTGCACTCACGCGCGTATAAAGACCATATCTCACATGCTCCCTTTTATTAAAATTCCCCTTTCCACAATTGTTCCCTTGCTCAGTACCTATCCACCACACTTGGGAGCATGTCAAAACTAAACTATTTCTATCTCCGGAAAACGCTGCTTTTCGTTTACTTAATTATCGTGTCTATTGCTCTAAATTTACTCAAATTCACCCCAATAGCAAACAGTAACAAGCAACCAGTCCAATGCATCAATACACATTGCCTTACGATCTGTCGCCACACCTTTCCACCATTAATGTTACCTATGTGTCTCAATTTGAAATATTCCATGCATTTAAAATGCAACTAGTGCAAGTACACGATCTCCATTATCATTACACACAGCCTTTCTGGCCTCACCATTTTGTTCCTGTGTTTCTCTCACAACATTTATTCGACGCTATAACAAGCAGTCCATTGCACTCGCACACATAGGTTTAATACTACACTCGCAATTCGAAGCCAACACTAATTTACTGTCTTTCATTTTTAAAATGTCTCTCACATCGCAACCCGTCCAATAAATCAGCACACATTGCCTTATCCTCTGTCATCGCCACACCTTGCCACCATTTTGTTACGCTATAGGTAGGTAAAAGTGTCTGAATCTCAAATACTTTCTGCCATTAAAATTCGCCTAAAGCAAGCACGTGATCTACATTGCCTTCAAAGAAACTCTTATTGGTTCAATATTGTGCTCATTTGTCTCTCACAAAACTTTAATTCAGCGCAATAACAAGCAGCCCATTGCACTCGCACACATGGTATTAACCCCACATTAGCGATTCAGCCATAACAGAAATGTAGTGTCTCTCATTTTTAAAATATCTCTACCAATGCAACACTTCCAATACATCCAAGAACACTGTACTACCACCCTGTCGCCACATCTTGCCACCATTTATGTTATCTATGTGTCTTATTCTGACACATTTCGTGCCAATTAAATGCCCCTAATGCAAGCACACGATCTACATTACCTTTAGATAAACTCTTTTTGTCTTCACCATTATGTTCGTCTGTCACTCTCGCAACTTTAATTCGGCGCAATAACAAGCAGTCCGTTGCACTCGCACATATGGGTTTAATCCCACACGCGCAATTTGGTCAATAATAAATAAGTGTCACTAATTTTTTAAATGTCTCTATTATTGCAACCCGTCCAATCCATCCACAGACATTGCCTTACCACCTGCTGCCACACCTTGCCACCATATATGTTATCTATGTGTCTCAATCTTCAATATTCCATGCCAATAAAAAGCCCTTAATGCAAGCACACGATCTCCATTACCATTAAAAACACCCTTTTTGGCTTCACCATTGTATTCGCGTGTCTCTCTCACATCTTTTATTAATGGCAATCAGTCCATTGCACTCACGCGCGTATAAAGACCATATCTCACATGCTCCCTTTTATTAAAATTCCCCTTTCCACAATTGTTCCCTTGCTCAGTACCTATCCACCACACTTGGGAGCATGTCAAAACTAAACTATTTCTATCTCCGGAAAACGCTGCTTTTCGGCCTTCCCCAAATTCACCCTACTTCGAGTGCTTTATATTTTGCAAAACCACCAATACAACGGATGAATGAAACTGGTAATAAAATCTGGATAGTAACTTGACTCAATGGCCGAGAGTGTCATTGCGCTGTCGCTGGTAGGCTATTTGATGGTAAAGACTTCGGTTTCGGATTGTGCGAAAAGGTCCTTTTTTATTACATAATCAGGACTGTGATAACTGATTTACTTAAATTAAACACAATAAAAGTGCTTTACCTACTTTCTGTAAGATCAAGAATTAATTTAATGTGCTACTTGCTTTACTTTAATTCACCACAATATATAAATGGTTTACTTTCTGCAAGATCAAGAACTAGTTTACTTAATTATCGTGTCTATTGCTCTAAATTTACTCAAATTCACCCCAATAGCAAACAGTAACAAGCAACCAGTCCAATGCATCAATACACATTGCCTTACGATCTGTCGCCACACCTTTCCACCATTAATGTTACCTATGTGTCTCAATTTGAAATATTCCATGCATTTAAAATGCAACTAGTGCAAGTACACGATCTCCATTATCATTACACACAGCCTTTCTGGCCTCACCATTTTGTTCCTGTGTTTCTCTCACAACATTTATTCGACGCTATAACAAGCAGTCCATTGCACTCGCACACATAGGTTTAATACTACACTCGCAATTCGAAGCCAACACTAATTTACTGTCTTTCATTTTTAAAATGTCTCTCACATCGCAACCCGTCCAATAAATCAGCACACATTGCCTTATCCTCTGTCATCGCCACACCTTGCCACCATTTTGTTACGCTATAGGTAGGTAAAAGTGTCTGAATCTCAAATACTTTCTGCCATTAAAATTCGCCTAAAGCAAGCACGTGATCTACATTGCCTTCAAAGAAACTCTTATTGGTTCAATATTGTGCTCATTTGTCTCTCACAAAACTTTAATTCAGCGCAATAACAAGCAGCCCATTGCACTCGCACACATGGTATTAACCCCACATTAGCGATTCAGCCATAACAGAAATGTAGTGTCTCTCATTTTTAAAATATCTCTACCAATGCAACACTTCCAATACATCCAAGAACACTGTACTACCACCCTGTCGCCACATCTTGCCACCATTTATGTTATCTATGTGTCTTATTCTGACACATTTCGTGCCAATTAAATGCCCCTAATGCAAGCACACGATCTACATTACCTTTAGATAAACTCTTTTTGTCTTCACCATTATGTTCGTCTGTCACTCTCGCAACTTTAATTCGGCGCAATAACAAGCAGTCCGTTGCACTCGCACATATGGGTTTAATCCCACACGCGCAATTTGGTCAATAATAAATAAGTGTCACTAATTTTTTAAATGTCTCTATTATTGCAACCCGTCCAATCCATCCACAGACATTGCCTTACCACCTGCTGCCACACCTTGCCACCATATATGTTATCTATGTGTCTCAATCTTCAATATTCCATGCCAATAAAAAGCCCTTAATGCAAGCACACGATCTCCATTACCATTAAAAACACCCTTTTTGGCTTCACCATTGTATTCGCGTGTCTCTCTCACATCTTTTATTAATGGCAATCAGTCCATTGCACTCACGCGCGTATAAAGACCATATCTCACATGCTCCCTTTTATTAAAATTCCCCTTTCCACAATTGTTCCCTTGCTCAGTACCTATCCACCACACTTGGGAGCATGTCAAAACTAAACTATTTCTATCTCCGGAAAACGCTGCTTTTCGTTTACTTAATTATCGTGTCTATTGCTCTAAATTTACTCAAATTCACCCCAATAGCAAACAGTAACAAGCAACCAGTCCAATGCATCAATACACATTGCCTTACGATCTGTCGCCACACCTTTCCACCATTAATGTTACCTATGTGTCTCAATTTGAAATATTCCATGCATTTAAAATGCAACTAGTGCAAGTACACGATCTCCATTATCATTACACACAGCCTTTCTGGCCTCACCATTTTGTTCCTGTGTTTCTCTCACAACATTTATTCGACGCTATAACAAGCAGTCCATTGCACTCGCACACATAGGTTTAATACTACACTCGCAATTCGAAGCCAACACTAATTTACTGTCTTTCATTTTTAAAATGTCTCTCACATCGCAACCCGTCCAATAAATCAGCACACATTGCCTTATCCTCTGTCATCGCCACACCTTGCCACCATTTTGTTACGCTATAGGTAGGTAAAAGTGTCTGAATCTCAAATACTTTCTGCCATTAAAATTCGCCTAAAGCAAGCACGTGATCTACATTGCCTTCAAAGAAACTCTTATTGGTTCAATATTGTGCTCATTTGTCTCTCACAAAACTTTAATTCAGCGCAATAACAAGCAGCCCATTGCACTCGCACACATGGTATTAACCCCACATTAGCGATTCAGCCATAACAGAAATGTAGTGTCTCTCATTTTTAAAATATCTCTACCAATGCAACACTTCCAATACATCCAAGAACACTGTACTACCACCCTGTCGCCACATCTTGCCACCATTTATGTTATCTATGTGTCTTATTCTGACACATTTCGTGCCAATTAAATGCCCCTAATGCAAGCACACGATCTACATTACCTTTAGATAAACTCTTTTTGTCTTCACCATTATGTTCGTCTGTCACTCTCGCAACTTTAATTCGGCGCAATAACAAGCAGTCCGTTGCACTCGCACATATGGGTTTAATCCCACACGCGCAATTTGGTCAATAATAAATAAGTGTCACTAATTTTTTAAATGTCTCTATTATTGCAACCCGTCCAATCCATCCACAGACATTGCCTTACCACCTGCTGCCACACCTTGCCACCATATATGTTATCTATGTGTCTCAATCTTCAATATTCCATGCCAATAAAAAGCCCTTAATGCAAGCACACGATCTCCATTACCATTAAAAACACCCTTTTTGGCTTCACCATTGTATTCGCGTGTCTCTCTCACATCTTTTATTAATGGCAATCAGTCCATTGCACTCACGCGCGTATAAAGACCATATCTCACATGCTCCCTTTTATTAAAATTCCCCTTTCCACAATTGTTCCCTTGCTCAGTACCTATCCACCACACTTGGGAGCATGTCAAAACTAAACTATTTCTATCTCCGGAAAACGCTGCTTTTCGGCCTTTTTGGCTTCACCCTTTTTGGCTTCACCATTGTATTCGCGTGTCTCTCTCACATCTTTTATTAATGGCAATCAGTCCATTGCACTCACGCGCGTATAAAGACCATATCTCACATGCTCCCTTTTATTAAAATTCCCCTTTCCACAATTGTTCCCTTGCTCAGTACCTATCCACCACACTTGGGAGCATGTCAAAACTAAACTATTTCTATCTCCGGAAAACGCTGCTTTTCGTTTACTTAATTATCGTGTCTATTGCTCTAAATTTACTCAAATTCACCCCAATAGCAAACAGTAACAAGCAACCAGTCCAATGCATCAATACACATTGCCTTACGATCTGTCGCCACACCTTTCCACCATTAATGTTACCTATGTGTCTCAATTTGAAATATTCCATGCATTTAAAATGCAACTAGTGCAAGTACACGATCTCCATTATCATTACACACAGCCTTTCTGGCCTCACCATTTTGTTCCTGTGTTTCTCTCACAACATTTATTCGACGCTATAACAAGCAGTCCATTGCACTCGCACACATAGGTTTAATACTACACTCGCAATTCGAAGCCAACACTAATTTACTGTCTTTCATTTTTAAAATGTCTCTCACATCGCAACCCGTCCAATAAATCAGCACACATTGCCTTATCCTCTGTCATCGCCACACCTTGCCACCATTTTGTTACGCTATAGGTAGGTAAAAGTGTCTGAATCTCAAATACTTTCTGCCATTAAAATTCGCCTAAAGCAAGCACGTGATCTACATTGCCTTCAAAGAAACTCTTATTGGTTCAATATTGTGCTCATTTGTCTCTCACAAAACTTTAATTCAGCGCAATAACAAGCAGCCCATTGCACTCGCACACATGGTATTAACCCCACATTAGCGATTCAGCCATAACAGAAATGTAGTGTCTCTCATTTTTAAAATATCTCTACCAATGCAACACTTCCAATACATCCAAGAACACTGTACTACCACCCTGTCGCCACATCTTGCCACCATTTATGTTATCTATGTGTCTTATTCTGACACATTTCGTGCCAATTAAATGCCCCTAATGCAAGCACACGATCTACATTACCTTTAGATAAACTCTTTTTGTCTTCACCATTATGTTCGTCTGTCACTCTCGCAACTTTAATTCGGCGCAATAACAAGCAGTCCGTTGCACTCGCACATATGGGTTTAATCCCACACGCGCAATTTGGTCAATAATAAATAAGTGTCACTAATTTTTTAAATGTCTCTATTATTGCAACCCGTCCAATCCATCCACAGACATTGCCTTACCACCTGCTGCCACACCTTGCCACCATATATGTTATCTATGTGTCTCAATCTTCAATATTCCATGCCAATAAAAAGCCCTTAATGCAAGCACACGATCTCCATTACCATTAAAAACACCCTTTTTGGCTTCACCATTGTATTCGCGTGTCTCTCTCACATCTTTTATTAATGGCAATCAGTCCATTGCACTCACGCGCGTATAAAGACCATATCTCACATGCTCCCTTTTATTAAAATTCCCCTTTCCACAATTGTTCCCTTGCTCAGTACCTATCCACCACACTTGGGAGCATGTCAAAACTAAACTATTTCTATCTCCGGAAAACGCTGCTTTTCGTTTACTTAATTATCGTGTCTATTGCTCTAAATTTACTCAAATTCACCCCAATAGCAAACAGTAACAAGCAACCAGTCCAATGCATCAATACACATTGCCTTACGATCTGTCGCCACACCTTTCCACCATTAATGTTACCTATGTGTCTCAATTTGAAATATTCCATGCATTTAAAATGCAACTAGTGCAAGTACACGATCTCCATTATCATTACACACAGCCTTTCTGGCCTCACCATTTTGTTCCTGTGTTTCTCTCACAACATTTATTCGACGCTATAACAAGCAGTCCATTGCACTCGCACACATAGGTTTAATACTACACTCGCAATTCGAAGCCAACACTAATTTACTGTCTTTCATTTTTAAAATGTCTCTCACATCGCAACCCGTCCAATAAATCAGCACACATTGCCTTATCCTCTGTCATCGCCACACCTTGCCACCATTTTGTTACGCTATAGGTAGGTAAAAGTGTCTGAATCTCAAATACTTTCTGCCATTAAAATTCGCCTAAAGCAAGCACGTGATCTACATTGCCTTCAAAGAAACTCTTATTGGTTCAATATTGTGCTCATTTGTCTCTCACAAAACTTTAATTCAGCGCAATAACAAGCAGCCCATTGCACTCGCACACATGGTATTAACCCCACATTAGCGATTCAGCCATAACAGAAATGTAGTGTCTCTCATTTTTAAAATATCTCTACCAATGCAACACTTCCAATACATCCAAGAACACTGTACTACCACCCTGTCGCCACATCTTGCCACCATTTATGTTATCTATGTGTCTTATTCTGACACATTTCGTGCCAATTAAATGCCCCTAATGCAAGCACACGATCTACATTACCTTTAGATAAACTCTTTTTGTCTTCACCATTATGTTCGTCTGTCACTCTCGCAACTTTAATTCGGCGCAATAACAAGCAGTCCGTTGCACTCGCACATATGGGTTTAATCCCACACGCGCAATTTGGTCAATAATAAATAAGTGTCACTAATTTTTTAAATGTCTCTATTATTGCAACCCGTCCAATCCATCCACAGACATTGCCTTACCACCTGCTGCCACACCTTGCCACCATATATGTTATCTATGTGTCTCAATCTTCAATATTCCATGCCAATAAAAAGCCCTTAATGCAAGCACACGATCTCCATTACCATTAAAAACACCCTTTTTGGCTTCACCATTGTATTCGCGTGTCTCTCTCACATCTTTTATTAATGGCAATCAGTCCATTGCACTCACGCGCGTATAAAGACCATATCTCACATGCTCCCTTTTATTAAAATTCCCCTTTCCACAATTGTTCCCTTGCTCAGTACCTATCCACCACACTTGGGAGCATGTCAAAACTAAACTATTTCTATCTCCGGAAAACGCTGCTTTTCGGCCTTTTTGGCTTCACCCTTTTTGGCTTCACCATTGTATTCGCGTGTCTCTCTCACATCTTTTATTAATGGCAATCAGTCCATTGCACTCACGCGCGTATAAAGACCATATCTCACATGCTCCCTTTTATTAAAATTCCCCTTTCCACAATTGTTCCCTTGCTCAGTACCTATCCACCACACTTGGGAGCATGTCAAAACTAAACTATTTCTATCTCCGGAAAACGCTGCTTTTCGTTTACTTAATTATCGTGTCTATTGCTCTAAATTTACTCAAATTCACCCCAATAGCAAACAGTAACAAGCAACCAGTCCAATGCATCAATACACATTGCCTTACGATCTGTCGCCACACCTTTCCACCATTAATGTTACCTATGTGTCTCAATTTGAAATATTCCATGCATTTAAAATGCAACTAGTGCAAGTACACGATCTCCATTATCATTACACACAGCCTTTCTGGCCTCACCATTTTGTTCCTGTGTTTCTCTCACAACATTTATTCGACGCTATAACAAGCAGTCCATTGCACTCGCACACATAGGTTTAATACTACACTCGCAATTCGAAGCCAACACTAATTTACTGTCTTTCATTTTTAAAATGTCTCTCACATCGCAACCCGTCCAATAAATCAGCACACATTGCCTTATCCTCTGTCATCGCCACACCTTGCCACCATTTTGTTACGCTATAGGTAGGTAAAAGTGTCTGAATCTCAAATACTTTCTGCCATTAAAATTCGCCTAAAGCAAGCACGTGATCTACATTGCCTTCAAAGAAACTCTTATTGGTTCAATATTGTGCTCATTTGTCTCTCACAAAACTTTAATTCAGCGCAATAACAAGCAGCCCATTGCACTCGCACACATGGTATTAACCCCACATTAGCGATTCAGCCATAACAGAAATGTAGTGTCTCTCATTTTTAAAATATCTCTACCAATGCAACACTTCCAATACATCCAAGAACACTGTACTACCACCCTGTCGCCACATCTTGCCACCATTTATGTTATCTATGTGTCTTATTCTGACACATTTCGTGCCAATTAAATGCCCCTAATGCAAGCACACGATCTACATTACCTTTAGATAAACTCTTTTTGTCTTCACCATTATGTTCGTCTGTCACTCTCGCAACTTTAATTCGGCGCAATAACAAGCAGTCCGTTGCACTCGCACATATGGGTTTAATCCCACACGCGCAATTTGGTCAATAATAAATAAGTGTCACTAATTTTTTAAATGTCTCTATTATTGCAACCCGTCCAATCCATCCACAGACATTGCCTTACCACCTGCTGCCACACCTTGCCACCATATATGTTATCTATGTGTCTCAATCTTCAATATTCCATGCCAATAAAAAGCCCTTAATGCAAGCACACGATCTCCATTACCATTAAAAACACCCTTTTTGGCTTCACCATTGTATTCGCGTGTCTCTCTCACATCTTTTATTAATGGCAATCAGTCCATTGCACTCACGCGCGTATAAAGACCATATCTCACATGCTCCCTTTTATTAAAATTCCCCTTTCCACAATTGTTCCCTTGCTCAGTACCTATCCACCACACTTGGGAGCATGTCAAAACTAAACTATTTCTATCTCCGGAAAACGCTGCTTTTCGGCCTTCCCCAATAGCCCACCCACCCCCCCCAACCACAACCCCCTTATAGAATTTAGTTGCGAATCCATTGGCGCCTCCAGTATTAGAAAAAAAACAACGATGTTCCCGCCAACCATCTACTTTCAAAAAGCTTGCCTTTCAAACATTTTTGGCGCTGGCAACCGATCATCTGAATTTCCTAAAATTATCATCTCACTAAAATCTAATTATTTCTCTTATCTACAAAATTTATTTCAGCCTGTTACGACCTTATTTGGCTTTGTAATCATTTTTCCAAAATTCTAACTCCATATTTTTTAACCAAATTTCCCATGAAAAGGACATTAATGTTGGTGTAAAAAGTGATTCCGATCTAGACTTTATTCTCTTTTACTCAATTTCACCCTATTTCGAGTGCTTAAATTTCTACTATACAATGTGATCCGCCTTATTTTCCCCTGATTTTCTCAAATTCACCCTACTTCGAGTGCTTTATATTTTGCAAAACCACCAATACAACGGATGAATGAAACTGGTAATAAAATCTGGATAGTAACTTGACTCAATGGCCGAGAGTGTCAGTGCGCTGTCGCTGGTAGGCTATTTGATGGTAAAGACTTCGGTTTCGGATTGTGCGAAAAGGTCCTTTTTTATTACATAATCAGGACTGTGATAACTGATTTACTTAAATTAAACACAATAAAAGTGCTTTACCTACTTTCTGTAAGATCAAGAATTAATTTAATGTGCTACTTGCTTTACTTTAATTCACCACAATATATAAATGGTTTACTTTCTGCAAGATCAAGAACTAGTTTACTTAATTATCGTGTCTATTGCTCTAAATTTACTCAAATTCACCCCAATAGCAAACAGTAACAAGCAACCAGTCCAATGCATCAATACACATTGCCTTACGATCTGTCGCCACACCTTTCCACCATTAATGTTACCTATGTGTCTCAATTTGAAATATTCCATGCATTTAAAATGCAACTAGTGCAAGTACACGATCTCCATTATCATTACACACAGCCTTTCTGGCCTCACCATTTTGTTCCTGTGTTTCTCTCACAACATTTATTCGACGCTATAACAAGCAGTCCATTGCACTCGCACACATAGGTTTAATACTACACTCGCAATTCGAAGCCAACACTAATTTACTGTCTTTCATTTTTAAAATGTCTCTCACATCGCAACCCGTCCAATAAATCAGCACACATTGCCTTATCCTCTGTCATCGCCACACCTTGCCACCATTTTGTTACGCTATAGGTAGGTAAAAGTGTCTGAATCTCAAATACTTTCTGCCATTAAAATTCGCCTAAAGCAAGCACGTGATCTACATTGCCTTCAAAGAAACTCTTATTGGTTCAATATTGTGCTCATTTGTCTCTCACAAAACTTTAATTCAGCGCAATAACAAGCAGCCCATTGCACTCGCACACATGGTATTAACCCCACATTAGCGATTCAGCCATAACAGAAATGTAGTGTCTCTCATTTTTAAAATATCTCTACCAATGCAACACTTCCAATACATCCAAGAACACTGTACTACCACCCTGTCGCCACATCTTGCCACCATTTATGTTATCTATGTGTCTTATTCTGACACATTTCGTGCCAATTAAATGCCCCTAATGCAAGCACACGATCTACATTACCTTTAGATAAACTCTTTTTGTCTTCACCATTATGTTCGTCTGTCACTCTCGCAACTTTAATTCGGCGCAATAACAAGCAGTCCGTTGCACTCGCACATATGGGTTTAATCCCACACGCGCAATTTGGTCAATAATAAATAAGTGTCACTAATTTTTTAAATGTCTCTATTATTGCAACCCGTCCAATCCATCCACAGACATTGCCTTACCACCTGCTGCCACACCTTGCCACCATATATGTTATCTATGTGTCTCAATCTTCAATATTCCATGCCAATAAAAAGCCCTTAATGCAAGCACACGATCTCCATTACCATTAAAAACACCCTTTTTGGCTTCACCATTGTATTCGCGTGTCTCTCTCACATCTTTTATTAATGGCAATCAGTCCATTGCACTCACGCGCGTATAAAGACCATATCTCACATGCTCCCTTTTATTAAAATTCCCCTTTCCACAATTGTTCCCTTGCTCAGTACCTATCCACCACACTTGGGAGCATGTCAAAACTAAACTATTTCTATCTCCGGAAAACGCTGCTTTTCGTTTACTTAATTATCGTGTCTATTGCTCTAAATTTACTCAAATTCACCCCAATAGCAAACAGTAACAAGCAACCAGTCCAATGCATCAATACACATTGCCTTACGATCTGTCGCCACACCTTTCCACCATTAATGTTACCTATGTGTCTCAATTTGAAATATTCCATGCATTTAAAATGCAACTAGTGCAAGTACACGATCTCCATTATCATTACACACAGCCTTTCTGGCCTCACCATTTTGTTCCTGTGTTTCTCTCACAACATTTATTCGACGCTATAACAAGCAGTCCATTGCACTCGCACACATAGGTTTAATACTACACTCGCAATTCGAAGCCAACACTAATTTACTGTCTTTCATTTTTAAAATGTCTCTCACATCGCAACCCGTCCAATAAATCAGCACACATTGCCTTATCCTCTGTCATCGCCACACCTTGCCACCATTTTGTTACGCTATAGGTAGGTAAAAGTGTCTGAATCTCAAATACTTTCTGCCATTAAAATTCGCCTAAAGCAAGCACGTGATCTACATTGCCTTCAAAGAAACTCTTATTGGTTCAATATTGTGCTCATTTGTCTCTCACAAAACTTTAATTCAGCGCAATAACAAGCAGCCCATTGCACTCGCACACATGGTATTAACCCCACATTAGCGATTCAGCCATAACAGAAATGTAGTGTCTCTCATTTTTAAAATATCTCTACCAATGCAACACTTCCAATACATCCAAGAACACTGTACTACCACCCTGTCGCCACATCTTGCCACCATTTATGTTATCTATGTGTCTTATTCTGACACATTTCGTGCCAATTAAATGCCCCTAATGCAAGCACACGATCTACATTACCTTTAGATAAACTCTTTTTGTCTTCACCATTATGTTCGTCTGTCACTCTCGCAACTTTAATTCGGCGCAATAACAAGCAGTCCGTTGCACTCGCACATATGGGTTTAATCCCACACGCGCAATTTGGTCAATAATAAATAAGTGTCACTAATTTTTTAAATGTCTCTATTATTGCAACCCGTCCAATCCATCCACAGACATTGCCTTACCACCTGCTGCCACACCTTGCCACCATATATGTTATCTATGTGTCTCAATCTTCAATATTCCATGCCAATAAAAAGCCCTTAATGCAAGCACACGATCTCCATTACCATTAAAAACACCCTTTTTGGCTTCACCATTGTATTCGCGTGTCTCTCTCACATCTTTTATTAATGGCAATCAGTCCATTGCACTCACGCGCGTATAAAGACCATATCTCACATGCTCCCTTTTATTAAAATTCCCCTTTCCACAATTGTTCCCTTGCTCAGTACCTATCCACCACACTTGGGAGCATGTCAAAACTAAACTATTTCTATCTCCGGAAAACGCTGCTTTTCGTTTACTTAATTATCGTGTCTATTGCTCTAAATTTACTCAAATTCACCCCAATAGCAAACAGTAACAAGCAACCAGTCCAATGCATCAATACACATTGCCTTACGATCTGTCGCCACACCTTTCCACCATTAATGTTACCTATGTGTCTCAATTTGAAATATTCCATGCATTTAAAATGCAACTAGTGCAAGTACACGATCTCCATTATCATTACACACAGCCTTTCTGGCCTCACCATTTTGTTCCTGTGTTTCTCTCACAACATTTATTCGACGCTATAACAAGCAGTCCATTGCACTCGCACACATAGGTTTAATACTACACTCGCAATTCGAAGCCAACACTAATTTACTGTCTTTCATTTTTAAAATGTCTCTCACATCGCAACCCGTCCAATAAATCAGCACACATTGCCTTATCCTCTGTCATCGCCACACCTTGCCACCATTTTGTTACGCTATAGGTAGGTAAAAGTGTCTGAATCTCAAATACTTTCTGCCATTAAAATTCGCCTAAAGCAAGCACGTGATCTACATTGCCTTCAAAGAAACTCTTATTGGTTCAATATTGTGCTCATTTGTCTCTCACAAAACTTTAATTCAGCGCAATAACAAGCAGCCCATTGCACTCGCACACATGGTATTAACCCCACATTAGCGATTCAGCCATAACAGAAATGTAGTGTCTCTCATTTTTAAAATATCTCTACCAATGCAACACTTCCAATACATCCAAGAACACTGTACTACCACCCTGTCGCCACATCTTGCCACCATTTATGTTATCTATGTGTCTTATTCTGACACATTTCGTGCCAATTAAATGCCCCTAATGCAAGCACACGATCTACATTACCTTTAGATAAACTCTTTTTGTCTTCACCATTATGTTCGTCTGTCACTCTCGCAACTTTAATTCGGCGCAATAACAAGCAGTCCGTTGCACTCGCACATATGGGTTTAATCCCACACGCGCAATTTGGTCAATAATAAATAAGTGTCACTAATTTTTTAAATGTCTCTATTATTGCAACCCGTCCAATCCATCCACAGACATTGCCTTACCACCTGCTGCCACACCTTGCCACCATATATGTTATCTATGTGTCTCAATCTTCAATATTCCATGCCAATAAAAAGCCCTTAATGCAAGCACACGATCTCCATTACCATTAAAAACACCCTTTTTGGCTTCACCATTGTATTCGCGTGTCTCTCTCACATCTTTTATTAATGGCAATCAGTCCATTGCACTCACGCGCGTATAAAGACCATATCTCACATGCTCCCTTTTATTAAAATTCCCCTTTCCACAATTGTTCCCTTGCTCAGTACCTATCCACCACACTTGGGAGCATGTCAAAACTAAACTATTTCTATCTCCGGAAAACGCTGCTTTTCGGCAGCATATTTTTTAACCAAATTTCCCATGAAAAGGACATTAATGTTGGTGTAAAAAGTGATTCCGATCTAGACTTTATTCTCTTTTACTCAATTTCACCCTATTTCGAGTGCTTAAATTTCTACTATACAATGTGATCCGCCTTATTTTCCCCTGATTTTCTCAAATTCACCCTACTTCGAGTGCTTTATATTTTGCAAAACCACCAATACAACGGATGAATGAAACTGGTAATAAAATCTGGATAGTAACTTGACTCAATGGCCGAGAGTGTCAGTGCGCTGTCGCTGGTAGGCTATTTGATGGTAAAGACTTCGGTTTCGGATTGTGCGAAAAGGTCCTTTTTTATTACATAATCAGGACTGTGATAACTGATTTACTTAAATTAAACACAATAAAAGTGCTTTACCTACTTTCTGTAAGATCAAGAATTAATTTAATGTGCTACTTGCTTTACTTTAATTCACCACAATATATAAATGGTTTACTTTCTGCAAGATCAAGAACTAGTTTACTTAATTATCGTGTCTATTGCTCTAAATTTACTCAAATTCACCCCAATAGCAAACAGTAACAAGCAACCAGTCCAATGCATCAATACACATTGCCTTACGATCTGTCGCCACACCTTTCCACCATTAATGTTACCTATGTGTCTCAATTTGAAATATTCCATGCATTTAAAATGCAACTAGTGCAAGTACACGATCTCCATTATCATTACACACAGCCTTTCTGGCCTCACCATTTTGTTCCTGTGTTTCTCTCACAACATTTATTCGACGCTATAACAAGCAGTCCATTGCACTCGCACACATAGGTTTAATACTACACTCGCAATTCGAAGCCAACACTAATTTACTGTCTTTCATTTTTAAAATGTCTCTCACATCGCAACCCGTCCAATAAATCAGCACACATTGCCTTATCCTCTGTCATCGCCACACCTTGCCACCATTTTGTTACGCTATAGGTAGGTAAAAGTGTCTGAATCTCAAATACTTTCTGCCATTAAAATTCGCCTAAAGCAAGCACGTGATCTACATTGCCTTCAAAGAAACTCTTATTGGTTCAATATTGTGCTCATTTGTCTCTCACAAAACTTTAATTCAGCGCAATAACAAGCAGCCCATTGCACTCGCACACATGGTATTAACCCCACATTAGCGATTCAGCCATAACAGAAATGTAGTGTCTCTCATTTTTAAAATATCTCTACCAATGCAACACTTCCAATACATCCAAGAACACTGTACTACCACCCTGTCGCCACATCTTGCCACCATTTATGTTATCTATGTGTCTTATTCTGACACATTTCGTGCCAATTAAATGCCCCTAATGCAAGCACACGATCTACATTACCTTTAGATAAACTCTTTTTGTCTTCACCATTATGTTCGTCTGTCACTCTCGCAACTTTAATTCGGCGCAATAACAAGCAGTCCGTTGCACTCGCACATATGGGTTTAATCCCACACGCGCAATTTGGTCAATAATAAATAAGTGTCACTAATTTTTTAAATGTCTCTATTATTGCAACCCGTCCAATCCATCCACAGACATTGCCTTACCACCTGCTGCCACACCTTGCCACCATATATGTTATCTATGTGTCTCAATCTTCAATATTCCATGCCAATAAAAAGCCCTTAATGCAAGCACACGATCTCCATTACCATTAAAAACACCCTTTTTGGCTTCACCATTGTATTCGCGTGTCTCTCTCACATCTTTTATTAATGGCAATCAGTCCATTGCACTCACGCGCGTATAAAGACCATATCTCACATGCTCCCTTTTATTAAAATTCCCCTTTCCACAATTGTTCCCTTGCTCAGTACCTATCCACCACACTTGGGAGCATGTCAAAACTAAACTATTTCTATCTCCGGAAAACGCTGCTTTTCGTTTACTTAATTATCGTGTCTATTGCTCTAAATTTACTCAAATTCACCCCAATAGCAAACAGTAACAAGCAACCAGTCCAATGCATCAATACACATTGCCTTACGATCTGTCGCCACACCTTTCCACCATTAATGTTACCTATGTGTCTCAATTTGAAATATTCCATGCATTTAAAATGCAACTAGTGCAAGTACACGATCTCCATTATCATTACACACAGCCTTTCTGGCCTCACCATTTTGTTCCTGTGTTTCTCTCACAACATTTATTCGACGCTATAACAAGCAGTCCATTGCACTCGCACACATAGGTTTAATACTACACTCGCAATTCGAAGCCAACACTAATTTACTGTCTTTCATTTTTAAAATGTCTCTCACATCGCAACCCGTCCAATAAATCAGCACACATTGCCTTATCCTCTGTCATCGCCACACCTTGCCACCATTTTGTTACGCTATAGGTAGGTAAAAGTGTCTGAATCTCAAATACTTTCTGCCATTAAAATTCGCCTAAAGCAAGCACGTGATCTACATTGCCTTCAAAGAAACTCTTATTGGTTCAATATTGTGCTCATTTGTCTCTCACAAAACTTTAATTCAGCGCAATAACAAGCAGCCCATTGCACTCGCACACATGGTATTAACCCCACATTAGCGATTCAGCCATAACAGAAATGTAGTGTCTCTCATTTTTAAAATATCTCTACCAATGCAACACTTCCAATACATCCAAGAACACTGTACTACCACCCTGTCGCCACATCTTGCCACCATTTATGTTATCTATGTGTCTTATTCTGACACATTTCGTGCCAATTAAATGCCCCCAATGCAAGCACACGATCTACATTACCTTTAGATAAACTCTTTTTGTCTTCACCATTATGTTCGTCTGTCACTCTCGCAACTTTAATTCGGCGCAATAACAAGCAGTCCGTTGCACTCGCACATATGGGTTTAATCCCACACGCGCAATTTGGTCAATAATAAATAAGTGTCACTAATTTTTTAAATGTCTCTATTATTGCAACCCGTCCAATCCATCCACAGACATTGCCTTACCACCTGCTGCCACACCTTGCCACCATATATGTTATCTATGTGTCTCAATCTTCAATATTCCATGCCAATAAAAAGCCCTTAATGCAAGCACACGATCTCCATTACCATTAAAAACACCCTTTTTGGCTTCACCATTGTATTCGCGTGTCTCTCTCACATCTTTTATTAATGGCAATCAGTCCATTGCACTCACGCGCGTATAAAGACCATATCTCACATGCTCCCTTTTATTAAAATTCCCCTTTCCACAATTGTTCCCTTGCTCAGTACCTATCCACCACACTTGGGAGCATGTCAAAACTAAACTATTTCTATCTCCGGAAAACGCTGCTTTTCGGCCTTCCCCAATAGCCCACCCACCCCCCCCAACCACAACCCCCTTATAGAATTTAGTTGCGAATCCATTGGCGCCTCCAGTATTAGAAAAAAAACAACGATGTTCCCGCCAACCATCTACTTTCAAAAAGCTTGCCTTTCAAACATTTTTGGCGCTGTCAACCGATCATCTGAATTTCCTAAAATTATCATCTCACTAAAATCTAATTATTTCTCTTATCTACAAAATTTATTTCAGCCTGTTACGACCTTATTTGGCTTTGTAATCATTTTTCCAAAATTCTAACTCCATATTTTTTAACCAAATTTCCCATGAAAAGGACATTAATGTTGGTGTAAAAAGTGATTCCGATCTAGACTTTATTCTCTTTTACTCAATTTCACCCTATTTCGAGTGCTTAAATTTCTACTATACAATGTGATCCGCCTTATTTTCCCCTGATTTTCTCAAATTCACCCTACTTCGAGTGCTTTATATTTTGCAAAACCACCAATACAACGGATGAATGAAACTGGTAATAAAATCTGGATAGTAACTTGACTCAATGGCCGAGAGTGTCAGTGCGCTGTCGCTGGTAGGCTATTTGATGGTAAAGACTTCGGTTTCGGATTGTGCGAAAAGGTCCTTTTTTATTACATAATCAGGACTGTGATAACTGATTTACTTAAATTAAACACAATAAAAGTGCTTTACCTACTTTCTGTAAGATCAAGAATTAATTTAATGTGCTACTTGCTTTACTTTAATTCACCACAATATATAAATGGTTTACTTTCTGCAAGATCAAGAACTAGTTTACTTAATTATCGTGTCTATTGCTCTAAATTTACTCAAATTCACCCCAATAGCAAACAGTAACAAGCAACCAGTCCAATGCATCAATACACATTGCCTTACGATCTGTCGCCACACCTTTCCACCATTAATGTTACCTATGTGTCTCAATTTGAAATATTCCATGCATTTAAAATGCAACTAGTGCAAGTACACGATCTCCATTATCATTACACACAGCCTTTCTGGCCTCACCATTTTGTTCCTGTGTTTCTCTCACAACATTTATTCGACGCTATAACAAGCAGTCCATTGCACTCGCACACATAGGTTTAATACTACACTCGCAATTCGAAGCCAACACTAATTTACTGTCTTTCATTTTTAAAATGTCTCTCACATCGCAACCCGTCCAATAAATCAGCACACATTGCCTTATCCTCTGTCATCGCCACACCTTGCCACCATTTTGTTACGCTATAGGTAGGTAAAAGTGTCTGAATCTCAAATACTTTCTGCCATTAAAATTCGCCTAAAGCAAGCACGTGATCTACATTGCCTTCAAAGAAACTCTTATTGGTTCAATATTGTGCTCATTTGTCTCTCACAAAACTTTAATTCAGCGCAATAACAAGCAGCCCATTGCACTCGCACACATGGTATTAACCCCACATTAGCGATTCAGCCATAACAGAAATGTAGTGTCTCTCATTTTTAAAATATCTCTACCAATGCAACACTTCCAATACATCCAAGAACACTGTACTACCACCCTGTCGCCACATCTTGCCACCATTTATGTTATCTATGTGTCTTATTCTGACACATTTCGTGCCAATTAAATGCCCCTAATGCAAGCACACGATCTACATTACCTTTAGATAAACTCTTTTTGTCTTCACCATTATGTTCGTCTGTCACTCTCGCAACTTTAATTCGGCGCAATAACAAGCAGTCCGTTGCACTCGCACATATGGGTTTAATCCCACACGCGCAATTTGGTCAATAATAAATAAGTGTCACTAATTTTTTAAATGTCTCTATTATTGCAACCCGTCCAATCCATCCACAGACATTGCCTTACCACCTGCTGCCACACCTTGCCACCATATATGTTATCTATGTGTCTCAATCTTCAATATTCCATGCCAATAAAAAGCCCTTAATGCAAGCACACGATCTCCATTACCATTAAAAACACCCTTTTTGGCTTCACCATTGTATTCGCGTGTCTCTCTCACATCTTTTATTAATGGCAATCAGTCCATTGCACTCACGCGCGTATAAAGACCATATCTCACATGCTCCCTTTTATTAAAATTCCCCTTTCCACAATTGTTCCCTTGCTCAGTACCTATCCACCACACTTGGGAGCATGTCAAAACTAAACTATTTCTATCTCCGGAAAACGCTGCTTTTCGTTTACTTAATTATCGTGTCTATTGCTCTAAATTTACTCAAATTCACCCCAATAGCAAACAGTAACAAGCAACCAGTCCAATGCATCAATACACATTGCCTTACGATCTGTCGCCACACCTTTCCACCATTAATGTTACCTATGTGTCTCAATTTGAAATATTCCATGCATTTAAAATGCAACTAGTGCAAGTACACGATCTCCATTATCATTACACACAGCCTTTCTGGCCTCACCATTTTGTTCCTGTGTTTCTCTCACAACATTTATTCGACGCTATAACAAGCAGTCCATTGCACTCGCACACATAGGTTTAATACTACACTCGCAATTCGAAGCCAACACTAATTTACTGTCTTTCATTTTTAAAATGTCTCTCACATCGCAACCCGTCCAATAAATCAGCACACATTGCCTTATCCTCTGTCATCGCCACACCTTGCCACCATTTTGTTACGCTATAGGTAGGTAAAAGTGTCTGAATCTCAAATACTTTCTGCCATTAAAATTCGCCTAAAGCAAGCACGTGATCTACATTGCCTTCAAAGAAACTCTTATTGGTTCAATATTGTGCTCATTTGTCTCTCACAAAACTTTAATTCAGCGCAATAACAAGCAGCCCATTGCACTCGCACACATGGTATTAACCCCACATTAGCGATTCAGCCATAACAGAAATGTAGTGTCTCTCATTTTTAAAATATCTCTACCAATGCAACACTTCCAATACATCCAAGAACACTGTACTACCACCCTGTCGCCACATCTTGCCACCATTTATGTTATCTATGTGTCTTATTCTGACACATTTCGTGCCAATTAAATGCCCCTAATGCAAGCACACGATCTACATTACCTTTAGATAAACTCTTTTTGTCTTCACCATTATGTTCGTCTGTCACTCTCGCAACTTTAATTCGGCGCAATAACAAGCAGTCCGTTGCACTCGCACATATGGGTTTAATCCCACACGCGCAATTTGGTCAATAATAAATAAGTGTCACTAATTTTTTAAATGTCTCTATTATTGCAACCCGTCCAATCCATCCACAGACATTGCCTTACCACCTGCTGCCACACCTTGCCACCATATATGTTATCTATGTGTCTCAATCTTCAATATTCCATGCCAATAAAAAGCCCTTAATGCAAGCACACGATCTCCATTACCATTAAAAACACCCTTTTTGGCTTCACCATTGTATTCGCGTGTCTCTCTCACATCTTTTATTAATGGCAATCAGTCCATTGCACTCACGCGCGTATAAAGACCATATCTCACATGCTCCCTTTTATTAAAATTCCCCTTTCCACAATTGTTCCCTTGCTCAGTACCTATCCACCACACTTGGGAGCATGTCAAAACTAAACTATTTCTATCTCCGGAAAACGCTGCTTTTCGGCCTTCCCCAATAGCCCACCCACCCCCCCCAACCACAACCCCCTTATAGAATTTAGTTGCGAATCCATTGGCGCCTCCAGTATTAGAAAAAAAACAACGATGTTCCCGCCAACCATCTACTTTCAAAAAGCTTGCCTTTCAAACATTTTTGGCGCTGTCAACCGATCATCTGAATTTCCTAAAATTATCATCTCACTAAAATCTAATTATTTCTCTTATCTACAAAATTTATTTCAGCCTGTTACGACCTTATTTGGCTTTGTAATCATTTTTCCAAAATTCTAACTCCATATTTTTTAACCAAATTTCCCATGAAAAGGACATTAATGTTGGTGTAAAAAGTGATTCCGATCTAGACTTTATTCTCTTTTACTCAATTTCACCCTATTTCGAGTGCTTAAATTTCTACTATACAATGTGATCCGCCTTATTTTCCCCTGATTTTCTCAAATTCACCCTACTTCGAGTGCTTTATATTTTGCAAAACCACCAATACAACGGATGAATGAAACTGGTAATAAAATCTGGATAGTAACTTGACTCAATGGCCGAGAGTGTCAGTGCGCTGTCGCTGGTAGGCTATTTGATGGTAAAGACTTCGGTTTCGGATTGTGCGAAAAGGTCCTTTTTTATTACATAATCAGGACTGTGATAACTGATTTACTTAAATTAAACACAATAAAAGTGCTTTACCTACTTTCTGTAAGATCAAGAATTAATTTAATGTGCTACTTGCTTTACTTTAATTCACCACAATATATAAATGGTTTACTTTCTGCAAGATCAAGAACTAGTTTACTTAATTATCGTGTCTATTGCTCTAAATTTACTCAAATTCACCCCAATAGCAAACAGTAACAAGCAACCAGTCCAATGCATCAATACACATTGCCTTACGATCTGTCGCCACACCTTTCCACCATTAATGTTACCTATGTGTCTCAATTTGAAATATTCCATGCATTTAAAATGCAACTAGTGCAAGTACACGATCTCCATTATCATTACACACAGCCTTTCTGGCCTCACCATTTTGTTCCTGTGTTTCTCTCACAACATTTATTCGACGCTATAACAAGCAGTCCATTGCACTCGCACACATAGGTTTAATACTACACTCGCAATTCGAAGCCAACACTAATTTACTGTCTTTCATTTTTAAAATGTCTCTCACATCGCAACCCGTCCAATAAATCAGCACACATTGCCTTATCCTCTGTCATCGCCACACCTTGCCACCATTTTGTTACGCTATAGGTAGGTAAAAGTGTCTGAATCTCAAATACTTTCTGCCATTAAAATTCGCCTAAAGCAAGCACGTGATCTACATTGCCTTCAAAGAAACTCTTATTGGTTCAATATTGTGCTCATTTGTCTCTCACAAAACTTTAATTCAGCGCAATAACAAGCAGCCCATTGCACTCGCACACATGGTATTAACCCCACATTAGCGATTCAGCCATAACAGAAATGTAGTGTCTCTCATTTTTAAAATATCTCTACCAATGCAACACTTCCAATACATCCAAGAACACTGTACTACCACCCTGTCGCCACATCTTGCCACCATTTATGTTATCTATGTGTCTTATTCTGACACATTTCGTGCCAATTAAATGCCCCTAATGCAAGCACACGATCTACATTACCTTTAGATAAACTCTTTTTGTCTTCACCATTATGTTCGTCTGTCACTCTCGCAACTTTAATTCGGCGCAATAACAAGCAGTCCGTTGCACTCGCACATATGGGTTTAATCCCACACGCGCAATTTGGTCAATAATAAATAAGTGTCACTAATTTTTTAAATGTCTCTATTATTGCAACCCGTCCAATCCATCCACAGACATTGCCTTACCACCTGCTGCCACACCTTGCCACCATATATGTTATCTATGTGTCTCAATCTTCAATATTCCATGCCAATAAAAAGCCCTTAATGCAAGCACACGATCTCCATTACCATTAAAAACACCCTTTTTGGCTTCACCATTGTATTCGCGTGTCTCTCTCACATCTTTTATTAATGGCAATCAGTCCATTGCACTCACGCGCGTATAAAGACCATATCTCACATGCTCCCTTTTATTAAAATTCCCCTTTCCACAATTGTTCCCTTGCTCAGTACCTATCCACCACACTTGGGAGCATGTCAAAACTAAACTATTTCTATCTCCGGAAAACGCTGCTTTTCGGCCTTCCCCAATAGCCCACCCACCCCCCCCAACCACAACCCCCTTATAGAATTTAGTTGCGAATCCATTGGCGCCTCCAGTATTAGAAAAAAAACAACGATGTTCCCGCCAACCATCTACTTTCAAAAAGCTTGCCTTTCAAACATTTTTGGCGCTGGCAACCGATCATCTGAATTTCCTAAAATTATCATCTCACTAAAATCTAATTATTTCTCTTATCTACAAAATTTATTTCAGCCTGTTACGACCTTATTTGGCTTTGTAATCATTTTTCCAAAATTCTAACTCCATATTTTTTAACCAAATTTCCCATGAAAAGGACATTAATGTTGGTGTAAAAAGTGATTCCGATCTAGACTTTATTCTCTTTTACTCAATTTCACCCTATTTCGAGTGCTTAAATTTCTACTATACAATGTG
Organism: Neoascia interrupta; assembly: GCA_947623515.1. Lineage (NCBI taxonomy): Eukaryota > Metazoa > Arthropoda > Insecta > Diptera > Syrphidae > Neoascia > Neoascia interrupta. The sequence goes on from OX392463.1 coordinate 27,179, forward strand.
ATCCGCCTTATTTTCCCCTGATTTTCTCAAATTCACCCTACTTCGAGTGCTTTATATTTTGCAAAACCACCAATACAACGGATGAATGAAACTGGTAATAAAATCTGGATAGTAACTTGACTCAATGGCCGAGAGTGTCAGTGCGCTGTCGCTGGTAGGCTATTTGATGGTAAAGACTTCGGTTTCGGATTGTGCGAAAAGGTCCTTTTTTATTACATAATCAGGACTGTGATAACTGATTTACTTAAATTAAACACAATAAAAGTGCTTTACCTACTTTCTGTAAGATCAAGAATTAATTTAATGTGCTACTTGCTTTACTTTAATTCACCACAATATATAAATGGTTTACTTTCTGCAAGATCAAGAACTAGTTTACTTAATTATCGTGTCTATTGCTCTAAATTTACTCAAATTCACCCCAATAGCAAACAGTAACAAGCAACCAGTCCAATGCATCAATACACATTGCCTTACGATCTGTCGCCACACCTTTCCACCATTAATGTTACCTATGTGTCTCAATTTGAAATATTCCATGCATTTAAAATGCAACTAGTGCAAGTACACGATCTCCATTATCATTACACACAGCCTTTCTGGCCTCACCATTTTGTTCCTGTGTTTCTCTCACAACATTTATTCGACGCTATAACAAGCAGTCCATTGCACTCGCACACATAGGTTTAATACTACACTCGCAATTCGAAGCCAACACTAATTTACTGTCTTTCATTTTTAAAATGTCTCTCACATCGCAACCCGTCCAATAAATCAGCACACATTGCCTTATCCTCTGTCATCGCCACACCTTGCCACCATTTTGTTACGCTATAGGTAGGTAAAAGTGTCTGAATCTCAAATACTTTCTGCCATTAAAATTCGCCTAAAGCAAGCACGTGATCTACATTGCCTTCAAAGAAACTCTTATTGGTTCAATATTGTGCTCATTTGTCTCTCACAAAACTTTAATTCAGCGCAATAACAAGCAGCCCATTGCACTCGCACACATGGTATTAACCCCACATTAGCGATTCAGCCATAACAGAAATGTAGTGTCTCTCATTTTTAAAATATCTCTACCAATGCAACACTTCCAATACATCCAAGAACACTGTACTACCACCCTGTCGCCACATCTTGCCACCATTTATGTTATCTATGTGTCTTATTCTGACACATTTCGTGCCAATTAAATGCCCCTAATGCAAGCACACGATCTACATTACCTTTAGATAAACTCTTTTTGTCTTCACCATTATGTTCGTCTGTCACTCTCGCAACTTTAATTCGGCGCAATAACAAGCAGTCCGTTGCACTCGCACATATGGGTTTAATCCCACACGCGCAATTTGGTCAATAATAAATAAGTGTCACTAATTTTTTAAATGTCTCTATTATTGCAACCCGTCCAATCCATCCACAGACATTGCCTTACCACCTGCTGCCACACCTTGCCACCATATATGTTATCTATGTGTCTCAATCTTCAATATTCCATGCCAATAAAAAGCCCTTAATGCAAGCACACGATCTCCATTACCATTAAAAACACCCTTTTTGGCTTCACCATTGTATTCGCGTGTCTCTCTCACATCTTTTATTAATGGCAATCAGTCCATTGCACTCACGCGCGTATAAAGACCATATCTCACATGCTCCCTTTTATTAAAATTCCCCTTTCCACAATTGTTCCCTTGCTCAGTACCTATCCACCACACTTGGGAGCATGTCAAAACTAAACTATTTCTATCTCCGGAAAACGCTGCTTTTCGGCCTTCCCCAATAGCCCACTCACCCCCCCCTCAACCACAACCCCCTTATAGAATTTAGTTGCGAATCCATTGGCGCCTCCAGTATTAGAAAAATAAAAACGATGTTCCCGCCAACCATCTACTTTCAAAAAGCTTACCTTTCAAACATTTTTGGCGCTGGCAACCGATCATCTGAATTTCCTAAAATTATCATCTCACTAAAATCTAATTATTTCTCTTATCTACAAAATTTATTTCAGCCTGTTACGACCTTATTTGGCTTTGTAATCATTTTTCCAAAATTCTAACTCCATATTTTTTAACCAAATTTCCCATGAAAAGGACATTAATGTTGGTGTAAAAAGTGATTCCGATCTAGACTTTATTCTCTTTTACTCAATTTCACCCTATTTCGAGTGCTTAAATTTCTACTATACAATGTGATCCGCCTTATTTTCCCCTGATTTTCTCAAATTCACCCTACTTCGAGTGCTTTATATTTTGCAAAACCACCAATACAACGGATGAATGAAACTGGTAATAAAATCTGGATAGTAACTTGACTCAATGGCCGAGAGTGTCAGTGCGCTGTCGCTGGTAGGCTATTTGATGGTAAAGACTTCGGTTTCGGATTGTGCGAAAAGGTCCTTTTTTATTACATAATCAGGACTGTGATAACTGATTTACTTAAATTAAACACAATAAAAGTGCTTTACCTACTTTCTGTAAGATCAAGAATTAATTTAATGTGCTACTTGCTTTACTTTAATTCACCACAATATATAAATGGTTTACTTTCTGCAAGATCAAGAACTAGTTTACTTAATTATCGTGTCTATTGCTCTAAATTTACTCAAATTCACCCCAATAGCAAACAGTAACAAGCAACCAGTCCAATGCATCAATACACATTGCCTTACGATCTGTCGCCACACCTTTCCACCATTAATGTTACCTATGTGTCTCAATTTGAAATATTCCATGCATTTAAAATGCAACTAGTGCAAGAACACGATCTCCATTATCATTACACACAGCCTTTCTGGCCTCACCATTTTGTTCCTGTGTTTCTCTCACAACATTTATTCGACGCTATAACAAGCAGTCCATTGCACTCGCACACATAGGTTTAATACTACACTCGCAATTCGAAGCCAACACTAATTTACTGTCTTTCATTTTTAAAATGTCTCTCACATCGCAACCCGTCCAATAAATCAGCACACATTGCCTTATCCTCTGTCATCGCCACACCTTGCCACCATTTTGTTACGCTATAGGTAGGTAAAAGTGTCTGAATCTCAAATACTTTCTGCCATTAAAATTCGCCTAAAGCAAGCACGTGATCTACATTGCCTTCAAAGAAACTCTTATTGGTTCAATATTGTGCTCATTTGTCTCTCACAAAACTTTAATTCAGCGCAATAACAAGCAGCCCATTGCACTCGCACACATGGTATTAACCCCACATTAGCGATTCAGCCATAACAGAAATGTAGTGTCTCTCATTTTTAAAATATCTCTACCAATGCAACACTTCCAATACATCCAAGAACACTGTACTACCACCCTGTCGCCACATCTTGCCACCATTTATGTTATCTATGTGTCTTATTCTGACACATTTCGTGCCAATTAAATGCCCCTAATGCAAGCACACGATCTACATTACCTTTAGATAAACTCTTTTTGTCTTCACCATTATGTTCGTCTGTCACTCTCGCAACTTTAATTCGGCGCAATAACAAGCAGTCCGTTGCACTCGCACATATGGGTTTAATCCCACACGCGCAATTTGGTCAATAATAAATAAGTGTCACTAATTTTTTAAATGTCTCTATTATTGCAACCCGTCCAATCCATCCACAGACATTGCCTTACCACCTGCTGCCACACCTTGCCACCATATATGTTATCTATGTGTCTCAATCTTCAATATTCCATGCCAATAAAAAGCCCTTAATGCAAGCACACGATCTCCATTACCATTAAAAACACCCTTTTTGGCTTCACCATTGTATTCGCGTGTCTCTCTCACATCTTTTATTAATGGCAATCAGTCCATTGCACTCACGCGCGTATAAAGACCATATCTCACATGCTCCCTTTTATTAAAATTCCCCTTTCCACAATTGTTCCCTTGCTCAGTACCTATCCACCACACTTGGGAGCATGTCAAAACTAAACTATTTCTATCTCCGGAAAACGCTGCTTTTCGGCCTTCCCCAATAGCCCACCCACCCCCCCCAACCACAACCCCCTTATAGAATTTAGTTGCGAATCCATTGGCGCCTCCAGTATTAGAAAAAAAACAACGATGTTCCCGCCAACCATCTACTTTCAAAAAGCTTGCCTTTCAAACATTTTTGGCGCTGGCAACCGATCATCTGAATTTCCTAAAATTATCATCTCACTAAAATCTAATTATTTCTCTTATCTACAAAATTTATTTCAGCCTGTTACGACCTTATTTGGCTTTGTAATCATTTTTCCAAAATTCTAACTCCATATTTTTTAACCAAATTTCCCATGAAAAGGACATTAATGTTGGTGTAAAAAGTGATTCCGATCTAGACTTTATTCTCTTTTACTCAATTTCACCCTATTTCGAGTGCTTAAATTTCTACTATACAATGTGATCCGCCTTATTTTCCCCTGATTTTCTCAAATTCACCCTACTTCGAGTGCTTTATATTTTGCAAAACCACCAATACAACGGATGAATGAAACTGGTAATAAAATCTGGATAGTAACTTGACTCAATGGCCGAGAGTGTCAGTGCGCTGTCGCTGGTAGGCTATTTGATGGTAAAGACTTCGGTTTCGGATTGTGCGAAAAGGTCCTTTTTTATTACATAATCAGGACTGTGATAACTGATTTACTTAAATTAAACACAATAAAAGTGCTTTACCTACTTTCTGTAAGATCAAGAATTAATTTAATGTGCTACTTGCTTTACTTTAATTCACCACAATATATAAATGGTTTACTTTCTGCAAGATCAAGAACTAGTTTACTTAATTATCGTGTCTATTGCTCTAAATTTACTCAAATTCACCCCAATAGCAAACAGTAACAAGCAACCAGTCCAATGCATCAATACACATTGCCTTACGATCTGTCGCCACACCTTTCCACCATTAATGTTACCTATGTGTCTCAATTTGAAATATTCCATGCATTTAAAATGCAACTAGTGCAAGTACACGATCTCCATTATCATTACACACAGCCTTTCTGGCCTCACCATTTTGTTCCTGTGTTTCTCTCACAACATTTATTCGACGCTATAACAAGCAGTCCATTGCACTCGCACACATAGGTTTAATACTACACTCGCAATTCGAAGCCAACACTAATTTACTGTCTTTCATTTTTAAAATGTCTCTCACATCGCAACCCGTCCAATAAATCAGCACACATTGCCTTATCCTCTGTCATCGCCACACCTTGCCACCATTTTGTTACGCTATAGGTAGGTAAAAGTGTCTGAATCTCAAATACTTTCTGCCATTAAAATTCGCCTAAAGCAAGCACGTGATCTACATTGCCTTCAAAGAAACTCTTATTGGTTCAATATTGTGCTCATTTGTCTCTCACAAAACTTTAATTCAGCGCAATAACAAGCAGCCCATTGCACTCGCACACATGGTATTAACCCCACATTAGCGATTCAGCCATAACAGAAATGTAGTGTCTCTCATTTTTAAAATATCTCTACCAATGCAACACTTCCAATACATCCAAGAACACTGTACTACCACCCTGTCGCCACATCTTGCCACCATTTATGTTATCTATGTGTCTTATTCTGACACATTTCGTGCCAATTAAATGCCCCTAATGCAAGCACACGATCTACATTACCTTTAGATAAACTCTTTTTGTCTTCACCATTATGTTCGTCTGTCACTCTCGCAACTTTAATTCGGCGCAATAACAAGCAGTCCGTTGCACTCGCACATATGGGTTTAATCCCACACGCGCAATTTGGTCAATAATAAATAAGTGTCACTAATTTTTTAAATGTCTCTATTATTGCAACCCGTCCAATCCATCCACAGACATTGCCTTACCACCTGCTGCCACACCTTGCCACCATATATGTTATCTATGTGTCTCAATCTTCAATATTCCATGCCAATAAAAAGCCCTTAATGCAAGCACACGATCTCCATTACCATTAAAAACACCCTTTTTGGCTTCACCATTGTATTCGCGTGTCTCTCTCACATCTTTTATTAATGGCAATCAGTCCATTGCACTCACGCGCGTATAAAGACCATATCTCACATGCTCCCTTTTATTAAAATTCCCCTTTCCACAATTGTTCCCTTGCTCAGTACCTATCCACCACACTTGGGAGCATGTCAAAACTAAACTATTTCTATCTCCGGAAAACGCTGCTTTTCGGCCTTCCCCAATAGCCCACCCACCCCCCCCAACCACAACCCCCTTATAGAATTTAGTTGCGAATCCATTGGCGCCTCCAGTATTAGAAAAAAAACAACGATGTTCCCGCCAACCATCTACTTTCAAAAAGCTTGCCTTTCAAACATTTTTGGCGCTGGCAACCGATCATCTGAATTTCCTAAAATTATCATCTCACTAAAATCTAATTATTTCTCTTATCTACAAAATTTATTTCAGCCTGTTACGACCTTATTTGGCTTTGTAATCCCCTTTTATTAAAATTCCCCTTTCCACAATTGTTCCCTTGCTCAGTACCTATCCACCACACTTGGGAGCATGTCAAAACTAAACTATTTCTATCTCCGGAAAACGCTGCTTTTCGGCCTTCCCCAATATAAAATGTCTCTCACATCGCAACCCGTCCAATAAATCAGCACACATTGCCTTATCCTCTGTCATCGCCACACCTTGCCACCATTTTGTTACGCTATAGGTAGGTAAAAGTGTCTGAATCTCAAATACTTTCTGCCATTAAAATTCGCCTAAAGCAAGCACGTGATCTACATTGCCTTCAAAGAAACTCTTATTGGTTCAATATTGTGCTCATTTGTCTCTCACAAAACTTTAATTCAGCGCAATAACAAGCAGCCCATTGCACTCGCACACATGGTATTAACCCCACATTAGCGATTCAGCCATAACAGAAATGTAGTGTCTCTCATTTTTAAAATATCTCTACCAATGCAACACTTCCAATACATCCAAGAACACTGTACTACCACCCTGTCGCCACATCTTGCCACCATTTATGTTATCTATGTGTCTTATTCTGACACATTTCGTGCCAATTAAATGCCCCTAATGCAAGCACACGATCTACATTACCTTTAGATAAACTCTTTTTGTCTTCACCATTATGTTCGTCTGTCACTCTCGCAACTTTAATTCGGCGCAATAACAAGCAGTCCGTTGCACTCGCACATATGGGTTTAATCCCACACGCGCAATTTGGTCAATAATAAATAAGTGTCACTAATTTTTTAAATGTCTCTATTATTGCAACCCGTCCAATCCATCCACAGACATTGCCTTACCACCTGCTGCCACACCTTGCCACCATATATGTTATCTATGTGTCTCAATCTTCAATATTCCATGCCAATAAAAAGCCCTTAATGCAAGCACACGATCTCCATTACCATTAAAAACACCCTTTTTGGCTTCACCATTGTATTCGCGTGTCTCTCTCACATCTTTTATTAATGGCAATCAGTCCATTGCACTCACGCGCGTATAAAGACCATATCTCACATGCTCCCTTTTATTAAAATTCCCCTTTCCACAATTGTTCCCTTGCTCAGTACCTATCCACCACACTTGGGAGCATGTCAAAACTAAACTATTTCTATCTCCGGAAAACGCTGCTTTTCGGCCTTCCCCAATAGCCCACCCACCCCCCCCAACCACAACCCCCTTATAGAATTTAGTTGCGAATCCATTGGCGCCTCCAGTATTAGAAAAAAAACAACGATGTTCCCGCCAACCATCTACTTTCAAAAAGCTTGCCTTTCAAACATTTTTGGCGCTGGCAACCGATCATCTGAATTTCCTAAAATTATCATCTCACTAAAATCTAATTATTTCTCTTATCTACAAAATTTATTTCAGCCTGTTACGACCTTATTTGGCTTTGTAATCATTTTTCCAAAATTCTAACTCCATATTTTTTAACCAAATTTCCCATGAAAAGGACATTAATGTTGGTGTAAAAAGTGATTCCGATCTAGACTTTATTCTCTTTTACTCAATTTCACCCTATTTCGAGTGCTTAAATTTCTACTATACAATGTGATCCGCCTTATTTTCCCCTGATTTTCTCAAATTCACCCTACTTCGAGTGCTTTATATTTTGCAAAACCACCAATACAACGGATGAATGAAACTGGTAATAAAATCTGGATAGTAACTTGACTCAATGGCCGAGAGTGTCAGTGCGCTGTCGCTGGTAGGCTATTTGATGGTAAAGACTTCGGTTTCGGATTGTGCGAAAAGGTCCTTTTTTATTACATAATCAGGACTGTGATAACTGATTTACTTAAATTAAACACAATAAAAGTGCTTTACCTACTTTCTGTAAGATCAAGAATTAATTTAATGTGCTACTTGCTTTACTTTAATTCACCACAATATATAAATGGTTTACTTTCTGCAAGATCAAGAACTAGTTTACTTAATTATCGTGTCTATTGCTCTAAATTTACTCAAATTCACCCCAATAGCAAACAGTAACAAGCAACCAGTCCAATGCATCAATACACATTGCCTTACGATCTGTCGCCACACCTTTCCACCATTAATGTTACCTATGTGTCTCAATTTGAAATATTCCATGCATTTAAAATGCAACTAGTGCAAGTACACGATCTCCATTATCATTACACACAGCCTTTCTGGCCTCACCATTTTGTTCCTGTGTTTCTCTCACAACATTTATTCGACGCTATAACAAGCAGTCCATTGCACTCGCACACATAGGTTTAATACTACACTCGCAATTCGAAGCCAACACTAATTTACTGTCTTTCATTTTTAAAATGTCTCTCACATCGCAACCCGTCCAATAAATCAGCACACATTGCCTTATCCTCTGTCATCGCCACACCTTGCCACCATTTTGTTACGCTATAGGTAGGTAAAAGTGTCTGAATCTCAAATACTTTCTGCCATTAAAATTCGCCTAAAGCAAGCACGTGATCTACATTGCCTTCAAAGAAACTCTTATTGGTTCAATATTGTGCTCATTTGTCTCTCACAAAACTTTAATTCAGCGCAATAACAAGCAGCCCATTGCACTCGCACACATGGTATTAACCCCACATTAGCGATTCAGCCATAACAGAAATGTAGTGTCTCTCATTTTTAAAATATCTCTACCAATGCAACACTTCCAATACATCCAAGAACACTGTACTACCACCCTGTCGCCACATCTTGCCACCATTTATGTTATCTATGTGTCTTATTCTGACACATTTCGTGCCAATTAAATGCCCCTAATGCAAGCACACGATCTACATTACCTTTAGATAAACTCTTTTTGTCTTCACCATTATGTTCGTCTGTCACTCTCGCAACTTTAATTCGGCGCAATAACAAGCAGTCCGTTGCACTCGCACATATGGGTTTAATCCCACACGCGCAATTTGGTCAATAATAAATAAGTGTCACTAATTTTTTAAATGTCTCTATTATTGCAACCCGTCCAATCCATCCACAGACATTGCCTTACCACCTGCTGCCACACCTTGCCACCATATATGTTATCTATGTGTCTCAATCTTCAATATTCCATGCCAATAAAAAGCCCTTAATGCAAGCACACGATCTCCATTACCATTAAAAACACCCTTTTTGGCTTCACCATTGTATTCGCGTGTCTCTCTCACATCTTTTATTAATGGCAATCAGTCCATTGCACTCACGCGCGTATAAAGACCATATCTCACATGCTCCCTTTTATTAAAATTCCCCTTTCCACAATTGTTCCCTTGCTCAGTACCTATCCACCACACTTGGGAGCATGTCAAAACTAAACTATTTCTATCTCCGGAAAACGCTGCTTTTCGGCCTTCCCCAATATACCAACCACCCCCCCCAACCACAACCCCCTTATAGAATTTAGTTGCGAATCCATTGGCGCCTCCAGTATTAGAAAAAAAACAACGATGTTCCCGCCAACCATCTACTTTCAAAAAGCTTGCCTTTCAAACATTTTTGGCGCTGGCAACCGATCATCTGAATTTCCTAAAATTATCATCTCACTAAAATCTAATTATTTCTCTTATCTACAAAATTTATTTCAGCCTGTTACGACCTTATTTGGCTTTGTAATCATTTTTCCAAAATTCTAACTCCATATTTTTTAACCAAATTTCCCATGAAAAGGACATTAATGTTGGTGTAAAAAGTGATTCCGATCTAGACTTTATTCTCTTTTACTCAATTTCACCCTATTTCGAGTGCTTAAATTTCTACTATACAATGTGATCCGCCTTATTTTCCCCTGATTTTCTCAAATTCACCCTACTTCGAGTGCTTTATATTTTGCAAAACCACCAATACAACGGATGAATGAAACTGGTAATAAAATCTGGATAGTAACTTGACTCAATGGCCGAGAGTGTCAGTGCGCTGTCGCTGGTAGGCTATTTGATGGTAAAGACTTCGGTTTCGGATTGTGCGAAAAGGTCCTTTTTTATTACATAATCAGGACTGTGATAACTGATTTACTTAAATTAAACACAATAAAAGTGCTTTACCTACTTTCTGTAAGATCAAGAATTAATTTAATGTGCTACTTGCTTTACTTTAATTCACCACAATATATAAATGGTTTACTTTCTGCAAGATCAAGAACTAGTTTACTTAATTATCGTGTCTATTGCTCTAAATTTACTCAAATTCACCCCAATAGCAAACAGTAACAAGCAACCAGTCCAATGCATCAATACACATTGCCTTACGATCTGTCGCCACACCTTTCCACCATTAATGTTACCTATGTGTCTCAATTTGAAATATTCCATGCATTTAAAATGCAACTAGTGCAAGTACACGATCTCCATTATCATTACACACAGCCTTTCTGGCCTCACCATTTTGTTCCTGTGTTTCTCTCACAACATTTATTCGACGCTATAACAAGCAGTCCATTGCACTCGCACACATAGGTTTAATACTACACTCGCAATTCGAAGCCAACACTAATTTACTGTCTTTCATTTTTAAAATGTCTCTCACATCGCAACCCGTCCAATAAATCAGCACACATTGCCTTATCCTCTGTCATCGCCACACCTTGCCACCATTTTGTTACGCTATAGGTAGGTAAAAGTGTCTGAATCTCAAATACTTTCTGCCATTAAAATTCGCCTAAAGCAAGCACGTGATCTACATTGCCTTCAAAGAAACTCTTATTGGTTCAATATTGTGCTCATTTGTCTCTCACAAAACTTTAATTCAGCGCAATAACAAGCAGCCCATTGCACTCGCACACATGGTATTAACCCCACATTAGCGATTCAGCCATAACAGAAATGTAGTGTCTCTCATTTTTAAAATATCTCTACCAATGCAACACTTCCAATACATCCAAGAACACTGTACTACCACCCTGTCGCCACATCTTGCCACCATTTATGTTATCTATGTGTCTTATTCTGACACATTTCGTGCCAATTAAATGCCCCTAATGCAAGCACACGATCTACATTACCTTTAGATAAACTCTTTTTGTCTTCACCATTATGTTCGTCTGTCACTCTCGCAACTTTAATTCGGCGCAATAACAAGCAGTCCGTTGCACTCGCACATATGGGTTTAATCCCACACGCGCAATTTGGTCAATAATAAATAAGTGTCACTAATTTTTTAAATGTCTCTATTATTGCAACCCGTCCAATCCATCCACAGACATTGCCTTACCACCTGCTGCCACACCTTGCCACCATATATGTTATCTATGTGTCTCAATCTTCAATATTCCATGCCAATAAAAAGCCCTTAATGCAAGCACACGATCTCCATTACCATTAAAAACACCCTTTTTGGCTTCACCATTGTATTCGCGTGTCTCTCTCACATCTTTTATTAATGGCAATCAGTCCATTGCACTCACGCGCGTATAAAGACCATATCTCACATGCTCCCTTTTATTAAAATTCCCCTTTCCACAATTGTTCCCTTGCTCAGTACCTATCCACCACACTTGGGAGCATGTCAAAACTAAACTATTTCTATCTCCGGAAAACGCTGCTTTTCGGCCTTCCCCAATAGATCTACATTACCTTTAGATAAACTCTTTTTGTCTTCACCATTATGTTCGTCTGTCACTCTCGCAACTTTAATTCGGCGCAATAACAAGCAGTCCGTTGCACTCGCACATATGGGTTTAATCCCACACGCGCAATTTGGTCAATAATAAATAAGTGTCACTAATTTTTTAAATGTCTCTATTATTGCAACCCGTCCAATCCATCCACAGACATTGCCTTACCACCTGCTGCCACACCTTGCCACCATATATGTTATCTATGTGTCTCAATCTTCAATATTCCATGCCAATAAAAAGCCCTTAATGCAAGCACACGATCTCCATTACCATTAAAAACACCCTTTTTGGCTTCACCATTGTATTCGCGTGTCTCTCTCACATCTTTTATTAATGGCAATCAGTCCATTGCACTCACGCGCGTATAAAGACCATATCTCACATGCTCCCTTTTATTAAAATTCCCCTTTCCACAATTGTTCCCTTGCTCAGTACCTATCCACCACACTTGGGAGCATGTCAAAACTAAACTATTTCTATCTCCGGAAAACGCTGCTTTTTAAAATATCTCTACCAATGCAACACTTCCAATACATCCAAGAACACTGTACTACCACCCTGTCGCCACATCTTGCCACCATTTATGTTATCTATGTGTCTTATTCTGACACATTTCGTGCCAATTAAATGCCCCTAATGCAAGCACACGATCTACATTACCTTTAGATAAACTCTTTTTGTCTTCACCATTATGTTCGTCTGTCACTCTCGCAACTTTAATTCGGCGCAATAACAAGCAGTCCGTTGCACTCGCACATATGGGTTTAATCCCACACGCGCAATTTGGTCAATAATAAATAAGTGTCACTAATTTTTTAAATGTCTCTATTATTGCAACCCGTCCAATCCATCCACAGACATTGCCTTACCACCTGCTGCCACACCTTGCCACCATATATGTTATCTATGTGTCTCAATCTTCAATATTCCATGCCAATAAAAAGCCCTTAATGCAAGCACACGATCTCCATTACCATTAAAAACACCCTTTTTGGCTTCACCATTGTATTCGCGTGTCTCTCTCACATCTTTTATTAATGGCAATCAGTCCATTGCACTCACGCGCGTATAAAGACCATATCTCACATGCTCCCTTTTATTAAAATTCCCCTTTCCACAATTGTTCCCTTGCTCAGTACCTATCCACCACACTTGGGAGCATGTCAAAACTAAACTATTTCTATCTCCGGAAAACGCTGCTTTTCGGCCTTCCCCAATTAATGTTACCTATGTGTCTCAATTTGAAATATTCCATGCATTTAAAATGCAACTAGTGCAAGTACACGATCTCCATTATCATTACACACAGCCTTTCTGGCCTCACCATTTTGTTCCTGTGTTTCTCTCACAACATTTATTCGACGCTATAACAAGCAGTCCATTGCACTCGCACACATAGGTTTAATACTACACTCGCAATTCGAAGCCAACACTAATTTACTGTCTTTCATTTTTAAAATGTCTCTCACATCGCAACCCGTCCAATAAATCAGCACACATTGCCTTATCCTCTGTCATCGCCACACCTTGCCACCATTTTGTTACGCTATAGGTAGGTAAAAGTGTCTGAATCTCAAATACTTTCTGCCATTAAAATTCGCCTAAAGCAAGCACGTGATCTACATTGCCTTCAAAGAAACTCTTATTGGTTCAATATTGTGCTCATTTGTCTCTCACAAAACTTTAATTCAGCGCAATAACAAGCAGCCCATTGCACTCGCACACATGGTATTAACCCCACATTAGCGATTCAGCCATAACAGAAATGTAGTGTCTCTCATTTTTAAAATATCTCTACCAATGCAACACTTCCAATACATCCAAGAACACTGTACTACCACCCTGTCGCCACATCTTGCCACCATTTATGTTATCTATGTGTCTTATTCTGACACATTTCGTGCCAATTAAATGCCCCTAATGCAAGCACACGATCTACATTACCTTTAGATAAACTCTTTTTGTCTTCACCATTATGTTCGTCTGTCACTCTCGCAACTTTAATTCGGCGCAATAACAAGCAGTCCGTTGCACTCGCACATATGGGTTTAATCCCACACGCGCAATTTGGTCAATAATAAATAAGTGTCACTAATTTTTTAAATGTCTCTATTATTGCAACCCGTCCAATCCATCCACAGACATTGCCTTACCACCTGCTGCCACACCTTGCCACCATATATGTTATCTATGTGTCTCAATCTTCAATATTCCATGCCAATAAAAAGCCCTTAATGCAAGCACACGATCTCCATTACCATTAAAAACACCCTTTTTGGCTTCACCATTGTATTCGCGTGTCTCTCTCACATCTTTTATTAATGGCAATCAGTCCATTGCACTCACGCGCGTATAAAGACCATATCTCACATGCTCCCTTTTATTAAAATTCCCCTTTCCACAATTGTTCCCTTGCTCAGTACCTATCCACCACACTTGGGAGCATGTCAAAACTAAACTATTTCTATCTCCGGAAAACGCTGCTTTTCGGCCTTCCCCAATAGCCCACCCACCCCCCCCAACCACAACCCCCTTATAGAATTTAGTTGCGAATCCATTGGCGCCTCCAGTATTAGAAAAAAAACAACGATGTTCCCGCCAACCATCTACTTTCAAAAAGCTTGCCTTTCAAACATTTTTGGCGCTGGCAACCGATCATCTGAATTTCCTAAAATTATCATCTCACTAAAATCTAATTATTTCTCTTATCTACAAAATTTATTTCAGCCTGTTACGACCTTATTTGGCTTTGTAATCATTTTTCCAAAATTCTAACTCCATATTTTTTAACCAAATTTCCCATGAAAAGGACATTAATGTTGGTGTAAAAAGTGATTCCGATCTAGACTTTATTCTCTTTTACTCAATTTCACCCTATTTCGAGTGCTTAAATTTCTACTATACAATGTGATCCGCCTTATTTTCCCCTGATTTTCTCAAATTCACCCTACTTCGAGTGCTTTATATTTTGCAAAACCACCAATACAACGGATGAATGAAACTGGTAATAAAATCTGGATAGTAACTTGACTCAATGGCCGAGAGTGTCAGTGCGCTGTCGCTGGTAGGCTATTTGATGGTAAAGACTTCGGTTTCGGATTGTGCGAAAAGGTCCTTTTTTATTACATAATCAGGACTGTGATAACTGATTTACTTAAATTAAACACAATAAAAGTGCTTTACCTACTTTCTGTAAGATCAAGAATTAATTTAATGTGCTACTTGCTTTACTTTAATTCACCACAATATATAAATGGTTTACTTTCTGCAAGATCAAGAACTAGTTTACTTAATTATCGTGTCTATTGCTCTAAATTTACTCAAATTCACCCCAATAGCAAACAGTAACAAGCAACCAGTCCAATGCATCAATACACATTGCCTTACGATCTGTCGCCACACCTTTCCACCATTAATGTTACCTATGTGTCTCAATTTGAAATATTCCATGCATTTAAAATGCAACTAGTGCAAGTACACGATCTCCATTATCATTACACACAGCCTTTCTGGCCTCACCATTTTGTTCCTGTGTTTCTCTCACAACATTTATTCGACGCTATAACAAGCAGTCCATTGCACTCGCACACATAGGTTTAATACTACACTCGCAATTCGAAGCCAACACTAATTTACTGTCTTTCATTTTTAAAATGTCTCTCACATCGCAACCCGTCCAATAAATCAGCACACATTGCCTTATCCTCTGTCATCGCCACACCTTGCCACCATTTTGTTACGCTATAGGTAGGTAAAAGTGTCTGAATCTCAAATACTTTCTGCCATTAAAATTCGCCTAAAGCAAGCACGTGATCTACATTGCCTTCAAAGAAACTCTTATTGGTTCAATATTGTGCTCATTTGTCTCTCACAAAACTTTAATTCAGCGCAATAACAAGCAGCCCATTGCACTCGCACACATGGTATTAACCCCACATTAGCGATTCAGCCATAACAGAAATGTAGTGTCTCTCATTTTTAAAATATCTCTACCAATGCAACACTTCCAATACATCCAAGAACACTGTACTACCACCCTGTCGCCACATCTTGCCACCATTTATGTTATCTATGTGTCTTATTCTGACACATTTCGTGCCAATTAAATGCCCCTAATGCAAGCACACGATCTACATTACCTTTAGATAAACTCTTTTTGTCTTCACCATTATGTTCGTCTGTCACTCTCGCAACTTTAATTCGGCGCAATAACAAGCAGTCCGTTGCACTCGCACATATGGGTTTAATCCCACACGCGCAATTTGGTCAATAATAAATAAGTGTCACTAATTTTTTAAATGTCTCTATTATTGCAACCCGTCCAATCCATCCACAGACATTGCCTTACCACCTGCTGCCACACCTTGCCACCATATATGTTATCTATGTGTCTCAATCTTCAATATTCCATGCCAATAAAAAGCCCTTAATGCAAGCACACGATCTCCATTACCATTAAAAACACCCTTTTTGGCTTCACCATTGTATTCGCGTGTCTCTCTCACATCTTTTATTAATGGCAATCAGTCCATTGCACTCACGCGCGTATAAAGACCATATCTCACATGCTCCCTTTTATTAAAATTCCCCTTTCCACAATTGTTCCCTTGCTCAGTACCTATCCACCACACTTGGGAGCATGTCAAAACTAAACTATTTCTATCTCCGGAAAACGCTGCTTTTCGGCCTTCCCCAATAGCCCACCCACCCCCCCCAACCACAACCCCCTTATAGAATTTAGTTGCGAATCCATTGGCGCCTCCAGTATTAGAAAAAAAACAACGATGTTCCCGCCAACCATCTACTTTCAAAAAGCTTGCCTTTCAAACATTTTTGGCGCTGGCAACCGATCATCTGAATTTCCTAAAATTATCATCTCACTAAAATCTAATTATTTCTCTTATCTACAAAATTTATTTCAGCCTGTTACGACCTTATTTGGCTTTGTAATCCCCTTTTATTAAAATTCCCCTTTCCACAATTGTTCCCTTGCTCAGTACCTATCCACCACACTTGGGAGCATGTCAAAACTAAACTATTTCTATCTCCGGAAAACGCTGCTTTTCGGCCTTCCCCAATATAAAATGTCTCTCACATCGCAACCCGTCCAATAAATCAGCACACATTGCCTTATCCTCTGTCATCGCCACACCTTGCCACCATTTTGTTACGCTATAGGTAGGTAAAAGTGTCTGAATCTCAAATACTTTCTGCCATTAAAATTCGCCTAAAGCAAGCACGTGATCTACATTGCCTTCAAAGAAACTCTTATTGGTTCAATATTGTGCTCATTTGTCTCTCACAAAACTTTAATTCAGCGCAATAACAAGCAGCCCATTGCACTCGCACACATGGTATTAACCCCACATTAGCGATTCAGCCATAACAGAAATGTAGTGTCTCTCATTTTTAAAATATCTCTACCAATGCAACACTTCCAATACATCCAAGAACACTGTACTACCACCCTGTCGCCACATCTTGCCACCATTTATGTTATCTATGTGTCTTATTCTGACACATTTCGTGCCAATTAAATGCCCCTAATGCAAGCACACGATCTACATTACCTTTAGATAAACTCTTTTTGTCTTCACCATTATGTTCGTCTGTCACTCTCGCAACTTTAATTCGGCGCAATAACAAGCAGTCCGTTGCACTCGCACATATGGGTTTAATCCCACACGCGCAATTTGGTCAATAATAAATAAGTGTCACTAATTTTTTAAATGTCTCTATTATTGCAACCCGTCCAATCCATCCACAGACATTGCCTTACCACCTGCTGCCACACCTTGCCACCATATATGTTATCTATGTGTCTCAATCTTCAATATTCCATGCCAATAAAAAGCCCTTAATGCAAGCACACGATCTCCATTACCATTAAAAACACCCTTTTTGGCTTCACCATTGTATTCGCGTGTCTCTCTCACATCTTTTATTAATGGCAATCAGTCCATTGCACTCACGCGCGTATAAAGACCATATCTCACATGCTCCCTTTTATTAAAATTCCCCTTTCCACAATTGTTCCCTTGCTCAGTACCTATCCACCACACTTGGGAGCATGTCAAAACTAAACTATTTCTATCTCCGGAAAACGCTGCTTTTCGGCCTTCCCCAATAGCCCACCCACCCCCCCCAACCACAACCCCCTTATAGAATTTAGTTGCGAATCCATTGGCGCCTCCAGTATTAGAAAAAAAACAACGATGTTCCCGCCAACCATCTACTTTCAAAAAGCTTGCCTTTCAAACATTTTTGGCGCTGGCAACCGATCATCTGAATTTCCTAAAATTATCATCTCACTAAAATCTAATTATTTCTCTTATCTACAAAATTTATTTCAGCCTGTTACGACCTTATTTGGCTTTGTAATCCCCTTTTATTAAAATTCCCCTTTCCACAATTGTTCCCTTGCTCAGTACCTATCCACCACACTTGGGAGCATGTCAAAACTAAACTATTTCTATCTCCGGAAAACGCTGCTTTTCGGCCTTCCCCAATATAAAATGTCTCTCACATCGCAACCCGTCCAATAAATCAGCACACATTGCCTTATCCTCTGTCATCGCCACACCTTGCCACCATTTTGTTACGCTATAGGTAGGTAAAAGTGTCTGAATCTCAAATACTTTCTGCCATTAAAATTCGCCTAAAGCAAGCACGTGATCTACATTGCCTTCAAAGAAACTCTTATTGGTTCAATATTGTGCTCATTTGTCTCTCACAAAACTTTAATTCAGCGCAATAACAAGCAGCCCATTGCACTCGCACACATGGTATTAACCCCACATTAGCGATTCAGCCATAACAGAAATGTAGTGTCTCTCATTTTTAAAATATCTCTACCAATGCAACACTTCCAATACATCCAAGAACACTGTACTACCACCCTGTCGCCACATCTTGCCACCATTTATGTTATCTATGTGTCTTATTCTGACACATTTCGTGCCAATTAAATGCCCCTAATGCAAGCACACGATCTACATTACCTTTAGATAAACTCTTTTTGTCTTCACCATTATGTTCGTCTGTCACTCTCGCAACTTTAATTCGGCGCAATAACAAGCAGTCCGTTGCACTCGCACATATGGGTTTAATCCCACACGCGCAATTTGGTCAATAATAAATAAGTGTCACTAATTTTTTAAATGTCTCTATTATTGCAACCCGTCCAATCCATCCACAGACATTGCCTTACCACCTGCTGCCACACCTTGCCACCATATATGTTATCTATGTGTCTCAATCTTCAATATTCCATGCCAATAAAAAGCCCTTAATGCAAGCACACGATCTCCATTACCATTAAAAACACCCTTTTTGGCTTCACCATTGTATTCGCGTGTCTCTCTCACATCTTTTATTAATGGCAATCAGTCCATTGCACTCACGCGCGTATAAAGACCATATCTCACATGCTCCCTTTTATTAAAATTCCCCTTTCCACAATTGTTCCCTTGCTCAGTACCTATCCACCACACTTGGGAGCATGTCAAAACTAAACTATTTCTATCTCCGGAAAACGCTGCTTTTCGGCCTTCCCCAATAGCCCACCCACCCCCCCCAACCACAACCCCCTTATAGAATTTAGTTGCGAATCCATTGGCGCCTCCAGTATTAGAAAAAAAACAACGATGTTCCCGCCAACCATCTACTTTCAAAAAGCTTGCCTTTCAAACATTTTTGGCGCTGGCAACCGATCATCTGAATTTCCTAAAATTATCATCTCACTAAAATCTAATTATTTCTCTTATCTACAAAATTTATTTCAGCCTGTTACGACCTTATTTGGCTTTGTAATCATTTTTCCAAAATTCTAACTCCATATTTTTTAACCAAATTTCCCATGAAAAGGACATTAATGTTGGTGTAAAAAGTGATTCCGATCTAGACTTTATTCTCTTTTACTCAATTTCACCCTATTTCGAGTGCTTAAATTTCTACTATACAATGTGATCCGCCTTATTTTCCCCTGATTTTCTCAAATTCACCCTACTTCGAGTGCTTTATATTTTGCAAAACCACCAATACAACGGATGAATGAAACTGGTAATAAAATCTGGATAGTAACTTGACTCAATGGCCGAGAGTGTCAGTGCGCTGTCGCTGGTAGGCTATTTGATGGTAAAGACTTCGGTTTCGGATTGTGCGAAAAGGTCCTTTTTTATTACATAATCAGGACTGTGATAACTGATTTACTTAAATTAAACACAATAAAAGTGCTTTACCTACTTTCTGTAAGATCAAGAATTAATTTAATGTGCTACTTGCTTTACTTTAATTCACCACAATATATAAATGGTTTACTTTCTGCAAGATCAAGAACTAGTTTACTTAATTATCGTGTCTATTGCTCTAAATTTACTCAAATTCACCCCAATAGCAAACAGTAACAAGCAACCAGTCCAATGCATCAATACACATTGCCTTACGATCTGTCGCCACACCTTTCCACCATTAATGTTACCTATGTGTCTCAATTTGAAATATTCCATGCATTTAAAATGCAACTAGTGCAAGTACACGATCTCCATTATCATTACACACAGCCTTTCTGGCCTCACCATTTTGTTCCTGTGTTTCTCTCACAACATTTATTCGACGCTATAACAAGCAGTCCATTGCACTCGCACACATAGGTTTAATACTACACTCGCAATTCGAAGCCAACACTAATTTACTGTCTTTCATTTTTAAAATGTCTCTCACATCGCAACCCGTCCAATAAATCAGCACACATTGCCTTATCCTCTGTCATCGCCACACCTTGCCACCATTTTGTTACGCTATAGGTAGGTAAAAGTGTCTGAATCTCAAATACTTTCTGCCATTAAAATTCGCCTAAAGCAAGCACGTGATCTACATTGCCTTCAAAGAAACTCTTATTGGTTCAATATTGTGCTCATTTGTCTCTCACAAAACTTTAATTCAGCGCAATAACAAGCAGCCCATTGCACTCGCACACATGGTATTAACCCCACATTAGCGATTCAGCCATAACAGAAATGTAGTGTCTCTCATTTTTAAAATATCTCTACCAATGCAACACTTCCAATACATCCAAGAACACTGTACTACCACCCTGTCGCCACATCTTGCCACCATTTATGTTATCTATGTGTCTTATTCTGACACATTTCGTGCCAATTAAATGCCCCTAATGCAAGCACACGATCTACATTACCTTTAGATAAACTCTTTTTGTCTTCACCATTATGTTCGTCTGTCACTCTCGCAACTTTAATTCGGCGCAATAACAAGCAGTCCGTTGCACTCGCACATATGGGTTTAATCCCACACGCGCAATTTGGTCAATAATAAATAAGTGTCACTAATTTTTTAAATGTCTCTATTATTGCAACCCGTCCAATCCATCCACAGACATTGCCTTACCACCTGCTGCCACACCTTGCCACCATATATGTTATCTATGTGTCTCAATCTTCAATATTCCATGCCAATAAAAAGCCCTTAATGCAAGCACACGATCTCCATTACCATTAAAAACACCCTTTTTGGCTTCACCATTGTATTCGCGTGTCTCTCTCACATCTTTTATTAATGGCAATCAGTCCATTGCACTCACGCGCGTATAAAGACCATATCTCACATGCTCCCTTTTATTAAAATTCCCCTTTCCACAATTGTTCCCTTGCTCAGTACCTATCCACCACACTTGGGAGCATGTCAAAACTAAACTATTTCTATCTCCGGAAAACGCTGCTTTTCGGCCTTCCCCAATATACCAACCACCCCCCCCAACCACAACCCCCTTATAGAATTTAGTTGCGAATCCATTGGCGCCTCCAGTATTAGAAAAAAAACAACGATGTTCCCGCCAACCATCTACTTTCAAAAAGCTTGCCTTTCAAACATTTTTGGCGCTGGCAACCGATCATCTGAATTTCCTAAAATTATCATCTCACTAAAATCTAATTATTTCTCTTATCTACAAAATTTATTTCAGCCTGTTACGACCTTATTTGGCTTTGTAATCATTTTTCCAAAATTCTAACTCCATATTTTTTAACCAAATTTCCCATGAAAAGGACATTAATGTTGGTGTAAAAAGTGATTCCGATCTAGACTTTATTCTCTTTTACTCAATTTCACCCTATTTCGAGTGCTTAAATTTCTACTATACAATGTGATCCGCCTTATTTTCCCCTGATTTTCTCAAATTCACCCTACTTCGAGTGCTTTATATTTTGCAAAACCACCAATACAACGGATGAATGAAACTGGTAATAAAATCTGGATAGTAACTTGACTCAATGGCCGAGAGTGTCAGTGCGCTGTCGCTGGTAGGCTATTTGATGGTAAAGACTTCGGTTTCGGATTGTGCGAAAAGGTCCTTTTTTATTACATAATCAGGACTGTGATAACTGATTTACTTAAATTAAACACAATAAAAGTGCTTTACCTACTTTCTGTAAGATCAAGAATTAATTTAATGTGCTACTTGCTTTACTTTAATTCACCACAATATATAAATGGTTTACTTTCTGCAAGATCAAGAACTAGTTTACTTAATTATCGTGTCTATTGCTCTAAATTTACTCAAATTCACCCCAATAGCAAACAGTAACAAGCAACCAGTCCAATGCATCAATACACATTGCCTTACGATCTGTCGCCACACCTTTCCACCATTAATGTTACCTATGTGTCTCAATTTGAAATATTCCATGCATTTAAAATGCAACTAGTGCAAGTACACGATCTCCATTATCATTACACACAGCCTTTCTGGCCTCACCATTTTGTTCCTGTGTTTCTCTCACAACATTTATTCGACGCTATAACAAGCAGTCCATTGCACTCGCACACATAGGTTTAATACTACACTCGCAATTCGAAGCCAACACTAATTTACTGTCTTTCATTTTTAAAATGTCTCTCACATCGCAACCCGTCCAATAAATCAGCACACATTGCCTTATCCTCTGTCATCGCCACACCTTGCCACCATTTTGTTACGCTATAGGTAGGTAAAAGTGTCTGAATCTCAAATACTTTCTGCCATTAAAATTCGCCTAAAGCAAGCACGTGATCTACATTGCCTTCAAAGAAACTCTTATTGGTTCAATATTGTGCTCATTTGTCTCTCACAAAACTTTAATTCAGCGCAATAACAAGCAGCCCATTGCACTCGCACACATGGTATTAACCCCACATTAGCGATTCAGCCATAACAGAAATGTAGTGTCTCTCATTTTTAAAATATCTCTACCAATGCAACACTTCCAATACATCCAAGAACACTGTACTACCACCCTGTCGCCACATCTTGCCACCATTTATGTTATCTATGTGTCTTATTCTGACACATTTCGTGCCAATTAAATGCCCCTAATGCAAGCACACGATCTACATTACCTTTAGATAAACTCTTTTTGTCTTCACCATTATGTTCGTCTGTCACTCTCGCAACTTTAATTCGGCGCAATAACAAGCAGTCCGTTGCACTCGCACATATGGGTTTAATCCCACACGCGCAATTTGGTCAATAATAAATAAGTGTCACTAATTTTTTAAATGTCTCTATTATTGCAACCCGTCCAATCCATCCACAGACATTGCCTTACCACCTGCTGCCACACCTTGCCACCATATATGTTATCTATGTGTCTCAATCTTCAATATTCCATGCCAATAAAAAGCCCTTAATGCAAGCACACGATCTCCATTACCATTAAAAACACCCTTTTTGGCTTCACCATTGTATTCGCGTGTCTCTCTCACATCTTTTATTAATGGCAATCAGTCCATTGCACTCACGCGCGTATAAAGACCATATCTCACATGCTCCCTTTTATTAAAATTCCCCTTTCCACAATTGTTCCCTTGCTCAGTACCTATCCACCACACTTGGGAGCATGTCAAAACTAAACTATTTCTATCTCCGGAAAACGCTGCTTTTCGGCCTTCCCCAATAGATCTACATTACCTTTAGATAAACTCTTTTTGTCTTCACCATTATGTTCGTCTGTCACTCTCGCAACTTTAATTCGGCGCAATAACAAGCAGTCCGTTGCACTCGCACATATGGGTTTAATCCCACACGCGCAATTTGGTCAATAATAAATAAGTGTCACTAATTTTTTAAATGTCTCTATTATTGCAACCCGTCCAATCCATCCACAGACATTGCCTTACCACCTGCTGCCACACCTTGCCACCATATATGTTATCTATGTGTCTCAATCTTCAATATTCCATGCCAATAAAAAGCCCTTAATGCAAGCACACGATCTCCATTACCATTAAAAACACCCTTTTTGGCTTCACCATTGTATTCGCGTGTCTCTCTCACATCTTTTATTAATGGCAATCAGTCCATTGCACTCACGCGCGTATAAAGACCATATCTCACATGCTCCCTTTTATTAAAATTCCCCTTTCCACAATTGTTCCCTTGCTCAGTACCTATCCACCACACTTGGGAGCATGTCAAAACTAAACTATTTCTATCTCCGGAAAACGCTGCTTTTTAAAATATCTCTACCAATGCAACACTTCCAATACATCCAAGAACACTGTACTACCACCCTGTCGCCACATCTTGCCACCATTTATGTTATCTATGTGTCTTATTCTGACACATTTCGTGCCAATTAAATGCCCCTAATGCAAGCACACGATCTACATTACCTTTAGATAAACTCTTTTTGTCTTCACCATTATGTTCGTCTGTCACTCTCGCAACTTTAATTCGGCGCAATAACAAGCAGTCCGTTGCACTCGCACATATGGGTTTAATCCCACACGCGCAATTTGGTCAATAATAAATAAGTGTCACTAATTTTTTAAATGTCTCTATTATTGCAACCCGTCCAATCCATCCACAGACATTGCCTTACCACCTGCTGCCACACCTTGCCACCATATATGTTATCTATGTGTCTCAATCTTCAATATTCCATGCCAATAAAAAGCCCTTAATGCAAGCACACGATCTCCATTACCATTAAAAACACCCTTTTTGGCTTCACCATTGTATTCGCGTGTCTCTCTCACATCTTTTATTAATGGCAATCAGTCCATTGCACTCACGCGCGTATAAAGACCATATCTCACATGCTCCCTTTTATTAAAATTCCCCTTTCCACAATTGTTCCCTTGCTCAGTACCTATCCACCACACTTGGGAGCATGTCAAAACTAAACTATTTCTATCTCCGGAAAACGCTGCTTTTCGGCCTTCCCCAATTAATGTTACCTATGTGTCTCAATTTGAAATATTCCATGCATTTAAAATGCAACTAGTGCAAGTACACGATCTCCATTATCATTACACACAGCCTTTCTGGCCTCACCATTTTGTTCCTGTGTTTCTCTCACAACATTTATTCGACGCTATAACAAGCAGTCCATTGCACTCGCACACATAGGTTTAATACTACACTCGCAATTCGAAGCCAACACTAATTTACTGTCTTTCATTTTTAAAATGTCTCTCACATCGCAACCCGTCCAATAAATCAGCACACATTGCCTTATCCTCTGTCATCGCCACACCTTGCCACCATTTTGTTACGCTATAGGTAGGTAAAAGTGTCTGAATCTCAAATACTTTCTGCCATTAAAATTCGCCTAAAGCAAGCACGTGATCTACATTGCCTTCAAAGAAACTCTTATTGGTTCAATATTGTGCTCATTTGTCTCTCACAAAACTTTAATTCAGCGCAATAACAAGCAGCCCATTGCACTCGCACACATGGTATTAACCCCACATTAGCGATTCAGCCATAACAGAAATGTAGTGTCTCTCATTTTTAAAATATCTCTACCAATGCAACACTTCCAATACATCCAAGAACACTGTACTACCACCCTGTCGCCACATCTTGCCACCATTTATGTTATCTATGTGTCTTATTCTGACACATTTCGTGCCAATTAAATGCCCCTAATGCAAGCACACGATCTACATTACCTTTAGATAAACTCTTTTTGTCTTCACCATTATGTTCGTCTGTCACTCTCGCAACTTTAATTCGGCGCAATAACAAGCAGTCCGTTGCACTCGCACATATGGGTTTAATCCCACACGCGCAATTTGGTCAATAATAAATAAGTGTCACTAATTTTTTAAATGTCTCTATTATTGCAACCCGTCCAATCCATCCACAGACATTGCCTTACCACCTGCTGCCACACCTTGCCACCATATATGTTATCTATGTGTCTCAATCTTCAATATTCCATGCCAATAAAAAGCCCTTAATGCAAGCACACGATCTCCATTACCATTAAAAACACCCTTTTTGGCTTCACCATTGTATTCGCGTGTCTCTCTCACATCTTTTATTAATGGCAATCAGTCCATTGCACTCACGCGCGTATAAAGACCATATCTCACATGCTCCCTTTTATTAAAATTCCCCTTTCCACAATTGTTCCCTTGCTCAGTACCTATCCACCACACTTGGGAGCATGTCAAAACTAAACTATTTCTATCTCCGGAAAACGCTGCTTTTCGGCCTTCCCCAATAGCCCACCCACCCCCCCCAACCACAACCCCCTTATAGAATTTAGTTGCGAATCCATTGGCGCCTCCAGTATTAGAAAAAAAACAACGATGTTCCCGCCAACCATCTACTTTCAAAAAGCTTGCCTTTCAAACATTTTTGGCGCTGGCAACCGATCATCTGAATTTCCTAAAATTATCATCTCACTAAAATCTAATTATTTCTCTTATCTACAAAATTTATTTCAGCCTGTTACGACCTTATTTGGCTTTGTAATCATTTTTCCAAAATTCTAACTCCATATTTTTTAACCAAATTTCCCATGAAAAGGACATTAATGTTGGTGTAAAAAGTGATTCCGATCTAGACTTTATTCTCTTTTACTCAATTTCACCCTATTTCGAGTGCTTAAATTTCTACTATACAATGTGATCCGCCTTATTTTCCCCTGATTTTCTCAAATTCACCCTACTTCGAGTGCTTTATATTTTGCAAAACCACCAATACAACGGATGAATGAAACTGGTAATAAAATCTGGATAGTAACTTGACTCAATGGCCGAGAGTGTCAGTGCGCTGTCGCTGGTAGGCTATTTGATGGTAAAGACTTCGGTTTCGGATTGTGCGAAAAGGTCCTTTTTTATTACATAATCAGGACTGTGATAACTGATTTACTTAAATTAAACACAATAAAAGTGCTTTACCTACTTTCTGTAAGATCAAGAATTAATTTAATGTGCTACTTGCTTTACTTTAATTCACCACAATATATAAATGGTTTACTTTCTGCAAGATCAAGAACTAGTTTACTTAATTATCGTGTCTATTGCTCTAAATTTACTCAAATTCACCCCAATAGCAAACAGTAACAAGCAACCAGTCCAATGCATCAATACACATTGCCTTACGATCTGTCGCCACACCTTTCCACCATTAATGTTACCTATGTGTCTCAATTTGAAATATTCCATGCATTTAAAATGCAACTAGTGCAAGTACACGATCTCCATTATCATTACACACAGCCTTTCTGGCCTCACCATTTTGTTCCTGTGTTTCTCTCACAACATTTATTCGACGCTATAACAAGCAGTCCATTGCACTCGCACACATAGGTTTAATACTACACTCGCAATTCGAAGCCAACACTAATTTACTGTCTTTCATTTTTAAAATGTCTCTCACATCGCAACCCGTCCAATAAATCAGCACACATTGCCTTATCCTCTGTCATCGCCACACCTTGCCACCATTTTGTTACGCTATAGGTAGGTAAAAGTGTCTGAATCTCAAATACTTTCTGCCATTAAAATTCGCCTAAAGCAAGCACGTGATCTACATTGCCTTCAAAGAAACTCTTATTGGTTCAATATTGTGCTCATTTGTCTCTCACAAAACTTTAATTCAGCGCAATAACAAGCAGCCCATTGCACTCGCACACATGGTATTAACCCCACATTAGCGATTCAGCCATAACAGAAATGTAGTGTCTCTCATTTTTAAAATATCTCTACCAATGCAACACTTCCAATACATCCAAGAACACTGTACTACCACCCTGTCGCCACATCTTGCCACCATTTATGTTATCTATGTGTCTTATTCTGACACATTTCGTGCCAATTAAATGCCCCTAATGCAAGCACACGATCTACATTACCTTTAGATAAACTCTTTTTGTCTTCACCATTATGTTCGTCTGTCACTCTCGCAACTTTAATTCGGCGCAATAACAAGCAGTCCGTTGCACTCGCACATATGGGTTTAATCCCACACGCGCAATTTGGTCAATAATAAATAAGTGTCACTAATTTTTTAAATGTCTCTATTATTGCAACCCGTCCAATCCATCCACAGACATTGCCTTACCACCTGCTGCCACACCTTGCCACCATATATGTTATCTATGTGTCTCAATCTTCAATATTCCATGCCAATAAAAAGCCCTTAATGCAAGCACACGATCTCCATTACCATTAAAAACACCCTTTTTGGCTTCACCATTGTATTCGCGTGTCTCTCTCACATCTTTTATTAATGGCAATCAGTCCATTGCACTCACGCGCGTATAAAGACCATATCTCACATGCTCCCTTTTATTAAAATTCCCCTTTCCACAATTGTTCCCTTGCTCAGTACCTATCCACCACACTTGGGAGCATGTCAAAACTAAACTATTTCTATCTCCGGAAAACGCTGCTTTTCGGCCTTCCCCAATAGCCCACCCACCCCCCCCAACCACAACCCCCTTATAGAATTTAGTTGCGAATCCATTGGCGCCTCCAGTATTAGAAAAAAAACAACGATGTTCCCGCCAACCATCTACTTTCAAAAAGCTTGCCTTTCAAACATTTTTGGCGCTGGCAACCGATCATCTGAATTTCCTAAAATTATCATCTCACTAAAATCTAATTATTTCTCTTATCTACAAAATTTATTTCAGCCTGTTACGACCTTATTTGGCTTTGTAATCCCCTTTTATTAAAATTCCCCTTTCCACAATTGTTCCCTTGCTCAGTACCTATCCACCACACTTGGGAGCATGTCAAAACTAAACTATTTCTATCTCCGGAAAACGCTGCTTTTCGGCCTTCCCCAATATAAAATGTCTCTCACATCGCAACCCGTCCAATAAATCAGCACACATTGCCTTATCCTCTGTCATCGCCACACCTTGCCACCATTTTGTTACGCTATAGGTAGGTAAAAGTGTCTGAATCTCAAATACTTTCTGCCATTAAAATTCGCCTAAAGCAAGCACGTGATCTACATTGCCTTCAAAGAAACTCTTATTGGTTCAATATTGTGCTCATTTGTCTCTCACAAAACTTTAATTCAGCGCAATAACAAGCAGCCCATTGCACTCGCACACATGGTATTAACCCCACATTAGCGATTCAGCCATAACAGAAATGTAGTGTCTCTCATTTTTAAAATATCTCTACCAATGCAACACTTCCAATACATCCAAGAACACTGTACTACCACCCTGTCGCCACATCTTGCCACCATTTATGTTATCTATGTGTCTTATTCTGACACATTTCGTGCCAATTAAATGCCCCTAATGCAAGCACACGATCTACATTACCTTTAGATAAACTCTTTTTGTCTTCACCATTATGTTCGTCTGTCACTCTCGCAACTTTAATTCGGCGCAATAACAAGCAGTCCGTTGCACTCGCACATATGGGTTTAATCCCACACGCGCAATTTGGTCAATAATAAATAAGTGTCACTAATTTTTTAAATGTCTCTATTATTGCAACCCGTCCAATCCATCCACAGACATTGCCTTACCACCTGCTGCCACACCTTGCCACCATATATGTTATCTATGTGTCTCAATCTTCAATATTCCATGCCAATAAAAAGCCCTTAATGCAAGCACACGATCTCCATTACCATTAAAAACACCCTTTTTGGCTTCACCATTGTATTCGCGTGTCTCTCTCACATCTTTTATTAATGGCAATCAGTCCATTGCACTCACGCGCGTATAAAGACCATATCTCACATGCTCCCTTTTATTAAAATTCCCCTTTCCACAATTGTTCCCTTGCTCAGTACCTATCCACCACACTTGGGAGCATGTCAAAACTAAACTATTTCTATCTCCGGAAAACGCTGCTTTTCGGCCTTCCCCAATAGCCCACCCACCCCCCCCAACCACAACCCCCTTATAGAATTTAGTTGCGAATCCATTGGCGCCTCCAGTATTAGAAAAAAAACAACGATGTTCCCGCCAACCATCTACTTTCAAAAAGCTTGCCTTTCAAACATTTTTGGCGCTGGCAACCGATCATCTGAATTTCCTAAAATTATCATCTCACTAAAATCTAATTATTTCTCTTATCTACAAAATTTATTTCAGCCTGTTACGACCTTATTTGGCTTTGTAATCATTTTTCCAAAATTCTAACTCCATATTTTTTAACCAAATTTCCCATGAAAAGGACATTAATGTTGGTGTAAAAAGTGATTCCGATCTAGACTTTATTCTCTTTTACTCAATTTCACCCTATTTCGAGTGCTTAAATTTCTACTATACAATGTGATCCGCCTTATTTTCCCCTGATTTTCTCAAATTCACCCTACTTCGAGTGCTTTATATTTTGCAAAACCACCAATACAACGGATGAATGAAACTGGTAATAAAATCTGGATAGTAACTTGACTCAATGGCCGAGAGTGTCAGTGCGCTGTCGCTGGTAGGCTATTTGATGGTAAAGACTTCGGTTTCGGATTGTGCGAAAAGGTCCTTTTTTATTACATAATCAGGACTGTGATAACTGATTTACTTAAATTAAACACAATAAAAGTGCTTTACCTACTTTCTGTAAGATCAAGAATTAATTTAATGTGCTACTTGCTTTACTTTAATTCACCACAATATATAAATGGTTTACTTTCTGCAAGATCAAGAACTAGTTTACTTAATTATCGTGTCTATTGCTCTAAATTTACTCAAATTCACCCCAATAGCAAACAGTAACAAGCAACCAGTCCAATGCATCAATACACATTGCCTTACGATCTGTCGCCACACCTTTCCACCATTAATGTTACCTATGTGTCTCAATTTGAAATATTCCATGCATTTAAAATGCAACTAGTGCAAGTACACGATCTCCATTATCATTACACACAGCCTTTCTGGCCTCACCATTTTGTTCCTGTGTTTCTCTCACAACATTTATTCGACGCTATAACAAGCAGTCCATTGCACTCGCACACATAGGTTTAATACTACACTCGCAATTCGAAGCCAACACTAATTTACTGTCTTTCATTTTTAAAATGTCTCTCACATCGCAACCCGTCCAATAAATCAGCACACATTGCCTTATCCTCTGTCATCGCCACACCTTGCCACCATTTTGTTACGCTATAGGTAGGTAAAAGTGTCTGAATCTCAAATACTTTCTGCCATTAAAATTCGCCTAAAGCAAGCACGTGATCTACATTGCCTTCAAAGAAACTCTTATTGGTTCAATATTGTGCTCATTTGTCTCTCACAAAACTTTAATTCAGCGCAATAACAAGCAGCCCATTGCACTCGCACACATGGTATTAACCCCACATTAGCGATTCAGCCATAACAGAAATGTAGTGTCTCTCATTTTTAAAATATCTCTACCAATGCAACACTTCCAATACATCCAAGAACACTGTACTACCACCCTGTCGCCACATCTTGCCACCATTTATGTTATCTATGTGTCTTATTCTGACACATTTCGTGCCAATTAAATGCCCCTAATGCAAGCACACGATCTACATTACCTTTAGATAAACTCTTTTTGTCTTCACCATTATGTTCGTCTGTCACTCTCGCAACTTTAATTCGGCGCAATAACAAGCAGTCCGTTGCACTCGCACATATGGGTTTAATCCCACACGCGCAATTTGGTCAATAATAAATAAGTGTCACTAATTTTTTAAATGTCTCTATTATTGCAACCCGTCCAATCCATCCACAGACATTGCCTTACCACCTGCTGCCACACCTTGCCACCATATATGTTATCTATGTGTCTCAATCTTCAATATTCCATGCCAATAAAAAGCCCTTAATGCAAGCACACGATCTCCATTACCATTAAAAACACCCTTTTTGGCTTCACCATTGTATTCGCGTGTCTCTCTCACATCTTTTATTAATGGCAATCAGTCCATTGCACTCACGCGCGTATAAAGACCATATCTCACATGCTCCCTTTTATTAAAATTCCCCTTTCCACAATTGTTCCCTTGCTCAGTACCTATCCACCACACTTGGGAGCATGTCAAAACTAAACTATTTCTATCTCCGGAAAACGCTGCTTTTCGGCCTTCCCCAATATACCAACCACCCCCCCCAACCACAACCCCCTTATAGAATTTAGTTGCGAATCCATTGGCGCCTCCAGTATTAGAAAAAAAACAACGATGTTCCCGCCAACCATCTACTTTCAAAAAGCTTGCCTTTCAAACATTTTTGGCGCTGGCAACCGATCATCTGAATTTCCTAAAATTATCATCTCACTAAAATCTAATTATTTCTCTTATCTACAAAATTTATTTCAGCCTGTTACGACCTTATTTGGCTTTGTAATCATTTTTCCAAAATTCTAACTCCATATTTTTTAACCAAATTTCCCATGAAAAGGACATTAATGTTGGTGTAAAAAGTGATTCCGATCTAGACTTTATTCTCTTTTACTCAATTTCACCCTATTTCGAGTGCTTAAATTTCTACTATACAATGTGATCCGCCTTATTTTCCCCTGATTTTCTCAAATTCACCCTACTTCGAGTGCTTTATATTTTGCAAAACCACCAATACAACGGATGAATGAAACTGGTAATAAAATCTGGATAGTAACTTGACTCAATGGCCGAGAGTGTCAGTGCGCTGTCGCTGGTAGGCTATTTGATGGTAAAGACTTCGGTTTCGGATTGTGCGAAAAGGTCCTTTTTTATTACATAATCAGGACTGTGATAACTGATTTACTTAAATTAAACACAATAAAAGTGCTTTACCTACTTTCTGTAAGATCAAGAATTAATTTAATGTGCTACTTGCTTTACTTTAATTCACCACAATATATAAATGGTTTACTTTCTGCAAGATCAAGAACTAGTTTACTTAATTATCGTGTCTATTGCTCTAAATTTACTCAAATTCACCCCAATAGCAAACAGTAACAAGCAACCAGTCCAATGCATCAATACACATTGCCTTACGATCTGTCGCCACACCTTTCCACCATTAATGTTACCTATGTGTCTCAATTTGAAATATTCCATGCATTTAAAATGCAACTAGTGCAAGTACACGATCTCCATTATCATTACACACAGCCTTTCTGGCCTCACCATTTTGTTCCTGTGTTTCTCTCACAACATTTATTCGACGCTATAACAAGCAGTCCATTGCACTCGCACACATAGGTTTAATACTACACTCGCAATTCGAAGCCAACACTAATTTACTGTCTTTCATTTTTAAAATGTCTCTCACATCGCAACCCGTCCAATAAATCAGCACACATTGCCTTATCCTCTGTCATCGCCACACCTTGCCACCATTTTGTTACGCTATAGGTAGGTAAAAGTGTCTGAATCTCAAATACTTTCTGCCATTAAAATTCGCCTAAAGCAAGCACGTGATCTACATTGCCTTCAAAGAAACTCTTATTGGTTCAATATTGTGCTCATTTGTCTCTCACAAAACTTTAATTCAGCGCAATAACAAGCAGCCCATTGCACTCGCACACATGGTATTAACCCCACATTAGCGATTCAGCCATAACAGAAATGTAGTGTCTCTCATTTTTAAAATATCTCTACCAATGCAACACTTCCAATACATCCAAGAACACTGTACTACCACCCTGTCGCCACATCTTGCCACCATTTATGTTATCTATGTGTCTTATTCTGACACATTTCGTGCCAATTAAATGCCCCTAATGCAAGCACACGATCTACATTACCTTTAGATAAACTCTTTTTGTCTTCACCATTATGTTCGTCTGTCACTCTCGCAACTTTAATTCGGCGCAATAACAAGCAGTCCGTTGCACTCGCACATATGGGTTTAATCCCACACGCGCAATTTGGTCAATAATAAATAAGTGTCACTAATTTTTTAAATGTCTCTATTATTGCAACCCGTCCAATCCATCCACAGACATTGCCTTACCACCTGCTGCCACACCTTGCCACCATATATGTTATCTATGTGTCTCAATCTTCAATATTCCATGCCAATAAAAAGCCCTTAATGCAAGCACACGATCTCCATTACCATTAAAAACACCCTTTTTGGCTTCACCATTGTATTCGCGTGTCTCTCTCACATCTTTTATTAATGGCAATCAGTCCATTGCACTCACGCGCGTATAAAGACCATATCTCACATGCTCCCTTTTATTAAAATTCCCCTTTCCACAATTGTTCCCTTGCTCAGTACCTATCCACCACACTTGGGAGCATGTCAAAACTAAACTATTTCTATCTCCGGAAAACGCTGCTTTTCGGCCTTCCCCAATTAATGTTACCTATGTGTCTCAATTTGAAATATTCCATGCATTTAAAATGCAACTAGTGCAAGTACACGATCTCCATTATCATTACACACAGCCTTTCTGGCCTCACCATTTTGTTCCTGTGTTTCTCTCACAACATTTATTCGACGCTATAACAAGCAGTCCATTGCACTCGCACACATAGGTTTAATACTACACTCGCAATTCGAAGCCAACACTAATTTACTGTCTTTCATTTTTAAAATGTCTCTCACATCGCAACCCGTCCAATAAATCAGCACACATTGCCTTATCCTCTGTCATCGCCACACCTTGCCACCATTTTGTTACGCTATAGGTAGGTAAAAGTGTCTGAATCTCAAATACTTTCTGCCATTAAAATTCGCCTAAAGCAAGCACGTGATCTACATTGCCTTCAAAGAAACTCTTATTGGTTCAATATTGTGCTCATTTGTCTCTCACAAAACTTTAATTCAGCGCAATAACAAGCAGCCCATTGCACTCGCACACATGGTATTAACCCCACATTAGCGATTCAGCCATAACAGAAATGTAGTGTCTCTCATTTTTAAAATATCTCTACCAATGCAACACTTCCAATACATCCAAGAACACTGTACTACCACCCTGTCGCCACATCTTGCCACCATTTATGTTATCTATGTGTCTTATTCTGACACATTTCGTGCCAATTAAATGCCCCTAATGCAAGCACACGATCTACATTACCTTTAGATAAACTCTTTTTGTCTTCACCATTATGTTCGTCTGTCACTCTCGCAACTTTAATTCGGCGCAATAACAAGCAGTCCGTTGCACTCGCACATATGGGTTTAATCCCACACGCGCAATTTGGTCAATAATAAATAAGTGTCACTAATTTTTTAAATGTCTCTATTATTGCAACCCGTCCAATCCATCCACAGACATTGCCTTACCACCTGCTGCCACACCTTGCCACCATATATGTTATCTATGTGTCTCAATCTTCAATATTCCATGCCAATAAAAAGCCCTTAATGCAAGCACACGATCTCCATTACCATTAAAAACACCCTTTTTGGCTTCACCATTGTATTCGCGTGTCTCTCTCACATCTTTTATTAATGGCAATCAGTCCATTGCACTCACGCGCGTATAAAGACCATATCTCACATGCTCCCTTTTATTAAAATTCCCCTTTCCACAATTGTTCCCTTGCTCAGTACCTATCCACCACACTTGGGAGCATGTCAAAACTAAACTATTTCTATCTCCGGAAAACGCTGCTTTTCGGCCTTCCCCAATAGATCTACATTACCTTTAGATAAACTCTTTTTGTCTTCACCATTATGTTCGTCTGTCACTCTCGCAACTTTAATTCGGCGCAATAACAAGCAGTCCGTTGCACTCGCACATATGGGTTTAATCCCACACGCGCAATTTGGTCAATAATAAATAAGTGTCACTAATTTTTTAAATGTCTCTATTATTGCAACCCGTCCAATCCATCCACAGACATTGCCTTACCACCTGCTGCCACACCTTGCCACCATATATGTTATCTATGTGTCTCAATCTTCAATATTCCATGCCAATAAAAAGCCCTTAATGCAAGCACACGATCTCCATTACCATTAAAAACACCCTTTTTGGCTTCACCATTGTATTCGCGTGTCTCTCTCACATCTTTTATTAATGGCAATCAGTCCATTGCACTCACGCGCGTATAAAGACCATATCTCACATGCTCCCTTTTATTAAAATTCCCCTTTCCACAATTGTTCCCTTGCTCAGTACCTATCCACCACACTTGGGAGCATGTCAAAACTAAACTATTTCTATCTCCGGAAAACGCTGCTTTTCGGCCTTCCCCAATAGCCCACCCACCCCCCCCAACCACAACCCCCTTATAGAATTTAGTTGCGAATCCATTGGCGCCTCCAGTATTAGAAAAAAAACAACGATGTTCCCGCCAACCATCTACTTTCAAAAAGCTTGCCTTTCAAACATTTTTGGCGCTGGCAACCGATCATCTGAATTTCCTAAAATTATCATCTCACTAAAATCTAATTATTTCTCTTATCTACAAAATTTATTTCAGCCTGTTACGACCTTATTTGGCTTTGTAATCATTTTTCCAAAATTCTAACTCCATATTTTTTAACCAAATTTCCCATGAAAAGGACATTAATGTTGGTGTAAAAAGTGATTCCGATCTAGACTTTATTCTCTTTTACTCAATTTCACCCTATTTCGAGTGCTTAAATTTCTACTATACAATGTGATCCGCCTTATTTTCCC
Organism: Neoascia interrupta; assembly: GCA_947623515.1. Classification (NCBI taxonomy): domain Eukaryota; kingdom Metazoa; phylum Arthropoda; class Insecta; order Diptera; family Syrphidae; genus Neoascia; species Neoascia interrupta. Next base: position 64,040 of record OX392463.1, read on the forward strand.
CTGATTTTCTCAAATTCACCCTACTTCGAGTGCTTTATATTTTGCAAAACCACCAATACAACGGATGAATGAAACTGGTAATAAAATCTGGATAGTAACTTGACTCAATGGCCGAGAGTGTCAGTGCGCTGTCGCTGGTAGGCTATTTGATGGTAAAGACTTCGGTTTCGGATTGTGCGAAAAGGTCCTTTTTTATTACATAATCAGGACTGTGATAACTGATTTACTTAAATTAAACACAATAAAAGTGCTTTACCTACTTTCTGTAAGATCAAGAATTAATTTAATGTGCTACTTGCTTTACTTTAATTCACCACAATATATAAATGGTTTACTTTCTGCAAGATCAAGAACTAGTTTACTTAATTATCGTGTCTATTGCTCTAAATTTACTCAAATTCACCCCAATAGCAAACAGTAACAAGCAACCAGTCCAATGCATCAATACACATTGCCTTACGATCTGTCGCCACACCTTTCCACCATTAATGTTACCTATGTGTCTCAATTTGAAATATTCCATGCATTTAAAATGCAACTAGTGCAAGTACACGATCTCCATTATCATTACACACAGCCTTTCTGGCCTCACCATTTTGTTCCTGTGTTTCTCTCACAACATTTATTCGACGCTATAACAAGCAGTCCATTGCACTCGCACACATAGGTTTAATACTACACTCGCAATTCGAAGCCAACACTAATTTACTGTCTTTCATTTTTAAAATGTCTCTCACATCGCAACCCGTCCAATAAATCAGCACACATTGCCTTATCCTCTGTCATCGCCACACCTTGCCACCATTTTGTTACGCTATAGGTAGGTAAAAGTGTCTGAATCTCAAATACTTTCTGCCATTAAAATTCGCCTAAAGCAAGCACGTGATCTACATTGCCTTCAAAGAAACTCTTATTGGTTCAATATTGTGCTCATTTGTCTCTCACAAAACTTTAATTCAGCGCAATAACAAGCAGCCCATTGCACTCGCACACATGGTATTAACCCCACATTAGCGATTCAGCCATAACAGAAATGTAGTGTCTCTCATTTTTAAAATATCTCTACCAATGCAACACTTCCAATACATCCAAGAACACTGTACTACCACCCTGTCGCCACATCTTGCCACCATTTATGTTATCTATGTGTCTTATTCTGACACATTTCGTGCCAATTAAATGCCCCTAATGCAAGCACACGATCTACATTACCTTTAGATAAACTCTTTTTGTCTTCACCATTATGTTCGTCTGTCACTCTCGCAACTTTAATTCGGCGCAATAACAAGCAGTCCGTTGCACTCGCACATATGGGTTTAATCCCACACGCGCAATTTGGTCAATAATAAATAAGTGTCACTAATTTTTTAAATGTCTCTATTATTGCAACCCGTCCAATCCATCCACAGACATTGCCTTACCACCTGCTGCCACACCTTGCCACCATATATGTTATCTATGTGTCTCAATCTTCAATATTCCATGCCAATAAAAAGCCCTTAATGCAAGCACACGATCTCCATTACCATTAAAAACACCCTTTTTGGCTTCACCATTGTATTCGCGTGTCTCTCTCACATCTTTTATTAATGGCAATCAGTCCATTGCACTCACGCGCGTATAAAGACCATATCTCACATGCTCCCTTTTATTAAAATTCCCCTTTCCACAATTGTTCCCTTGCTCAGTACCTATCCACCACACTTGGGAGCATGTCAAAACTAAACTATTTCTATCTCCGGAAAACGCTGCTTTTCGGCCTTCCCCAATAGATCTACATTACCTTTAGATAAACTCTTTTTGTCTTCACCATTATGTTCGTCTGTCACTCTCGCAACTTTAATTCGGCGCAATAACAAGCAGTCCGTTGCACTCGCACATATGGGTTTAATCCCACACGCGCAATTTGGTCAATAATAAATAAGTGTCACTAATTTTTTAAATGTCTCTATTATTGCAACCCGTCCAATCCATCCACAGACATTGCCTTACCACCTGCTGCCACACCTTGCCACCATATATGTTATCTATGTGTCTCAATCTTCAATATTCCATGCCAATAAAAAGCCCTTAATGCAAGCACACGATCTCCATTACCATTAAAAACACCCTTTTTGGCTTCACCATTGTATTCGCGTGTCTCTCTCACATCTTTTATTAATGGCAATCAGTCCATTGCACTCACGCGCGTATAAAGACCATATCTCACATGCTCCCTTTTATTAAAATTCCCCTTTCCACAATTGTTCCCTTGCTCAGTACCTATCCACCACACTTGGGAGCATGTCAAAACTAAACTATTTCTATCTCCGGAAAACGCTGCTTTTTAAAATATCTCTACCAATGCAACACTTCCAATACATCCAAGAACACTGTACTACCACCCTGTCGCCACATCTTGCCACCATTTATGTTATCTATGTGTCTTATTCTGACACATTTCGTGCCAATTAAATGCCCCTAATGCAAGCACACGATCTACATTACCTTTAGATAAACTCTTTTTGTCTTCACCATTATGTTCGTCTGTCACTCTCGCAACTTTAATTCGGCGCAATAACAAGCAGTCCGTTGCACTCGCACATATGGGTTTAATCCCACACGCGCAATTTGGTCAATAATAAATAAGTGTCACTAATTTTTTAAATGTCTCTATTATTGCAACCCGTCCAATCCATCCACAGACATTGCCTTACCACCTGCTGCCACACCTTGCCACCATATATGTTATCTATGTGTCTCAATCTTCAATATTCCATGCCAATAAAAAGCCCTTAATGCAAGCACACGATCTCCATTACCATTAAAAACACCCTTTTTGGCTTCACCATTGTATTCGCGTGTCTCTCTCACATCTTTTATTAATGGCAATCAGTCCATTGCACTCACGCGCGTATAAAGACCATATCTCACATGCTCCCTTTTATTAAAATTCCCCTTTCCACAATTGTTCCCTTGCTCAGTACCTATCCACCACACTTGGGAGCATGTCAAAACTAAACTATTTCTATCTCCGGAAAACGCTGCTTTTCGGCCTTCCCCAATTAATGTTACCTATGTGTCTCAATTTGAAATATTCCATGCATTTAAAATGCAACTAGTGCAAGTACACGATCTCCATTATCATTACACACAGCCTTTCTGGCCTCACCATTTTGTTCCTGTGTTTCTCTCACAACATTTATTCGACGCTATAACAAGCAGTCCATTGCACTCGCACACATAGGTTTAATACTACACTCGCAATTCGAAGCCAACACTAATTTACTGTCTTTCATTTTTAAAATGTCTCTCACATCGCAACCCGTCCAATAAATCAGCACACATTGCCTTATCCTCTGTCATCGCCACACCTTGCCACCATTTTGTTACGCTATAGGTAGGTAAAAGTGTCTGAATCTCAAATACTTTCTGCCATTAAAATTCGCCTAAAGCAAGCACGTGATCTACATTGCCTTCAAAGAAACTCTTATTGGTTCAATATTGTGCTCATTTGTCTCTCACAAAACTTTAATTCAGCGCAATAACAAGCAGCCCATTGCACTCGCACACATGGTATTAACCCCACATTAGCGATTCAGCCATAACAGAAATGTAGTGTCTCTCATTTTTAAAATATCTCTACCAATGCAACACTTCCAATACATCCAAGAACACTGTACTACCACCCTGTCGCCACATCTTGCCACCATTTATGTTATCTATGTGTCTTATTCTGACACATTTCGTGCCAATTAAATGCCCCTAATGCAAGCACACGATCTACATTACCTTTAGATAAACTCTTTTTGTCTTCACCATTATGTTCGTCTGTCACTCTCGCAACTTTAATTCGGCGCAATAACAAGCAGTCCGTTGCACTCGCACATATGGGTTTAATCCCACACGCGCAATTTGGTCAATAATAAATAAGTGTCACTAATTTTTTAAATGTCTCTATTATTGCAACCCGTCCAATCCATCCACAGACATTGCCTTACCACCTGCTGCCACACCTTGCCACCATATATGTTATCTATGTGTCTCAATCTTCAATATTCCATGCCAATAAAAAGCCCTTAATGCAAGCACACGATCTCCATTACCATTAAAAACACCCTTTTTGGCTTCACCATTGTATTCGCGTGTCTCTCTCACATCTTTTATTAATGGCAATCAGTCCATTGCACTCACGCGCGTATAAAGACCATATCTCACATGCTCCCTTTTATTAAAATTCCCCTTTCCACAATTGTTCCCTTGCTCAGTACCTATCCACCACACTTGGGAGCATGTCAAAACTAAACTATTTCTATCTCCGGAAAACGCTGCTTTTCGGCCTTCCCCAATAGCCCACCCACCCCCCCCAACCACAACCCCCTTATAGAATTTAGTTGCGAATCCATTGGCGCCTCCAGTATTAGAAAAAAAACAACGATGTTCCCGCCAACCATCTACTTTCAAAAAGCTTGCCTTTCAAACATTTTTGGCGCTGGCAACCGATCATCTGAATTTCCTAAAATTATCATCTCACTAAAATCTAATTATTTCTCTTATCTACAAAATTTATTTCAGCCTGTTACGACCTTATTTGGCTTTGTAATCATTTTTCCAAAATTCTAACTCCATATTTTTTAACCAAATTTCCCATGAAAAGGACATTAATGTTGGTGTAAAAAGTGATTCCGATCTAGACTTTATTCTCTTTTACTCAATTTCACCCTATTTCGAGTGCTTAAATTTCTACTATACAATGTGATCCGCCTTATTTTCCCCTGATTTTCTCAAATTCACCCTACTTCGAGTGCTTTATATTTTGCAAAACCACCAATACAACGGATGAATGAAACTGGTAATAAAATCTGGATAGTAACTTGACTCAATGGCCGAGAGTGTCAGTGCGCTGTCGCTGGTAGGCTATTTGATGGTAAAGACTTCGGTTTCGGATTGTGCGAAAAGGTCCTTTTTTATTACATAATCAGGACTGTGATAACTGATTTACTTAAATTAAACACAATAAAAGTGCTTTACCTACTTTCTGTAAGATCAAGAATTAATTTAATGTGCTACTTGCTTTACTTTAATTCACCACAATATATAAATGGTTTACTTTCTGCAAGATCAAGAACTAGTTTACTTAATTATCGTGTCTATTGCTCTAAATTTACTCAAATTCACCCCAATAGCAAACAGTAACAAGCAACCAGTCCAATGCATCAATACACATTGCCTTACGATCTGTCGCCACACCTTTCCACCATTAATGTTACCTATGTGTCTCAATTTGAAATATTCCATGCATTTAAAATGCAACTAGTGCAAGTACACGATCTCCATTATCATTACACACAGCCTTTCTGGCCTCACCATTTTGTTCCTGTGTTTCTCTCACAACATTTATTCGACGCTATAACAAGCAGTCCATTGCACTCGCACACATAGGTTTAATACTACACTCGCAATTCGAAGCCAACACTAATTTACTGTCTTTCATTTTTAAAATGTCTCTCACATCGCAACCCGTCCAATAAATCAGCACACATTGCCTTATCCTCTGTCATCGCCACACCTTGCCACCATTTTGTTACGCTATAGGTAGGTAAAAGTGTCTGAATCTCAAATACTTTCTGCCATTAAAATTCGCCTAAAGCAAGCACGTGATCTACATTGCCTTCAAAGAAACTCTTATTGGTTCAATATTGTGCTCATTTGTCTCTCACAAAACTTTAATTCAGCGCAATAACAAGCAGCCCATTGCACTCGCACACATGGTATTAACCCCACATTAGCGATTCAGCCATAACAGAAATGTAGTGTCTCTCATTTTTAAAATATCTCTACCAATGCAACACTTCCAATACATCCAAGAACACTGTACTACCACCCTGTCGCCACATCTTGCCACCATTTATGTTATCTATGTGTCTTATTCTGACACATTTCGTGCCAATTAAATGCCCCTAATGCAAGCACACGATCTACATTACCTTTAGATAAACTCTTTTTGTCTTCACCATTATGTTCGTCTGTCACTCTCGCAACTTTAATTCGGCGCAATAACAAGCAGTCCGTTGCACTCGCACATATGGGTTTAATCCCACACGCGCAATTTGGTCAATAATAAATAAGTGTCACTAATTTTTTAAATGTCTCTATTATTGCAACCCGTCCAATCCATCCACAGACATTGCCTTACCACCTGCTGCCACACCTTGCCACCATATATGTTATCTATGTGTCTCAATCTTCAATATTCCATGCCAATAAAAAGCCCTTAATGCAAGCACACGATCTCCATTACCATTAAAAACACCCTTTTTGGCTTCACCATTGTATTCGCGTGTCTCTCTCACATCTTTTATTAATGGCAATCAGTCCATTGCACTCACGCGCGTATAAAGACCATATCTCACATGCTCCCTTTTATTAAAATTCCCCTTTCCACAATTGTTCCCTTGCTCAGTACCTATCCACCACACTTGGGAGCATGTCAAAACTAAACTATTTCTATCTCCGGAAAACGCTGCTTTTCGGCCTTCCCCAATAGCCCACCCACCCCCCCCAACCACAACCCCCTTATAGAATTTAGTTGCGAATCCATTGGCGCCTCCAGTATTAGAAAAAAAACAACGATGTTCCCGCCAACCATCTACTTTCAAAAAGCTTGCCTTTCAAACATTTTTGGCGCTGGCAACCGATCATCTGAATTTCCTAAAATTATCATCTCACTAAAATCTAATTATTTCTCTTATCTACAAAATTTATTTCAGCCTGTTACGACCTTATTTGGCTTTGTAATCATTTTTCCAAAATTCTAACTCCATATTTTTTAACCAAATTTCCCATGAAAAGGACATTAATGTTGGTGTAAAAAGTGATTCCGATCTAGACTTTATTCTCTTTTACTCAATTTCACCCTATTTCGAGTGCTTAAATTTCTACTATACAATGTGATCCGCCTTATTTTCCCCTGATTTTCTCAAATTCACCCTACTTCGAGTGCTTTATATTTTGCAAAACCACCAATACAACGGATGAATGAAACTGGTAATAAAATCTGGATAGTAACTTGACTCAATGGCCGAGAGTGTCAGTGCGCTGTCGCTGGTAGGCTATTTGATGGTAAAGACTTCGGTTTCGGATTGTGCGAAAAGGTCCTTTTTTATTACATAATCAGGACTGTGATAACTGATTTACTTAAATTAAACACAATAAAAGTGCTTTACCTACTTTCTGTAAGATCAAGAATTAATTTAATGTGCTACTTGCTTTACTTTAATTCACCACAATATATAAATGGTTTACTTTCTGCAAGATCAAGAACTAGTTTACTTAATTATCGTGTCTATTGCTCTAAATTTACTCAAATTCACCCCAATAGCAAACAGTAACAAGCAACCAGTCCAATGCATCAATACACATTGCCTTACGATCTGTCGCCACACCTTTCCACCATTAATGTTACCTATGTGTCTCAATTTGAAATATTCCATGCATTTAAAATGCAACTAGTGCAAGTACACGATCTCCATTATCATTACACACAGCCTTTCTGGCCTCACCATTTTGTTCCTGTGTTTCTCTCACAACATTTATTCGACGCTATAACAAGCAGTCCATTGCACTCGCACACATAGGTTTAATACTACACTCGCAATTCGAAGCCAACACTAATTTACTGTCTTTCATTTTTAAAATGTCTCTCACATCGCAACCCGTCCAATAAATCAGCACACATTGCCTTATCCTCTGTCATCGCCACACCTTGCCACCATTTTGTTACGCTATAGGTAGGTAAAAGTGTCTGAATCTCAAATACTTTCTGCCATTAAAATTCGCCTAAAGCAAGCACGTGATCTACATTGCCTTCAAAGAAACTCTTATTGGTTCAATATTGTGCTCATTTGTCTCTCACAAAACTTTAATTCAGCGCAATAACAAGCAGCCCATTGCACTCGCACACATGGTATTAACCCCACATTAGCGATTCAGCCATAACAGAAATGTAGTGTCTCTCATTTTTAAAATATCTCTACCAATGCAACACTTCCAATACATCCAAGAACACTGTACTACCACCCTGTCGCCACATCTTGCCACCATTTATGTTATCTATGTGTCTTATTCTGACACATTTCGTGCCAATTAAATGCCCCTAATGCAAGCACACGATCTACATTACCTTTAGATAAACTCTTTTTGTCTTCACCATTATGTTCGTCTGTCACTCTCGCAACTTTAATTCGGCGCAATAACAAGCAGTCCGTTGCACTCGCACATATGGGTTTAATCCCACACGCGCAATTTGGTCAATAATAAATAAGTGTCACTAATTTTTTAAATGTCTCTATTATTGCAACCCGTCCAATCCATCCACAGACATTGCCTTACCACCTGCTGCCACACCTTGCCACCATATATGTTATCTATGTGTCTCAATCTTCAATATTCCATGCCAATAAAAAGCCCTTAATGCAAGCACACGATCTCCATTACCATTAAAAACACCCTTTTTGGCTTCACCATTGTATTCGCGTGTCTCTCTCACATCTTTTATTAATGGCAATCAGTCCATTGCACTCACGCGCGTATAAAGACCATATCTCACATGCTCCCTTTTATTAAAATTCCCCTTTCCACAATTGTTCCCTTGCTCAGTACCTATCCACCACACTTGGGAGCATGTCAAAACTAAACTATTTCTATCTCCGGAAAACGCTGCTTTTCGGCCTTCCCCAATAGCCCACCCACCCCCCCCAACCACAACCCCCTTATAGAATTTAGTTGCGAATCCATTGGCGCCATTGCCTTTCAAACATTTTTGGCGCTGGCAACCGATCATCTGAATTTCCTAAAATTATCATCTCACTAAAATCTAATTATTTCTCTTATCTACAAAATTTATTTCAGCCTGTTACGACCTTATTTGGCTTTGTAATCATTTTTCCAAAATTCTAACTCCATATTTTTTAACCAAATTTCCCATGAAAAGGACATTAATGTTGGTGTAAAAAGTGATTCCGATCTAGACTTTATTCTCTTTTACTCAATTTCACCCTATTTCGAGTGCTTAAATTTCTACTATACAATGTGATCCGCCTTATTTTCCCCTGATTTTCTCAAATTCACCCTACTTCGAGTGCTTTATATTTTGCAAAACCACCAATACAACGGATGAATGAAACTGGTAATAAAATCTGGATAGTAACTTGACTCAATGGCCGAGAGTGTCAGTGCGCTGTCGCTGGTAGGCTATTTGATGGTAAAGACTTCGGTTTCGGATTGTGCGAAAAGGTCCTTTTTTATTACATAATCAGGACTGTGATAACTGATTTACTTAAATTAAACACAATAAAAGTGCTTTACCTACTTTCTGTAAGATCAAGAATTAATTTAATGTGCTACTTGCTTTACTTTAATTCACCACAATATATAAATGGTTTACTTTCTGCAAGATCAAGAACTAGTTTACTTAATTATCGTGTCTATTGCTCTAAATTTACTCAAATTCACCCCAATAGCAAACAGTAACAAGCAACCAGTCCAATGCATCAATACACATTGCCTTACGATCTGTCGCCACACCTTTCCACCATTAATGTTACCTATGTGTCTCAATTTGAAATATTCCATGCATTTAAAATGCAACTAGTGCAAGTACACGATCTCCATTATCATTACACACAGCCTTTCTGGCCTCACCATTTTGTTCCTGTGTTTCTCTCACAACATTTATTCGACGCTATAACAAGCAGTCCATTGCACTCGCACACATAGGTTTAATACTACACTCGCAATTCGAAGCCAACACTAATTTACTGTCTTTCATTTTTAAAATGTCTCTCACATCGCAACCCGTCCAATAAATCAGCACACATTGCCTTATCCTCTGTCATCGCCACACCTTGCCACCATTTTGTTACGCTATAGGTAGGTAAAAGTGTCTGAATCTCAAATACTTTCTGCCATTAAAATTCGCCTAAAGCAAGCACGTGATCTACATTGCCTTCAAAGAAACTCTTATTGGTTCAATATTGTGCTCATTTGTCTCTCACAAAACTTTAATTCAGCGCAATAACAAGCAGCCCATTGCACTCGCACACATGGTATTAACCCCACATTAGCGATTCAGCCATAACAGAAATGTAGTGTCTCTCATTTTTAAAATATCTCTACCAATGCAACACTTCCAATACATCCAAGAACACTGTACTACCACCCTGTCGCCACATCTTGCCACCATTTATGTTATCTATGTGTCTTATTCTGACACATTTCGTGCCAATTAAATGCCCCCAATGCAAGCACACGATCTACATTACCTTTAGATAAACTCTTTTTGTCTTCACCATTATGTTCGTCTGTCACTCTCGCAACTTTAATTCGGCGCAATAACAAGCAGTCCGTTGCACTCGCACATATGGGTTTAATCCCACACGCGCAATTTGGTCAATAATAAATAAGTGTCACTAATTTTTTAAATGTCTCTATTATTGCAACCCGTCCAATCCATCCACAGACATTGCCTTACCACCTGCTGCCACACCTTGCCACCATATATGTTATCTATGTGTCTCAATCTTCAATATTCCATGCCAATAAAAAGCCCTTAATGCAAGCACACGATCTCCATTACCATTAAAAACACCCTTTTTGGCTTCACCATTGTATTCGCGTGTCTCTCTCACATCTTTTATTAATGGCAATCAGTCCATTGCACTCACGCGCGTATAAAGACCATATCTCACATGCTCCCTTTTATTAAAATTCCCCTTTCCACAATTGTTCCCTTGCTCAGTACCTATCCACCACACTTGGGAGCATGTCAAAACTAAACTATTTCTATCTCCGGAAAACGCTGCTTTTCGGCCTTCCCCAATAGCCCACCCACCCCCCCCAACCACAACCCCCTTATAGAATTTAGTTGCGAATCCATTGGCGCCTCCAGTATTAGAAAAAAAACAACGATGTTCCCGCCAACCATCTACTTTCAAAAAGCTTGCCTTTCAAACATTTTTGGCGCTGTCAACCGATCATCTGAATTTCCTAAAATTATCATCTCACTAAAATCTAATTATTTCTCTTATCTACAAAATTTATTTCAGCCTGTTACGACCTTATTTGGCTTTGTAATCATTTTTCCAAAATTCTAACTCCATATTTTTTAACCAAATTTCCCATGAAAAGGACATTAATGTTGGTGTAAAAAGTGATTCCGATCTAGACTTTATTCTCTTTTACTCAATTTCACCCTATTTCGAGTGCTTAAATTTCTACTATACAATGTGATCCGCCTTATTTTCCCCTGATTTTCTCAAATTCACCCTACTTCGAGTGCTTTATATTTTGCAAAACCACCAATACAACGGATGAATGAAACTGGTAATAAAATCTGGATAGTAACTTGACTCAATGGCCGAGAGTGTCAGTGCGCTGTCGCTGGTAGGCTATTTGATGGTAAAGACTTCGGTTTCGGATTGTGCGAAAAGGTCCTTTTTTATTACATAATCAGGACTGTGATAACTGATTTACTTAAATTAAACACAATAAAAGTGCTTTACCTACTTTCTGTAAGATCAAGAATTAATTTAATGTGCTACTTGCTTTACTTTAATTCACCACAATATATAAATGGTTTACTTTCTGCAAGATCAAGAACTAGTTTACTTAATTATCGTGTCTATTGCTCTAAATTTACTCAAATTCACCCCAATAGCAAACAGTAACAAGCAACCAGTCCAATGCATCAATACACATTGCCTTACGATCTGTCGCCACACCTTTCCACCATTAATGTTACCTATGTGTCTCAATTTGAAATATTCCATGCATTTAAAATGCAACTAGTGCAAGTACACGATCTCCATTATCATTACACACAGCCTTTCTGGCCTCACCATTTTGTTCCTGTGTTTCTCTCACAACATTTATTCGACGCTATAACAAGCAGTCCATTGCACTCGCACACATAGGTTTAATACTACACTCGCAATTCGAAGCCAACACTAATTTACTGTCTTTCATTTTTAAAATGTCTCTCACATCGCAACCCGTCCAATAAATCAGCACACATTGCCTTATCCTCTGTCATCGCCACACCTTGCCACCATTTTGTTACGCTATAGGTAGGTAAAAGTGTCTGAATCTCAAATACTTTCTGCCATTAAAATTCGCCTAAAGCAAGCACGTGATCTACATTGCCTTCAAAGAAACTCTTATTGGTTCAATATTGTGCTCATTTGTCTCTCACAAAACTTTAATTCAGCGCAATAACAAGCAGCCCATTGCACTCGCACACATGGTATTAACCCCACATTAGCGATTCAGCCATAACAGAAATGTAGTGTCTCTCATTTTTAAAATATCTCTACCAATGCAACACTTCCAATACATCCAAGAACACTGTACTACCACCCTGTCGCCACATCTTGCCACCATTTATGTTATCTATGTGTCTTATTCTGACACATTTCGTGCCAATTAAATGCCCCTAATGCAAGCACACGATCTACATTACCTTTAGATAAACTCTTTTTGTCTTCACCATTATGTTCGTCTGTCACTCTCGCAACTTTAATTCGGCGCAATAACAAGCAGTCCGTTGCACTCGCACATATGGGTTTAATCCCACACGCGCAATTTGGTCAATAATAAATAAGTGTCACTAATTTTTTAAATGTCTCTATTATTGCAACCCGTCCAATCCATCCACAGACATTGCCTTACCACCTGCTGCCACACCTTGCCACCATATATGTTATCTATGTGTCTCAATCTTCAATATTCCATGCCAATAAAAAGCCCTTAATGCAAGCACACGATCTCCATTACCATTAAAAACACCCTTTTTGGCTTCACCATTGTATTCGCGTGTCTCTCTCACATCTTTTATTAATGGCAATCAGTCCATTGCACTCACGCGCGTATAAAGACCATATCTCACATGCTCCCTTTTATTAAAATTCCCCTTTCCACAATTGTTCCCTTGCTCAGTACCTATCCACCACACTTGGGAGCATGTCAAAACTAAACTATTTCTATCTCCGGAAAACGCTGCTTTTCGGCCTTCCCCAATAGCCCACTCACCCCCCCCCCAACCACAACCCCCTTATAGAATTTAGTTGCGAATCCATTGGCGCCTCCAGTATTAGAAAAATAAAAACGATGTTCCCGCCAACCATCTACTTTCAAAAAGCTTACCTTTCAAACATTTTTGGCGCTGGCAACCGATCATCTGAATTTCCTAAAATTATCATCTCACTAAAATCTAATTATTTCTCTTATCTACAAAATTTATTTCAGCCTGTTACGACCTTATTTGGCTTTGTAATCATTTTTCCAAAATTCTAACTCCATATTTTTTAACCAAATTTCCCATGAAAAGGACATTAATGTTGGTGTAAAAAGTGATTCCGATCTAGACTTTATTCTCTTTTACTCAATTTCACCCTATTTCGAGTGCTTAAATTTCTACTATACAATGTGATCCGCCTTATTTTCCCCTGATTTTCTCAAATTCACCCTACTTCGAGTGCTTTATATTTTGCAAAACCACCAATACAACGGATGAATGAAACTGGTAATAAAATCTGGATAGTAACTTGACTCAATGGCCGAGAGTGTCAGTGCGCTGTCGCTGGTAGGCTATTTGATGGTAAAGACTTCGGTTTCGGATTGTGCGAAAAGGTCCTTTTTTATTACATAATCAGGACTGTGATAACTGATTTACTTAAATTAAACACAATAAAAGTGCTTTACCTACTTTCTGTAAGATCAAGAATTAATTTAATGTGCTACTTGCTTTACTTTAATTCACCACAATATATAAATGGTTTACTTTCTGCAAGATCAAGAACTAGTTTACTTAATTATCGTGTCTATTGCTCTAAATTTACTCAAATTCACCCCAATAGCAAACAGTAACAAGCAACCAGTCCAATGCATCAATACACATTGCCTTACGATCTGTCGCCACACCTTTCCACCATTAATGTTACCTATGTGTCTCAATTTGAAATATTCCATGCATTTAAAATGCAACTAGTGCAAGTACACGATCTCCATTATCATTACACACAGCCTTTCTGGCCTCACCATTTTGTTCCTGTGTTTCTCTCACAACATTTATTCGACGCTATAACAAGCAGTCCATTGCACTCGCACACATAGGTTTAATACTACACTCGCAATTCGAAGCCAACACTAATTTACTGTCTTTCATTTTTAAAATGTCTCTCACATCGCAACCCGTCCAATAAATCAGCACACATTGCCTTATCCTCTGTCATCGCCACACCTTGCCACCATTTTGTTACGCTATAGGTAGGTAAAAGTGTCTGAATCTCAAATACTTTCTGCCATTAAAATTCGCCTAAAGCAAGCACGTGATCTACATTGCCTTCAAAGAAACTCTTATTGGTTCAATATTGTGCTCATTTGTCTCTCACAAAACTTTAATTCAGCGCAATAACAAGCAGCCCATTGCACTCGCACACATGGTATTAACCCCACATTAGCGATTCAGCCATAACAGAAATGTAGTGTCTCTCATTTTTAAAATATCTCTACCAATGCAACACTTCCAATACATCCAAGAACACTGTACTACCACCCTGTCGCCACATCTTGCCACCATTTATGTTATCTATGTGTCTTATTCTGACACATTTCGTGCCAATTAAATGCCCCTAATGCAAGCACACGATCTACATTACCTTTAGATAAACTCTTTTTGTCTTCACCATTATGTTCGTCTGTCACTCTCGCAACTTTAATTCGGCGCAATAACAAGCAGTCCGTTGCACTCGCACATATGGGTTTAATCCCACACGCGCAATTTGGTCAATAATAAATAAGTGTCACTAATTTTTTAAATGTCTCTATTATTGCAACCCGTCCAATCCATCCACAGACATTGCCTTACCACCTGCTGCCACACCTTGCCACCATATATGTTATCTATGTGTCTCAATCTTCAATATTCCATGCCAATAAAAAGCCCTTAATGCAAGCACACGATCTCCATTACCATTAAAAACACCCTTTTTGGCTTCACCATTGTATTCGCGTGTCTCTCTCACATCTTTTATTAATGGCAATCAGTCCATTGCACTCACGCGCGTATAAAGACCATATCTCACATGCTCCCTTTTATTAAAATTCCCCTTTCCACAATTGTTCCCTTGCTCAGTACCTATCCACCACACTTGGGAGCATGTCAAAACTAAACTATTTCTATCTCCGGAAAACGCTGCTTTTCGGCCTTCCCCAATAGCCCACTCACCCCCCCCCCAACCACAACCCCCTTATAGAATTTAGTTGCGAATCCATTGGCGCCTCCAGTATTAGAAAAATAAAAACGATGTTCCCGCCAACCATCTACTTTCAAAAAGCTTACCTTTCAAACATTTTTGGCGCTGGCAACCGATCATCTGAATTTCCTAAAATTATCATCTCACTAAAATCTAATTATTTCTCTTATCTACAAAATTTATTTCAGCCTGTTACGACCTTATTTGGCTTTGTAATCATTTTTCCAAAATTCTAACTCCATATTTTTTAACCAAATTTCCCATGAAAAGGACATTAATGTTGGTGTAAAAAGTGATTCCGATCTAGACTTTATTCTCTTTTACTCAATTTCACCCTATTTCGAGTGCTTAAATTTCTACTATACAATGTGATCCGCCTTATTTTCCCCTGATTTTCTCAAATTCACCCTACTTCGAGTGCTTTATATTTTGCAAAACCACCAATACAACGGATGAATGAAACTGGTAATAAAATCTGGATAGTAACTTGACTCAATGGCCGAGAGTGTCAGTGCGCTGTCGCTGGTAGGCTATTTGATGGTAAAGACTTCGGTTTCGGATTGTGCGAAAAGGTCCTTTTTTATTACATAATCAGGACTGTGATAACTGATTTACTTAAATTAAACACAATAAAAGTGCTTTACCTACTTTCTGTAAGATCAAGAATTAATTTAATGTGCTACTTGCTTTACTTTAATTCACCACAATATATAAATGGTTTACTTTCTGCAAGATCAAGAACTAGTTTACTTAATTATCGTGTCTATTGCTCTAAATTTACTCAAATTCACCCCAATAGCAAACAGTAACAAGCAACCAGTCCAATGCATCAATACACATTGCCTTACGATCTGTCGCCACACCTTTCCACCATTAATGTTACCTATGTGTCTCAATTTGAAATATTCCATGCATTTAAAATGCAACTAGTGCAAGTACACGATCTCCATTATCATTACACACAGCCTTTCTGGCCTCACCATTTTGTTCCTGTGTTTCTCTCACAACATTTATTCGACGCTATAACAAGCAGTCCATTGCACTCGCACACATAGGTTTAATACTACACTCGCAATTCGAAGCCAACACTAATTTACTGTCTTTCATTTTTAAAATGTCTCTCACATCGCAACCCGTCCAATAAATCAGCACACATTGCCTTATCCTCTGTCATCGCCACACCTTGCCACCATTTTGTTACGCTATAGGTAGGTAAAAGTGTCTGAATCTCAAATACTTTCTGCCATTAAAATTCGCCTAAAGCAAGCACGTGATCTACATTGCCTTCAAAGAAACTCTTATTGGTTCAATATTGTGCTCATTTGTCTCTCACAAAACTTTAATTCAGCGCAATAACAAGCAGCCCATTGCACTCGCACACATGGTATTAACCCCACATTAGCGATTCAGCCATAACAGAAATGTAGTGTCTCTCATTTTTAAAATATCTCTACCAATGCAACACTTCCAATACATCCAAGAACACTGTACTACCACCCTGTCGCCACATCTTGCCACCATTTATGTTATCTATGTGTCTTATTCTGACACATTTCGTGCCAATTAAATGCCCCTAATGCAAGCACACGATCTACATTACCTTTAGATAAACTCTTTTTGTCTTCACCATTATGTTCGTCTGTCACTCTCGCAACTTTAATTCGGCGCAATAACAAGCAGTCCGTTGCACTCGCACATATGGGTTTAATCCCACACGCGCAATTTGGTCAATAATAAATAAGTGTCACTAATTTTTTAAATGTCTCTATTATTGCAACCCGTCCAATCCATCCACAGACATTGCCTTACCACCTGCTGCCACACCTTGCCACCATATATGTTATCTATGTGTCTCAATCTTCAATATTCCATGCCAATAAAAAGCCCTTAATGCAAGCACACGATCTCCATTACCATTAAAAACACCCTTTTTGGCTTCACCATTGTATTCGCGTGTCTCTCTCACATCTTTTATTAATGGCAATCAGTCCATTGCACTCACGCGCGTATAAAGACCATATCTCACATGCTCCCTTTTATTAAAATTCCCCTTTCCACAATTGTTCCCTTGCTCAGTACCTATCCACCACACTTGGGAGCATGTCAAAACTAAACTATTTCTATCTCCGGAAAACGCTGCTTTTCGTCAATGGCCGAGAGTGTCAGTGCGCTGTCGCTGGTAGGCTATTTGATGGTAAAGACTTCGGTTTCGGATTGTGCGAAAAGGTCCTTTTTTATTACATAATCAGGACTGTGATAACTGATTTACTTAAATTAAACACAATAAAAGTGCTTTACCTACTTTCTGTAAGATCAAGAATTAATTTAATGTGCTACTTGCTTTACTTTAATTCACCACAATATATAAATGGTTTACTTTCTGCAAGATCAAGAACTAGTTTACTTAATTATCGTGTCTATTGCTCTAAATTTACTCAAATTCACCCCAATAGCAAACAGTAACAAGCAACCAGTCCAATGCATCAATACACATTGCCTTACGATCTGTCGCCACACCTTTCCACCATTAATGTTACCTATGTGTCTCAATTTGAAATATTCCATGCATTTAAAATGCAACTAGTGCAAGTACACGATCTCCATTATCATTACACACAGCCTTTCTGGCCTCACCATTTTGTTCCTGTGTTTCTCTCACAACATTTATTCGACGCTATAACAAGCAGTCCATTGCACTCGCACACATAGGTTTAATACTACACTCGCAATTCGAAGCCAACACTAATTTACTGTCTTTCATTTTTAAAATGTCTCTCACATCGCAACCCGTCCAATAAATCAGCACACATTGCCTTATCCTCTGTCATCGCCACACCTTGCCACCATTTTGTTACGCTATAGGTAGGTAAAAGTGTCTGAATCTCAAATACTTTCTGCCATTAAAATTCGCCTAAAGCAAGCACGTGATCTACATTGCCTTCAAAGAAACTCTTATTGGTTCAATATTGTGCTCATTTGTCTCTCACAAAACTTTAATTCAGCGCAATAACAAGCAGCCCATTGCACTCGCACACATGGTATTAACCCCACATTAGCGATTCAGCCATAACAGAAATGTAGTGTCTCTCATTTTTAAAATATCTCTACCAATGCAACACTTCCAATACATCCAAGAACACTGTACTACCACCCTGTCGCCACATCTTGCCACCATTTATGTTATCTATGTGTCTTATTCTGACACATTTCGTGCCAATTAAATGCCCCTAATGCAAGCACACGATCTACATTACCTTTAGATAAACTCTTTTTGTCTTCACCATTATGTTCGTCTGTCACTCTCGCAACTTTAATTCGGCGCAATAACAAGCAGTCCGTTGCACTCGCACATATGGGTTTAATCCCACACGCGCAATTTGGTCAATAATAAATAAGTGTCACTAATTTTTTAAATGTCTCTATTATTGCAACCCGTCCAATCCATCCACAGACATTGCCTTACCACCTGCTGCCACACCTTGCCACCATATATGTTATCTATGTGTCTCAATCTTCAATATTCCATGCCAATAAAAAGCCCTTAATGCAAGCACACGATCTCCATTACCATTAAAAACACCCTTTTTGGCTTCACCATTGTATTCGCGTGTCTCTCTCACATCTTTTATTAATGGCAATCAGTCCATTGCACTCACGCGCGTATAAAGACCATATCTCACATGCTCCCTTTTATTAAAATTCCCCTTTCCACAATTGTTCCCTTGCTCAGTACCTATCCACCACACTTGGGAGCATGTCAAAACTAAACTATTTCTATCTCCGGAAAACGCTGCTTTTCGGCCTTCCCCAATAGCCCACCCACCCCCCCCAACCACAACCCCCTTATAGAATTTAGTTGCGAATCCATTGGCGCCATTGCCTTTCAAACATTTTTGGCGCTGGCAACCGATCATCTGAATTTCCTAAAATTATCATCTCACTAAAATCTAATTATTTCTCTTATCTACAAAATTTATTTCAGCCTGTTACGACCTTATTTGGCTTTGTAATCATTTTTCCAAAATTCTAACTCCATATTTTTTAACCAAATTTCCCATGAAAAGGACATTAATGTTGGTGTAAAAAGTGATTCCGATCTAGACTTTATTCTCTTTTACTCAATTTCACCCTATTTCGAGTGCTTAAATTTCTACTATACAATGTGATCCGCCTTATTTTCCCCTGATTTTCTCAAATTCACCCTACTTCGAGTGCTTTATATTTTGCAAAACCACCAATACAACGGATGAATGAAACTGGTAATAAAATCTGGATAGTAACTTGACTCAATGGCCGAGAGTGTCAGTGCGCTGTCGCTGGTAGGCTATTTGATGGTAAAGACTTCGGTTTCGGATTGTGCGAAAAGGTCCTTTTTTATTACATAATCAGGACTGTGATAACTGATTTACTTAAATTAAACACAATAAAAGTGCTTTACCTACTTTCTGTAAGATCAAGAATTAATTTAATGTGCTACTTGCTTTACTTTAATTCACCACAATATATAAATGGTTTACTTTCTGCAAGATCAAGAACTAGTTTACTTAATTATCGTGTCTATTGCTCTAAATTTACTCAAATTCACCCCAATAGCAAACAGTAACAAGCAACCAGTCCAATGCATCAATACACATTGCCTTACGATCTGTCGCCACACCTTTCCACCATTAATGTTACCTATGTGTCTCAATTTGAAATATTCCATGCATTTAAAATGCAACTAGTGCAAGTACACGATCTCCATTATCATTACACACAGCCTTTCTGGCCTCACCATTTTGTTCCTGTGTTTCTCTCACAACATTTATTCGACGCTATAACAAGCAGTCCATTGCACTCGCACACATAGGTTTAATACTACACTCGCAATTCGAAGCCAACACTAATTTACTGTCTTTCATTTTTAAAATGTCTCTCACATCGCAACCCGTCCAATAAATCAGCACACATTGCCTTATCCTCTGTCATCGCCACACCTTGCCACCATTTTGTTACGCTATAGGTAGGTAAAAGTGTCTGAATCTCAAATACTTTCTGCCATTAAAATTCGCCTAAAGCAAGCACGTGATCTACATTGCCTTCAAAGAAACTCTTATTGGTTCAATATTGTGCTCATTTGTCTCTCACAAAACTTTAATTCAGCGCAATAACAAGCAGCCCATTGCACTCGCACACATGGTATTAACCCCACATTAGCGATTCAGCCATAACAGAAATGTAGTGTCTCTCATTTTTAAAATATCTCTACCAATGCAACACTTCCAATACATCCAAGAACACTGTACTACCACCCTGTCGCCACATCTTGCCACCATTTATGTTATCTATGTGTCTTATTCTGACACATTTCGTGCCAATTAAATGCCCCCAATGCAAGCACACGATCTACATTACCTTTAGATAAACTCTTTTTGTCTTCACCATTATGTTCGTCTGTCACTCTCGCAACTTTAATTCGGCGCAATAACAAGCAGTCCGTTGCACTCGCACATATGGGTTTAATCCCACACGCGCAATTTGGTCAATAATAAATAAGTGTCACTAATTTTTTAAATGTCTCTATTATTGCAACCCGTCCAATCCATCCACAGACATTGCCTTACCACCTGCTGCCACACCTTGCCACCATATATGTTATCTATGTGTCTCAATCTTCAATATTCCATGCCAATAAAAAGCCCTTAATGCAAGCACACGATCTCCATTACCATTAAAAACACCCTTTTTGGCTTCACCATTGTATTCGCGTGTCTCTCTCACATCTTTTATTAATGGCAATCAGTCCATTGCACTCACGCGCGTATAAAGACCATATCTCACATGCTCCCTTTTATTAAAATTCCCCTTTCCACAATTGTTCCCTTGCTCAGTACCTATCCACCACACTTGGGAGCATGTCAAAACTAAACTATTTCTATCTCCGGAAAACGCTGCTTTTCGGCCTTCCCCAATAGCCCACCCACCCCCCCCAACCACAACCCCCTTATAGAATTTAGTTGCGAATCCATTGGCGCCTCCAGTATTAGAAAAAAAACAACGATGTTCCCGCCAACCATCTACTTTCAAAAAGCTTGCCTTTCAAACATTTTTGGCGCTGTCAACCGATCATCTGAATTTCCTAAAATTATCATCTCACTAAAATCTAATTATTTCTCTTATCTACAAAATTTATTTCAGCCTGTTACGACCTTATTTGGCTTTGTAATCATTTTTCCAAAATTCTAACTCCATATTTTTTAACCAAATTTCCCATGAAAAGGACATTAATGTTGGTGTAAAAAGTGATTCCGATCTAGACTTTATTCTCTTTTACTCAATTTCACCCTATTTCGAGTGCTTAAATTTCTACTATACAATGTGATCCGCCTTATTTTCCCCTGATTTTCTCAAATTCACCCTACTTCGAGTGCTTTATATTTTGCAAAACCACCAATACAACGGATGAATGAAACTGGTAATAAAATCTGGATAGTAACTTGACTCAATGGCCGAGAGTGTCAGTGCGCTGTCGCTGGTAGGCTATTTGATGGTAAAGACTTCGGTTTCGGATTGTGCGAAAAGGTCCTTTTTTATTACATAATCAGGACTGTGATAACTGATTTACTTAAATTAAACACAATAAAAGTGCTTTACCTACTTTCTGTAAGATCAAGAATTAATTTAATGTGCTACTTGCTTTACTTTAATTCACCACAATATATAAATGGTTTACTTTCTGCAAGATCAAGAACTAGTTTACTTAATTATCGTGTCTATTGCTCTAAATTTACTCAAATTCACCCCAATAGCAAACAGTAACAAGCAACCAGTCCAATGCATCAATACACATTGCCTTACGATCTGTCGCCACACCTTTCCACCATTAATGTTACCTATGTGTCTCAATTTGAAATATTCCATGCATTTAAAATGCAACTAGTGCAAGTACACGATCTCCATTATCATTACACACAGCCTTTCTGGCCTCACCATTTTGTTCCTGTGTTTCTCTCACAACATTTATTCGACGCTATAACAAGCAGTCCATTGCACTCGCACACATAGGTTTAATACTACACTCGCAATTCGAAGCCAACACTAATTTACTGTCTTTCATTTTTAAAATGTCTCTCACATCGCAACCCGTCCAATAAATCAGCACACATTGCCTTATCCTCTGTCATCGCCACACCTTGCCACCATTTTGTTACGCTATAGGTAGGTAAAAGTGTCTGAATCTCAAATACTTTCTGCCATTAAAATTCGCCTAAAGCAAGCACGTGATCTACATTGCCTTCAAAGAAACTCTTATTGGTTCAATATTGTGCTCATTTGTCTCTCACAAAACTTTAATTCAGCGCAATAACAAGCAGCCCATTGCACTCGCACACATGGTATTAACCCCACATTAGCGATTCAGCCATAACAGAAATGTAGTGTCTCTCATTTTTAAAATATCTCTACCAATGCAACACTTCCAATACATCCAAGAACACTGTACTACCACCCTGTCGCCACATCTTGCCACCATTTATGTTATCTATGTGTCTTATTCTGACACATTTCGTGCCAATTAAATGCCCCTAATGCAAGCACACGATCTACATTACCTTTAGATAAACTCTTTTTGTCTTCACCATTATGTTCGTCTGTCACTCTCGCAACTTTAATTCGGCGCAATAACAAGCAGTCCGTTGCACTCGCACATATGGGTTTAATCCCACACGCGCAATTTGGTCAATAATAAATAAGTGTCACTAATTTTTTAAATGTCTCTATTATTGCAACCCGTCCAATCCATCCACAGACATTGCCTTACCACCTGCTGCCACACCTTGCCACCATATATGTTATCTATGTGTCTCAATCTTCAATATTCCATGCCAATAAAAAGCCCTTAATGCAAGCACACGATCTCCATTACCATTAAAAACACCCTTTTTGGCTTCACCATTGTATTCGCGTGTCTCTCTCACATCTTTTATTAATGGCAATCAGTCCATTGCACTCACGCGCGTATAAAGACCATATCTCACATGCTCCCTTTTATTAAAATTCCCCTTTCCACAATTGTTCCCTTGCTCAGTACCTATCCACCACACTTGGGAGCATGTCAAAACTAAACTATTTCTATCTCCGGAAAACGCTGCTTTTCGGCCTTCCCCAATAGCCCACTCACCCCCCCCCCAACCACAACCCCCTTATAGAATTTAGTTGCGAATCCATTGGCGCCTCCAGTATTAGAAAAATAAAAACGATGTTCCCGCCAACCATCTACTTTCAAAAAGCTTACCTTTCAAACATTTTTGGCGCTGGCAACCGATCATCTGAATTTCCTAAAATTATCATCTCACTAAAATCTAATTATTTCTCTTATCTACAAAATTTATTTCAGCCTGTTACGACCTTATTTGGCTTTGTAATCATTTTTCCAAAATTCTAACTCCATATTTTTTAACCAAATTTCCCATGAAAAGGACATTAATGTTGGTGTAAAAAGTGATTCCGATCTAGACTTTATTCTCTTTTACTCAATTTCACCCTATTTCGAGTGCTTAAATTTCTACTATACAATGTGATCCGCCTTATTTTCCCCTGATTTTCTCAAATTCACCCTACTTCGAGTGCTTTATATTTTGCAAAACCACCAATACAACGGATGAATGAAACTGGTAATAAAATCTGGATAGTAACTTGACTCAATGGCCGAGAGTGTCAGTGCGCTGTCGCTGGTAGGCTATTTGATGGTAAAGACTTCGGTTTCGGATTGTGCGAAAAGGTCCTTTTTTATTACATAATCAGGACTGTGATAACTGATTTACTTAAATTAAACACAATAAAAGTGCTTTACCTACTTTCTGTAAGATCAAGAATTAATTTAATGTGCTACTTGCTTTACTTTAATTCACCACAATATATAAATGGTTTACTTTCTGCAAGATCAAGAACTAGTTTACTTAATTATCGTGTCTATTGCTCTAAATTTACTCAAATTCACCCCAATAGCAAACAGTAACAAGCAACCAGTCCAATGCATCAATACACATTGCCTTACGATCTGTCGCCACACCTTTCCACCATTAATGTTACCTATGTGTCTCAATTTGAAATATTCCATGCATTTAAAATGCAACTAGTGCAAGTACACGATCTCCATTATCATTACACACAGCCTTTCTGGCCTCACCATTTTGTTCCTGTGTTTCTCTCACAACATTTATTCGACGCTATAACAAGCAGTCCATTGCACTCGCACACATAGGTTTAATACTACACTCGCAATTCGAAGCCAACACTAATTTACTGTCTTTCATTTTTAAAATGTCTCTCACATCGCAACCCGTCCAATAAATCAGCACACATTGCCTTATCCTCTGTCATCGCCACACCTTGCCACCATTTTGTTACGCTATAGGTAGGTAAAAGTGTCTGAATCTCAAATACTTTCTGCCATTAAAATTCGCCTAAAGCAAGCACGTGATCTACATTGCCTTCAAAGAAACTCTTATTGGTTCAATATTGTGCTCATTTGTCTCTCACAAAACTTTAATTCAGCGCAATAACAAGCAGCCCATTGCACTCGCACACATGGTATTAACCCCACATTAGCGATTCAGCCATAACAGAAATGTAGTGTCTCTCATTTTTAAAATATCTCTACCAATGCAACACTTCCAATACATCCAAGAACACTGTACTACCACCCTGTCGCCACATCTTGCCACCATTTATGTTATCTATGTGTCTTATTCTGACACATTTCGTGCCAATTAAATGCCCCTAATGCAAGCACACGATCTACATTACCTTTAGATAAACTCTTTTTGTCTTCACCATTATGTTCGTCTGTCACTCTCGCAACTTTAATTCGGCGCAATAACAAGCAGTCCGTTGCACTCGCACATATGGGTTTAATCCCACACGCGCAATTTGGTCAATAATAAATAAGTGTCACTAATTTTTTAAATGTCTCTATTATTGCAACCCGTCCAATCCATCCACAGACATTGCCTTACCACCTGCTGCCACACCTTGCCACCATATATGTTATCTATGTGTCTCAATCTTCAATATTCCATGCCAATAAAAAGCCCTTAATGCAAGCACACGATCTCCATTACCATTAAAAACACCCTTTTTGGCTTCACCATTGTATTCGCGTGTCTCTCTCACATCTTTTATTAATGGCAATCAGTCCATTGCACTCACGCGCGTATAAAGACCATATCTCACATGCTCCCTTTTATTAAAATTCCCCTTTCCACAATTGTTCCCTTGCTCAGTACCTATCCACCACACTTGGGAGCATGTCAAAACTAAACTATTTCTATCTCCGGAAAACGCTGCTTTTCGGCCTTCCCCAATAGCCCACTCACCCCCCCCCCAACCACAACCCCCTTATAGAATTTAGTTGCGAATCCATTGGCGCCTCCAGTATTAGAAAAATAAAAACGATGTTCCCGCCAACCATCTACTTTCAAAAAGCTTACCTTTCAAACATTTTTGGCGCTGGCAACCGATCATCTGAATTTCCTAAAATTATCATCTCACTAAAATCTAATTATTTCTCTTATCTACAAAATTTATTTCAGCCTGTTACGACCTTATTTGGCTTTGTAATCATTTTTCCAAAATTCTAACTCCATATTTTTTAACCAAATTTCCCATGAAAAGGACATTAATGTTGGTGTAAAAAGTGATTCCGATCTAGACTTTATTCTCTTTTACTCAATTTCACCCTATTTCGAGTGCTTAAATTTCTACTATACAATGTGATCCGCCTTATTTTCCCCTGATTTTCTCAAATTCACCCTACTTCGAGTGCTTTATATTTTGCAAAACCACCAATACAACGGATGAATGAAACTGGTAATAAAATCTGGATAGTAACTTGACTCAATGGCCGAGAGTGTCAGTGCGCTGTCGCTGGTAGGCTATTTGATGGTAAAGACTTCGGTTTCGGATTGTGCGAAAAGGTCCTTTTTTATTACATAATCAGGACTGTGATAACTGATTTACTTAAATTAAACACAATAAAAGTGCTTTACCTACTTTCTGTAAGATCAAGAATTAATTTAATGTGCTACTTGCTTTACTTTAATTCACCACAATATATAAATGGTTTACTTTCTGCAAGATCAAGAACTAGTTTACTTAATTATCGTGTCTATTGCTCTAAATTTACTCAAATTCACCCCAATAGCAAACAGTAACAAGCAACCAGTCCAATGCATCAATACACATTGCCTTACGATCTGTCGCCACACCTTTCCACCATTAATGTTACCTATGTGTCTCAATTTGAAATATTCCATGCATTTAAAATGCAACTAGTGCAAGTACACGATCTCCATTATCATTACACACAGCCTTTCTGGCCTCACCATTTTGTTCCTGTGTTTCTCTCACAACATTTATTCGACGCTATAACAAGCAGTCCATTGCACTCGCACACATAGGTTTAATACTACACTCGCAATTCGAAGCCAACACTAATTTACTGTCTTTCATTTTTAAAATGTCTCTCACATCGCAACCCGTCCAATAAATCAGCACACATTGCCTTATCCTCTGTCATCGCCACACCTTGCCACCATTTTGTTACGCTATAGGTAGGTAAAAGTGTCTGAATCTCAAATACTTTCTGCCATTAAAATTCGCCTAAAGCAAGCACGTGATCTACATTGCCTTCAAAGAAACTCTTATTGGTTCAATATTGTGCTCATTTGTCTCTCACAAAACTTTAATTCAGCGCAATAACAAGCAGCCCATTGCACTCGCACACATGGTATTAACCCCACATTAGCGATTCAGCCATAACAGAAATGTAGTGTCTCTCATTTTTAAAATATCTCTACCAATGCAACACTTCCAATACATCCAAGAACACTGTACTACCACCCTGTCGCCACATCTTGCCACCATTTATGTTATCTATGTGTCTTATTCTGACACATTTCGTGCCAATTAAATGCCCCTAATGCAAGCACACGATCTACATTACCTTTAGATAAACTCTTTTTGTCTTCACCATTATGTTCGTCTGTCACTCTCGCAACTTTAATTCGGCGCAATAACAAGCAGTCCGTTGCACTCGCACATATGGGTTTAATCCCACACGCGCAATTTGGTCAATAATAAATAAGTGTCACTAATTTTTTAAATGTCTCTATTATTGCAACCCGTCCAATCCATCCACAGACATTGCCTTACCACCTGCTGCCACACCTTGCCACCATATATGTTATCTATGTGTCTCAATCTTCAATATTCCATGCCAATAAAAAGCCCTTAATGCAAGCACACGATCTCCATTACCATTAAAAACACCCTTTTTGGCTTCACCATTGTATTCGCGTGTCTCTCTCACATCTTTTATTAATGGCAATCAGTCCATTGCACTCACGCGCGTATAAAGACCATATCTCACATGCTCCCTTTTATTAAAATTCCCCTTTCCACAATTGTTCCCTTGCTCAGTACCTATCCACCACACTTGGGAGCATGTCAAAACTAAACTATTTCTATCTCCGGAAAACGCTGCTTTTCGGCCTTCCCCAATAGCCCACTCACCCCCCCCCCAACCACAACCCCCTTATAGAATTTAGTTGCGAATCCATTGGCGCCTCCAGTATTAGAAAAATAAAAACGATGTTCCCGCCAACCATCTACTTTCAAAAAGCTTACCTTTCAAACATTTTTGGCGCTGGCAACCGATCATCTGAATTTCCTAAAATTATCATCTCACTAAAATCTAATTATTTCTCTTATCTACAAAATTTATTTCAGCCTGTTACGACCTTATTTGGCTTTGTAATCATTTTTCCAAAATTCTAACTCCATATTTTTTAACCAAATTTCCCATGAAAAGGACATTAATGTTGGTGTAAAAAGTGATTCCGATCTAGACTTTATTCTCTTTTACTCAATTTCACCCTATTTCGAGTGCTTAAATTTCTACTATACAATGTGATCCGCCTTATTTTCCCCTGATTTTCTCAAATTCACCCTACTTCGAGTGCTTTATATTTTGCAAAACCACCAATACAACGGATGAATGAAACTGGTAATAAAATCTGGATAGTAACTTGACTCAATGGCCGAGAGTGTCAGTGCGCTGTCGCTGGTAGGCTATTTGATGGTAAAGACTTCGGTTTCGGATTGTGCGAAAAGGTCCTTTTTTATTACATAATCAGGACTGTGATAACTGATTTACTTAAATTAAACACAATAAAAGTGCTTTACCTACTTTCTGTAAGATCAAGAATTAATTTAATGTGCTACTTGCTTTACTTTAATTCACCACAATATATAAATGGTTTACTTTCTGCAAGATCAAGAACTAGTTTACTTAATTATCGTGTCTATTGCTCTAAATTTACTCAAATTCACCCCAATAGCAAACAGTAACAAGCAACCAGTCCAATGCATCAATACACATTGCCTTACGATCTGTCGCCACACCTTTCCACCATTAATGTTACCTATGTGTCTCAATTTGAAATATTCCATGCATTTAAAATGCAACTAGTGCAAGTACACGATCTCCATTATCATTACACACAGCCTTTCTGGCCTCACCATTTTGTTCCTGTGTTTCTCTCACAACATTTATTCGACGCTATAACAAGCAGTCCATTGCACTCGCACACATAGGTTTAATACTACACTCGCAATTCGAAGCCAACACTAATTTACTGTCTTTCATTTTTAAAATGTCTCTCACATCGCAACCCGTCCAATAAATCAGCACACATTGCCTTATCCTCTGTCATCGCCACACCTTGCCACCATTTTGTTACGCTATAGGTAGGTAAAAGTGTCTGAATCTCAAATACTTTCTGCCATTAAAATTCGCCTAAAGCAAGCACGTGATCTACATTGCCTTCAAAGAAACTCTTATTGGTTCAATATTGTGCTCATTTGTCTCTCACAAAACTTTAATTCAGCGCAATAACAAGCAGCCCATTGCACTCGCACACATGGTATTAACCCCACATTAGCGATTCAGCCATAACAGAAATGTAGTGTCTCTCATTTTTAAAATATCTCTACCAATGCAACACTTCCAATACATCCAAGAACACTGTACTACCACCCTGTCGCCACATCTTGCCACCATTTATGTTATCTATGTGTCTTATTCTGACACATTTCGTGCCAATTAAATGCCCCTAATGCAAGCACACGATCTACATTACCTTTAGATAAACTCTTTTTGTCTTCACCATTATGTTCGTCTGTCACTCTCGCAACTTTAATTCGGCGCAATAACAAGCAGTCCGTTGCACTCGCACATATGGGTTTAATCCCACACGCGCAATTTGGTCAATAATAAATAAGTGTCACTAATTTTTTAAATGTCTCTATTATTGCAACCCGTCCAATCCATCCACAGACATTGCCTTACCACCTGCTGCCACACCTTGCCACCATATATGTTATCTATGTGTCTCAATCTTCAATATTCCATGCCAATAAAAAGCCCTTAATGCAAGCACACGATCTCCATTACCATTAAAAACACCCTTTTTGGCTTCACCATTGTATTCGCGTGTCTCTCTCACATCTTTTATTAATGGCAATCAGTCCATTGCACTCACGCGCGTATAAAGACCATATCTCACATGCTCCCTTTTATTAAAATTCCCCTTTCCACAATTGTTCCCTTGCTCAGTACCTATCCACCACACTTGGGAGCATGTCAAAACTAAACTATTTCTATCTCCGGAAAACGCTGCTTTTCGGCCTTCCCCAATAGCCCACCCACCCCCCCCAACCACAACCCCCTTATAGAATTTAGTTGCGAATCCATTGGCGCCTCCAGTATTAGAAAAAAAACAACGATGTTCCCGCCAACCATCTACTTTCAAAAAGCTTGCCTTTCAAACATTTTTGGCGCTGGCAACCGATCATCTGAATTTCCTAAAATTATCATCTCACTAAAATCTAATTATTTCTCTTATCTACAAAATTTATTTCAGCCTGTTACGACCTTATTTGGCTTTGTAATCATTTTTCCAAAATTCTAACTCCATATTTTTTAACCAAATTTCCCATGAAAAGGACATTAATGTTGGTGTAAAAAGTGATTCCGATCTAGACTTTATTCTCTTTTACTCAATTTCACCCTATTTCGAGTGCTTAAATTTCTACTATACAATGTGATCCGCCTTATTTTCCCCTGATTTTCTCAAATTCACCCTACTTCGAGTGCTTTATATTTTGCAAAACCACCAATACAACGGATGAATGAAACTGGTAATAAAATCTGGATAGTAACTTGACTCAATGGCCGAGAGTGTCAGTGCGCTGTCGCTGGTAGGCTATTTGATGGTAAAGACTTCGGTTTCGGATTGTGCGAAAAGGTCCTTTTTTATTACATAATCAGGACTGTGATAACTGATTTACTTAAATTAAACACAATAAAAGTGCTTTACCTACTTTCTGTAAGATCAAGAATTAATTTAATGTGCTACTTGCTTTACTTTAATTCACCACAATATATAAATGGTTTACTTTCTGCAAGATCAAGAACTAGTTTACTTAATTATCGTGTCTATTGCTCTAAATTTACTCAAATTCACCCCAATAGCAAACAGTAACAAGCAACCAGTCCAATGCATCAATACACATTGCCTTACGATCTGTCGCCACACCTTTCCACCATTAATGTTACCTATGTGTCTCAATTTGAAATATTCCATGCATTTAAAATGCAACTAGTGCAAGTACACGATCTCCATTATCATTACACACAGCCTTTCTGGCCTCACCATTTTGTTCCTGTGTTTCTCTCACAACATTTATTCGACGCTATAACAAGCAGTCCATTGCACTCGCACACATAGGTTTAATACTACACTCGCAATTCGAAGCCAACACTAATTTACTGTCTTTCATTTTTAAAATGTCTCTCACATCGCAACCCGTCCAATAAATCAGCACACATTGCCTTATCCTCTGTCATCGCCACACCTTGCCACCATTTTGTTACGCTATAGGTAGGTAAAAGTGTCTGAATCTCAAATACTTTCTGCCATTAAAATTCGCCTAAAGCAAGCACGTGATCTACATTGCCTTCAAAGAAACTCTTATTGGTTCAATATTGTGCTCATTTGTCTCTCACAAAACTTTAATTCAGCGCAATAACAAGCAGCCCATTGCACTCGCACACATGGTATTAACCCCACATTAGCGATTCAGCCATAACAGAAATGTAGTGTCTCTCATTTTTAAAATATCTCTACCAATGCAACACTTCCAATACATCCAAGAACACTGTACTACCACCCTGTCGCCACATCTTGCCACCATTTATGTTATCTATGTGTCTTATTCTGACACATTTCGTGCCAATTAAATGCCCCTAATGCAAGCACACGATCTACATTACCTTTAGATAAACTCTTTTTGTCTTCACCATTATGTTCGTCTGTCACTCTCGCAACTTTAATTCGGCGCAATAACAAGCAGTCCGTTGCACTCGCACATATGGGTTTAATCCCACACGCGCAATTTGGTCAATAATAAATAAGTGTCACTAATTTTTTAAATGTCTCTATTATTGCAACCCGTCCAATCCATCCACAGACATTGCCTTACCACCTGCTGCCACACCTTGCCACCATATATGTTATCTATGTGTCTCAATCTTCAATATTCCATGCCAATAAAAAGCCCTTAATGCAAGCACACGATCTCCATTACCATTAAAAACACCCTTTTTGGCTTCACCATTGTATTCGCGTGTCTCTCTCACATCTTTTATTAATGGCAATCAGTCCATTGCACTCACGCGCGTATAAAGACCATATCTCACATGCTCCCTTTTATTAAAATTCCCCTTTCCACAATTGTTCCCTTGCTCAGTACCTATCCACCACACTTGGGAGCATGTCAAAACTAAACTATTTCTATCTCCGGAAAACGCTGCTTTTCGGCCTTCCCCAATAGCCCACTCACCCCCCCCCCAACCACAACCCCCTTATAGAATTTAGTTGCGAATCCATTGGCGCCTCCAGTATTAGAAAAATAAAAACGATGTTCCCGCCAACCATCTACTTTCAAAAAGCTTACCTTTCAAACATTTTTGGCGCTGGCAACCGATCATCTGAATTTCCTAAAATTATCATCTCACTAAAATCTAATTATTTCTCTTATCTACAAAATTTATTTCAGCCTGTTACGACCTTATTTGGCTTTGTAATCATTTTTCCAAAATTCTAACTCCATATTTTTTAACCAAATTTCCCATGAAAAGGACATTAATGTTGGTGTAAAAAGTGATTCCGATCTAGACTTTATTCTCTTTTACTCAATTTCACCCTATTTCGAGTGCTTAAATTTCTACTATACAATGTGATCCGCCTTATTTTCCCCTGATTTTCTCAAATTCACCCTACTTCGAGTGCTTTATATTTTGCAAAACCACCAATACAACGGATGAATGAAACTGGTAATAAAATCTGGATAGTAACTTGACTCAATGGCCGAGAGTGTCAGTGCGCTGTCGCTGGTAGGCTATTTGATGGTAAAGACTTCGGTTTCGGATTGTGCGAAAAGGTCCTTTTTTATTACATAATCAGGACTGTGATAACTGATTTACTTAAATTAAACACAATAAAAGTGCTTTACCTACTTTCTGTAAGATCAAGAATTAATTTAATGTGCTACTTGCTTTACTTTAATTCACCACAATATATAAATGGTTTACTTTCTGCAAGATCAAGAACTAGTTTACTTAATTATCGTGTCTATTGCTCTAAATTTACTCAAATTCACCCCAATAGCAAACAGTAACAAGCAACCAGTCCAATGCATCAATACACATTGCCTTACGATCTGTCGCCACACCTTTCCACCATTAATGTTACCTATGTGTCTCAATTTGAAATATTCCATGCATTTAAAATGCAACTAGTGCAAGTACACGATCTCCATTATCATTACACACAGCCTTTCTGGCCTCACCATTTTGTTCCTGTGTTTCTCTCACAACATTTATTCGACGCTATAACAAGCAGTCCATTGCACTCGCACACATAGGTTTAATACTACACTCGCAATTCGAAGCCAACACTAATTTACTGTCTTTCATTTTTAAAATGTCTCTCACATCGCAACCCGTCCAATAAATCAGCACACATTGCCTTATCCTCTGTCATCGCCACACCTTGCCACCATTTTGTTACGCTATAGGTAGGTAAAAGTGTCTGAATCTCAAATACTTTCTGCCATTAAAATTCGCCTAAAGCAAGCACGTGATCTACATTGCCTTCAAAGAAACTCTTATTGGTTCAATATTGTGCTCATTTGTCTCTCACAAAACTTTAATTCAGCGCAATAACAAGCAGCCCATTGCACTCGCACACATGGTATTAACCCCACATTAGCGATTCAGCCATAACAGAAATGTAGTGTCTCTCATTTTTAAAATATCTCTACCAATGCAACACTTCCAATACATCCAAGAACA
This sequence comes from Neoascia interrupta, assembly GCA_947623515.1. Taxonomy (NCBI): domain Eukaryota; kingdom Metazoa; phylum Arthropoda; class Insecta; order Diptera; family Syrphidae; genus Neoascia; species Neoascia interrupta. The sequence goes on from OX392463.1 coordinate 97,787, forward strand.
CTGTACTACCACCCTGTCGCCACATCTTGCCACCATTTATGTTATCTATGTGTCTTATTCTGACACATTTCGTGCCAATTAAATGCCCCTAATGCAAGCACACGATCTACATTACCTTTAGATAAACTCTTTTTGTCTTCACCATTATGTTCGTCTGTCACTCTCGCAACTTTAATTCGGCGCAATAACAAGCAGTCCGTTGCACTCGCACATATGGGTTTAATCCCACACGCGCAATTTGGTCAATAATAAATAAGTGTCACTAATTTTTTAAATGTCTCTATTATTGCAACCCGTCCAATCCATCCACAGACATTGCCTTACCACCTGCTGCCACACCTTGCCACCATATATGTTATCTATGTGTCTCAATCTTCAATATTCCATGCCAATAAAAAGCCCTTAATGCAAGCACACGATCTCCATTACCATTAAAAACACCCTTTTTGGCTTCACCATTGTATTCGCGTGTCTCTCTCACATCTTTTATTAATGGCAATCAGTCCATTGCACTCACGCGCGTATAAAGACCATATCTCACATGCTCCCTTTTATTAAAATTCCCCTTTCCACAATTGTTCCCTTGCTCAGTACCTATCCACCACACTTGGGAGCATGTCAAAACTAAACTATTTCTATCTCCGGAAAACGCTGCTTTTCGGCCTTCCCCAATAGCCCACCCACCCCCCCCAACCACAACCCCCTTATAGAATTTAGTTGCGAATCCATTGGCGCCTCCAGTATTAGAAAAAAAACAACGATGTTCCCGCCAACCATCTACTTTCAAAAAGCTTGCCTTTCAAACATTTTTGGCGCTGGCAACCGATCATCTGAATTTCCTAAAATTATCATCTCACTAAAATCTAATTATTTCTCTTATCTACAAAATTTATTTCAGCCTGTTACGACCTTATTTGGCTTTGTAATCATTTTTCCAAAATTCTAACTCCATATTTTTTAACCAAATTTCCCATGAAAAGGACATTAATGTTGGTGTAAAAAGTGATTCCGATCTAGACTTTATTCTCTTTTACTCAATTTCACCCTATTTCGAGTGCTTAAATTTCTACTATACAATGTGATCCGCCTTATTTTCCCCTGATTTTCTCAAATTCACCCTACTTCGAGTGCTTTATATTTTGCAAAACCACCAATACAACGGATGAATGAAACTGGTAATAAAATCTGGATAGTAACTTGACTCAATGGCCGAGAGTGTCAGTGCGCTGTCGCTGGTAGGCTATTTGATGGTAAAGACTTCGGTTTCGGATTGTGCGAAAAGGTCCTTTTTTATTACATAATCAGGACTGTGATAACTGATTTACTTAAATTAAACACAATAAAAGTGCTTTACCTACTTTCTGTAAGATCAAGAATTAATTTAATGTGCTACTTGCTTTACTTTAATTCACCACAATATATAAATGGTTTACTTTCTGCAAGATCAAGAACTAGTTTACTTAATTATCGTGTCTATTGCTCTAAATTTACTCAAATTCACCCCAATAGCAAACAGTAACAAGCAACCAGTCCAATGCATCAATACACATTGCCTTACGATCTGTCGCCACACCTTTCCACCATTAATGTTACCTATGTGTCTCAATTTGAAATATTCCATGCATTTAAAATGCAACTAGTGCAAGTACACGATCTCCATTATCATTACACACAGCCTTTCTGGCCTCACCATTTTGTTCCTGTGTTTCTCTCACAACATTTATTCGACGCTATAACAAGCAGTCCATTGCACTCGCACACATAGGTTTAATACTACACTCGCAATTCGAAGCCAACACTAATTTACTGTCTTTCATTTTTAAAATGTCTCTCACATCGCAACCCGTCCAATAAATCAGCACACATTGCCTTATCCTCTGTCATCGCCACACCTTGCCACCATTTTGTTACGCTATAGGTAGGTAAAAGTGTCTGAATCTCAAATACTTTCTGCCATTAAAATTCGCCTAAAGCAAGCACGTGATCTACATTGCCTTCAAAGAAACTCTTATTGGTTCAATATTGTGCTCATTTGTCTCTCACAAAACTTTAATTCAGCGCAATAACAAGCAGCCCATTGCACTCGCACACATGGTATTAACCCCACATTAGCGATTCAGCCATAACAGAAATGTAGTGTCTCTCATTTTTAAAATATCTCTACCAATGCAACACTTCCAATACATCCAAGAACACTGTACTACCACCCTGTCGCCACATCTTGCCACCATTTATGTTATCTATGTGTCTTATTCTGACACATTTCGTGCCAATTAAATGCCCCTAATGCAAGCACACGATCTACATTACCTTTAGATAAACTCTTTTTGTCTTCACCATTATGTTCGTCTGTCACTCTCGCAACTTTAATTCGGCGCAATAACAAGCAGTCCGTTGCACTCGCACATATGGGTTTAATCCCACACGCGCAATTTGGTCAATAATAAATAAGTGTCACTAATTTTTTAAATGTCTCTATTATTGCAACCCGTCCAATCCATCCACAGACATTGCCTTACCACCTGCTGCCACACCTTGCCACCATATATGTTATCTATGTGTCTCAATCTTCAATATTCCATGCCAATAAAAAGCCCTTAATGCAAGCACACGATCTCCATTACCATTAAAAACACCCTTTTTGGCTTCACCATTGTATTCGCGTGTCTCTCTCACATCTTTTATTAATGGCAATCAGTCCATTGCACTCACGCGCGTATAAAGACCATATCTCACATGCTCCCTTTTATTAAAATTCCCCTTTCCACAATTGTTCCCTTGCTCAGTACCTATCCACCACACTTGGGAGCATGTCAAAACTAAACTATTTCTATCTCCGGAAAACGCTGCTTTTCGGCCTTCCCCAATAGCCCACCCACCCCCCCCAACCACAACCCCCTTATAGAATTTAGTTGCGAATCCATTGGCGCCTCCAGTATTAGAAAAAAAACAACGATGTTCCCGCCAACCATCTACTTTCAAAAAGCTTGCCTTTCAAACATTTTTGGCGCTGGCAACCGATCATCTGAATTTCCTAAAATTATCATCTCACTAAAATCTAATTATTTCTCTTATCTACAAAATTTATTTCAGCCTGTTACGACCTTATTTGGCTTTGTAATCCCCTTTTATTAAAATTCCCCTTTCCACAATTGTTCCCTTGCTCAGTACCTATCCACCACACTTGGGAGCATGTCAAAACTAAACTATTTCTATCTCCGGAAAACGCTGCTTTTCGGCCTTCCCCAATATAAAATGTCTCTCACATCGCAACCCGTCCAATAAATCAGCACACATTGCCTTATCCTCTGTCATCGCCACACCTTGCCACCATTTTGTTACGCTATAGGTAGGTAAAAGTGTCTGAATCTCAAATACTTTCTGCCATTAAAATTCGCCTAAAGCAAGCACGTGATCTACATTGCCTTCAAAGAAACTCTTATTGGTTCAATATTGTGCTCATTTGTCTCTCACAAAACTTTAATTCAGCGCAATAACAAGCAGCCCATTGCACTCGCACACATGGTATTAACCCCACATTAGCGATTCAGCCATAACAGAAATGTAGTGTCTCTCATTTTTAAAATATCTCTACCAATGCAACACTTCCAATACATCCAAGAACACTGTACTACCACCCTGTCGCCACATCTTGCCACCATTTATGTTATCTATGTGTCTTATTCTGACACATTTCGTGCCAATTAAATGCCCCTAATGCAAGCACACGATCTACATTACCTTTAGATAAACTCTTTTTGTCTTCACCATTATGTTCGTCTGTCACTCTCGCAACTTTAATTCGGCGCAATAACAAGCAGTCCGTTGCACTCGCACATATGGGTTTAATCCCACACGCGCAATTTGGTCAATAATAAATAAGTGTCACTAATTTTTTAAATGTCTCTATTATTGCAACCCGTCCAATCCATCCACAGACATTGCCTTACCACCTGCTGCCACACCTTGCCACCATATATGTTATCTATGTGTCTCAATCTTCAATATTCCATGCCAATAAAAAGCCCTTAATGCAAGCACACGATCTCCATTACCATTAAAAACACCCTTTTTGGCTTCACCATTGTATTCGCGTGTCTCTCTCACATCTTTTATTAATGGCAATCAGTCCATTGCACTCACGCGCGTATAAAGACCATATCTCACATGCTCCCTTTTATTAAAATTCCCCTTTCCACAATTGTTCCCTTGCTCAGTACCTATCCACCACACTTGGGAGCATGTCAAAACTAAACTATTTCTATCTCCGGAAAACGCTGCTTTTCGGCCTTCCCCAATTAATGTTACCTATGTGTCTCAATTTGAAATATTCCATGCATTTAAAATGCAACTAGTGCAAGTACACGATCTCCATTATCATTACACACAGCCTTTCTGGCCTCACCATTTTGTTCCTGTGTTTCTCTCACAACATTTATTCGACGCTATAACAAGCAGTCCATTGCACTCGCACACATAGGTTTAATACTACACTCGCAATTCGAAGCCAACACTAATTTACTGTCTTTCATTTTTAAAATGTCTCTCACATCGCAACCCGTCCAATAAATCAGCACACATTGCCTTATCCTCTGTCATCGCCACACCTTGCCACCATTTTGTTACGCTATAGGTAGGTAAAAGTGTCTGAATCTCAAATACTTTCTGCCATTAAAATTCGCCTAAAGCAAGCACGTGATCTACATTGCCTTCAAAGAAACTCTTATTGGTTCAATATTGTGCTCATTTGTCTCTCACAAAACTTTAATTCAGCGCAATAACAAGCAGCCCATTGCACTCGCACACATGGTATTAACCCCACATTAGCGATTCAGCCATAACAGAAATGTAGTGTCTCTCATTTTTAAAATATCTCTACCAATGCAACACTTCCAATACATCCAAGAACACTGTACTACCACCCTGTCGCCACATCTTGCCACCATTTATGTTATCTATGTGTCTTATTCTGACACATTTCGTGCCAATTAAATGCCCCTAATGCAAGCACACGATCTACATTACCTTTAGATAAACTCTTTTTGTCTTCACCATTATGTTCGTCTGTCACTCTCGCAACTTTAATTCGGCGCAATAACAAGCAGTCCGTTGCACTCGCACATATGGGTTTAATCCCACACGCGCAATTTGGTCAATAATAAATAAGTGTCACTAATTTTTTAAATGTCTCTATTATTGCAACCCGTCCAATCCATCCACAGACATTGCCTTACCACCTGCTGCCACACCTTGCCACCATATATGTTATCTATGTGTCTCAATCTTCAATATTCCATGCCAATAAAAAGCCCTTAATGCAAGCACACGATCTCCATTACCATTAAAAACACCCTTTTTGGCTTCACCATTGTATTCGCGTGTCTCTCTCACATCTTTTATTAATGGCAATCAGTCCATTGCACTCACGCGCGTATAAAGACCATATCTCACATGCTCCCTTTTATTAAAATTCCCCTTTCCACAATTGTTCCCTTGCTCAGTACCTATCCACCACACTTGGGAGCATGTCAAAACTAAACTATTTCTATCTCCGGAAAACGCTGCTTTTCGGCCTTCCCCAATAGATCTACATTACCTTTAGATAAACTCTTTTTGTCTTCACCATTATGTTCGTCTGTCACTCTCGCAACTTTAATTCGGCGCAATAACAAGCAGTCCGTTGCACTCGCACATATGGGTTTAATCCCACACGCGCAATTTGGTCAATAATAAATAAGTGTCACTAATTTTTTAAATGTCTCTATTATTGCAACCCGTCCAATCCATCCACAGACATTGCCTTACCACCTGCTGCCACACCTTGCCACCATATATGTTATCTATGTGTCTCAATCTTCAATATTCCATGCCAATAAAAAGCCCTTAATGCAAGCACACGATCTCCATTACCATTAAAAACACCCTTTTTGGCTTCACCATTGTATTCGCGTGTCTCTCTCACATCTTTTATTAATGGCAATCAGTCCATTGCACTCACGCGCGTATAAAGACCATATCTCACATGCTCCCTTTTATTAAAATTCCCCTTTCCACAATTGTTCCCTTGCTCAGTACCTATCCACCACACTTGGGAGCATGTCAAAACTAAACTATTTCTATCTCCGGAAAACGCTGCTTTTTAAAATATCTCTACCAATGCAACACTTCCAATACATCCAAGAACACTGTACTACCACCCTGTCGCCACATCTTGCCACCATTTATGTTATCTATGTGTCTTATTCTGACACATTTCGTGCCAATTAAATGCCCCTAATGCAAGCACACGATCTACATTACCTTTAGATAAACTCTTTTTGTCTTCACCATTATGTTCGTCTGTCACTCTCGCAACTTTAATTCGGCGCAATAACAAGCAGTCCGTTGCACTCGCACATATGGGTTTAATCCCACACGCGCAATTTGGTCAATAATAAATAAGTGTCACTAATTTTTTAAATGTCTCTATTATTGCAACCCGTCCAATCCATCCACAGACATTGCCTTACCACCTGCTGCCACACCTTGCCACCATATATGTTATCTATGTGTCTCAATCTTCAATATTCCATGCCAATAAAAAGCCCTTAATGCAAGCACACGATCTCCATTACCATTAAAAACACCCTTTTTGGCTTCACCATTGTATTCGCGTGTCTCTCTCACATCTTTTATTAATGGCAATCAGTCCATTGCACTCACGCGCGTATAAAGACCATATCTCACATGCTCCCTTTTATTAAAATTCCCCTTTCCACAATTGTTCCCTTGCTCAGTACCTATCCACCACACTTGGGAGCATGTCAAAACTAAACTATTTCTATCTCCGGAAAACGCTGCTTTTCGGCCTTCCCCAATTAATGTTACCTATGTGTCTCAATTTGAAATATTCCATGCATTTAAAATGCAACTAGTGCAAGTACACGATCTCCATTATCATTACACACAGCCTTTCTGGCCTCACCATTTTGTTCCTGTGTTTCTCTCACAACATTTATTCGACGCTATAACAAGCAGTCCATTGCACTCGCACACATAGGTTTAATACTACACTCGCAATTCGAAGCCAACACTAATTTACTGTCTTTCATTTTTAAAATGTCTCTCACATCGCAACCCGTCCAATAAATCAGCACACATTGCCTTATCCTCTGTCATCGCCACACCTTGCCACCATTTTGTTACGCTATAGGTAGGTAAAAGTGTCTGAATCTCAAATACTTTCTGCCATTAAAATTCGCCTAAAGCAAGCACGTGATCTACATTGCCTTCAAAGAAACTCTTATTGGTTCAATATTGTGCTCATTTGTCTCTCACAAAACTTTAATTCAGCGCAATAACAAGCAGCCCATTGCACTCGCACACATGGTATTAACCCCACATTAGCGATTCAGCCATAACAGAAATGTAGTGTCTCTCATTTTTAAAATATCTCTACCAATGCAACACTTCCAATACATCCAAGAACACTGTACTACCACCCTGTCGCCACATCTTGCCACCATTTATGTTATCTATGTGTCTTATTCTGACACATTTCGTGCCAATTAAATGCCCCTAATGCAAGCACACGATCTACATTACCTTTAGATAAACTCTTTTTGTCTTCACCATTATGTTCGTCTGTCACTCTCGCAACTTTAATTCGGCGCAATAACAAGCAGTCCGTTGCACTCGCACATATGGGTTTAATCCCACACGCGCAATTTGGTCAATAATAAATAAGTGTCACTAATTTTTTAAATGTCTCTATTATTGCAACCCGTCCAATCCATCCACAGACATTGCCTTACCACCTGCTGCCACACCTTGCCACCATATATGTTATCTATGTGTCTCAATCTTCAATATTCCATGCCAATAAAAAGCCCTTAATGCAAGCACACGATCTCCATTACCATTAAAAACACCCTTTTTGGCTTCACCATTGTATTCGCGTGTCTCTCTCACATCTTTTATTAATGGCAATCAGTCCATTGCACTCACGCGCGTATAAAGACCATATCTCACATGCTCCCTTTTATTAAAATTCCCCTTTCCACAATTGTTCCCTTGCTCAGTACCTATCCACCACACTTGGGAGCATGTCAAAACTAAACTATTTCTATCTCCGGAAAACGCTGCTTTTCGGCCTTCCCCAATAGCCCACCCACCCCCCCCAACCACAACCCCCTTATAGAATTTAGTTGCGAATCCATTGGCGCCTCCAGTATTAGAAAAAAAACAACGATGTTCCCGCCAACCATCTACTTTCAAAAAGCTTGCCTTTCAAACATTTTTGGCGCTGGCAACCGATCATCTGAATTTCCTAAAATTATCATCTCACTAAAATCTAATTATTTCTCTTATCTACAAAATTTATTTCAGCCTGTTACGACCTTATTTGGCTTTGTAATCATTTTTCCAAAATTCTAACTCCATATTTTTTAACCAAATTTCCCATGAAAAGGACATTAATGTTGGTGTAAAAAGTGATTCCGATCTAGACTTTATTCTCTTTTACTCAATTTCACCCTATTTCGAGTGCTTAAATTTCTACTATACAATGTGATCCGCCTTATTTTCCCCTGATTTTCTCAAATTCACCCTACTTCGAGTGCTTTATATTTTGCAAAACCACCAATACAACGGATGAATGAAACTGGTAATAAAATCTGGATAGTAACTTGACTCAATGGCCGAGAGTGTCAGTGCGCTGTCGCTGGTAGGCTATTTGATGGTAAAGACTTCGGTTTCGGATTGTGCGAAAAGGTCCTTTTTTATTACATAATCAGGACTGTGATAACTGATTTACTTAAATTAAACACAATAAAAGTGCTTTACCTACTTTCTGTAAGATCAAGAATTAATTTAATGTGCTACTTGCTTTACTTTAATTCACCACAATATATAAATGGTTTACTTTCTGCAAGATCAAGAACTAGTTTACTTAATTATCGTGTCTATTGCTCTAAATTTACTCAAATTCACCCCAATAGCAAACAGTAACAAGCAACCAGTCCAATGCATCAATACACATTGCCTTACGATCTGTCGCCACACCTTTCCACCATTAATGTTACCTATGTGTCTCAATTTGAAATATTCCATGCATTTAAAATGCAACTAGTGCAAGTACACGATCTCCATTATCATTACACACAGCCTTTCTGGCCTCACCATTTTGTTCCTGTGTTTCTCTCACAACATTTATTCGACGCTATAACAAGCAGTCCATTGCACTCGCACACATAGGTTTAATACTACACTCGCAATTCGAAGCCAACACTAATTTACTGTCTTTCATTTTTAAAATGTCTCTCACATCGCAACCCGTCCAATAAATCAGCACACATTGCCTTATCCTCTGTCATCGCCACACCTTGCCACCATTTTGTTACGCTATAGGTAGGTAAAAGTGTCTGAATCTCAAATACTTTCTGCCATTAAAATTCGCCTAAAGCAAGCACGTGATCTACATTGCCTTCAAAGAAACTCTTATTGGTTCAATATTGTGCTCATTTGTCTCTCACAAAACTTTAATTCAGCGCAATAACAAGCAGCCCATTGCACTCGCACACATGGTATTAACCCCACATTAGCGATTCAGCCATAACAGAAATGTAGTGTCTCTCATTTTTAAAATATCTCTACCAATGCAACACTTCCAATACATCCAAGAACACTGTACTACCACCCTGTCGCCACATCTTGCCACCATTTATGTTATCTATGTGTCTTATTCTGACACATTTCGTGCCAATTAAATGCCCCTAATGCAAGCACACGATCTACATTACCTTTAGATAAACTCTTTTTGTCTTCACCATTATGTTCGTCTGTCACTCTCGCAACTTTAATTCGGCGCAATAACAAGCAGTCCGTTGCACTCGCACATATGGGTTTAATCCCACACGCGCAATTTGGTCAATAATAAATAAGTGTCACTAATTTTTTAAATGTCTCTATTATTGCAACCCGTCCAATCCATCCACAGACATTGCCTTACCACCTGCTGCCACACCTTGCCACCATATATGTTATCTATGTGTCTCAATCTTCAATATTCCATGCCAATAAAAAGCCCTTAATGCAAGCACACGATCTCCATTACCATTAAAAACACCCTTTTTGGCTTCACCATTGTATTCGCGTGTCTCTCTCACATCTTTTATTAATGGCAATCAGTCCATTGCACTCACGCGCGTATAAAGACCATATCTCACATGCTCCCTTTTATTAAAATTCCCCTTTCCACAATTGTTCCCTTGCTCAGTACCTATCCACCACACTTGGGAGCATGTCAAAACTAAACTATTTCTATCTCCGGAAAACGCTGCTTTTCGGCCTTCCCCAATAGATCTACATTACCTTTAGATAAACTCTTTTTGTCTTCACCATTATGTTCGTCTGTCACTCTCGCAACTTTAATTCGGCGCAATAACAAGCAGTCCGTTGCACTCGCACATATGGGTTTAATCCCACACGCGCAATTTGGTCAATAATAAATAAGTGTCACTAATTTTTTAAATGTCTCTATTATTGCAACCCGTCCAATCCATCCACAGACATTGCCTTACCACCTGCTGCCACACCTTGCCACCATATATGTTATCTATGTGTCTCAATCTTCAATATTCCATGCCAATAAAAAGCCCTTAATGCAAGCACACGATCTCCATTACCATTAAAAACACCCTTTTTGGCTTCACCATTGTATTCGCGTGTCTCTCTCACATCTTTTATTAATGGCAATCAGTCCATTGCACTCACGCGCGTATAAAGACCATATCTCACATGCTCCCTTTTATTAAAATTCCCCTTTCCACAATTGTTCCCTTGCTCAGTACCTATCCACCACACTTGGGAGCATGTCAAAACTAAACTATTTCTATCTCCGGAAAACGCTGCTTTTTAAAATATCTCTACCAATGCAACACTTCCAATACATCCAAGAACACTGTACTACCACCCTGTCGCCACATCTTGCCACCATTTATGTTATCTATGTGTCTTATTCTGACACATTTCGTGCCAATTAAATGCCCCTAATGCAAGCACACGATCTACATTACCTTTAGATAAACTCTTTTTGTCTTCACCATTATGTTCGTCTGTCACTCTCGCAACTTTAATTCGGCGCAATAACAAGCAGTCCGTTGCACTCGCACATATGGGTTTAATCCCACACGCGCAATTTGGTCAATAATAAATAAGTGTCACTAATTTTTTAAATGTCTCTATTATTGCAACCCGTCCAATCCATCCACAGACATTGCCTTACCACCTGCTGCCACACCTTGCCACCATATATGTTATCTATGTGTCTCAATCTTCAATATTCCATGCCAATAAAAAGCCCTTAATGCAAGCACACGATCTCCATTACCATTAAAAACACCCTTTTTGGCTTCACCATTGTATTCGCGTGTCTCTCTCACATCTTTTATTAATGGCAATCAGTCCATTGCACTCACGCGCGTATAAAGACCATATCTCACATGCTCCCTTTTATTAAAATTCCCCTTTCCACAATTGTTCCCTTGCTCAGTACCTATCCACCACACTTGGGAGCATGTCAAAACTAAACTATTTCTATCTCCGGAAAACGCTGCTTTTCGGCCTTCCCCAATTAATGTTACCTATGTGTCTCAATTTGAAATATTCCATGCATTTAAAATGCAACTAGTGCAAGTACACGATCTCCATTATCATTACACACAGCCTTTCTGGCCTCACCATTTTGTTCCTGTGTTTCTCTCACAACATTTATTCGACGCTATAACAAGCAGTCCATTGCACTCGCACACATAGGTTTAATACTACACTCGCAATTCGAAGCCAACACTAATTTACTGTCTTTCATTTTTAAAATGTCTCTCACATCGCAACCCGTCCAATAAATCAGCACACATTGCCTTATCCTCTGTCATCGCCACACCTTGCCACCATTTTGTTACGCTATAGGTAGGTAAAAGTGTCTGAATCTCAAATACTTTCTGCCATTAAAATTCGCCTAAAGCAAGCACGTGATCTACATTGCCTTCAAAGAAACTCTTATTGGTTCAATATTGTGCTCATTTGTCTCTCACAAAACTTTAATTCAGCGCAATAACAAGCAGCCCATTGCACTCGCACACATGGTATTAACCCCACATTAGCGATTCAGCCATAACAGAAATGTAGTGTCTCTCATTTTTAAAATATCTCTACCAATGCAACACTTCCAATACATCCAAGAACACTGTACTACCACCCTGTCGCCACATCTTGCCACCATTTATGTTATCTATGTGTCTTATTCTGACACATTTCGTGCCAATTAAATGCCCCTAATGCAAGCACACGATCTACATTACCTTTAGATAAACTCTTTTTGTCTTCACCATTATGTTCGTCTGTCACTCTCGCAACTTTAATTCGGCGCAATAACAAGCAGTCCGTTGCACTCGCACATATGGGTTTAATCCCACACGCGCAATTTGGTCAATAATAAATAAGTGTCACTAATTTTTTAAATGTCTCTATTATTGCAACCCGTCCAATCCATCCACAGACATTGCCTTACCACCTGCTGCCACACCTTGCCACCATATATGTTATCTATGTGTCTCAATCTTCAATATTCCATGCCAATAAAAAGCCCTTAATGCAAGCACACGATCTCCATTACCATTAAAAACACCCTTTTTGGCTTCACCATTGTATTCGCGTGTCTCTCTCACATCTTTTATTAATGGCAATCAGTCCATTGCACTCACGCGCGTATAAAGACCATATCTCACATGCTCCCTTTTATTAAAATTCCCCTTTCCACAATTGTTCCCTTGCTCAGTACCTATCCACCACACTTGGGAGCATGTCAAAACTAAACTATTTCTATCTCCGGAAAACGCTGCTTTTCGGCCTTCCCCAATAGATCTACATTACCTTTAGATAAACTCTTTTTGTCTTCACCATTATGTTCGTCTGTCACTCTCGCAACTTTAATTCGGCGCAATAACAAGCAGTCCGTTGCACTCGCACATATGGGTTTAATCCCACACGCGCAATTTGGTCAATAATAAATAGGTGTCACTAATTTTTTAAATGTCTCTATTATTGCAACCCGTCCAATCCATCCACAGACATTGCCTTACCACCTGCTGCCACACCTTGCCACCATATATGTTATCTATGTGTCTCAATCTTCAATATTCCATGCCAATAAAAAGCCCTTAATGCAAGCACACGATCTCCATTACCATTAAAAACACCCTTTTTGGCTTCACCATTGTATTCGCGTGTCTCTCTCACATCTTTTATTAATGGCAATCAGTCCATTGCACTCACGCGCGTATAAAGACCATATCTCACATGCTCCCTTTTATTAAAATTCCCCTTTCCACAATTGTTCCCTTGCTCAGTACCTATCCACCACACTTGGGAGCATGTCAAAACTAAACTATTTCTATCTCCGGAAAACGCTGCTTTTTAAAATATCTCTACCAATGCAACACTTCCAATACATCCAAGAACACTGTACTACCACCCTGTCGCCACATCTTGCCACCATTTATGTTATCTATGTGTCTTATTCTGACACATTTCGTGCCAATTAAATGCCCCTAATGCAAGCACACGATCTACATTACCTTTAGATAAACTCTTTTTGTCTTCACCATTATGTTCGTCTGTCACTCTCGCAACTTTAATTCGGCGCAATAACAAGCAGTCCGTTGCACTCGCACATATGGGTTTAATCCCACACGCGCAATTTGGTCAATAATAAATAAGTGTCACTAATTTTTTAAATGTCTCTATTATTGCAACCCGTCCAATCCATCCACAGACATTGCCTTACCACCTGCTGCCACACCTTGCCACCATATATGTTATCTATGTGTCTCAATCTTCAATATTCCATGCCAATAAAAAGCCCTTAATGCAAGCACACGATCTCCATTACCATTAAAAACACCCTTTTTGGCTTCACCATTGTATTCGCGTGTCTCTCTCACATCTTTTATTAATGGCAATCAGTCCATTGCACTCACGCGCGTATAAAGACCATATCTCACATGCTCCCTTTTATTAAAATTCCCCTTTCCACAATTGTTCCCTTGCTCAGTACCTATCCACCACACTTGGGAGCATGTCAAAACTAAACTATTTCTATCTCCGGAAAACGCTGCTTTTCGGCCTTCCCCAATTAATGTTACCTATGTGTCTCAATTTGAAATATTCCATGCATTTAAAATGCAACTAGTGCAAGTACACGATCTCCATTATCATTACACACAGCCTTTCTGGCCTCACCATTTTGTTCCTGTGTTTCTCTCACAACATTTATTCGACGCTATAACAAGCAGTCCATTGCACTCGCACACATAGGTTTAATACTACACTCGCAATTCGAAGCCAACACTAATTTACTGTCTTTCATTTTTAAAATGTCTCTCACATCGCAACCCGTCCAATAAATCAGCACACATTGCCTTATCCTCTGTCATCGCCACACCTTGCCACCATTTTGTTACGCTATAGGTAGGTAAAAGTGTCTGAATCTCAAATACTTTCTGCCATTAAAATTCGCCTAAAGCAAGCACGTGATCTACATTGCCTTCAAAGAAACTCTTATTGGTTCAATATTGTGCTCATTTGTCTCTCACAAAACTTTAATTCAGCGCAATAACAAGCAGCCCATTGCACTCGCACACATGGTATTAACCCCACATTAGCGATTCAGCCATAACAGAAATGTAGTGTCTCTCATTTTTAAAATATCTCTACCAATGCAACACTTCCAATACATCCAAGAACACTGTACTACCACCCTGTCGCCACATCTTGCCACCATTTATGTTATCTATGTGTCTTATTCTGACACATTTCGTGCCAATTAAATGCCCCTAATGCAAGCACACGATCTACATTACCTTTAGATAAACTCTTTTTGTCTTCACCATTATGTTCGTCTGTCACTCTCGCAACTTTAATTCGGCGCAATAACAAGCAGTCCGTTGCACTCGCACATATGGGTTTAATCCCACACGCGCAATTTGGTCAATAATAAATAAGTGTCACTAATTTTTTAAATGTCTCTATTATTGCAACCCGTCCAATCCATCCACAGACATTGCCTTACCACCTGCTGCCACACCTTGCCACCATATATGTTATCTATGTGTCTCAATCTTCAATATTCCATGCCAATAAAAAGCCCTTAATGCAAGCACACGATCTCCATTACCATTAAAAACACCCTTTTTGGCTTCACCATTGTATTCGCGTGTCTCTCTCACATCTTTTATTAATGGCAATCAGTCCATTGCACTCACGCGCGTATAAAGACCATATCTCACATGCTCCCTTTTATTAAAATTCCCCTTTCCACAATTGTTCCCTTGCTCAGTACCTATCCACCACACTTGGGAGCATGTCAAAACTAAACTATTTCTATCTCCGGAAAACGCTGCTTTTCGGCCTTCCCCAATAGCCCACCCACCCCCCCCAACCACAACCCCCTTATAGAATTTAGTTGCGAATCCATTGGCGCCTCCAGTATTAGAAAAAAAACAACGATGTTCCCGCCAACCATCTACTTTCAAAAAGCTTGCCTTTCAAACATTTTTGGCGCTGGCAACCGATCATCTGAATTTCCTAAAATTATCATCTCACTAAAATCTAATTATTTCTCTTATCTACAAAATTTATTTCAGCCTGTTACGACCTTATTTGGCTTTGTAATCATTTTTCCAAAATTCTAACTCCATATTTTTTAACCAAATTTCCCATGAAAAGGACATTAATGTTGGTGTAAAAAGTGATTCCGATCTAGACTTTATTCTCTTTTACTCAATTTCACCCTATTTCGAGTGCTTAAATTTCTACTATACAATGTGATCCGCCTTATTTTCCCCTGATTTTCTCAAATTCACCCTACTTCGAGTGCTTTATATTTTGCAAAACCACCAATACAACGGATGAATGAAACTGGTAATAAAATCTGGATAGTAACTTGACTCAATGGCCGAGAGTGTCAGTGCGCTGTCGCTGGTAGGCTATTTGATGGTAAAGACTTCGGTTTCGGATTGTGCGAAAAGGTCCTTTTTTATTACATAATCAGGACTGTGATAACTGATTTACTTAAATTAAACACAATAAAAGTGCTTTACCTACTTTCTGTAAGATCAAGAATTAATTTAATGTGCTACTTGCTTTACTTTAATTCACCACAATATATAAATGGTTTACTTTCTGCAAGATCAAGAACTAGTTTACTTAATTATCGTGTCTATTGCTCTAAATTTACTCAAATTCACCCCAATAGCAAACAGTAACAAGCAACCAGTCCAATGCATCAATACACATTGCCTTACGATCTGTCGCCACACCTTTCCACCATTAATGTTACCTATGTGTCTCAATTTGAAATATTCCATGCATTTAAAATGCAACTAGTGCAAGTACACGATCTCCATTATCATTACACACAGCCTTTCTGGCCTCACCATTTTGTTCCTGTGTTTCTCTCACAACATTTATTCGACGCTATAACAAGCAGTCCATTGCACTCGCACACATAGGTTTAATACTACACTCGCAATTCGAAGCCAACACTAATTTACTGTCTTTCATTTTTAAAATGTCTCTCACATCGCAACCCGTCCAATAAATCAGCACACATTGCCTTATCCTCTGTCATCGCCACACCTTGCCACCATTTTGTTACGCTATAGGTAGGTAAAAGTGTCTGAATCTCAAATACTTTCTGCCATTAAAATTCGCCTAAAGCAAGCACGTGATCTACATTGCCTTCAAAGAAACTCTTATTGGTTCAATATTGTGCTCATTTGTCTCTCACAAAACTTTAATTCAGCGCAATAACAAGCAGCCCATTGCACTCGCACACATGGTATTAACCCCACATTAGCGATTCAGCCATAACAGAAATGTAGTGTCTCTCATTTTTAAAATATCTCTACCAATGCAACACTTCCAATACATCCAAGAACACTGTACTACCACCCTGTCGCCACATCTTGCCACCATTTATGTTATCTATGTGTCTTATTCTGACACATTTCGTGCCAATTAAATGCCCCTAATGCAAGCACACGATCTACATTACCTTTAGATAAACTCTTTTTGTCTTCACCATTATGTTCGTCTGTCACTCTCGCAACTTTAATTCGGCGCAATAACAAGCAGTCCGTTGCACTCGCACATATGGGTTTAATCCCACACGCGCAATTTGGTCAATAATAAATAAGTGTCACTAATTTTTTAAATGTCTCTATTATTGCAACCCGTCCAATCCATCCACAGACATTGCCTTACCACCTGCTGCCACACCTTGCCACCATATATGTTATCTATGTGTCTCAATCTTCAATATTCCATGCCAATAAAAAGCCCTTAATGCAAGCACACGATCTCCATTACCATTAAAAACACCCTTTTTGGCTTCACCATTGTATTCGCGTGTCTCTCTCACATCTTTTATTAATGGCAATCAGTCCATTGCACTCACGCGCGTATAAAGACCATATCTCACATGCTCCCTTTTATTAAAATTCCCCTTTCCACAATTGTTCCCTTGCTCAGTACCTATCCACCACACTTGGGAGCATGTCAAAACTAAACTATTTCTATCTCCGGAAAACGCTGCTTTTCGGCGAATCCATTGGCGCCTCCAGTATTAGAAAAAAAACAACGATGTTCCCGCCAACCATCTACTTTCAAAAAGCTTGCCTTTCAAACATTTTTGGCGCTGGCAACCGATCATCTGAATTTCCTAAAATTATCATCTCACTAAAATCTAATTATTTCTCTTATCTACAAAATTTATTTCAGCCTGTTACGACCTTATTTGGCTTTGTAATCATTTTTCCAAAATTCTAACTCCATATTTTTTAACCAAATTTCCCATGAAAAGGACATTAATGTTGGTGTAAAAAGTGATTCCGATCTAGACTTTATTCTCTTTTACTCAATTTCACCCTATTTCGAGTGCTTAAATTTCTACTATACAATGTGATCCGCCTTATTTTCCCCTGATTTTCTCAAATTCACCCTACTTCGAGTGCTTTATATTTTGCAAAACCACCAATACAACGGATGAATGAAACTGGTAATAAAATCTGGATAGTAACTTGACTCAATGGCCGAGAGTGTCAGTGCGCTGTCGCTGGTAGGCTATTTGATGGTAAAGACTTCGGTTTCGGATTGTGCGAAAAGGTCCTTTTTTATTACATAATCAGGACTGTGATAACTGATTTACTTAAATTAAACACAATAAAAGTGCTTTACCTACTTTCTGTAAGATCAAGAATTAATTTAATGTGCTACTTGCTTTACTTTAATTCACCACAATATATAAATGGTTTACTTTCTGCAAGATCAAGAACTAGTTTACTTAATTATCGTGTCTATTGCTCTAAATTTACTCAAATTCACCCCAATAGCAAACAGTAACAAGCAACCAGTCCAATGCATCAATACACATTGCCTTACGATCTGTCGCCACACCTTTCCACCATTAATGTTACCTATGTGTCTCAATTTGAAATATTCCATGCATTTAAAATGCAACTAGTGCAAGTACACGATCTCCATTATCATTACACACAGCCTTTCTGGCCTCACCATTTTGTTCCTGTGTTTCTCTCACAACATTTATTCGACGCTATAACAAGCAGTCCATTGCACTCGCACACATAGGTTTAATACTACACTCGCAATTCGAAGCCAACACTAATTTACTGTCTTTCATTTTTAAAATGTCTCTCACATCGCAACCCGTCCAATAAATCAGCACACATTGCCTTATCCTCTGTCATCGCCACACCTTGCCACCATTTTGTTACGCTATAGGTAGGTAAAAGTGTCTGAATCTCAAATACTTTCTGCCATTAAAATTCGCCTAAAGCAAGCACGTGATCTACATTGCCTTCAAAGAAACTCTTATTGGTTCAATATTGTGCTCATTTGTCTCTCACAAAACTTTAATTCAGCGCAATAACAAGCAGCCCATTGCACTCGCACACATGGTATTAACCCCACATTAGCGATTCAGCCATAACAGAAATGTAGTGTCTCTCATTTTTAAAATATCTCTACCAATGCAACACTTCCAATACATCCAAGAACACTGTACTACCACCCTGTCGCCACATCTTGCCACCATTTATGTTATCTATGTGTCTTATTCTGACACATTTCGTGCCAATTAAATGCCCCTAATGCAAGCACACGATCTACATTACCTTTAGATAAACTCTTTTTGTCTTCACCATTATGTTCGTCTGTCACTCTCGCAACTTTAATTCGGCGCAATAACAAGCAGTCCGTTGCACTCGCACATATGGGTTTAATCCCACACGCGCAATTTGGTCAATAATAAATAAGTGTCACTAATTTTTTAAATGTCTCTATTATTGCAACCCGTCCAATCCATCCACAGACATTGCCTTACCACCTGCTGCCACACCTTGCCACCATATATGTTATCTATGTGTCTCAATCTTCAATATTCCATGCCAATAAAAAGCCCTTAATGCAAGCACACGATCTCCATTACCATTAAAAACACCCTTTTTGGCTTCACCATTGTATTCGCGTGTCTCTCTCACATCTTTTATTAATGGCAATCAGTCCATTGCACTCACGCGCGTATAAAGACCATATCTCACATGCTCCCTTTTATTAAAATTCCCCTTTCCACAATTGTTCCCTTGCTCAGTACCTATCCACCACACTTGGGAGCATGTCAAAACTAAACTATTTCTATCTCCGGAAAACGCTGCTTTTCGGCCTTCCCCAATAGCCCACCCACCCCCCCCAACCACAACCCCCTTATAGAATTTAGTTGCGAATCCATTGGCGCCATTGCCTTTCAAACATTTTTGGCGCTGGCAACCGATCATCTGAATTTCCTAAAATTATCATCTCACTAAAATCTAATTATTTCTCTTATCTACAAAATTTATTTCAGCCTGTTACGACCTTATTTGGCTTTGTAATCATTTTTCCAAAATTCTAACTCCATATTTTTTAACCAAATTTCCCATGAAAAGGACATTAATGTTGGTGTAAAAAGTGATTCCGATCTAGACTTTATTCTCTTTTACTCAATTTCACCCTATTTCGAGTGCTTAAATTTCTACTATACAATGTGATCCGCCTTATTTTCCCCTGATTTTCTCAAATTCACCCTACTTCGAGTGCTTTATATTTTGCAAAACCACCAATACAACGGATGAATGAAACTGGTAATAAAATCTGGATAGTAACTTGACTCAATGGCCGAGAGTGTCAGTGCGCTGTCGCTGGTAGGCTATTTGATGGTAAAGACTTCGGTTTCGGATTGTGCGAAAAGGTCCTTTTTTATTACATAATCAGGACTGTGATAACTGATTTACTTAAATTAAACACAATAAAAGTGCTTTACCTACTTTCTGTAAGATCAAGAATTAATTTAATGTGCTACTTGCTTTACTTTAATTCACCACAATATATAAATGGTTTACTTTCTGCAAGATCAAGAACTAGTTTACTTAATTATCGTGTCTATTGCTCTAAATTTACTCAAATTCACCCCAATAGCAAACAGTAACAAGCAACCAGTCCAATGCATCAATACACATTGCCTTCGTCTGTCACTCTCGCAACTTTAATTCGGCGCAATAACAAGCAGTCCGTTGCACTCGCACATATGGGTTTAATCCCACACGCGCAATTTGGTCAATAATAAATAAGTGTCACTAATTTTTTAAATGTCTCTATTATTGCAACCCGTCCAATCCATCCACAGACATTGCCTTACCACCTGCTGCCACACCTTGCCACCATATATGTTATCTATGTGTCTCAATCTTCAATATTCCATGCCAATAAAAAGCCCTTAATGCAAGCACACGATCTCCATTACCATTAAAAACACCCTTTTTGGCTTCACCATTGTATTCGCGTGTCTCTCTCACATCTTTTATTAATGGCAATCAGTCCATTGCACTCACGCGCGTATAAAGACCATATCTCACATGCTCCCTTTTATTAAAATTCCCCTTTCCACAATTGTTCCCTTGCTCAGTACCTATCCACCACACTTGGGAGCATGTCAAAACTAAACTATTTCTATCTCCGGAAAACGCTGCTTTTCGGCCTTCCCCAATATCAATACACATTGCCTTACGATCTGTCGCCACACCTTTCCACCATTAATGTTACCTATGTGTCTCAATTTGAAATATTCCATGCATTTAAAATGCAACTAGTGCAAGTACACGATCTCCATTATCATTACACACAGCCTTTCTGGCCTCACCATTTTGTTCCTGTGTTTCTCTCACAACATTTATTCGACGCTATAACAAGCAGTCCATTGCACTCGCACACATAGGTTTAATACTACACTCGCAATTCGAAGCCAACACTAATTTACTGTCTTTCATTTTTAAAATGTCTCTCACATCGCAACCCGTCCAATAAATCAGCACACATTGCCTTATCCTCTGTCATCGCCACACCTTGCCACCATTTTGTTACGCTATAGGTAGGTAAAAGTGTCTGAATCTCAAATACTTTCTGCCATTAAAATTCGCCTAAAGCAAGCACGTGATCTACATTGCCTTCAAAGAAACTCTTATTGGTTCAATATTGTGCTCATTTGTCTCTCACAAAACTTTAATTCAGCGCAATAACAAGCAGCCCATTGCACTCGCACACATGGTATTAACCCCACATTAGCGATTCAGCCATAACAGAAATGTAGTGTCTCTCATTTTTAAAATATCTCTACCAATGCAACACTTCCAATACATCCAAGAACACTGTACTACCACCCTGTCGCCACATCTTGCCACCATTTATGTTATCTATGTGTCTTATTCTGACACATTTCGTGCCAATTAAATGCCCCTAATGCAAGCACACGATCTACATTACCTTTAGATAAACTCTTTTTGTCTTCACCATTATGTTCGTCTGTCACTCTCGCAACTTTAATTCGGCGCAATAACAAGCAGTCCGTTGCACTCGCACATATGGGTTTAATCCCACACGCGCAATTTGGTCAATAATAAATAAGTGTCACTAATTTTTTAAATGTCTCTATTATTGCAACCCGTCCAATCCATCCACAGACATTGCCTTACCACCTGCTGCCACACCTTGCCACCATATATGTTATCTATGTGTCTCAATCTTCAATATTCCATGCCAATAAAAAGCCCTTAATGCAAGCACACGATCTCCATTACCATTAAAAACACCCTTTTTGGCTTCACCATTGTATTCGCATGTCTCTCTCACATCTTTTATTAATGGCAATCAGTCCATTGCACTCACGCGCGTATAAAGACCATATCTCACATGCTCCCTTTTATTAAAATTCCCCTTTCCACAATTGTTCCCTTGCTCAGTACCTATCCACCACACTTGGGAGCATGTCAAAACTAAACTATTTCTATCTCCGGAAAACGCTGCTTTTCGGCCTTCCCCAATAGCCCACCCACCCCCCCCCCAACCACAACCCCCTTATAGAATTTAGTTGCGAATCCATTGGCGCCTCCAGTATTAGAAAAAAAACAACGATGTTCCCGCCAACCATCTACTTTCAAAAAGCTTACCTTTCAAACATTTTTGGCGCTGGCAACCGATCATCTGAATTTCCTAAAATTATCATCTCACTAAAATCTAATTATTTCTCTTATCTACAAAATTTATTTCAGCCTGTTACGACCTTATTTGGCTTTGTAATCATTTTTCCAAAATTCTAACTCCATATTTTTTAACCAAATTTCCCATGAAAAGGACATTAATGTTGGTGTAAAAAGTGATTCCGATCTAGACTTTATTCTCTTTTACTCAATTTCACCCTATTTCGAGTGCTTAAATTTCTACTATACAATGTGATCCGCCTTATTTTCCCCTGATTTTCTCAAATTCACCCTACTTCGAGTGCTTTATATTTTGCAAAACCACCAATACAACGGATGAATGAAACTGGTAATAAAATCTGGATAGTAACTTGACTCAATGGCCGAGAGTGTCAGTGCGCTGTCGCTGGTAGGCTATTTGATGGTAAAGACTTCGGTTTCGGATTGTGCGAAAAGGTCCTTTTTTATTACATAATCAGGACTGTGATAACTGATTTACTTAAATTAAACACAATAAAAGTGCTTTACCTACTTTCTGTAAGATCAAGAATTAATTTAATGTGCTACTTGCTTTACTTTAATTCACCACAATATATAAATGGTTTACTTTCTGCAAGATCAAGAACTAGTTTACTTAATTATCGTGTCTATTGCTCTAAATTTACTCAAATTCACCCCAATAGCAAACAGTAACAAGCAACCAGTCCAATGCATCAATACACATTGCCTTACGATCTGTCGCCACACCTTTCCACCATTAATGTTACCTATGTGTCTCAATTTGAAATATTCCATGCATTTAAAATGCAACTAGTGCAAGTACACGATCTCCATTATCATTACACACAGCCTTTCTGGCCTCACCATTTTGTTCCTGTGTTTCTCTCACAACATTTATTCGACGCTATAACAAGCAGTCCATTGCACTCGCACACATAGGTTTAATCCTACACTCGCAATTCAAAGCCAACACTAATTTACTGTCTTTCATTTTTAAAATGTCTCTCACATCGCAACCCGTCCAATAAATCAGCACACATTGCCTTATCCTCTGTCATCGCCACACCTTGCCACCATTTTGTTACGCTATAGGTAGGTAAAAGTGTCTGAATCTCAAATACTTTCTGCCATTAAAATTCGCCTAAAGCAAGCACGTGATCTACATTGCCTTCAAAGAAACTCTTATTGGTTCAATATTGTGCTCATTTGTCTCTCACAAAACTTTAATTCAGCGCAATAACAAGCAGCCCATTGCACTCGCACACATGGTATTAACCCCACATTAGCGATTCAGCCATAACAGAAATGTAGTGTCTCTCATTTTTAAAATATCTCTACCAATGCAACACTTCCAATACATCCAAGAACACTGTACTACCACCCTGTCGCCACATCTTGCCACCATTTATGTTATCTATGTGTCTTATTCTGACACATTTCGTGCCAATTAAATGCCCCTAATGCAAGCACACGATCTACATTACCTTTAGATAAACTCTTTTTGTCTTCACCATTATGTTCGTCTGTCACTCTCGCAACTTTAATTCGGCGCAATAACAAGCAGTCCGTTGCACTCGCACATATGGGTTTAATCCCACACGCGCAATTTGGTCAATAATAAATAAGTGTCACTAATTTTTTAAATGTCTCTATTATTGCAACCCGTCCAATCCATCCACAGACATTGCCTTACCACCTGCTGCCACACCTTGCCACCATATATGTTATCTATGTGTCTCAATCTTCAATATTCCATGCCAATAAAAAGCCCTTAATGCAAGCACACGATCTCCATTACCATTAAAAACACCCTTTTTGGCTTCACCATTGTATTCGCGTGTCTCTCTCACATCTTTTATTAATGGCAATCAGTCCATTGTACTCACGCGCGTATAAAGACCATATCTCACATGCTCCCTTTTATTAAAATTCCCCTTTCCACAATTGTTCCCTTGCTCAGTACCTATCCACCACACTTGGGAGCATGTCAAAACTAAACTATTTCTATCTCCGGAAAACGCTGCTTTTCGGCCTTCCCCAATAGCCCACTCACCCCCCCCCCAACCACAACCCCCTTATAGAATTTAGTTGCGAATCCATTGGCGCCTCCAGTATTAGAAAAATAAAAACGATGTTCCCGCCAACCATCTACTTTCAAAAAGCTTACCTTTCAAACATTTTTGGCGCTGGCAACCGATCATCTGAATTTCCTAAAATTATCATCTCACTAAAATCTAATTATTTCTCTTATCTACAAAATTTATTTCAGCCTGTTACGACCTTATTTGGCTTTGTAATCATTTTTCCAAAATTCTAACTCCATATTTTTTAACCAAATTTCCCATGAAAAGGACATTAATGTTGGTGTAAAAAGTGATTCCGATCTAGACTTTATTCTCTTTTACTCAATTTCACCCTATTTCGAGTGCTTAAATTTCTACTATACAATGTGATCCGCCTTATTTTCCCCTGATTTTCTCAAATTCACCCTACTTCGAGTGCTTTATATTTTGCAAAACCACCAATACAACGGATGAATGAAACTGGTAATAAAATCTGGATAGTAACTTGACTCAATGGCCGAGAGTGTCAGTGCGCTGTCGCTGGTAGGCTATTTGATAGTAAAGACTTCGGTTTCGGATTGTGCGAAAAGGTCCTTTTTTATTACATAATCAGGACTGTGATAACTGATTTACTTAAATTAAACACAATAAAAGTGCTTTACCTACTTTCTGTAAGATCAAGAATTAATTTAATGTGCTACTTGCTTTACTTTAATTCACCACAATATATAAATGGTTTACTTTCTGCAAGATCAAGAACTAGTTTACTTAATTATCGTGTCTATTGCTCTAAATTTACTCAAATTCACCCCAATAGCAAACAGTAACAAGCAACCAGTCCAATGCATCAATACACATTGCCTTACGATCTGTCGCCACACCTTTCCACCATTAATGTTACCTATGTGTCTCAATTTGAAATATTCCATGCATTTAAAATGCAACTAGTGCAAGTACACGATCTCCATTATCATTACACACAGCCTTTCTGGCCTCACCATTTTGTTCCTGTGTCTCTCTCACAACATTTATTCGACGCTATAACAAGCAGTCCATTGCACTCGCACACATAGGTTTAATCCTACACTCGCAATTCAAAGCCAACACTAATTTACTGTCTTTCATTTTTAAAATGTCTCTCACATCGCAACCCGTCCAATAAATCAGCACACATTGCCTTATCCTCTGTCATCGCCACACCTTGCCACCATTTTGTTACACTATAGGTAGGTAAAAGTGTCTGAATCTCAAATACTTTCTGCCATTAAAATTCGCCTAAAGCAAGCACGTGATCTACATTGCCTTCAAAGAAACTCTTATTGGTTCAATATTGTTTTTGAATATTGAATTTGTGTCTGGACGAAGACTTGGCGAATCGCTCTTAACGAGAACAAGTCTACGCATGTGAATTTCACTTACAGAAGGGTTAACAATTTACCTCTGTTCATAAATTCTTCACAAATACCTTATGCAAATGAAGCGAAGTATCTGGGGATGACACTGGACGCTAAACTTAGGTGGAAACCACACGTAAAGAAGAAGCGTGACGGGCTCGAGATTAGGCTCAGGGAAATGTATTGGCTTATCGGAAGATTTTCGAATTTAAGCATATATAACAAACTGCTCTTCTACAGGCAGGTGTTAAAGCCGTCCTGGACATACGGTATACAACTTTGGGGTTGTACCAAGCCGAGCAACATGTCCATGTTGCAGACTTTCCAAAACAAGACACTAAGAGCAATTGTGAATGCTCCATGGTATATTAGGAATAGTGATATTCACAGAGATTTAGGAATAGCTACCGTGAGCGAAGAAGTAACAAACTTTGCTCGAAAGCTAAATGCTCGCCTTCATGTTCATTGCATCAATGAAATGATACGTACTCTCAACGAGATTCTTAACGATGTTAACAACGAGCGACGACTACAAAGAATAAGACCCTTCGATCTAGCGACGTAGGTTGAAGCCGCATGAATGAACGGCTTAGTAGGTGCATTCACTGGAAAGCAACCTATCCAATGCGATTAACAATATGGAAGCTTAAACTACTTGTTAAGTTAACTTAGTTGTAGTCAAGAAGTATTATGAGAGAGCGAAAATTTACTACTATGAAGTGCGTTCTGGCAGTTTCATAGTGTTTCTCATAAATGGGTGGTTTTTTTAGCACGTGGAAATCGGGCATAACCAATATTGGCTACTTCGGTATTATATACCTGCTATAGTGGGCGTATTGGTATCTTTGAAAGATTTTGGAGTTTTAGACTCCGTCCACCCTAGTATTCAACAAAAAAAAAAAAAATTTTAAGTCAAGCTGTTGCGGTTTTGTTGTGTTCAACGACAGCTCCTATTTAGAAGAAATAAAAGGTATGTATTTATACTAATATACTTCTACATTTATAGAGAAATCGACCAATATTTCTAATGTTTTTTGTGTTACTTCTAGTTCAATATCAATGGTTTCGTTTTATGGATGGACCAGATGGCTTTTTACAAACAATTGTGAAGTCCTCAGTAGCAGAAAGTTTTTCCTTGTGAAAATGGTCTACCTAAAAATTTAAAGTGATATAATTTTATGGAAAAGTGATTTTGTGTAATAAACGATTGCAAAAAAAAATTACTAGTTCAGAATGATTTTTATTTCGAACAGAAACGTTTTTGGGTTAAACACGAAAATATTTGAAAAAATGATCATAATTCTATTTGAAACTAAATTGAAAAGGTTTAATTAAAACAAACACAAATACGTTAATGTCAAACACAAAATGTAGTAAATTTAGACAGAATCATGTTTATATCAAGTCAACGCATAATTTAATAGGTTTCGATTAAAATTAAACAGAAACTCAATCGAAGCCAAAACGGGTGTATTCGAGTTTGATTTAAACATGAATGGATTTAATTTTTTCCTCAGTGTAGCACTTTATTGTAGGGGAACTTTATATTTTTTACTTTTAACTTATCATTTTTACCTTTTCCCTTTTTACTTTTAACTCAAAATTATATGCTTCAACTTTATGAAAGAAGCTCTATTATCGGTATTACAAAGTGTAAGAATATATTTTTTCGGTACTACATACCAGGGTTCCTAACCTGGTGAACCCAAAGAATTCTGGAGGAAGTGAGCAGGATCTGCAGGGATCCTTTATAAAGGCGAAGCATATAGTTTTTCGGGACTACCAGGCCAGGAACTGCAATGAACCTAAATAATACTGTAATGAGCCCAAAGATTTCTGGAGAAATCCTTTATAAGGGGGAAGCATATCTTTTTTCGGTTCTACCAGGCCAGGAACTCCAATGAACCCAAGTTATACTGTAATGAGCCCAAAGAAATCTCGAGGAAGTAGGCAGGATCTGAAGAGATCCTTTATAAGCGGGAAGCATACCATATTTCGGTTCTACTAGGCCAGGAACTCCAATGAGCCGAAGGAATTCTGGAGGAAGTGGGCAGGATCAGCAGGGATCCTTAATAAAAGAGAAGCATAACATTTTTCGGTACTACCAGGGCATGAACTCCAATGAACCCAAGTAATACTGTAATGAGCCCAAAGAATTCTGGAGGAAGTGGGCAGGAGCTGGAGAGATCCTTTATAAAGGGGAAGCATATTATTTTTCGCTTCTACCAGGCCAGGAACTTAAATGAACCCGAGTGATACTGTAATGAACCCAAAGAGTTCTGGAGAAAATGGGGAAGGTCTGGAGGGATCCTTTATAAAGAGGAAGCGTATCATTTTTCGGTACTGCCAGGCCAGGAACTCCAATGAACCCAAGGAATACTGCAATGGACCCAAGAAATACTATAATGAGCCCATGGAATTCTGAGGGAGGTGAGCAGGATCTGAAGGCATCCTTTATTAAGTGGAAGCATATCATTTTTTGGATCTACCCGGCCAGGAACTCCAATGAACCCAAGATATTCTGGAAGAAGTGGGCTGGAGCTGGAGGAATCTTAAATTCTGGAGAAAGTGGGCAGGAGTAGGAAGAATCCTTTAAAGATGAAGCATTCAATTTTTCGGTACTAACATGTTAGAAACTTCAATGAACCCAAGGAAATAAAAACATTGCAGAATTTATTTAAAAAAAAAATTGCCTTTGCCCCTCGACGTGATTTGAACTCTGAACCAACGAAACGCGAGCTGAACACTCTCCGAGTGTTCGACACGACTTGGACTTGTCATTTGACGACTGTACGTGACATACGCACATAGCGCTTTATTATAAAGGGTGATTTTTTAGCTGGTTTGGTGTTGGCAACACTAGTTTTGACAGCTGACGTGTGTTTAGTACCTTGTGTCACTGTCAAACAGCTTCAGTTTGGTTTGCAATTTAACCATGGATCGTCTTACAAATGAACAACGCTTGCAAATTATTGAATTTTACTATCAAAATTCGTGCTCGGTTCGAAATGTTCATCGCGCGCTGCTTCCATTTTATGGTCGGCATTCTCGACCTTCTGAGCAGTCTCGTTTCGGGCCGGTCAATTGGCCGCCTAGATCGTGGGATTTGACACCATTAAATTATTTTTTGTGGGGGTATGTCAAGGCTAATGTCTATAGGGACAAGCCCGCTTCGATTGACGCACTGGAAGCCAACATCCATGCATTCATTCGTGAGATACCGGCCGATATGTGTGAAAGAGTATGCCAAAATTGGACTCAGCGGATGGGCTACCTGAGACGCAGCCGCGGTCAACATTTGCATGAAATTATCTTTAAACATTAAATTGCAAGGTTCAAACTATCGATTCAAATAAATATTTCATTAATTTTTTCGAATTTTTTGTGTTTTTTTTTTAAAAGAAGTTCTCAACCTCTTAAAAAATCACCCGTTATAGGGGATTTGAATGATTTTATATTCAAATTATAAATATCGTCAGGGGCTGGTTCAGCTTGCATATCGTATACTGCGGTTACAACGATAGCTGTGATTTCTGGCAGTGGGATTCGATTTAAATGAGCATATATTATGAAATGAACTGTGTCCATGGATTCACGTCTTGTCCAGGCGGATCCCGAAGTTACTGCTGCTATTTTATTTATTATTCTTGGCTGCATAAAAGGAAAGTTAAAAATAAATCGAGCCTGGTATACAGAATCTACTGAAAACTTGCGTGCGATGCGCTTAATAGCTGCATGCCTATTAAATTCACGCTCCTTTTGCATTGTACTTTTTTCAGAGGGCTTGTTAATAAGTGGAGCTGATATTTTAAAAATCTTTGACTTTTTGGCTTTTGGCTCTTCTGGTTGGACGAGGTCCTCATCGAAATTTGCCAAAATAGCGAACCGATTTTCTGTTGTGTACTCCAACACTGCTAAGGCAGGAAAATAAATACTGTTGGTTTTCGCTTTCGTGATCCATGAATTGCTCAGTTATATATCATTGTTGGCTGCGAGTGGAATTGATTCAGTTCCTTCGGAGGTCCTATTCAGATCAATTTCGAGTAAGTGACGATCAATTGTTGATCAATTTCCGTAATCGGTCGTTAACTCCTCTTTTTTAAATTGCTAAACCTCTTCGATCATTGACGGCAGAAAGGGTTTCACGTGTAGTTTCGCCATGGACCGCGATTTCTTGTTCTGTCATTTTTGTGACAAGGGTTTGAATTTAGTAGACAAATTCCTTTACGAGGCGGTTGCTTTGACATGCTTGGCTCAGCATTGATTGAATTGCCTCGAAGTTTTCTCTTGGTCCGCATTTTTCCAAAAGAATTCTTCTGAGATCTTCAAAATTTTCGGGCTTACTAGTCCCTTGTTGTTTATATATGCATATAAAAGTAATCAATAAATGTTAATGCACTCAGTGTTTTATTAATAAGAAAAGAGTTCACGTCGATCTCGTCAATAATTTTATAATAATGTTCATATTTAATTCTATTCACCGATTTCAGCTTCAATAAGAAATTAACTTTTTATATTATAGTTATTTTTTATGCTTACATTGGTTATTGACATTTACTTACAAATCGTATATGTTATTAAATTATATTGAACTAGCTGACGCGTTGTTCTGTCCAAACTTTGAATTTTCTTTTCGAACTGGAATGAAAACTACTTCAAATACGATATTTTTTATTATTACATATGCTTTTTGAGATCCAAACAAAATTGAAACACTGATCATGGCTTTCGCCTCGGTGGTCAACATCAAATTGATCCATATTCCCCTTGGTCCGATATTTTTTATTATTACACATGCTTTTTGAGATCCAAACAAAATTGAAACACTGATCATGGCTTTCGCCTCGGTGGTCAACATCAAATCAATCCATATTCCCCTTGGTCCCGCTATAACTTGAGAATGGCATTACCGATTTCATTCATCTTGAATCAAAAAGTTTTCTTTTACTTTAAGGAAGGTTCTTACGGAAAGAAAAATAAAGACAACTGAACAAAAAGTTGGGTAACTTAAAAATACTTAACTTTTTGAACTAAGCGACTACTTAAAACAAATATATTTGAGATTTGTTTTTTTTTTGTAAATTTACCGTTTAAGTAGTAAATTTATTATGGCATAAATATTACTGCAGGTCGGAGTGGAATTTGTTGGATTTTTTATTCTTATATATAGATTTGGGTATCCCGATTCCTAAAATGCTATTGAAAATTGTCGGTCTCGATTAGTTTAGAATTTATAGGAAAAAATGGTAAAAAAGAGTGCAACAGGCCACAGGCGCCTGCCAGACAACCGACACCCTCCCTAGCTAACTCGACAGACATTATCCTGTCCAAGCTTTGAATTTTCAATTCAAACTGGAATGGAAATTACTTTAAATAAGTAGTTTTAAAAAGAACCTTTCAACCCTCTTAATCGGCTAAGCCCCGCGAAAAAGAGGTTCACCCAAACACTGTTACCTCCAAAAGCAATATTTTTTTTAGAGATTTTATTAAATTTTTGATTTTTTTGATTTGATTAAATTAAAATATCTTAAACAGAGTAAATGTGCGCAAGTTGCATTGTAAATTTTCTGGGAATTTTATTTAAAGGCCAAAGTTCTTCCTTGGGCCAATACAAATCGATCAATCCCAAGATCGTCAAAAATTAACAAACCATAAAGCGTTTACCATTCATTTGATGTTTGCAATTTTTTTATTTTTCTAAAGCAACTATTACCGCGAGTAGCCGCTCACCAAAATTTCATTGCAATCTGGTTATTGGTATAGACACATGTGTAAGACAAACAAACATTCATTTCACAAGAATTCATTTTTATATATATAGATCATCAAGTAAGAATCCTGCCATCGTCAACTAAAAAAAAAAGACTTGTTCTTTTTCACGGTCCCCACCTCCGCGAGGGTCTGACAAGCCCTCCGAGAGTATCAATTGTCTTGAAAAACTTCTCAAGCTGCCGTTCGGATTCGGCAAAAAATTGTAGGTCCCTTTGTATGTAAAGGAAATCAACACACCAGCATACATTGTTGAGAAGTTGGCCCTGGTTCACCTCGAGCTGTTGCGACACTCTATTTATTTTTTTATTTTTAGATCATCAAGTAAAAAAAATCGAATCTAATATTGAAAGGTGAAAGGAAAAAAAATGTACGGGGCTACTTTTTGATGACAAATTTTCGACGCTTGTCATTGCTCGTCGAATAACTTCCTCAGGTCGTCGTGATCTTGTTGATCTCAGATCTTGTCGTGATATTTCTATAGAAGTCTCTCTTCCGAATTATCTCGTATCCACTGAAATATCGATATTGATGCAGTGTGCTTTTCTGTCGCCTGTGGCTGTAGTCCATGCTACTAGTCGTCGTTTGGGGATTTTGTTGTTGGTCTTCCTTCAGTAATTCTTTGGTCACAGATTCAGGGAATCTCTAGTTCTTCTTATCGGAGATTTTTTCGTTTATTGGTACAGGGTTTCTTCTTCTTAATATGTCCTCTCACGGTCGCCATGTAATGCTCCTTGATACTAGGGTGGTTACCTCTGTGTAAACCTAACCACAAAGAACGAGACCAACGGAGTTAGATTTGCATTTCCAGCTTGGCTTCTGAATGCCGTTTGCTTTACGCACCAGCAGTGACCTGCTATGTCGGCGAGCTGAAATGGTTTCGGAGAGCTAAAAAGAAGGAAAACGGTTGCCAGAGCATGGCTCTAGGGGCTGGATTAAAAGAGTGTGGCTTCTTTAGGAGCTAGTAGCAAAAGAGACATTTATTCATAACTTGCTTTGGGTATTTATACAAATTTCGGTGCTTGAATTCCAAGTCCAAATCCCCCCCCATTAGTCGATATTTGCAGTGTCATCGTTTTGCACCCTTCGATTCAAACCAATTATCGCGGCGTCATCATTAGAGCATTGGTCGCTAAGCTTTTCCAATGTTTGCCATATATCCAGTGCTTGACCTTGAGGAAACTTAATAGGTGCCTGCTATCGAGTATCGGGAAAAAGGATTGTAAAGGGAAATCAAAGCGTACACTGGCGCTATTACGTCCGCTGCATATATTTTTTCGATTTAGAATGAACTATCCAAATAATCAGGTTTTTTAAACTCTTACATGTTAAACGTGAGCATGATTAATGGTGTGGGTGGTTTAGTTTTTGTCTTATTATAGGTTTCTGCCCATCATTGCTTTGCACCAAAATTTGAGTTCCTTCGCCTTGTCTAACTAGAGCAAAAGGTATTTTGAAATAAAACGTAAATTAAAGGAAGTCTCACAAAGAAGTCAATTGAGGGCGCGGCTGTGGGCCGATTTTATCAATTTTGATACTTTGTCTGTACAAAATAAGAAACAAAATACTCTCTAAGTTTCAGCTTTCTACCTTAATTTTGAAGACCCACAAAGCTCAAACATACGGACAGACGGACGGACATGGCTTAATCAATTCACCTGTCGGTCTCGATCATATCCCTTAAAGGTCTGTGGGGTCTATGGTGATAAATTCACTGTGTTACAAACTATGCATTAAAATTAATATACCCTGGATCGGGTTTAATAAAA
This sequence comes from Neoascia interrupta, assembly GCA_947623515.1. NCBI lineage: Eukaryota > Metazoa > Arthropoda > Insecta > Diptera > Syrphidae > Neoascia > Neoascia interrupta. The sequence goes on from OX392463.1 coordinate 131,404, forward strand.
GTGTAAAAATATAATGGTTTTTGAAAATTAGCTAGAAAGTTAAGCTTGCATTATAGCTTAGTTCTCATTTTATACAAAGTTTGAAAATTGATAAGATTTGACCACAGCCACGCCTAAAATTGACTTGGATGTTTTGAAATAAATTTTTTATTTAAAGTTTATTTTAATCCCAGTCCTTAAGTAACAAACAATACTTATAGAGGTTTGGTTTGTCAAAATAGATTACATGATAAATGGGCCCAGGAGTAGCCCACCTGTGCTAAATTATTTTTGATAAATTAGTACAACATGTGTTTATATGTATGTACTTGTACATATAGGTATAGTTTATTTATACTCTAAGATTGATGCATAAATATGATCCTTAAGTTTAAACCAATCTATTCATCATAAACAATGTTTAATAGGAAGTTATTTTTAAAACCAAAAATAATATAAAACCAGTGAGTAAGTGCAACAGTGCGTATATAATAGCTTCGGTCCACTGTAACGGACCGCGGTATACCCTATTCCTATTTCTATTCTCCTTTTCATTCCTATTCTCATTTTCATTCCTTTTCTCCCTTATTCCTATACTCCCTTTCACTCCTATTCTCCCTTTCATTCCTATTCTTCTTTCCATCCTTTTCTCCTTTCCATTCCTAGTCTCCTTTCCATTCGTTTATTTTCTTATTTTCCATCCCCGTCCAGTTACCATTTATGCATCATTTTAAATAAAAAAAAATCCCTCCTTTTAAGTTTTCTTTCACTTTTTCATCAAAAAAAGGGCATGTCCAACCCATTTAACCGAAAATCAATATTAGCATAGAAATATCCAAGTTTGCGGCTAAAATGTACGCAAAACTGTAATTTTTTGTTTCAAATTCAATAATTTTGTGAAATTGACCTCTACAGGTGGGCGTAGCCGAAAACTTTGTATGAACGAAATAGAACGAATAACAGAACGAATCTGAAATAGTATCCGGTGTTCTTTATGTGGTAAGTTTTATTTCTTATTCTATACTTAGTAAAGCTAAAAAGCAGTCGAAATCCATGTTTTTCTGGAACTTTATAGGTTTTTATGGAATTGTGCCTCTTAATATTGGTGTGGCCCAAAACTTTGTATGAACTACATGTGGAACTTAATATTTTCTACATAACATAGTAAGAAAACTACTGAAAACTACTTACTCTTTAATTCGATGCCAAACATGTAATTTTTTTGGGTAAAATTCAACAATTTCGTAATATCAACCTCTAAACATGGACGTGGCCAAAAAATTTGAAGGAACGAAATTTTGTATAGAAGCCAGCGAAACTAACGTGCCAAATTTTATTACTTATTACTTTTATTATTAAATTTTTTTATCCTTACTTAAGTTAGGCTAAAAAGTAGTCGAAATCCATGTTCTCTGGAAAATTAGATGTTTTTCTTAAATTCTGCTTCCAAATGTGGGCGTGGCCCAAAACTTTGTATGAAAAAGATTTAAACAAAAGTGTTTTCTACATAATATATTAAGTAAAATTTTTTCGATTTGGAACGAAAATATTGAACAAAGTGCATGTGAAAGATTATACTTTCAATCGATGCCACGCCTACAAGGGGCGGTCTGCGGAATTTATTTTATTTTTTATGACTTTTAATCATTAAAAGATGCCAAATAATAAATTTCAGCTTTTCACGACGTCTTACAGTCTTGTAAGCACCGAAGGTTGTTGCACATTTTGACCGATTGTGGGCGGATCTAAAAAATTTTAACACTTGTATTGCTTCGGAGGACAGAGAGCTTACGTACAAAATTTCAGCTTCCTAGCTCAAAATTTAAGGCCTGAAATCTGGTGACATACGGGCGGACGGACATGGCTCATTCGACTCAGAATTCGGTCTCGATCATATGCCCTTAAGGTCTTGGGAGTCTATCGTCATTATTTATCTATCTTACATTTTCACCTGTATCAAACTTAATATACTCCATTCCTGTGGAATAGGGAATAAAAAAGAAAAACAAAAGAAATAAAAAACTTACGTAACTAACCTTAATACTAAAACACTTTCAGAACTATTTTGTAGCGCGCTTAGAGCAACCACAATCTACAAGCAGAGGATTAACCTTAATCTCGATAAATCTTCTTTGCCTTATAGACATTTTGGGCCTTCTTCTTACTGAAAATGATCAAGCCACTGCTCTATATATATATTCCAGTTTATACGGAATTAACTTAGTTTAAATTATATTAAATTGTAGCTTGAACATACGATTGCAGGGTTTGGTATGTGTTGTTAGAAAATCGATATAAAATTCACGAAAACTGTTTTCGAATTTCTCTTTCGCAACTTTTCAAGCTTAAAAGAGCTCATAAAAGACATACAAATACGTTCATACAGCTTATTGTAAATACATACATCAAAAAGCCTTATTGCATTTTCAAAAAAAAAAAAAACACAAAAAAATGGAAAAGAAATCATTATTATTGAATACATTTTCTGAACATATTTTTAGGTTTAATGAATATTGCACTTCTAGTACAATTAAAAAACTTCTCTATAGTTTGAGCTTTTCCAAGAGGCAATGGATACATTTAAAAGCTCATTCCAGCAAAAGGCGTTGAATGCTTTCTATTTTCGAACTTGCATTTCATTATCCTTGCGCAGTGTGAATTATCTTACTTCGAAATATAATATATATTTTTAAAAGTTGTGTCTATTCGAAAACAAGTTGAAACAGAAAGGTTTCTTTCTTTCAGTCGCAAAAAAATATTGAGAGTTATTGTACTCGAAGGGCCGCGCTTTGCCGAAAGCAAAAAGATAACATTTTGATAAATTACATATAGACCGCAATCACAAAATCAGTTTTCCATTGATTTCTAATCAAATTGAAAGTTGTAAACACGGCGTTTTTTGTGTCATTTACCTAAATCGCTAATACAATAAGTTTTTCAAAAGGTTAGATTCTGGATCCATTAAATATGTGTTTTGTGTGTATAGTTTGTGTACAAATATAATTTATAAAAAAAGTTTGAAAATCTCTAAATGCATTGTTCATACTCGCAGATGAACATACCCTTATGAAAAAATTAAAGCGTTTTACCCAATAATCTACTCTTTCTCTTCAATAAACACAAAGATACACCGAAAGGTATAGCATCTACATGGCCAGGGTTTGCTTGAGAAAAGCAAAAAACTAAGCAACAGATAAAAAAGTTGATATAAAAACTGTGTGGAAAAAAGATTGTTTGAATTGCAAAAGTACCTATAGCTATACCTTTTGGAGTTTCAGTACAATCCTGATTCCTCAAAATTAACTTGATAAACGTGCTCTGAATTCCAAGTTTGTACTTCAAGTGTATTTATAAAGCAATAAAAATAGAAAATTTGAGAAAGATAACAATAAAAAGTGAATCAATGAGAAAATATCATCTCAACGATTTGAAAGTGTTATTCAATAATTGCTAACTAATTCATCAAAAAAAGGTTTAAACGTGAACTTAGAGTTCGAAGCCTTCATTTACACTTAAATATCATTGAGTAAATAAATATAAGCCATATTTAGTTGGAAAGTTCTTAAGAAATTAATTATTCTTGTGTCTACCCAAGTGTTTGAAAATTTAAATGCTAATTGTGCTTGTTAATTATTTAATAATGGTAGCTATTTAACGTAAAAACACAACGACAATCGAATGAACTGCTGCAGAAAGATCATTAAATTGGATTTTATTAATATATTTAAAAAAGGTTCTGTTGCTGAATAGGTAGAAAGCCAATATTTTTTTGGGTACTTTGGGTTTATAGAAATAAAATTAAACTTGAAGTTAAGTGTCGCAGCGAGCAACTCCAATCTGATTTCCGAATTGCTTTGTACCTAGTGAATATGATCGCGTTGCGGGGAAATTATTTTTGATACACGCATCCTTTATGCTCTAAGTTCGCATTCATTAAAAAAAGGTTTTAACGTGAATTTAAAGAACGAAGCCTTCAATTATACTTAAATATCATTAAGTAAATAAATATGAGCCATATTTAGTTGGAAAGTTCTTAAGAAATTAATAATTCCTGTGTCTACCCAAGTGTTTGAAAATTTAAATCCAAATTGGGCTTGTTAATTATATAATAATGGTAGCTATTTAACGTAAAAACACAACGACAATCGAATGTAACTGCTGCAGAAAGATCATTAAATTGGATTTTATCAATATTTAAAAAATGTTCTTTTGCTGAATAGGTATAGCCAACATTTTTTTTGCGGTACTTTGGGTTTATAGAAATAAAATTAAACTTGAAGTTAAGTAACGCAGCGAGCAACTCCAATCTGATTTCCAAATTGCTTTGTACCTAGTGAATATGATCGCGTTGCGGGGATATTATTTTTGATACACACATCCTTTATGTTCTACGTTCGCATGTTCCTATAACATTTTCCCTTAAGACAAAAAGAAAAGTCTCGGTTTATATATCATTTGCTAATTTGAAATTGAGGGCAAAAACTTTTCTTATGTTGTCAGCATTAGTTTGCAAAATTTTAGTCACTTAATCGCATTTTCAATACGAATAAATCAATAATCACCGTAGACCTTTAAGACCTTTTAGAGATATGATCGAGACCGACAGGTAAATCGATTAAGCCATGTCCGTCCGTCCGTCCCTCGCCCGTCCGTCTGTCCGTATGTATGCAGTTTTTAAGGTCTTTAAAATTGAGCTAGGAAACTGAAACTTTCAGCGTTGCTTGGTTCGAATTTTGTACAAACAAAGTATGAAAATTGAGAAGATCAGCCACGCCTAAAATTGGCTTGAATGTCAGGCAACTTCAAATTTACATTTAATTTCGAAATGCCTTTTGGTCAAGATAGACAAAACATATGAACTCAAATTTTGGTGGAGAGCAATATCGATCCACTCTATTGACCATGCCCACTTTTAACATTTGAAATCTTTGAAAACCTGATTTCTCGGGAAATTCGTTCTAAATTGAAAAAAAAAATTATTTGACAAATATTAAAGATATTATCATTTGCTAATTTTGTTGCATACAAAGCATTGAGCTCCGCCCACTTTTAGGGGGCGTTTTTGGAAAAAAAAACTACTTTTTTTAGGTATTAATATTCGCTTTTAACGCATTTTCTCGTGATTCCAACGAAATTAAAGTTAATTGATTTAAATTTTCAGCCTATGCCCTTTTTTAGAGGCGTGGCCAATACAAATAATTGACATTCAGTATACGAAATAGACCAAAAAAATTAAATTTGGTGTTAATGAGTAAAGAGGGTCGGGTATTTAGAAGTTCGTAACAGATGAACTCTTACACTTACTTACTTGTTATACCCGGGCCAGGGTATATTAAGTTTGATGTATAGTTTGTAACGCAGTGAAATAATCACCGTAGACCCCTAAGACATTTTAGAGATATGAATGGGACCGACAGGAGAATCGATTAAGCCATGTCCGCCTGTCTGCCCGTCCGTATGTAAACAACTTTTAGGCGTTAAATTTTAAGGTAGAGAGCTGAAATTTTGTGGGTTGGCTGCAAGTCCATTGGACCAGACACGCCCACTACAGGCCTGTATGTGCCACCATCTCTAATTTAAAAAAACACTTTTTCTAAATTGTAGCTGTGTTACAATAGTGCTGCATACATTTTTGGTATGTAACATTGCCTTGTGATTGTCTTTCAAAGTGATCAAAAAGTGTTAGCCTTTTCTTTGACCACGCCCACTTTTTTAAGGGACTTTAGCTTTAAATGACTGTTTTTCAATAAATATATATATGAAATTTGACTAAAAGTTATATTACAAAAGTTGTAGATATAAGCAGTTTCTAACTTTCATGTATGCGTAGTATGAGCCTCCGCCCACTTTTGTAAAAAGTAATTTTTAAGCTTTATTTTTTTAAGCTAAAAAAGCGGAGTTTTAGGCCGAAATGTATGCAACCACCTAGTATAAAGCATTCAACAGTTATATTTTTGTATCCCGCCCACTTTTTGTAGGCGTGGCAGTTTTTTTTTGGTATAGTTGGGTTTTTTTGCAATCCGTCGTTGATGGACTGAAGCTTTTGCATACGCACTGTTGCACTTTCCCACTTGTTTTTTACTTCCTTACTTTATAATAGGGCTCCCGATCCATTAAGGGTCTCTAGCTAGATCACAAGCATTCTGGTATCTGTGATGGCTTGGTCCTTAAAACGAAGTATCGACGTTTCTGGTCGTCGCTTAAATTCGAAAACCCTCCTGGCTGAAGCATTGTTGTTCATCCGCTCGATGTGATCGAGCCAGTGTAGTCTTCGTGTTTCGGACATTAGGGAAAATATATGGAATTTGATGCCAAGGTCTGATGTTTTCAACACCATTATTGCTTGTGAGTATAATCAACTCCTTATTGCAGCATCTTTGCTTGTATTTTAAGGTTAAGGCAATTTATCTTTGACTCACTTAATTAACTTAAGATACAAGTTAACTAAACGTAGTAATTTGAAAATACTCATAACATTCAACATTTTAAAATATGCATAGTTTTGTCAAGGTCTTAACAAATTTTATTTATCTTTATAATCACTAAAGACTTCCAGATACTTAAAATATATTTAAACCAACTATGATAAAGGGACCGGAAAATGTAAAATAGAAAGTCCAATAATCCCTGCGGTTATTTTCATTTGCTTAAACTATGAAGTTTCTTTTATACACACTGCTTCAGCAGAAACAGTTTTTTCATTCAAAATAAAGCTGCCACCTGAATTTCTGTGTCGTTCATTTTTTTCAGCGAGTTGCGCTGTTTTTATGTCAGGTCTATCTTCACATATTTACACAACTTTTTCAAGGACTTTTAAAAGCTCCCCACGATCCATTTTCTAAAAAACAACGGTTGTTGCTTTAAACTAAATAGCTCAAAAGAATTGAAGCATTTACGTCATCGGTATGGATCATAAACTGAAATCATTGTCGTTGTACCTACCTATTCAGATGAACTAAATAAATGCATCGTTTTTTGTTATAATAAAACGATCAAAGCGCAAATTTGATTAGGCTTTTCAAAAAATTAGTTTTTAGTTATTATAAAACGATCAAAGCGCAAATTTTATTAGGCTTTTCAAAAAGGTCGATAATTTGTTCGCTTTTGGTCACGCGTTTGTCATTTCTTTTAAACATTTTTAACTAAAAAACCAAACTGGTGTGCGAAACACGCTGGTCAAAAATCTGGGGCTTTAGAAAAAACCAAAATGGTGTGCGAAACACGCTGGTCACAAATCTGGGGCTTAAGACCTTATGATCTTGACGACAAAAAAAAATTGTTTTGTGCCCGGGGTTTCGAAAGAAATTTGAGTACAAAAACTTACAATCGCCTAAAGTAAGAATAGTATAGACTTAGAAAATGTATAACAGTACTTACATTAAAATTATGCAAAGAATCGATTAAATTATTTTAGATCTAAAAATCGGGCAAGTAGTCAAAGATGTCACCCTTTATTTTGTTCATTACTATGAAATAGCATTTAGAAAAAAAAACTCATCTACAGATCTTATGTGCATACATCTCCTTAACATGTATTTCTTTTAAAATATTGCAAAAAGTTATGCGGAAAAAATGAGGTTTCGAGATGCGTTTGAAAATATGACATGAAAGACGGAAATCGTCATTAAAAGAAAAGTTGTAATACTAAATAAAATTTGAATACTAAATAACATTTTATTAAAATTAAGCAATAATTGTTAAGCCTTTAACAAAAGCCGACGGTCCACTCCGTGTATGACTTCATTCCTGATGGCCCTTTTTATGCCCGGCAAATTTGACGGACAGTTTGTAACGCAGTGAAATAAGATGTTAGAAGAAGCTAACTTATAGAAGTCTAGTCTGGAAGTCTAGTTCTTCAGATCAAGTTTGAAAATTAGTTGAATCCGCCCACAGACACGCCCACTAGAGGCACTGGCCAGTAGCTGCGACTATCTCTAATTTTAATTTAATATACTTTTTCCAAATTTAAGCTATGTTAATATGGTGCTAGCGCATTAAATTTTGGTATGTGACATCGCCTTGTAATTGTCTTTGAGATAGCAAAATAAGTTTGACCTTTTCATTGACCACGCTCACTGCTTTAAGGGATTTAAGCTTAAAATAACTGTTTTTTAATAAATATATAGGAAATTTGGCTAAAAGTTGCATAACAAAAGTTGTAGATATTTGTATTTTCTAAGTTTTTTTATCAAGTATATGTCTTGCTCACTTTTAAAAAAGTAGTAAGAAATTGATTTTTTGAGTTAAAAGGCGGATTTTTAGCTCGAAATATATGCAACCACCTGTTATAAAGCATTCAACAGTTATATTTTTATATCATGCCCTTTTCTTGGAGGTGTGGCAGTTTCCTTTTTTGGTTGGGTAGGGTATTTTGCAATCTATTGCAGACGGACTGAAGTTTTTACATACGCACTGTTGCACTTTTCCACTTGTTGTAAATTCAGTTAGGTAGATAACATATAAATTATATATTAAATATATATTATAATAAAGTAATATTACCCTTTTATTACAATGTAATAAATTTATAATATATTTTTTGATATATAAGCTTGCATATACGTATGTACTTCAATTAGCTTTTCGAAAAAGGTTCCCAGTGGTATCTCATGCGCAACAGCTTTAAATGCAAGCCAGAACTAAGCCTCTCATAACACAACTTCAAAGACTTCAAACGCGGAGCTACTGCGTTTGTAAACAAATATCTTGTCAATATGAATGTCTTTCTGACTAAGCGATAGTGTTAAACAGTTGAGTCGAGCACATGTGGATCCGAACTATGTTGATATTATTATTACTATTTAAGTTGGGTTTCGCACTGCGACCTGTTGGACTACTGGGCCCCCTACTTAGCCTTGGAGAGGCTTATGCCCCCAAAAGAGATCGCCTCGCGCTTTAATTTATTACTAAATTAGGTATATCGAGTGCATGTGCATATTTTTGGCGATAGAGTTTAACAGTTGATTCGAGCACATGTGGATTATTATTACTATTTAAGTTGGGTTTTGCACTACGACCTATTGGACTATTGTGCCCCTTACTCAGCCTTGGAGAGGCTAATCGCGCTTAAATTTACTACTTAATTATATCGAGGGCATGTGTATATGTTGGCCTTGGCTGAGAGAACTCACCCCAGAGCACTTTCTCTAGCCCAGTTTCACGTAAGAATCTGAGAATGAGAAGTGGGTTTAAGGTGGGTATATCTCTGTCTGGTATCTGATATTTCCCCAGAAATTGGATCCTTTTGTGGTTAAGAGCCCCACAGGATTGCAGAATCTGCATCGGAGTTTCACTAACCTCATCGCAAAATCTGCAGAAGGGCTCCTCCGTTACACCAATTTTCCTTAATTGTTCCCTGAGTTTACAATAGCCTGTTAGGAATTCTGTAAGTGGCTATACGTAAGTAATTTTTACCAAGGCCGCTGCATGCTTTGAGTCTCTTCTAGTTGTAGTTTCCTAGAAGCATCTTAGCTTGCCTCAGACCTTGAAAATTTTTCCACGTCTTAGCTCGGTTTACCTTCTCCGTTTACCTTAATTCTTCCCTAAAGGTGTGTTTCCCTATTCCGCAGAAAGGTTCAGGTCCTATGAAGGGTTCTGCTGCTCCTTGTCTTGCCAAGGAGTCCGCAGCTTCGTTTCCATCTACTGTCGTAACTATGTCGGTAGCGACAGATGCAAGCTGTAACAGTCCGGAAAAATAGCTCTGGGAAAATAAAATGTACGCAAAACCAACCACAGAACAGCTTTCATGCTTATGAGGAAAGGCTTTTGACACAATACGCAAAATAGAACCAACTCAAACGAGGCCGTTTTTAAGCGTATTCGTAGAGGTCATAAAACATACATACATAGGTACGTTAACATATCGGCTTCAAAAAACACCGACCCCAATTGTGTTGCACCTAAATTTCGTAGAAAATACAAACACTACACACACATTTATCTTGAAAAATGTGGTAAACAGTAAAAGTACTACTTTATCTATGTTGAAATTGTGGAAGAATGCTAAAATACTACAGACAACTTACAACCACCCTTATTATTTGCCAAATTATTTCCTTAGAAGAGGATTTCTTTGTTTGGCTGTTATTGTGGCAGGCGGAGTTGCGAAATAGACGAGATAATATAGTATTGAACTTGGTAGTTACCGAAATGAAATGACCTAATAAAATAATGAAAATTGCAAACGGAGGCCTTTGAATCAAGTTCTTTGTTTGGTTTTTACTGACGCAGTTGCTTAGGATGGTTGTTGTGTTAAAAAAGGATCTTTTCCTATCTGAGAGAGTACGCTTAAAAATCCTATTATTATTATGGTTTATAAAAGAACTAAGCGGGGCACTCGTACTATTCATAGAATAAAGTTTTAAAAATGTCAATAATCAAATCAAATACCTTAAAAATTAAAAATTAAACCCTAAATTTGCTTTCAGTTTGGGTATAGAAGTTAATAAAAGTCCTGCAAGTTAAGAAAAAAATATAAGATCCTAAGAAAATAGTAGGTTGGAAGCTATACTTTCCCAAAAACATTGAACGTAAATTAACTTGCAGTTAGCTTATATTTATAAGTATAAATAACTTGTAGGCAGACGACAAATTTTCAAGTATATCTACATTCTACATGTTTGCATCTACATCTGTAGCAAATTAGCACCAAAAGTGCAGAGTTATCTTGACTAGATTTTGTTCTTAAAATTTTCAATTAAATTTTTCGACTTTGTAATTGCCAAAGTTTAATACCTAGAGAGCTTTTGATGTGCATGATGGCAACAACATATAAATGGTTTGATATGATAAATTTAATTGGTAAATATTGCATTATGCTTTCAATATTTTAAAAACCTTGCTATAAAGAGATATACAGATACTATTTCACCACTTACTTTTGAAGTATTTTTTTTTTCTATTTTTCATGAAATTAAATTTAATTCTTTTTTTCAAAATTCAATGCTCTTATAAATAAGTTATTTAAAACAGAAAACTGAACCTATGCTCATATGCCTTTTACTTTTTAAGAAAAAAAATAACGACAACAACTTTTTTCTAAGAAAAACCTTTTCTTAGTTGCGTGACTGGCCCTTGCAGCAGTTAATCTACGTTTAATCTGATTAATCTATTTTATTATTTTCTTACCGCTATTCGGAATCTTTTAAGCATATAATAATACAAAAATTACAAGAAAATTTGTCAAGCATAATTTTATGTGCAGCTATTAAAAGGGGATAATCGTTGCTTTTACAAAATGGGGGTCATATAGAATTTTTTTTATTATTCATAAAATATTAAATATTATTTACTTTTTATTTATGTTAAGGAAAAAATAATAAAAGAGAACGCATTTTAAAATCTAAAATTGCGTTTCCTTATTTTTATTGCTTTTAATCTGATTTTTTTCCTATCTACATACTCAGTTTTTGTTTTGTTCCTTTATTTCTTTGTTGCAATTTATTTAACTTTAGGTTGAACATATTTTGTTTATCAGTAACAAAAATTTCGGTTTTATTATTCTGCCTCTAACAGGTAGATGAGAGGGACGGCCGGCGGACAGCGGCAGCCCTAATAAAACAAAATTTAGAGGTCGATTTTCATGTGTTATAAATCAAAAAGGGTGAAAAGGGATTAGTCAAGTAAGTAAGGTATTTTGTCACCTTGTTCTATGCTTAAAAGACTCCCAATAGAAATAAGAAAATAATAAAATAAAAGTTAATCCTTAAAATATTAATTCTGCTGCAACTTAGGGTCGGGTATAAAAAGGTTTTTCTTAGGAAAAAGTTATTTTTTTTTTATTTTATTATTAATATTTTATTTATTTTTTTTCCCCTCAAAGTAAAAAACATATGAGCATGCGATTAAGAGCATTAAATTTTTAGAAAAAAATATTAAACTTAATTACATCAAAATAAGAAAAAAAATTACTTTACAGTTTTTTTTTAATTTGTTTTTTTTTTTTCAAAATTTTTAGTTTAAAAATTCATTTTTCAAAAACTGTGCACTAAAACAGCTTTTTTTAAAAGAAAAAGAAAAGAAGAGATTTCTGGCTTTACGAAAAAGTATATCTTGAAAATTTCAGTGTAGCCATTTTTTAAATCTTTTTTTCTGTTTTAAATCATATTTTTAGAAAATCGCCTCTACTGGCTGAACGGTAGGGATAGACCCTTCCCATACAATTTTTTTTCTTGTCTAGACTGTTGAGAAGTTGGCCTCGAGCTGTTGCGCCACTCTATTTATTTATTTATTTATTTATATATACATTTCTATTCTCCTTTACATTCCATCGCCTTAAATTCCTATTCTTCTTCCCATTGTCTTCTGCTTTTTCATACCCTTTCCTGTTGCCTTATGAGGTTTTTAATATACATATTTTATAAAAATTGATTTTATAATATTTCATTAAACAATTATAAAATCAATTTCTGCTAAGATATACTTACATAATTTCAATAACTACATACGTTCAACAGATATAGTTGAAGTGCTAATGTTTGTACAGCTTATGAATGTACATATTCTCGAAAATCAGTTATAGATTGAAGAAGCCGAAACGTAAATTCACGCTCACAAAATGCTTACATATTGCTTACCCAGAGAATTATTATCAAAAAAATAAAAGGCAATTTATAAAAGTTATACTTCCGGGTAGTTGTTGATGCCAAAACTGTGCACGAGCATTCTTTTTCCAGCGGAACTTGGTGGTCAATAAAATTCTAAGTTTAGTCGTCGCAATTTCCGTGTGGAGAATAAGTGTCATCTGATTTAACAATTTATTGTGTTGTTTACGCTGCATAAAAAAATCCAAACAAAATGTTCAGGTATACCTACCCTCAAATATCGCACACAAAGGTATCTACAAAAACCCTTCTCGTGCCTTATCTGCAGGATATCGCACATAACTTTAATAAGGTGGTACCAAAATAAGCCAACAGCACTTAAAGATTGAATGGTTCAAGTGTGTACTGAATCTCGAGGAATAAAAAATAATAATACAAATCCCTTCATGAAGATATACACTAGCTCAACATTTTATGGGAAATTTAACGAAAATAATAACAAGAAACAAGAGAATGCATATTCGTTGTAGACACTTGGAAGACTCAAGGATAAAGTGGCATTTGCAAAGTTTAAGGAACCTCGTTCCTAACTTTTAGGAAACTTTTAAATTTTTTTTAGCTTTATATATTCTTTTTTTCGTTGGACTAAAACTTTGCAAATATTTCTTTTGCATTTAAAAAAAAATTGTATGGTATAAGAAAAATAGGTTTGTGCAAAGAGATTTTCTTTAACGAATGCAGTGGGGACGTTATTCTTTTCCGCAGCTTTATTTCTGTGTCTGTTAACTTGCTCCTCTCAGTCATAATTCATTATGAAAAGTGGAGCACTATTAAAAAAGTTTTTCTTTTAAAATTTCCACTGGCCTTATGTATCTTGATTACATACCGTTAAAAGTATCGCTCGTCACAGGGACTTAACGGTTACGACTTCGGGTATGTTTGGACTAAACTGTGAAATAAATTTAAATAAAGAACTGAAATATCTCAAAATGCGGGTGTTTATATATGTAGGTATACGCTTTGAAATCTAGTGTTGGTCGCATATAAAGTTATCATATCTTTGATGCAAGAGGGTCATACCTATACAGATGTAGGTAGAATTGATTGTAGGTAAGCACCCGAATTTAACCATCAGAAAAAGTCATTGTAAGTTCAGGATAACTTACTTATACACATACATCTACAAAGGTACATACACTTGATTGGAAAAATATTTTGTATGGCTTTGCCATTGGGGCCGCTCCCCAATATAAGCAACAATTCGTTCGTTTAGGTTTTAAATAAATTGGAACAATAAAAGCAATAAGAAGGACTGGGGTCGGCACGCCCAGTGGTCGAAATTTGACCACTTAAAAAAAAAAACGCGAACTGACTGTTCATTTTTTCTTTCCTAATAACACCTATCAAGTAGGTACCTATCTCCTGGTACTTTTGAGTTTTCTTGCTTTCTTTTTATATCCGACCCAAGGTATATTAAGTCTGATATAAGTTTGTAACGCAGTGAAATAATCACCGTAGAGCCATAAGATATGAACGAGACCGACAGGAGATTCTATGAAGCCTTGTCTGCCCGTCCGTCCGTGTGTAAATAACTTTGAGGCCTTTCGAATTTAAGCTGAAGTGCTTAAAATTAGTTGAATCCGCCAACAGACACGCCGACTTCAGGCATCAATGTGCGGCTATGTCTAATTTTAACAAGTGAGTAAGTGCAAGAGTTTGTTTTTAACAAACTGCTATATACCTGACCCTTTATACCATGTAATACCAAATCTGAAAATTTCTTGGCCCGAGTTCTTAAATTATTTGTATAGGCCACGCCTCCAAAAGTTGGAATGGGTCTAACATAAAAGTCAATAAATTGTAATTTTGTCAGAATAATGAGAAAATATGGTAAAAGCGTAAATTTTTTCAGAACAAAGCAATATTTTCCTAAAAACGCCCCTAAAAAGTGAGCGGAGCTTAAAATTTTGTATGGAACAAACTTAGCAAATAGTAATATCTTTAATATTTGTCATAAAATTTTTTTCCCATTTGGAGTTAACTTTGTGAGAAATCGGGTTTTCAAAGATTTAACATGTTAAAAGTGGGCATGGTCGATATGCCCATTAAAGGTCGTGGGCCAATATTACTCAATACCAAAAATTTATTTACTGTGCCTTGTCTAACTTGACCAAAAGGCGTTTTGAAAGAAAATGTGAAATAGAGGTTGTTTCACATTGAAGCTAGTAGTGGGCGTGGCCGTTGATTAAGCCAATTTGCACACTTTGTCCGTGCAACAAAAGAACCGAGCCGTGTACCAAGTTTCAGCTCTTTAGCTTTATTTTGAAGACCTTAAACCTTCACACACACAGACGGACGGACATGGCTTAATCGATTAACCTATCGATCTCGATCATATCTTTAAAAGGTCTTAAGGCTCCACGATGAGTATTTCACTGAATTACAAACTATGCGTTAAATTTAATATACCCTCGGTCGGGTATCAGAAATGAATTTTTCACGCTGTAGCAGAAAAAGTTTGGCGTTTACATTGACCACGCCCATTTTTTAAGGAATTTTAACTTTAAATGACTGTTTTTCAATAAATATTTATGAGATTTGGCAAAAAAAAATCATTTTCTAACTTTTTTGTGTGATATCGTATATGTCTCCGCCCACTTTTGTGGCTTTAAGTTAAAATAACGCGGGTTTAGTCCGAAATGTATGCAACCACCTTACGTAAAGCATTCAACGTTATTCATTATACTTTTTAGAGGCTTGGCAGTTTTGTTTTTGGTAGGGTCGGGTATTTTGCTATCCGTCGCAGATAGGCTGAAGTTCCGTCCGTCCGTCTGTCCGTCTTTCCGTATGTGTGAAGTTTTTAGGTTCATATATATACTTATATGTTGAAGTTTTTAGTTTGAGCGTCCCAGCTCAAAATTTTCAAATTGAGCTGGGACGCTCAAGCTTGGATTATATCTTGGTTCTTATTTTGTACAGACAAAGTTTGAAAATTAGTTAAATCCGCCAACGGCCACGCCCACTACTGGCCTCAATGTGAGACAATCTCTATTTCAAATTTTCTTTCAAAATGCCTTTTGTTCAAGTTAGACAAGGTGTAGAACCTCAAATTTTTGTATAGAGGAATAATGGCCCAAATCCTATAAGAAGACAAAAATTGGACCGCCCACAATATCGACCATGCCCACTTTTAACATGCCCAAAAACCCGATTTTTCGGAAAGTTTACTCCAAATTGAAAAAAAATTCTACAACAAATATTCAAGATATTACTATTTGCTAGGTTTGCTCCATACAATGTTTTGAGCTCCGCCCACTTTTAAGGGGCGCGTTTAGGAAAACACGGGTTTTTCTGCAATAATTTTCGGTTTTAACGCATTTTGTCATGATTCTAACGAAACTACAATTAATTGATTTTAATTTTTAGCCCATACCCACTTTTGGGGGCGTGGCCTTTACAAATAATATATGAATTCAGGACAAAAAAATTTAAGATTTGGTGTTACATGGTATATGGGGTCGGGTATATAGAAGTTTGTCACAGACGAACTCTTGCACTTATTCACTTGGTATACCCGACCCAGGGTATATTTAGTTTGATGTATAGTTTGTAACGCAGTTCATTCATTGCACTTACTCACTTGTTATACCCGACCCAGGGTACATTTAGGAGGAACTAAATATACTAGGTAGGAGTATTACTAGGTAGGAGCTTGAAACTTAATATGTGTTCTTTCTAGGTCCCGAAGCAGTACAAGTGTAAAAATTTTTAAAATCCGCCCACTGACACACCCACTTTCCTTATTAACATGAAAATTCAAAGTTGTCGTAGGAAGCTGAAATTTGGCACGCGTTTTTCTCGCTTAAGTGTATTGCGATTGACATTTCAAAAAAAGGCAAAACCCGCCCTCTTTTGGGCGTTATCATATTTCATTTGCATTTTAATAAACGGTTTTTACTTACTTGCTAAAGGTGGCGCTACAGTCCGGGGTGGACCTGAGCCTCAGCCGACAAGCTTCGCTAGCCAGCTCTGTCCCTAGCTAGCCGTCTCCAGTTTCACACGCGAAGTTGGCTGAGGTCCCCTTCCCTTACGCACTTGCGTGCGCCACCTGAGTGCCGGTGCTCCTCTACCGCGTCGTCCCTGCGGTGTGGATTCGAAGATTTTCCGGGCCGGGGCGTTGGTGTCCATCCGCTCTAGATGACCCAGCCATCGTAGACGTGGTGTTTTGACTCTTTTGGCTAGGTCGGTATCACTGTACAGGCCGTACAGTTCGATGTTATAGCTCTTCCTCCACTCTCCGTCTATGCAGACGGGACCGTAAATCGTCCGAAGAATTTTCCTCTCGAAGCAGCCTAAAGTGTTTTCACCCGCCTTTTACAGGGTGCATGCTTCTGCACCGTAAAGCAGGACTGGGATGATGAGGGTCTTATACATGGACACTTAAGTTGCTCGAGAGAGGGCTTTGCTACTCAATTGCCTTTTTAGCCCAAAGAAACAGCGATTGGCAAGAGTTATCCTTGCCAATCGCGTGCTGTTTGGCAAAGGATAGACATGTGGTCAAAGGATAGACATGTGCACTCAAGAGGATAAAAGCATCCACAGGTTTTCTAAACCAACCTCAGTCTATCAACTCCTACTCTCACCTCCCCGTGGTGACCACCGGGTGCCTAGTACCTCAACTGGAGATTGGGTTCCAATCCCTTTGGAAGGTTGTTGGGGGTAGCAGACGAGAGAAGGGGGGGGGGGGAGGAATCAACGGTGGCGTCCATAGTTCCAGTCAGGCCGAACTACTTAGTGAACACCTTATATGGGCTACTGCGACGTGCTCGGAGCTCAGGCCTATAAGAAGCGGGCTATCCGGCTCTCCGTCCTTAGAACTAAACAAATGATCTGGTCCTCCAGGTTGGAGGTCGTGCCGTCGGGGTGACTTCCCGGCCACGTAAAGAAACACCAGTCACGAAGCAGAAATAAGCCTCGGATTCGGACGGATTTACTGTTGACGACCAATAAACGGTTTTTATTCGATATATTTTCAAAAAACTTGCGCTATAAAATGTTCAGATATGTGTGAAAGCTATCAACTGAAATGTATAAATTTTTGCCACGCCCACTTTTGGGGGCGTTTTTAAGTATAAACCAGTTTTTTTATGTGAAAATGCAATCAACACGTGTATACCAATTCTGATAAAAAATATAAACAAAAGAACGATGTAATTGAAAAGGGATGGATGCCACGCCCCTTTCTTAGGGAGAAGATTCTTAACTGAGAAATTCTAAATACAATTGAAGTTAAATGAAACCGAAATTTAACAACCAAGATTTATGACACAATTCGGAACTTGACAGTCGTCAATTGGGATGGGGTATCCAACGATTCGCCTAGCGGATTGTTCCCTCCCTCTAGTTTTATCTATCTCCTTCCCGTTACCAAGAATTATTAATAAATTAACTGAAAAAATATTTTATTCTTTAGGTAGCTATAAGGTTTTTTAATTTATTTAAAGATGTGGCATGTCCAGCTCCAATAGCCAAAAATCAATATTAGCATAGAACCAGTGAGTAAGTGCAACAGTGTGTATGTAATATCTTCAGTCCGCTTGTATTGCTTTTAACACTTGTATTGCCTTGGATGACACAGGGCTTACGCACAAAATTTCAGCTTTCTCTTAGGCAGACGGCAACGCCATGCATTTATGATTATGTTAATAATTTTGTAAATCTCTATGAAAGCAATTAATAAAATCAACTTAATCAACTTAAAAAAAATCTATCCTCTTCCCGTTACCAGGAATTATTAATAAATTAACTGAAAAAAATATTTTATTCCTTAGGTAGCTATAAGGTTTTTTAATTTATTTAGGGATGTGGCATGTCCAGCTCCAATAACCAAAACAAAATCAGTATTAGCATAGAACCAGTGAGTAAGTGCAACAGTGTGTATGTAATATCTTCGCTCCATCTGCAACGCTTGTATTGCTTTTAACACTTGTATTGCCTTGGATGCAGGGGCTAACGCAGGGCTTACGTACAAAATTTTAGCTTTCTAGCTCAAAATTTGAGGCTTAAAAATTGGTGGCATGCGGACGGACGGGCGGACGGACATCACTCATTCAACTCAGAATTTGGTCTCGATCATATGCCATTAAGGTCTTGGCCATATGCAATTAAGGTTACATTTTCGCCTGTATTAAACTTAATATACTCCTTTCCTGTGGAATAGGGTATAAACAGCGGCCTATATTTATGATTTCATTGGACACAATAAGAGATGTTCCCCGCTGACTGTGAATAATTGCTGTGAAGCTTCCGAGATTTTAACGATTTAATTTTCTGCTCTTTGCATATTTGGCACTATCGTGCGAACCGAGCTTCTTACTGGCATGCTGCCCAATGGATAAGCAAAAAGCGAACTAATCATAACGCAAAGTATAAGGCATGCGGGTTCATTTGAGATTGGCTGCAAATCACCAATGAATGAATTAAAAAAATTAACTTTAAAGTTGTTGCATTTGGGAAAAGTGGTGCAATAATTGCCCACTCATTATAAAACTTAAATACAAATGTATAAATGAAAATAAGGTTAGATTTCCAAAAAATCACATACGCCTTTTCCAGATCTACAAAACACGCATAGAATATGCTAAACCGGTCTATGCGTGTTTTGTAGATCTGGAAAAGGCGTATGACCGAGTCCCTCGGGATACACTGTGGAGAGTTTTGCAGGACTATGCGCTGAGTGGGCCTCTTCTGAGAGCCATTCAGTCGTTGTATGGACACTGCAGAAACTGTGTACGGATAAATGGCGTCAAATCCCGTCCTTTTGATGTGCGCGTTGGACTTCGCCAGGGCTGTGTTCTGTCGCCGCTCCTTTTCATAGCATATATGGACTGGATGGTGAAGCGCAGTCTTGGCGAACAATGTTTCGAATTGGCTGGCATCAGGATGAGCCATCTGCTTTTCGCAGAGGATTTGGCCATCCTTGCATCATCCAAAGAGGAACTTCAACGGGCACTGGATAGGTTTGCAGCCGTCTGTGGTGATGCTGGGATGAAAGTAAACGTGAACAAATCGAAAGTGATGTTTGTTTCCCGAACTCCTGTGCAGTGTACCCTGCACATAAATGGAGTTCCATAAAAACAAGTGGAGAAGTTTAAGTATCTCGGGGTCTTTTTCACGAAAGATGGGAGGAGTGATACTGAGTTGTCCTGCAGAATTGGCAAAGCTGGAGCAATAGTAAAGGAACTGCGCCGGCCGGTCATCAGGAAAGCTGAGCTTGGAGTGAAAGCAAAGATCTCAGTTTTTAATTCAGTGTTCGTTCCGACCCTCATCTATGGTCATGAAATTTAGGTAATGACCGAAAGAATTAGATCGCGGGTACAAGCTGCCGAAATGAGATTCCTGAGGTGCGTTTCTGGTGTCACTTTAAGCTACGCTCACTACTGGCTTTAATGTGAGACAATCTCTATTTCACACTTTCTTTCAAAATGTCCTTTGATCAAGTTAGACAATGCACTGAGCAATATTGGCCCAAATCCTTTAATAAGGCAAAAATTGCACTGCCCACAATATCGATCATGCCCATACTTAACATGTTTGATCTTCAAAAACCCGATTTCTCGAAAAATTGAAACCAAATCAAAATAAAATTATTAAGACAAATACTAAGGATATTACTATTTGCTAAGTTTGTATTTGCGGAGCTCAAAACTTTGTTCATACAAAGTTTTGAGCTCCGCCCACTTTAAAGGGGCGTTTTTAGGATGAAACTGTTTTTTTCTGAAATAATTTTTCGCTTTTACCGCATTTTCTCATGATTCTAACGAAATTACAATTAATTGATTTTAATTTTAAGTCCATACCCAATTTTGGGGGCGTGGCCTATACAGATAATATATGAATTCGGCCAAGAAACTTTAAGATTTGGTGTTACATGGTATAAAGGGTCGGGTATATAGAAGTTTGTCACAGACAAACTCTTGCACTTGTTATAAGATAATAATGTGGTTTGCGTATACAGACCAAGTGATACGGATTCCGATCATAGTCCACTTAGGGGTAATTTTTATACCCGACCCGATTGTATAGTTTGTAACGCAGTGAAATAATCACCGTATACCCCTAATACCCCTAAGACCTTAGAGATGCGAATGGGACCGACAGGAGAATCAATTAAGCCATGTCCGTCCGTCCGTCCGTCCGTATGTAAACACCTTTTAGGCCTTAAATTTTAAGGTAGAGAGCTGAAATTCGATGGGTTGGCTGGAAGTCTATTAGACCAGATCAAGTTTGAAAATTAGCTGAATCCGCTTACAGACACACCCACTACAGGCCTGTATGTGGGACCATCTCTAATTTAAAAAAATACTTTTTCCAAATTTTAGCTATGTTACAATGGTGCTAGAGAGTTCATTTTTGTCACGTACCATTGCATTGTAATTGTCTTTTGCATGCGCACTGTTGCATTTTCCCGCTTGTTTTAAAATCCTTGCTATATATAAAAAAGAATATAATATATATGTAAATAAAATATATAAATAAAAATATAAAAGAATATAATATATAATATATAAATAAAAAATAATGGTAGCTATTGATTAGTTTTAAATTCTAGCATGAACAAAACCAATCAAGAGCATAGCCTAAATTACAACAAAACAAAATTAAAATTTCTTAAATCCTTGTTTCAGTATCTATAAACAGTTTTGGAAAAAAACAAATTCTGCAAAAATTAACATCCGCTATTTAAAAGAAAATGCTTTGAAATAGATGTGAAATCTTTTACGTAAAACCAAACTTGAAAGAATAGAACAAAACTAACTGTTGTCGCTATTTTGGTTCGAAATTAAACTATATGTAAACTGGGAACATTTAGTATTTTAATAAAATCAATTTATTAAACGAGTTTTTACGGTACATGGTTAACAACTTTTGGCATTTTCTTTGTTAAATGTCGCAGGTGGTCGATACATTATACACTTATACCAACATGATTTCAGTCTTCATCACGTTCGTTCTGCTTAGCTAATGAAGTTAAGAACAATTCGAAACAAAAAATTATCGGCAAACAATGTATACGTTGTGCTATAGGGAACGAGAGTGAAATGTGAGTTTCGGACATGAGAATGAAAACTATTGTCCTTGAGAAAATTTTTTTGTAGCTAACAGTAGACTTGTATATGTTTACGCAAGCTACGCATTAGAGTATGCATGTGCTCTCCTATGTTAACTAATTGTAAGGACAGTCACAACCCTTTCAACTGAGTGCATTGTTTAAAAGATTTCCTCATTCCAAATATGAGGGTACTGAAGGTATTAAAGGTGCAATATGTAATTTTAATCCCCTTCTCAGGGTATTAATTAAGATTTATCCTATGAAAGACACCAATAACTCTTATGACCTCTATGTGCCGGTTTTAAGTGCTGATTCTAGAACAAAACGAATCTGGAGTTAAACTATCGTACAGTTTTCTCAGTGCAGAGTAAGCTCCGTCAATAAATCTATCAAAATTTTTGACTCTCGAAATTATTGACTCTCCCAACTACCCTTTCAAATATATATTTATGTAGATATCAATATAAGCATAGATAATATCCAAGTTTTTCTCTTGAGTTCACGGAAAAAAAAAATAATAATCGAATAGTTTTCAGACCCATTTCTGCTGCCTTTCATAACTCATTAATAAATAAATAAAAAAATGTTTGCTTTTGCAACGGGCAAGACCAGCCCCTATAATTACACATCAATATAAGCAGAGACAAACCTATCCAAGTTTGTGTCTTAGATTAACGCAAAAATGCAATCCAATAGTTTTCTAAAATCGACCTTAAAATTTGCGTGGCCAAAAAACGAGATCTAGAATTTTCAATTGTTTAAATCATGTGCAAAAATTCTTTCGATTATTCTTTTTCTATGGGAAACTAGAGAGTTTCTTTAAATTTTCCCTCCAAATTTGCACGTCGCCCAAAACCGTACACGAGCAAACCGTAGAAGCTTTGCATAATAAATCAGGTAAAGTTTTCGATTCGGAACAATATATATTTGTACTTGTGGTGTTAAATAAAATAAAGTTTTATTCAATAAATATACCTATAATATGTAATTAAATAAAAATTATATCACAAAGGTTGTAGGTATTGATTTTAGCTAATTTGCTTTATTGTATACATATAGTATAAGTATATGCCTCCACCCACTTTTGTAGGCATCGCGTAGCCTTAAGCAAAAAATATTGTACTATTTTTTTATTATTGTTATTATAATTATTATTAGTATGTTTGATTTCTTGCTCTTTCTCAGCTCTGAATGAGCTGGAAAAATGTTACCAATCAAAACATTTGGCTCAGACGTTAATGAGGAGAGAGTTTACCCTATCTCACAAAACCCTTGCCCTTTCTGGTGTTTTTTTTTTACTTTAAGAATTTCCTTTCTATGGTGTAAGTCTGTAATACGACTGATTTCAGTCCCGTTGTTGCAATTTTGGTATTGATGCCAATCTGCTCCAAATTTTTCTTCATGCGGTCGGACATCAGTCCATCAGTGGATATAACAATAGGGCAAATGTTTACGTGTTCCGGCTGCCACACTGCTCTCATTTCGACGGCAACGTTTTCGTACTTTGTTGCCTTTTCTGCTTCAGTTCCTTGAATATTACTCCTATATGACCCGGCAAGGTCGGGGTAAGAATAGTAGGACGTTTAAATCATGAAGAGCAGAAAGAAACCAGCATATCATCCAGGCAACACGACGAAAGAGCCTACCAAGCTAATGGCTCCACTGCAGTTGATGTAGCCGCAATAGCCACACCGAGCAACTACCGGAAGTCAAAAGATCGTTTTACTGCCTGCAGGCAAATCTTCCCTGCGAATGGTCTGGAAGCACCGAATAAGAAAGATCAGGCAGTATGGAAAGCAATGGAACATGAGGTGAAAAAATGTAGTCATATCTTACAAAGGTACGGTGACCGGGATCAAAACAGGAACGCAGGGAAGTTGTTGAACTTTTGCTGTGCTTATGGCTTGTCCATCATGAACACCTTTTTCCCACACAGAGACATTCACAAATACACATGGTACAAGCACAGTTTAAATCAGAAGTCACTGATTGATTTCTTTGTTGTACCATCGTGTGTTCAAAGAATGATTTGTGATGTTCGAGTTTTCAGGGGAGCTGAGTTGTCAACTGATCACCACTTGGTGCTGTGTAAATTGTTTTTCAGTGACAGTATTCCTTTGCCACCCAGGCGAAAACCAAGACTGATAACCCGCATGCGGTGGGAAAGGTTGCAGGATGCTGACTTTGATTTCAGAGAGCGTTTTGCACAGCATGTTTCGGAGAAGTTTGAACAAATTCCAACTGACTGTTTTTGTCGGTAGTCATTGCCTCTGCAGGAAATGTTTGTGGAGTGAAGCGGCTTGGGGTAGCGGCTGGTGGTGAGAAAAGAACTGCTTGGTCTAAAACGCCTGGAGCTCAAGAAGCCATCAGAGAGAAGAAGAGAGCCTACATTGCGTGGATCCAATGAAGAAACTCAACTTCTCGAGCCCGGTACAATTAGGCGCGAAGGACTTCCAATCTGGCAGTCAGAACAGCCAAGGAACATGGTCATGGAAAAAGTTCGGCGAGAAGTTGGAGCACGATTACAGATCTGCAAATAAGATATTTTGGCAGAGTATTCGCCGGCTCAGAGGAAGGAAGTTAAATATCATTCAAGGGGTAAATCCAAGGACGATACACTTCTTTCAAATGAGAGCGATGTCTTGCGCCGATGGAGAGAGCACTTTTCGGAGTTGCTCAACCCCCAACAGGGCACTGAAGATGGCATTCCCACTGCTGACGAGATAAGGGCGGAGAATAGTCCCACAGTAGACGAAGTCACTGAAGCGATTAAATCGCTTAAAGTTGGCAAGTCTGCTGGAGTTGATGAAATCCGGCCAGAAAATGGGTGAAGAGGGTGTTAAATGGCTAACACGTGTCATTGAGGTGGCCTGGAATAGCGGGAAGGCACATAGCGATTGGCAAATGGGAGTTATAGCGCCCATTTAAAAAAAAAGAACAGAAGGGGCATATATATGCCAACTATAGGGGCATATCTCTCTTGAGTCTTCCGGGAAAAGTATTCGCGAAGGTGTTGGAAACGCATTCCAGAGCTGTAATCGAGCCTTTGTTACGGGGAGAACAGTGCGGCTTTCGGCCTGACAGAGGCACAACCGGTCAGCTTTTTACCCTGAAGGTTATTCTTTAGAAGGCCTGGGAATATGCCAAACCGTTCTATGCGTGCTTTGTATATCTGGAAAAGGCGTATGACCGAGTCCCTCGGGATACACTGTGGAGAGTTTTGCAGGACTATGCGCTGAGTGGGCCTCTTCTGAAAGCCATCCAGTCTTTGAATGGAACCTGCAGAAGCTGTGTGCGGATAAATGGCGTCAAATCCCGTCCTTTTGATGTGCGCGTTGGACTTCGCCAGGGCTGTGTTCTGTCGCCGCTCCTTTTCATAGCATAAATGGACTGAATGGTGAAGCGCAGTCTTGGCGAGCAATGTTTCGAATTGGCTGGCATCAGGATGAGCAATCTGCTTTTCGCAGATGATTTGGCCATCCTTGCATCATCCAAAGAGGAACTTCAACGAGCACTGGATAGTTTTGCAGCCGTCTGTGGTGATGCTGGGATGAAAGTAAACGTGAACAAATCGGAAGTGATGGTTGTTTCCCGAACTCCTGTGCAATGTACCCTGCACATAAATGGAGTTCCATTAAAACAGGTGGAGAAGTTTAAGTATCTCGGGGTCTTTTTCACGAAAGATGTGAGGAGTAATACTGAGTTATCCTGTAGAATTGGCCAAGCTGGAGCAATAGTAAAGGAACTGCGGTGGCCGGTCATCAGGAAAGTTGGGCTTGGAGTGAAAGCAAATTTCTCAGTTTTTAATTCAGTGTTCATTCCGACCTTCATCTATGGTCATGAAATTTGGGTGATGATCAAAAGAATTAGATTGCGGGTACAAGCTGCCGAAATGAGATGCCTGAGGTGCGTTGCTGGTGTTACTCTAAGGGACAGAGTGAGAAACTTCAGTATTCGTAGGAATCTTAATGTTGAGCAGCTACTTCTCCGAGTGGAGCGATCGATTCTTCGATGGTTTGGACACGTTGTTCGCATGCCCCCCGACAGACTTCCTAGACAGGTCATGCTAGCCGAGATGCGAGCGCGTCGCCCCCCTGGTAGGCCAAGAAACAGGTGGTGGGATCAAGTAAAGAACCTCTCTGAGTCCCGCCTGGGGACTGCACCGGAGTTTCTTGAGTTGGTGGCGGAGGATCGAGAAAGATGGAAGGACCATTTAGCCACACTCGCTCCGTGACCCTTTTAAAGGATAAGCGGCATTCGAAAATGATGATGATGATGTCTTTACAAAATAAGAACCAAGATATAGTCAAAGTTTGAGCGCCCTAGCTCAATTTTAAAGTACCTAAAAACTTCACACATACGGACAGACAGGCCGGACGGACGGACGGACGGACATGGCTTATGTGAGTCGACTCATCTGTTGGTCTCGATTATATCTCTAAAAGTTCTTATGCTTAGTTTCCACTTGTCGATTTATTGACAAACTTTGACAGTTCTTCCCTTTGACAATCAAAGACACGATTTGCAAAGCGTAAGCCCATTCAAATGTCAATTCAAAGACACTTTATTTCTACTTGCCAATTTTTCAATACAACCTAAAAATACGTCGTTTGTCAATTACAAATCGATAAGTGCAAACTTAGCATTAGGGGTCTACGGTGATAATTTCACTGTGTTACAAACTGTGCATTAAAATTAATAAAATACCCTCGGTGGAATATAAAAAACACACAATACATGTCTAGTTAATGTATGCTGCTGTGAAATTTCTAGGAGGCAATAAAATTTAAAAATTGTAAACAACCTCGCTGCCTTTCAAGACTATCGATTTTAATTACTCGTCATTGCGTTTACAAATTCCAAATCCCTGGGCTGACGTCGTTTTCTTCAAACCCTTTTGCAAGACTACCTTTTTATGTTTGAATTAACTTACTGGATATTAAATACTTGGTACCCACGTGCAAATTAAATGCATTTTAAGGATTGAAGAAAGGATTTTAAAAATTACACATGACAATTCGTGGACTTGTCAAGTTGAAAACTTTCGTGTAAGAAAAACACTAAGATGAAATCCAAATGAAATTCCATAAAAGAAGTGGACAATGTGTATGTATAGAATAGATATACATACAAATATTCGTTTCTCTTTGTGGGCAACCGCAATATCAGGGACATCCTAAATCTTAATCTGGCGCCAAATGTTTTATGTTCCTAACAGGCTATACGGGCTTTAAGGGTGAGATGAGGATAAGTTGATTAAGGGGTTGGCTAAGGTTAGGGCTTCATATTCGCTCTTCACCAATGCTCGAAGACATAATACAATTCTTATGTCTGGAAATTCAGCTTTTCTTTGTTTGTGGATCCGTGATTTAGTGTAGAAGGATGTAGGTACATAAGTAGGAATTAGTATAGGTATATGTATGGGTGCACTGCTAAACATATCTAGATATTCCTACATTAAGACTGACAAATATATTTGAAGACAAATAACTTTTTATTTTAAGATAGCATTGGAAAAAACAAATGTTCATTGTGTAAATATAAATTGCATGAAATAGAAAATGGCCAAGTTGTATATAATACTTCGCTGGATGCTTACTATGCTTATTATTATAGTATTGCTGGTGTGATTTGTTTCGTACCAACATAGTTCTTGAAAAATATTCGTAGGTATACCTACATAGTTTCCCACTCGGGTACTTATATACAAACGCACACACAAATATGTAAAATACATTCATAGTTTTTAACGTAGGTTTTAAGGTCAGTATCCCTTTGCACACTAAAACAAATATTTTTAAATAATTTTGCTTCTACTCACAAAACACTAAGTTACTGTTTGAAGCTAATAATAACAGGACATACTTTGTATATAACGACTGATACAAATTTCGGTTCATTTGTGATAAAGGGAAATACGAATTCCCTGAATTAAATTTTATTTGCCTGAGCTTGTACACAAAGCCGAAGGATGCCGAAAAAGGGGAGGAAAATGTTTCCACGAAAAAGCAATATTTTATATTATATGACTTTAATTAAATTAAAAGGAACAGCACAAAAAGACGATAACGTGTAGGTTTTTTTTTCTGCTGCTCATAGCTCCATTTTTTTTTTAATTTGAAGCACAGCAAAGTTTTATTTAAGCATGCGTATACACAAAAATAAACACGTACTTCCTAAGGCTAGAAGTTTTTCGTTCATAACGGAATTTAAAGCGGCGGCTATGTTAGGTATACCTAGGAGTTGCATTTCTTACTTTATAATTGGAGAAGAATAGTGTAAGAGTATTCGTTTCCAGCTTAGTTCATTAGACTGAAACTGTTTATACGCCGTCCTCCAGTACAGTAGTAGGTAGGTATTAAGTTTGATTCATGGTTTGTAACATAAAGAAAACATCACCGGCCCTGAATTCTTAGTCGAATGAGCCCTGTCCGTCCGTCTGTCCGTAGCTTTTAGGCCTTAAATTTCATATTTAGGAAACTGAAAATTTATATCTTCTTTTTTTGGGTCGTGCAGAATTACAAGTGTAAAGATGTTTCAAATCCGCTTCAAATCCTTGGACACTTAAATTTGTTATCAGCATCCTTGGCGCGGCCGGCGGCATTACTTTTAAAGTATTTTAAATTAAATTTATACAATAGGTATATGTTTTTTGAAATCGAGAATAGTGTAAACAATAATGTTCACATCAATTTATGTTAACATCAATTATTATAAACCTATTATAAACCTACTATTTAATCAGAAAAAAAAATGCGACTCAGACTTTTGGGGGCCAGTTCCATGAAATATTTAAACAGAAAACAGGATTGTATTAAGAAAAGGCTGATGCCACGCCCCCTTAATTTGAAAAAAAAAACTTTTGTAGTAACAAAAACACTCCAGCCTCTAGTAATATTTAAAATAATATTCGCACAGATTGTACCAAATTTTCCCTTTAATAAAGATACATTAAGAATTTTGAATAATGAATTTTATTTTTTCCATTTTTTTACGCAACGATTTTAAAAGTTCATTCTTTACATTTGCTGCTGTTTTGATGTTTATAATAATATGCATTTTTTTTTTAATTTCATTTCTTCTTTATACATCAGCTAGAAAACACAATGGCAAGGAAAAGAAAATGCTACTACGAATGGTTTAATTTACTGGCCCTCACTTGGATTATATTTTCGGATATTTGCTTAAATGGTAAGTACAGTTCTAAAACCCCAATAATTACATAAGTATTGGTATATTACCCCCTAAGACCCGTATATCGAATTCGTATTTTTGTATTAGACCCCTAAGACCTTTTAGAGATATGAATGAGAGCGACAGAAGAATCGATCAATCCATGTCCGTGCGTCCGTCCGTCCATTTGTAAACAACTCTTAAGCCTTTAGTTGTAAGCTAGAGAGTTGAAAGTTCGTTAGTGAGCTGGAAGTCTAATCTTTCAGATTAAGTTTGAAAATTAATTGAATCTGCCCACAGACGCACCCACTACAGGCTTGTACGTGCGACCATCTCTAATTTTTAAGAATACTTTTTCAAATTTGAACTATGCTAAAATGGTGCTAGCGCACTTACTCTTATACCCGACCGAGGGTATTTTAATTTTAATGCACAGTTTGTAACACAGTGAAATAATCATGGTAGACCCTTAAGACCTGATAAATTAAAGGCCAATAAGCCTCTTTTCACGGAAAAGTATTCGAAATTCTTACAAGTAAAACAATTCAACCCAATTGTGAATCAAGAAGTATTTTACCGGACAAGCAGTTTGGTTTCCGTAGGCATCATTCTACAGTTCATGCAATAAACAAATTAGTCTCCGATGTAACGTGGAAGTTAGTGGGTAAAGAATCAACTAGCGCATGCTAAGTGCATCTTGAAAAAGCAATTGATAAAATTTGGCTAGATGGTCTTATAGCAAAACTAATTAGGTATAGGTCTCCAATTTTTTTAATAAAAATGATAACGAATATGATCCATGGCAGAAATTTTGTTGTAACAGATGGTGAGGAGACAACAAATAGGATATTTATAATAGTTAATGGATTGCAACAAGGGACAGTATGTGATTTCTTGAAAAACAGGGAGGGTACCATAGCCTTCGCCGATGACATAATTTTGTACTTCTGTAGTTCAAATGTATGTACGATTAACAGCAGTTAATCAAAAATGTTGTTCTGATTGGAAACTTAAAATTAATTTTGAAAAGTGTGAAAATGTATTATTAAGGACAGCTTTGAGTAAAGGATATCGTGATTTAAGAAAAAATTGGAAAAAAGTTGATAGCAGTTGAAATGAAAGCAATTCGCAACTGAAAATCTCTACGAATGTAAGGTACTTAGGCGTAAATTAAGATCAATATTTGCATTTTGACGATCATATTAAAATACAACTTAAAAAATCCATCAGCAAAATTATATGTTATCTTGATCTTACCAATTTAGACTTACGATAGTCCTATTTGGTTTAAGATTAGCCCATCAGTTATGAAAAAATTACGAATATTCGAAGGAAAATGTTTTCATAAGGGTTTTGGGAAATATAGATCGGCCGAGAGTAGCAGGATGAAGCAGGTATTATGCGAATTGATATTTTTATTATAGTAAATCTAATAAGAAACCACTTTGTTCGGTCTGCAGATATTATAGAAAAAAAACTTGTGTCGGGGCCAACTTTATATAGCAATTTCGCATTCTATAAAAGATCGATTAAAGCGGGATACATTCCCCCGAGCGTTTTATGTATCTTGATAGTATGGGGTATATAAATGACAGTCACAACGTACCAGTGTTCTATCATGCATATCTTAGGGCCACAGATTGAAGATTTCTATATGATTGTAATATAGACTCGAATTTAGCGAACCCTAACTGGAGAAATATGCAAACCCAAGTAAATTTAAACAAATATTTTTGGCTTAATTAGCTGCATTCAAAATGTTTGTTTTTTTATCGTCACAATCTTATAGTATATAGTATATTAAAATTATTATAACATAGTATTAAGCTTAGTTATGTAAGTTTTTTTTTCTGTTTTTGTTTTACTTTTGTTTATATTATTTCTAGTTTTTATTAAAAATATTTTTAATGAAGAGTTAGTTGGTATAAAACGACAGATTATATTTGAGCATTTACTTTAGAATATAACTAAACTATATATATGCACGTAAGTGTTAACACATGTTTTAATAATTTGTAAAAAAAAAAACAATTGAGTGCTCAATGCAGTTATTGTTAAATTTATTGTTGTTCTGAAAAAATAAATGTTTGTTTTTTGGTTTTATATATTATTGAGCTGTTATAGTCTGAATAAACTTCAAACATAAAAAAAACGCTAAGACCTTTTAGAGATATGATCGAGACCAATAGGTGAATCGATTAAGTATGTGTGAAGTTTTAGATCTTTAAAACTAGTGGGAGGGTTACAATTCGCTTAGGCGAATCGTTGGATACCCCATCCCAATTGATCACTTTCAAGCTCCGAATTGTGTCATTAATCTTAATTGTTAAATTTCAGTTTCTATTAACTTCAACTGTATTTAGAATTTCTCAGTTAAAAAATCTCCCCCTTAAAAAGGGGCGTGGTATCAACCCCTTTTCAATTGCATCGTCTTTTTGTTTATATTTTTTATCAGAAGTGATATACACGTGCTGATTGCATTTTCACATAAAAAATTTGGTTTATACTTAAAAACGCCTCCAAAAGTGGGCATGGCAAAAATTTATTCATTTCAGTTGATAGCTTTCACACATATCTGAACATTCTATAGAGCAAGTTTTATGGATTCAAAGAAAATATATCGAATTAAAAATGCTTAATAAAATGCAAATGAAATATGACCACCCCCAAAAGGGGACGGTTTTTGCCTTTTTGGGAAACGTCAATCACAATACACTTAAGCAAAGATAACGCGTACCAAATTTCAGCTTCCTACGACAATTTTGAATTTTCATGCTAATAAGTAAAGTGAGAGCCGTGGCGTAGTGGTGAGTGTGTATGCTTACTACGCCGGAGGTCTGGGTTCGAATCCTGCCACCGTCACCTGAAAAAAAAGACTTGTTCTTTTTCACGGTCCCCACCTCCGCGAGGGTTTGACAAGCCCTCCGAGTGTATTAATTGTCTTGAAAAACTTCTCAAAAATTGTAGGTCCCCTTGTATGTCAAAAAAATTAACACACCAGCATACATTGTTGAGAAGTTGGCCCTGGTTCACCTCGAGCTGTTGCGCCACTCTATTTATTTATTTATTAATTTTTATGTAAAGTGAGAGTGTCAGTGGACGGATTTTAAAAATTTTTACACTTGTACCTTCGGGACCTAGAAAGAACAGATATTAAGTTTCAAGTTCCTAGCTTAAAATTTAAGGCCTAAAAACTACCGACACACGGACGGACGGACGGACATGGCCTTCGGTCTCGATCATATGCCTTTAAGGTCTTGGGGGTCTACGGTGATTATTTGTCTATGTTACAAACTATGAATCAAACTTAATATACCTCCTATCCTATGGGATGGGGTATAATCAAGCTAGAGAGCTGAAACTGGTACACGGCTTGGATCTTCTGTTGCACAGATAAAGTGTGAAAATTGGCTTAGTTCGTCAACGGACACGCCCAAGACTGGCTTCAATGTAAGACAACCTCTATTTCACATTATATTTCAAAATGTCTTTTGGTCAAGTTAGACAAGGCATGGGAACTTAAATTTTGGTACTGAGCAATATTCGCCCAAGACCTTTAGCAAGGCAAAAATTGGACCACCCACAATATCGACCATGCCCATTTTCAACATGTTAGATCTTTAAAAACCCTATATCTCGGAAAGCTCGCTCCAAATCGAAAAAAAAACAATTAAAATTAGTTGATTTTATTTTTAAGCCCATGCCCACTTTTGGGGGCGTGGCCTTTACTGATTATTTGTGATTTGTAATTATTTGTCTATGTTACAAACTATGAATCAAACTTAATATACCTCCTATCCTATGGGATGGGGTATAATCAAGCTAGAGAGCTGAAACTGGTACACGGCGTGGATCTTCTGTTGCACAGATAAAGTGTGAAAATTGGCTTAGTTCGTCAACGGACACGCCCAAGACTGGCTTCAATGTAAGACAACCTCTATTTCACATTTTATTTCAAAATGTCTTTTGGTCAAGTTAGACAAGGCATGGGAACTTAAATTTTGGTACTGAGCAATATTCGCCCAAGACGTTTAGCAAGGCGAAAATTGGACCACCCACAATATCGACCATTCCCATTTTCAACATGTTAGATCTTTAAAAACCCTATTTCTCGGAAAGTTCGCTCCAAATCGAAAAAAAAACAATTAAAATTAGTTGATTTTATTTTTAAGCCCATGCCCACTTTTGGGGGCGTGGCCTTTACTGATTATTTGTGATTTGTGATTATTTGTCTATGTTGCAAACTATGAATCAAACTTAATACACCTCCTATCCTATAGGATGGGGTATAATTAAGCTAGAGAGCTGAAACTGGTACACGGCTTGGATCTTCTGTTGCACAGATAAAGTGTGAAAATTGGCTTAGTTCGTCAACGGACACGCCCAAGACTGGCTTCAATGTAAGACAACCTCTATTTCACATTTTATTTCAAAATGTCTTTTGGTCAAGTTAGACAAGGCATGGGAACTTAAATTTTGGTACTGAGCAATATTCGCCCAAGACCTTTAGCAAGGCGAAAATTGGACCACCCACAATATCGACCATGCCCATTTTCAACATGTTAGATCTTTAAAAACCCTATTTCTCGGAAAGTTCGCTCCAAATCAAAAAAAAAACAATTAAAATTAATTGATTTTATTTTTAAGCCCATGCCCACTTTTGGGGGCGTGGCCTTTACAAATAATATAATGAATTCGGGCCAAGAAACTTTGAGATTTGGTGTTACATGGTATATAGGGTCGGGGATATAAAATTTTGTCACAGACAAACCCTTGCACTTACTCACTTGTTGGGTTGGAACATTGACTTATAATTGTCTTTGAGATAGCTGAAAAAGTTTGGGCTTTATATTGACCACGCTTACTTTTTAAGGGATTCGAACTTAAAATGACAGTTTTTGAATAAATATATATGAAATTTGACAAAAAATTTCAGTACAAAAATTGTAGATATAAGTATTTCTGACATTATTTATATTGTACGAGTATATGCCCTCCGCCCACTTTTTTTTGTTAAAACGGCGGAATTTAGACAAAAATGTATGCTACTACCTAGTATATTTTTTTATCCCGCCCACTTTTGGAAGGCGTGGCAGTTTAATTTTTAGATATGGTAGGGTATTCTGCAATGGACTAAAGTTTTTACATACGCTAACTGTTGCACTTTCCCGCTTGTTTCTTTTGCAGCCGGAAGCTTACATGGTTAAGGTGAAGAAGGAAAACAGAAAGATTTTCTTTAAGAGGCTTCAAAAGGATTTAGGATTAAACGGAGCAATAAGAGAAAATTAAATTTTCCGAATAGGTTAGGTTAGGTTAGGTTGATGAATTTCCTTGTGGCAATAGTCACGGCTCACTTAGACTAGCATTTGGGTCCATTGTGTCCATTTTGGGAACTTTCTGTATATACGGTGATCTCGTCATCTCCTGTGATGGTCTTTTTTTCCCTTTCACCTCTTTCAGGTATTCTGGTAGCAAAGTAGCAAATCTCCTAATGAAAGCGAATGTCAAAGGGAGGTAATCGCTGTGGTTGACGAAAGCACCCAGGTCTTATCGAAAGGAAATTTTTGATTGTGGCATTCATCTCCATTCAGAATGGGTTGTGGGCTATTAAAATTTAAGAAAAGTCCATGGACAAAAATAAGCAGTAAATATTCACTTGCATATAAAAATAAAAATTAAACAAAGTATACAGCCTGTCAGTAAATAAAATGGAAATCAGAAATTTTTTTTGTTTCGTGTTTGTATTTCAAATAAAGAGGCGCTCGAAGCTCGATGTAGTGAAGTAACAACAAGTAAGTAAGTGCAAGAGTTCGTCTGTAACGAACTTCTAAATACCCGACCCGCATCAACACCAAATTAAAAAATTTTTGGTCTGTTTCATATACTGAATGTCAATTATTTGTGTTGGCCACGCCCCTAAATAAGGGCGTAGGCTGAAAATTTAAATCAACTAACTCTAATTTCGTTGGAAAATGGGTTAAAAGCGAATGTTATGCTTAAAAAAAAAAACAGTTTTTTCCCAAAAACGCCCCCTAAAAGTGGGTGGAGCTCAATGCTTTGTATGCAACAAACTTAGCAAATGGTAATATCTTTAATATTTGTCATAAAATTTTTTTTCAATTGAGAATGAATTTCCAGAGAAATCAGGTTTTCAAAGATTTCAGATGTTAAAAGTGGGCATGGTCAACGGAGTGGGCGGTCCAATTTTTGCATTATTAAAGACTTCTGGTTGATATTGCTCTCCACGAAAATTTGAGTTCATATGTTTTGTCTATCTTGACCAAAAGGTATTTTGAAATAAAATGTAAATTTGAGAACGTGGCTGTGGGCTGATTTTCTCAATTTTCATACTTTGTCTGTACAAAATGAGAACCAAGCAACGCTGCAAGTTTCAGCTTCCTAGCTCAATTTTTAAGACGTCAAAACTGCATACATACGGACAGACGGACAGACGGACGGACGGACGGACATGGCTTAATCGACTGACCTGTCTGTCTCGATCATATCTCTAAAAGGTCTTAGGCGTCTACGGTGATTAATTCACTGTGTAACAAACTATGCATTAAAATTAATATACCCTCGGTCGGGTATAAAAATCTACGGTGGGTCAAACCAGCCAAAGTTGATAGTTTTTCAAGACTTCAATGAAACTGTAAAAACTAGGCGGAATGCCGTTGAACTCATTGCATCTAGAAAATGCCCACAGCCTTTGATTTTTCAGAAAAAGTCTGTTTATTATTTACTGTACATATGTATGTATGCAGATTTTTTAGTTTTGAGAGTGGTCTATATAAAATGTTGTGGCGTCACTATACTTATACTGGATAGTTCGCTATATCGAGCGTCTACTGTAGTGTGTATAGTACACTTGTTATAGCAAAATGAGCCCATCGCGATTGCTAAAGATAGTAGGGGATAGTAATTATGTAATATTAAAAATATGTACATACATATGTACCTAGTTCATTTGCAATTTTTTATGCACTATCCAAGGAAGGTATAATAACGTTAAATGTAAGCTTTGTGACGCAGTGAAATAATCACCGTAGATTCCCTAGATCTTTTAGATATACATTAAAATCACGGCCCTAATACTTCGACATGCCTGTTTGCAAATATTGGTTATACCTCCCATCGCAACATTTGCTGTCAGCCCTTAGACTATTTTAATTACTTAATTTTCTGTGCCCCAATTTTCTGTCTTACGTTTTATTTACTGACAGGCTGTATACTTTGTTTAATTTATATATATAGGTGGAAATTTGCTGTTAATTTTTGTCCATGAACTTTTCTTAAATTTTAATAGCCTATAACCTATTACGGGTGGAGGCGAATGCAAAAATTTAAAAATCAAATCGGTTCAGCCGTCAGGATGTATATGGGCACAATAGTGAGTAATACGTTAAAAATGTGTTTTTTTTCCTAAATTGAGATCGTTGATATAACAAGTTAAAAATCGTCTTATTTTACAGAATCGATTACCTACTCAAAACTCGAAAACGAATATGTAGGCCCAAGAAGTATGCGAAAAAAACGTTTTTTTCGAAAGTTTCTATTGGCTATAAAATGTTCGGCTAGCTTTTACTTTTTCGGTAATGTCTACTTTCGCGTCACCCTCAACGATTGAGGCACTAATTTTAATACCCCATCCCATAGGATAGGAGGTATATTAAGTTTGATTCGTAGTTTGTAACATAGAGAAATAATCACCGTAGACCCCAAGACCTTAAGGGCATATGATCGAGACCGAATTGTAAGTCGAATAAGCCATGTCCGTCCATCCGTCCGTCCGTCCATCTGTTGGTAGTTTTTAGGCCTTAAATTTTGAGCTAGGAACTTGAGACTTCTGTTCTTTCTAGGTCCCGAAGCAGTACAAATGTAAAAATTTTTGAAATCCGCCCACTGACACGTGCACTTTACTTGTTAGCATGAAAAATCAAAGTCGTCGTAGAAAGCTGAAATTTGGTATGCAATATCCTCGCTTAAGTGTATTGTGATTGGCATTTGAAATTAAGCGAAAACCGCCCCCTTGCAGGCGTGGTCATATTATATATGCATTCTAATAATCGGCTTTTATTTGATATATTTGCTTTAGATCCAAAAAACTTGCACTATAAAATGTTCAGATATGTGCGTAAGCTATCATCTCAAATGAATAAATTTTTGCCATGCCCACCTGTGGGGGCTTTTTAAGTAAAAAATCAATTTTTTAATATAAAACTGCGATCAACCCACATCTGATAAAAAATATGATAAAAAAAATTATGTTATTGAAAAGGGGTTGATGCCACGCCCCTTTTTTAAGAAATAAGATTCTTAACTGACAAATTCTCAACACAATTAAAGTTAATAGAAACTGAAATTTAACAACCAAAATTTTTGACGCATTTTGGAGCTTGACAGTGGTCAATTGGGATGGGGTATCCAACGATTCGCCTAGGCGGATTGTAGCCCTCCCACTAGTTTATGACTCTGTTTGGTGGGTCCCATATGCTGTTAATCGACAAAAAAAGTAGTTCGCACGTCGTTTTTGGATGCTTCTTTTTTTGTCACAAACTTTGTTCTTACTGGGGCCGTGAAAACATACTCTCTTCTGCTCTATCGATCAAAAGAATGAGGATCATGAAAATGTTGAATTCAGCAGTCGCAAGGCAGCCGCTTTGGTCGGCAAGAGCAATCACTATTTTCGTACAAACTATGCACTTAGTTTTTTATTTTTAAGCTTAGTTTATATAAAAGTGGCGTTTTAGTTATTTAATTTTTTTTAGGTGGGGGTTGACATTAAAATTGCCGCACCGGGTGCCACCCTTGCTAGCTACGCCACTGTTTGCCTTAGGGGCCGCTCCCCAATATAAGCAATGATACCTTTGGTTTGCTTTTTATTTAGATAATATTAATAAATTTTCAGGGGTTCCAGACGATTATTCCTTTTTGATTTTGGGTGAATAAATATGTGGGTGATTTTGTGTGAATATCTCCACATGTTTTTGCCTAAAGACACACAGTTGCCTAAAAAGTATGTTTGTTCGACTATACATAGTGGGCGATTGTAGTCTGTACATTTATTGTTTGAACGGCTGAGAATATTTTCATCGCACCAAGTTTAGTAAGAAGTATTTATAGGTCTTCAATATGATTTTCTCATATTATCAATATGTAAAAATAAATTTATTTAGGGACCTCAGATATGTTCAGCTTTTATTCTTGATGATACAAAAGAAGTAATTTACACTCCAACGATTTTTTTTAATAAAATACCTTAATTGTGCCGCTGATTGTGACTTGCACAATAAATTCTATTGATTTGCAACAAAGCAACGGTTTTTGGGAAGAGTACAGAAAAAACTTGAGGTGGGATAATGATATCATATTCGTGTACATCGCCAGCACGATGGTAAGTTAATTAATGATTCACCAAATTTGCTCAGGTACAGAATGGCAACAGCAGCTTACCTTTTGTTCCGGATTTGCAATTTTAAATTGAAACCAATGTACCACATAAAAGCTTACATATGACTGTATAGGTATGCACAGCGTAATAAAATTCGAAATTCAAGCTCCATTTTGCGTTGAATTTTTTTACGGAAGCCTATAGGGGTGAGCCAACTGAAGGACGAAATCTACCCTGTCAGGAATTAAAATTTTTGCTGTAATTAAATTTTACACAATAAAATAATTCAATTCGATTGTCAATTGGAAAGTACCCACAACAGCTCATAGGTTTCGAATGATGGGATATTGTGCTATGTTAATTAATTTTAAGGAAATAATGTGTAAAACTTTTATGTAGAGACTATTTGGTTTTATGCTTAAGCAACCGAAAAAGTATTTTAAACTGAAAAGCTTCGAGAAACTGTTCTTAAACAAAGCCCAAGGAATATACAGATACTGTAATCAAGAAGTCAAAAAAACCATTCGAAAACAAAAAAAAAGCAGTGAATTCAACAGTGAGTATGTAAAAGCTTCCGAATACCTAATTCCTATTCCTTTTCCTGTTAACCCTTCCATTCCTATCTTCCTACCCATTTCTATGCCTCTTCCCAGTAATATATTTCTTTTTGTTTTCTATATATTTTCCCACCGCCATTCACGAATAACTAAATAACAAAACAACATTTTTTCTAGTCCTAAAAAGTTTTGTTCTATTTATTTATTTTATAAAAAGGGCGTGACGTGAGGAGCCCCTTCAACCAAAAATCAATTTAAAAAATTTAACACTTGTATCGCTTCGGATCTTAAGTAGCTTAAGATCCTACTTTAGTTGCTTAAGTAGGATCTTAAGGTACGTACGAAATTTCAGGTCTCTAGCTCAAAATTTAAAGTAAGCAAAGTGGTGAAATATGAACGGACGGATATGGGTCAATCGAATCAGCATTCGGTCTTGACCATGCGCCATTAAGTAAGGTCTTGGAGGTCTAGTGTTATTATATCTCTATGTTACTATGTCAATTCACCTGTCGGTCTCAATCATATCTCTAGAAGGTCGTCGGGGTCGACGGTAATTATTTCACTGTGTTACAAAAACAATATCGGGTGTAAAAAGTGAGTAAGTGCAAGAGTTCGTCTGTGACAAACTTCTATATACCCGAACCTATCTAAGTCTTAAAGTTTTTTGGCTCGAGTTCATAGTCCCCACAAGTGGACCTGGGCTGAAAATTAAAATTAAAATCAATTTTTAATTTCGTTAAAATCATGAAAAAATGCGTTAAATTATTTCGGAAAAAACGGTTTTTCTTAAAAACGCCCCTAAAAGTAATTTGTATGAATCATACTGAGCAAATAGTAATATTCTTAGGCCCTACGAACTAACTCCCAAATAACTTAACTCACTTAGTGCAAGTTCATTCGGTGGCCATATTGGCCCATTGTGATTACCCTTATAAGGTAGACAAACATGGTTGTACATATGTCTTGCTAACTAAACCAGCCTGATCTTTTAATAAATCTTTTTATATCTAGTAGTGATATTCCTGCCAGGTCGTCCAGGCTATCAAAGAACCTGGCTCCTAAAAAGGTTAGTCGTCGTTCTTGGAGAGCTGGACAGTGGCAGAGAAAGTATTCTATAGATTCTTTTTCTTCTTCATCCCTACAGCATCTGTAGAAGTCGTTCGCAAAGATTTCCATTCGTGTAGCCATGACACCAATGGTGCAGTGTCCCGTGACTACTTCAACGAATGTTCTTATGAAATTTCTACTGAGAGATAGAAGGGTCGTTGTTCTTTTTAGGTCGAGTACTGGCCACAAGCAGTGAGTTATGATACAATCTTTAGACTGTTGCCTACGTTATCGGCTAGTTTGATCGTGTATTGATCTATACGACTTTTGGCTTGAAACGGAGATAAACCAGTCGGTCAGCCATCGTTATGTCCATATCAGAACCTTTCCTGGCCAGTTCGTCCGTCATTTTATTTCCGGGCACGCCAACGTATTCAGGAACCCAGCAGAGTATAACTGTGTGTAGGCTTATTTCCTTTAATGCCATGAGGCAGTCCTTGAAACACTAAGAGTATACGAGGTTGGAGTCCAGGGCTTTAAGTGCTGCTTTGGCTTTCAAAACCCATGGTGATTTCCGTTGCTGAAAGATCCATAGATTGATCTGTGCATCTCTCTTCACCGCATAAATCTCAGCTTGAAAAACACTGCAGTATTCATTTAGCCGATATGACTGGTTGATTTGCAGTGTTTCCGAGAAGACTCCTGAACCTGTTCCATGTTCTGTTTTCGAACCATCGTTCGATAGCTATACCTTTGATGTCAACGTTAGTCCCTACCCACTCTTGCCTACTTGGTACAATGACTTTGAATCTTTTATCGAAGTCAAATAGAGGTTTCTTATAATCCGTACGGGTTACAGACCTATTTTGATTTAAGATGTTCAGTATGTGCCAGAGGTGATTTCCAGAGGTTGTTCTCTTTTACTCTGAGAGCTGTCTTTGCCGCCACATTTCTTGTGAAAAGCTCCAGAGGTTGGAGGTGCAGCATTGTTTCCAGACCTGTTTGAGGTGTGATACCTAAGCAAGCTAATCTTTGTACCTTCTTCAGATTATTGAGGAAAGATTTCGTTTTACACGCCTCCCACCATACTGATCCATAGGTAAGAATGGGTCTGACAACCGCTGTATAAAGCCAGTATGTTATTTTGGGTT
Source organism: Neoascia interrupta (assembly GCA_947623515.1). NCBI lineage: Eukaryota > Metazoa > Arthropoda > Insecta > Diptera > Syrphidae > Neoascia > Neoascia interrupta. The sequence continues at coordinate 172,356 of OX392463.1, forward strand.
GAAGACCCCACTTTTTCCCAATGGCTTGTTTACATGTGTAGAGTGCAATGAGAAGTTTCTTCGATCTCTCCTCCGTGTTCCGTCTCCAATTTAGTTTGGAGTCAAACAAAACGCCAAGATATTTGGCTTCCAGGGAGGAGGTCCCATTTAATTTAGGAGTTATCCACACCTGCCATTTACGCCTCCTTGTTAACAGGACGATATCTGTCTTGTACAGGCTGAACTAAATCCCACTGCTGGGACTTAATTAATTAATTTTTTTTTTTTTGGAGTTCATTTCAAGTTGGGACTTAGTTCCAAAAAAGAAATGGGAGTTGGTTCATATGAACGAAGTCCCACTTTCGTTGGGAGTTAGTTCATTGGGAGTTAATTCATTTGGGAGTTATTTTGTAGAACCCATTATGGCTTACGAAATAGTTCCCAATTAGGCAAAACGAACTTACTCCCAGCCAAAGTGGGACTTAGTTCATATAAACTGTAACTCCCATTATTTGGAACTAAGTCCCAACATCGAATGAACTCCTTTTGCAAGACAAAAATTAACTGAATCCCAATGGTAGTTCTCAAATTGATGAACTAACTCCAACCACTTATTTTGGTGGAGTTTATTCGATTTAGTTAGTGGCAGTTAGGTTAGGAGTCCATCTTAATCTCAATAACTATAGAACCTTGTTCATGAAGAACACTGTTTAATATTTATCGAAAATAGATCAAGGAGATTTTAATAAATGTACAATTTGACATACGCTGTGTAGCGGCACCCTGAGCACTTGCATGTGAGGCCGAAGGCCGGCCGGTGTATAAGTCGAAGAGACACCCGGAGTCCCATTTTTTAAGAATAACCCAAAAACTACTTGATTTCGGAAAAAAGCTAAGAAATCGCGAGATTTTTAACTAATGTAAAATTGGACATACTCCGCGTAGAGACGCCCTAAGCACCTTCATGTAAGGGCGAGGCCAGCCGGTGTGTGAAACGAAGAAGCACCAGGAGTACGTCCAATTGTACATTGGTTAATGAACAATTGGACGTAAATAAAAATACTCCGGGTGTCTCTTCGACTCATACTCCGGCTGGCCTTCGGACTCATATGCGGGTACTCAGGGCGCCGCTACGCGGGCGTATGTCCATTGTACTTTCTTTTGTAGTTTATACTTTCTTTTTGTAGTTTATTTGCGTTTTTTTACTATTTCAGTGTTAATTACGCTTCACCTTTTTTAAATTTGTTGTTCTATGGGGAAAATAAAAATATACTTTCTCCCACTTTTTCAAGGTTGGGTTCGTTGGAGAAAAAGCGGATAATAGACTTTGCCCTATTGCTGGACTTACTTCATTTTTATTTTGGGAGCAAGTTCATTTCATGTTGGGACTTAGTTCCAAACAAGTGGGAGTTGGATCACATGAACTGAGTCCCACTGATGGGAGTTAGTTCTTTGAGACTAAGTTCGCAGGCCAAAATAGGCCCTACGAACTAACTCCCAATGACTTAACTCCTACTAGTTAAAACGAACTAGCTCCCACCGAATTTTCGTGGTGGAAGTTAGTTCATAAAATTGGGAGTTAGTCCATTGCGACTTAGTTCATATGAACTAAGTCCTACTTCTGGGACTTAGTTAATTTGTTTTTTGGGAGTTAGTTTATTTCGTGTTGGGACTTGGTTCCAAAAAAAAAATTGGAGGTTGGTTCATATGAAGTCCCATTTTTTGTTGGGAGTTGGTTCATTGGGAATTAATTCATTTGGAAGTTAGTTCCTAGGGTCTCGTATGGCCTACGAACTAACTATCAAACGACCTAGGTCCCACTAAGTAAAATGAACCAACTCCCACCAAATTTTGCGGTTCATAAGAGTTTGTTCATAAAATTGGGAGTTACTTCATTGGGACTAAGTTCATATGAACTATGTCTCACTGTTGGCACTTAGTTAATTTTTTTTTGTTGGGAGTTAGTTCATTTGATGTTGGGACTTAGCCCAAAAAAAGTGGGAGTTGGTTCATAAGAACAAAGTCCCGTTTTTGTTGGGAGTAAGTTCATTGGGAGTTAAGTCATTTTGGAGTTATTTCAGTAGGGCCATATTTTTAATATTTGTCATATACCTTATGTTTTTTTCGATTTGGAGTGAATTTTTTGAGAAATCGGGTATGAAATATGGCATGGTTGATATTGTGGGCGGTTCAATTTTTGCCTTCCTCAAGGTCTTTACTAACAGAAGGGTTAACAATTTACCCCTGTTCATAAATTCTGCACAGATACCCTATGCAAATGAAGCGAAATATCTAGGGATGACACCAGACGCTAAACTAAGGTGGAAACCAAACGTAAAGCGTGACGAGCTCGAAATTAGGCTCAGGCAAATGTGTTAGCTTATCGGAAGATTTTTGAAACCAAGCATATATAACAAACTGCTCTTGTACAGGCAGGTGTTAAAGCCGTCCTGGACATACGGTATACAACTTTGGGTTCATACCAAGCCAAGCAACATGTCTATGTAGCAGACTTTCCAAAACAAGACACTTAGAGCAATTGTGAATGCTCCATGGTATATTAGGAATAGTGATACTCAGGATACTAGGAATAGCTACTGTGAGCGAAGAAGTAACAATTTTTGCGCGAAATCTAAATGCACGTCTTCATGTTCATTGCAACAATAAAATGACCCATACTATTAACGATGTAGACAACGAGCGACGACTACAAGCAACAAGACCCTTCGATCTGGCGACGTAGGGTAAAGCCGCACGAACTAACGGTTTTAGTAGGTGCATTCACTTGATAGCAACATACCCAACGCGATAAACACTACGGAAGCATAAACTACTTGTTAAGTTAACTTAGTTTCAGTCAAGAAGAATTATGAGAGACTGAAAATTTACTATTATGGCGTGCGGTCTGGCAGTTTTCATAGTGTCTCTCATAAATGTAGGGTTTTTTAGCACGTGAAAATCGGGCATAACCAATATTAGCTGCTTCGGTATTATATACCTGCCATAGTGCGCATATTGGTATCTTTGAAAGATTTCGGAGTCTTAGCCTATTTCCAACCTAGCATTAAAAAAAAAACAAGTGAGTAAGTGCAAGTGTTTGTCTGTGACAAACTTCTATATACCATGTAACACCTAATCTTAAAGTTTCTTAGCCCGAATTCATGTCATGCCCCAAAAGGGCGCATGGCCCTTAAGTTAAAATCACTTAATTGTAATTTACGGTACTACGGTGTAATTTACGGTAAAAAACACGGTAAAAGCAAACATTATTTCAGAAAAAAAAAGTTTGTTTCCTAAAAACGCCCCCTAAAAGTAGGCGGAGCTCAAAACTTTGTATGTAACAAACTTAGCAAATAGCGATATCTTTAATATTTATCACAGAATTTTTTTCGATTTGGAGTCAACTTTCCGTTATATCGGGTTTTTAAAGATCTAACATGTTAAAAGTGGGCATGGTCGATATTGTGGGCGGTCCAATTTTCGCCTTGTTAAAGCTCTCAGGCTAATATTGCTCAGTACCAAAATTTAAGTTCCTGTGCCTTGTCTAACTTGACCAAAAGGCATTTTGAAAAATATAGTGAAATAGAGGTAGTCTCACATTGAAGCCAGTAGTGGGCGTGACCGTTGACCGAGCCAATTTTCACACTTTGTCTGTGCAACAAAAGAACCAAGCCGTTTACCAAGTTTCAGCTCTCTAGATTGATTTTGAAGACCTAAAACCTTCAAACATACGAACGGACGGACATGGCTTAATCGATTCAGTTGCCGGTCTCGATCATATCTCTAAAAGGTCTTAAGGGTCTTCGGTGATTTCAATTTCAATTTATTTGGATGAATAAGCTTAGACATTAAGATAATATTGTAAAGCAATAACAACAATCGTTTAGCAAAATTCACTTTGTTTGGTTGGGAAGAGTTTTCCCTTCGCGATATGATAAGGAACTCCCCTCGTCAGACGAGTAGCGGCCTATTTATAACGGGTGATTTTTTAAGAGGTTGAGAACTTTTTTTTAAAAAAAAAAAAACACAAAAAATTCGAAAAAATTAATGAAATATTTATTTGAATCGATAGTTTAAACCTTGCAATTTAATGTTTAAAGATAATTTCATGCAAATGTTGACCGCGGCTGCGTCTCAGGTAGCCCATCCGCTGAGTCCAATTTTGGCATACTCTTTCACACATATCGGCCGGTATCTCACGAATGAATGCATGGATGTTGGCTTCCAGTGCGTCAATCGAAGCGGGCTTGACCCTTTAGACATTAGCCTTGACATACCTCCACAAAAAATAATCTAATGGTGTCAAATCGCACGATCTAGACGGCCAATTGACCGGCCCGAAACGTGAAATGAACTGTTCACCAAACTCGCCTCGCAATTGCGCCATTGTTTCGCGTGCTGTGTGGCATGTGGCACCGTCTTGTTGAAACCACATATCATACAAGTCAAGAACTTCCATTTCGGGCAAAAAAAAGTTTGTTCTCATCGCTCGGTAGCGTTCACCATTGACAGTAACGCTGCGATTCGCATCATCTTTGAAGAAATATGGCCCAATAATGCCGCCGGCCCATAAACCGCACCAAAAAGTGGCTTTTTCGGGTTGCATTGGTAGCTGTTGCAATGCTTCTGGCTGATCTTCACTCCAAATGCGGCAATTTTGCTTATTTACGTACCCATTCAACCAAAAATGAGCCTCATCGCTGAACACAATTTTTCGATAAAAAAGCGGATCTTCGGCCAGCTTTCCAAGAGCCCATTCACCAAAAATTCGGTGATTAGGTCGGCTGGCTTTAGTTCTTGCACCAGCTGTATCTTAAAAGGCTTTACGCCCAAATCCTTCCGCAAAATTTTCCACGTAGTGCTGTAACAAAGGCCTAACTGCTGGGAACGGCGCCGAGCTGATACGGCCGCAATATTTTCTTCACTACGCACAGTACGTAAACGTGTTGGTGGTTTAATGTCCAACAAAGTAAATTTGGTGCGAAATTTGGTCACAATCTTCCGAATAGACTGCTCAGAAGGTCGAGAATGCCGACCATAAAATGGAAGCAGCGCGCGATGAACATTTTCGAACCGAGCACGAATTTTGATAGTAAAATTCAATAATTTGCAAGCGTTGTTCATTTGTAAGACGATCCATGGTTAAATTGCAAACCAAACTGAAGCTGTTTGACAGTGACACAAGGTACTAAACACACGTCAGCTGTCAAAACCAGTGTTGCCAAAACCAAACCAGCTAAAAATTACCCTTTATCATCCCATTGACTTTGTACCGTAACAGTTCGGCCATCCTTCAGCATGTCGTGCCCTCACGACATACATACATCTCCATCGTTCGGTTCATCAGGAGTGTCTGCATACATTGGGGTTTTGGCATTTTCTTGATCAGCTTCAGAATTCTGTCTGGTACCTTCTGTTTCTGAGTCCTCCAGGTCGATGACGTCGCCGCCGTCGACAAGCCCCGCATCTGGCAACTCACACCAACGCTTTAACTTATCGGAACTCTTTATAGTGGTGAGCCTGCGCTGCGTCCTTTGCATTCCGGGAATATCCTCGATTACGTACCGGTCATTTGGTAGGACTCGTGTCACCATATACGGCCTCGAAACAATGGTTCCAACTTTCGTGAGTCTCCAGTTGACGTTGGTTCATGTTGAACCAAGACCAGGTCCTCGACGTCGTACACCGATGGCTTTCGATGTCTTAAGTCGTATCGCTGCTTCTGTCTCTTTTGGCTTGCCCTTATCTTATATAATGCCCTCTCCCTTCTGCGACGCATTTCTTCAGGATCGATGATTTCTAGTTTGCCCAGCTCCAATAGAAGTTTATTTCCCAAGATGTCCCTTGGAGTGTACATAAAGAGCAGTTTGTGTGGACTGGCCTTCGTCGTTGAGCTCTTGGCAGTATTAAGACTCCATTGTATGGTCCTTAGGTATGCGGCCCAATCCATGCTAGCTGCGTGGGCACACTTGAGAGCAGCTTGTATAGTCTGGTTGCACCGCTCTACCTGTCCATTCGCTCTTGGAGTCTTTTCAACGGTTTTGATGTGCTGCACTGCATTGTCTCGGCAGTATTCCTCGAACGCCTTCGATGTGAATGCGGTGCCTCTATCTGTTACCATACGCTTCGGGACGCCAAAGTACCCAGAAATATCGAGCAGTACGTTGATCACTCCCTTTGTGTTCGTCGTCTGAACTGCTCGCAGGAAAACATACCAGGTCCTCGACGTCGTACACCGATGGCTTTCGATGTCTTAAGTCGTATCGCTGCTTCTGTCTCTTTTGGCTTGCCCTTATCTTATATAATGCCCTCTCCCTTCTGCGACGCATTTCTTCAGGATCGATGATTTCTATTTTGCCCAGCTCCAATAGAAGTTTATTTCCCAAGATGTCCCTTGGAGTGTACATAAAGAGCAGTTTGTGTGGACTGGCCTTCGTCGTTGAGCTCTTGGCAGTATTAAGACTCCATTGTATGGTCCTTAGGTATGCTAGCTGCGTGGGCACACTTGAGAGCAGCTTGTATAGTCTGGTTGCACCGCTCTACCTGTCCATTCGCTCTTGGAGTCTTTTCAACGGTTTTGATGTGCTGCACTGCATTGTCTCGGCAGTATTCCTCGAACGCCTTCGATGTGAATGCGGTGCCTCTATCTGTTACCATACGCTTCGGGACGCCAAAGTACCCAGAAATATCGAGCAGTACGTTGATCACTCCCTTTGTGTTCGTCGTCTGAACTGCTCGCAGGAAAACATACTTTGTAAAGTAGTCGACCACTATCAACACATGCCTTGTTTCCCCTTTTTCTCTTGTGAATGGCCCCAGGTGGTCCACATGCATTGTGTCGAATGGTATTGGCACCCGATCGGCACTGTGAAGCTCGCCCTCAGGCACCCCGCCTTTTCTTTTCGCGAACGCACATTCCACGCAGGATTTGATATACTCGCGGGTGCATCCGCGCATTCTTGGGATCCAGAATGTTTCTTGCATGAGTTTCAGGGTCTTCTCGTCTGCTAGGTGACCGACGTCATCGTGGCAAAGTTTCAGGATTCTCCATCGAGTTGCATGAGGCACCACCAATCTCTCATCGCCGTTCACTAGGTGTCTTTACTCTCGTGGGCTGTGATTGTAACTGTTCTGTTGACTGTAACTGCTTTATGATTGCTCGCAGTTTTTTGTCCTGCCACTGCATTGTTGCTAGCCAGTCCTCATCCGCAATGTAGATGTTCAATACACACAGAGATGCCTCGTCTGATGGTGTAGCCTCTTCAACTGGTTGGCGGCTTAGTGCGTCCACGTATGATGCATTCTTCCCAGGTTGATGCACGGTTTCAAACGAGAACTCGAGGAAGAATTTTAGGTTTGTTTCTGGTAGCTACTATAGCCTCGCAGTCTGTTATTCCTGCGAGGCTATAAATTCCTTTTTAGAACTTTAAATTCCTTTCCTAGAACTTATATTCGGAACCCCTCGAGACTATCGACGATCGCCAGCATCTCGAGCTCATAAGAATGGTACTTGTGCTCATCATCGGACAGCTTACGACTGTAAAACATCACTGGGCGTAATACTGCATCTTCTTTACCCCTTTGGAATAATATTCCTGCAAGGCCCACGGATGAAGCGTCGGTATGCACTTCGTGTTCACACTTGGGGTCAAAAATAACTAGCACTGCTGGGTTACTCCGAGCCTCCTTCAACTTCTGAAACGTGCCGTCCTCTGCGTTCTTCCAAACAAACTCCAGATCAGCTTTTGTCAACTCATTTAGCGGCAATGCTAATTGTGCGTAGTTCCTTACGAACTTTCTGAAGAAACCAGTGAGGCCTAGGAACTGCCGCACCTCATGAATGTTTCGCGGTGGTGGAAATCCGATTATTGCCGTTGTTTTCCGTTGACTTGGCCTCATTCCATCCCTATGCACTTGGTACCCTAGAAACTCAATGCTTGTTTGTAGGAAAATGCATTTGTTTAGATTAAGGGTAAGCCCACACTCCCTTAACGCTGCCAGGAACCTCCGCAATTTGTCCAAACCTTCTCCAACCGTCTTGCTCGCGATGACACTATAGTCATCCAGGTACACAGCCGCGTCGTTCTTTTGTAAACGTGATTTCAACGAATTCATGCAGGCTTGGAAGTGTGCAGGTGCATTAACGAGTCCAAACGGCATTCGGTTGAATTCAAAGGATCCCTCATCGGTCCAAAACGCATTGATTTTTGGTCTGTTCCTCCATGGGTATTTGATGGTACCCTCACGCCAAATCCAAAATAGTGAAAAATGACACTATTCAATCATAGGCATTGGAAACTTTCGCTTCACCTTAACTTTGTTGAGTGCTCGAAAGTCAATGCAGGGCCTATCGGTGCCATCTTTTTTTTCGTAAGCACAATCGGCGAGCAATAGTCCGACGACGATGCTCGCATTACCCCCAGCTTTATGGGGGTATGCGAGCATTATGATGGCGCGTTTTGCAAAAGGCAGGCTGTACGGCTGTATGCAGATTGGCTACTGAGTAGATAGGTGGATCATGCATTCGCCCAGCTTTGATTCACCTAACTCTGGGGGTCTTTCGCAAAACAGTCTCGGTAGGTTTCTACTAAGTGCTGCAGCTCCTGCATGCTCTCGTCGCCTATCTCGCCAAAGTTTAGGTCTGCTAGTCCCACTGGTTGTCTAAATGGCTTTTGCTTCTCATCAACACGTGTCTTACACGTGTCGTCTATGATTTCCATTTTTTTAAACGATTTTTCCACCCTGAGGTTGATCTAGAAGTTTTCGCCCAACGATCATCGCGTACGGCTGGCTCGTAACTGGTAACTGATACTACTAGAACCTGGCACCATGATGTCAGTCTGTCCACAGATATTTCTGCATAGATGTGCCCTAGTGTTACACAACCTCCGCCGCCGAACCCCTTAAGTTGCTTCCTCAATTCTTTGTACTCTATTCCTCCGGCTACTGCATCCGCTCTAAGTAGTGTTACGCAATCACTACCAAGGTCTATGAATGCTATCACTTTATGTCCGTTCACAGTCGCCTCTTTTAGATACTCAGTTCCCTCCTCTTCCTTCACTAGCAGCTGTTTTCCCTCGCCTATTCGCTTTTCAGAGCTTGTGGTTCCACCTTCTACCACCTGACCGCGTGGTGTGGTGCAGTCTCTGCTGTATTGCCCCATAACATGGCACCTGAAGCACTTTACTCCTCCGCTTATTCCCTCTCGATGTTTTGGTCATTCAGTGTCCACTTGTTTTGCTCCGCTTCTTGTGGTCCTCAGCCCAGCTATCCATCGAACACTTTCCAATGTATCTTCGACCGATGATGGCCTCACCGCTCGAAAATCCTCTCGACAGTCCGCATCCGCCAACCCCTGAACTAGGTATATATTTTACCAACGATGCCTCCTGAACGGAGACGCAACCAACTTTATCTCAAAAATATATTCGTCTGGATTCTCTTCAGCCCGCTGCCTTCGCCCACGTAACCTGTCATGAACATCCGCATCGTCATTGACAGTTGGAAAGTTTCTACATAGCCCCCGAAACAGCTAGTTCAATCTAGTCTAGCGTGACACCAAGACTCCACAGTCTGGCTGCGCCCATTAGTTTCGTGGATGCTGCCATAAACACAAGTTTCTCATCCGTAAATTTCTTGGATATCACCCACCCTTGTCACCCACGCTTTTGATGACAAGCCCGCGTATGATTTCGGGTCGAAGTCCGGCATCATCTATGCAACGTCACGTACGGAGTACACACCTCTAGAATAGCCCTTGTCTTTACAGCAGCCGTCAGACACTACTCCAGTCGAAGAACTTTGTCCGCTTCTCTGTGTCTTCGTCTGTTCCCGTTCGCTGCATTCAGGTTTTGTGTTCAACGTCGCTCGGAGTAACTCTGTCAAATCCCGTACCTCATCTCGTAGCTTCTGAACCTCACCTTCACCCCGCGTGATGTTCTGTAAATGTTCCTGTGGATTCTGTTGTTCTGCGTCCTTACTTGCTTCGCTTCTCGGTTCTTAGTCTTGCGCTTCTACCTCGGTGGCATCAAGAAGATGCTTCACGAGTTCCTCCTTGAGTCCAGTAAGCTCCAGGCCTCGGGACCTCATCTCCTCCCGCAGCTCGTCCCTCGTCCACGTGGTAAATATTGCCGTTCGCTTTGCTCTGCTGCCCATTGTAGCAAAACCTAAATCCAAACTTTGCTTTAATTGAACCTACGCTGCAGCTTACCCTTCTCCTAAATGGCATGCACCCTCAACCATTCAGTATAGCTCTCAGTCGTCAACTGAAACCAATACGCAGAATGCAATGCCCGACTATAGCAGTAGCAGCAGCCCGCAAGCCGAAAAAGTGTGAAAAACTTTAAAGCGTAATCGGCCTGCGATTGTGCTTGTTTGGAGGGCCTATAACGATGCTCAGTTGCCACTACCACAGCAGCGACCAGAGACCAAATCCGTTAACTGTGGACCCAATCAAAAAAAACAGCGACCGCTATGCCTAGCGTCACAGCAGCAGTGTGAACAGTGAATATAGAGTAGAGAGCTCGATAGAAAAAAACTCCGTTGCTCGCGCACTCACAGTGGATAGCACACTTGATCTTCGATCGTCTCTGCTACCTCAACGCTTGTTGTTAGTTTCTTTTTTCTTTTCTTAGCTTTTTTTCGGTCGCAGACAGCAACTGGTGTAGTAGGTGGTTTTGCGTTTGACAGTGTTCATTGTCAAACCGAATTGTAACCGAATGCGCGTTGGTTGGGTATCCCACTTCTGAGCTGTAAAGCAATAACAACAATCGTTTAGCAAAATTCACTTTATTTGGTTGGGAAGAGTTTTCCCCTTCGCGATATGATAAGAAACTCCCCTCATCAGACGAGTAGCGGCCTATTTATATCATCCCATTGACTTTGTACTGTAACAATATCTTATAACATCGTGAAGCAAGCAAATAAGGTTAACACATATTGCGAAAGAACTTAATTATTTTTTACTGTGTTGCAAACTATGCATTAAAATTAATATACCCAAGGCTTGCAGCCCCATACATAGCTATTCCAATTTTGATACGTAAGATTTGGCCTTATGACACTTTGGTAATTTGGGCTTATGTCGCTTTATAAAGTGTCATAATATCAAATGATGAAATTTGGTCTTATGTCACTTTCACAAAGTGACTCAAGGTCAAATTTCGAGATTTGGTCTTATGTCACGGCACCCGCATTTTTTCATGATTCTAACGAAATGACAACTAATTGATTTTAATTTTTAGCCCAGGTCCACTTTTGGGGGCGTGGCCTATACAAATAATATATGAATTCAGGACAAAAAATTTTAAGATTTGGTGTTAACGGTGTTAACGGATAGACGAACTCTTGCACTTACTTACTTGTTTTACTTGAAATGGCGACATTTTCTTGTGGGAATTTGATATTTTCTGACTGACTTTGGGATTTTTGGCAGTTTTTAAACGTTTTGGGGTTGTGACCATATTATCTTCAAATATCTTTTGCTTAAGATGAAAGTAAAGCAGAAAGACTCAATGAATTGTCAATTTAGTATTATCTTCTCTTAAATGAAAATTATAGCAGATTTATAATTAATTGACACAACAATCAAACCAATAATTTAACACAATTATTAAATTTTCTTCTTTAGCTCTTTGTTTAAAGGACCTGAAGATATTTGTACCAGAAGCAGTAATCATGGGAAATGCTGCCACACTGTCATGCCAGTATGACTTAGAGCAGGTATGTTCAATTATATTCTTCACTCTACCACAGTGAGAGTTTTTTCTAGACATTGCGATTTTGTTTTGATTAAAGAATGGTTAAACTTTTTTTAAATTATTTCAAAAAACTAATTTATTTTTTAACCGCCTAAAGAACTAGTAAAAACACTCTTTTGTGAATAACAGAAAAGTAAAAAAGACAAAAGACAAAATCTAAACCTTTTATTAGGTCGAAAGAAATCTTGAGCATTATATTAACCGCGCATATATAATACATGTTCCAGTTTGCATAGAAAGTATTTGTCAATAATTACATAAATAACAAAAACATAATGTAAAATTTTTTAATTATTACTTATAAAGCAAAATAATATTTAATAATTTTTACTGAAGATTAAGAAAGATCAAAAAACCAGTTAAACCAAACTAAAAGCGAAATTTCTGTTGAGGGTCTATTAGGTATTCGCTTAATTTGTTTTAAAAATTATTTTTTTTTTTAAATTTAATTATTACTTAATTTTGCCAATAAAATAAAATAACATTTAATAATATATACTGAAATCCATATTTGTTCTTTTAATTATTATTGAGTTAAATTAATTCTTTCGTCATTACTGGCACTGGCACAGTTTAGAAACTAAAATTGAAGATCAGGTAAACTCAGCAAAACAGTTAAACCAAACTCCAAGGGAGATTTATGTTAAGGGTCTTTAAGGTATTCGATTAAATTGGTTTTAAAAAATCAAAAGCAACACCATGCAGCGATAAAAAAAACTTTGTTTTTGCTGCCATAATAATTTAAATCTCCAATTTTAGGATACAAATTTTCTTAATAACTTTTTTATTTTTTTTTAGGCGGCTCTATATTCTGTGCGCTGGTACTTTGAAACAGAAGAATTTTACCGATATGTTCCAAAAGAACTGCCGCCCACTTTGGTGTTTCCAGTATCTGGGATCAATGTTGACGTAAGTGTACTTAAACTCTTATTGAAAAATTTTCATGTGCATATATATTTATTTCTTTTATTAAGCCCAACTTTCTTAAAATACTGCATTTGCATTTTGTTTTTATTTGAGGGCGTTTATACAGGGTGTTTCCAAATTCGATGCAAATATTTTGACACAAGATTCTTGGGTATATTTGAAGAAAAAAATTGTTCTACAGTATGGGCCTATCTCAAATTTTGATACCACTTATTGGGAATTTAAGAAAACACCTACTTTGAGGTACCTTGACCCATACTAACACAAATATCTCCGCTAACACTTACAACAGGTACTTCATTTAGGACTTAAATTTTAGAAGAAATAGTACTCCTTTTAACTGCATTAAAATAAAATTAATGACTTTTTTAACTTTCGAGATATTTGCTTTTAAGTCGGATCCTTTTTCCCTGCCCATGACATTTTTTTGACTTTCAAGACACATTTCTGCGAAAAATGCGTAATAAACATATCGGTAATTTTTTTTTCTAGTGCACCTAACAATACTTAATAAAAATTGCTAAGACAAGTTACCCGAAAAACCCACAGATTTTATGATACTTGGGAAATTCCATAGCAGGTAAAATTATGAAAAACTCTTTTCACGAAGCCGCGACAGGTATAAGGTGGAAATATGATTTGTTACCTACTTTTTTAACCGCAATTGACAACAAGAACGATTTTTTGACTATGTATTAATAATTTGCGTAGGTTTTAGAGCATGCATTTTTATTAGACTACCTGATAAAAAGGTGATTTCCCTATCATTTTTCTGTTAAATCCCAAAAAGGACTAAGTTTGAGGTTGGTCGCCTAGTTGGAAAATTTACCTAATGTAAATTGTATAAAAGGTTAGAAAACAAAATTTAATCCATCAAAGTCATTTTTGAAGCCGAGGTGACACAACAGTTGTTAAGAAACCCTACTTGAAATGGCATCTTTTACAAACGAAGAATACGCCGATATTATCTACGTTTATGGGATGTGCAACGGAAGTTCTATTAGAGCACAACAAAGATACCATCAGCTTTATCCTAACCGAAGAGTACCTAATCCCCGCGTATTTACAAATTCGTTTCGAAGACTTCGGGAAACGGGATCTGTTTCAACAAGACGACCTAACGCAGGAGCTTCACCAGGAAGAATTGCAGTTGATGAAAGAATACTGGAAGCGGTTGCAAATGATCCATCAATCAGCATCAGGCGCTTATCCTTGCGATTTAATGTTTCAACACATAAAATTGTTCGTCTCCTGCATACGGAAAACTTGTATCCATACCACCATACACCTGTGCAGGAACTGCTTCCGAGTGATTTGGAGCCGAGACTTGAGTTTTGCAACTGGTTGTTAGAGCGGAACTTGGATGACAACGGTTTTATAAGCAGAATCCTATGGACGGACGAATCTCAATTTACTAGAGATGGGATTACAAATTTTCACAATCTACACACATGGGCTGCGGAAAACCCACACACAAGGAGAGAGTCATCATTTCAACACAGATTTAGCGTCAATTTGTGGGCAGGTGTTATTGGAAACAACTTAATCGGTCCCTTCAAACTGCCTCCCACACTGAATTCTGCAAACTATCTGGAATTTTTGCGCAATGATTTAACAGGATGTTCCGGTAACTCAACGAGCTTCGTCATATTTTCAACAGGATGGAGCCCCAGCCCACTTTGGTCGCGAGGTTAAGAATTGGCTGGATGAAAAGTACGCTGGTCGTTGAATAGGAAGAAATGGACCAGTTCACAGGCCTGCAAGATCTCCAGACCTTACAATTATGGATTTTTTTTTGTATGGGGGAGAATGAAAGAACTTGTTAATTCTACAGAAATATCAACTCTAAATGATTTAGAAGATCGTATTCTCCAAGCCTCGTCACAAGTGATGCAGGAGTTATCCTCAATAAACGTTGACAGCGCAATCCAAAAACGGGCTCTAGCATGCATACAAAATGGAGGAGGACACTTTGAACACCTTATTTGATTGTAAAGTTAACTTAATGAAATAAAAAAAAACATAAACCAAACACAAACATTTTTATTCAGAATAATAGGAACTGAACACTATGAATCGAGTTTTTCATAATTTTACCTGCTATGGAATTTTCCAAGTATCATAAAATCTGTGGGTTTTTCGGGTAACTTGTCTTAAGAATTTTTATTAAATATTGTTAGGTGCACTAGAAAGAAAAAATTACCGATATGTTTATTACGCATTTTTCGCAGAAATGTGTCTTGAAAGTCAAAAAAATGTCATGGGCAGGGAAAAAGGATCCGACTTAAAAGCAAATATCTCGAAAGTTGAAAAAGCTATCAATTTTATTTTAATGCAGTTAAGAGAAGTACTATTTCTTCTAAAATTTAAGTCCTAAATGAAGTACCTGTTGTAAGTGTTAGCGGAGATATTTGTGTTAGTATGGGTCAAGGTACTTCAATGTCGGTGTTTTCTTAAATTCCCAATAAGTGGTATCAAAATTTGAGATAGGCCCATACTGTAGAACAATTTTATTCTTCAAATATACCCAAGAATCTTGTGTCAAAATATTTGCATCGAATTTGGAAACACCCTGTATGTAGTCTCATATACTAAAGCATATTGTTTGGTTTTAATATCCTTCCTTTTCTCCAGATTTTTTTCCCCAAGACATCGGAAAAACATCGATGTTCAACTTTTATATGAACGATGTTGCATCCCTATCCATGAAACGCAACTGATTAATATTTAGCACTAAATTACAAAGGTTATGTTCAAAAGTTGTATTGTTGTTGACAGGACCTATTAACTGTGAATGTCTTCTTATATATTATAAGCAGGCTTTGCATCATTTAAAGTTTGGTATACATAAATGAGCTACCCATCAGGTCTGTGTGTACGTGTTAAATACATAAATCATAATACGTTAGCGCACAATATTTTGTTATATTGAAAATTATTTTTCAAGTCTACCTACACATTAATAAATTCTTCTCTAAATAACATCTTGGAAAATGCAGCATATCGCCGGGGTAGCTATTATTTTATAAATGTGCCGTAACAAAACGTGTCATAAGGGGTAGGCGTTATTTAGTTAAAATGTGAACGCCCGTTCCCAAAATATTTATCTGCAAATGAAGTCCTACTAATATTCGTTTTCATGGAGCATGAAATTGAATTTTCGTTCCGTTGCTTCGGGTTTTATTATTGTTCAGCGCTGTAAACAAAGTAAAACTTAATTATTATTTTTTTCTGAACCAGAGAATAGAGTTATCAATGATATTCGTTTAAGGCTTACTCTAAACAAAAGTCCTTTTATCATCGTTCAGTCCTTTGTCATCGTTAAAAAATTGGTCTTAATAAAAAAAATACTTACACGACAAACATGCAAATGGCATATACTAACAATTATATGCTTACATTTGAATATCATATACAAATTCCTTTAAATAAACTTATAGGTGTACGTAATTTAGTGCTGGTAATGTCATACGAATGAAATATATTTGCTCTCATTTCGTAAAAGTATGTGCGGTTTGGTATTAAAAAAATTGTAACACGAACATCATAACGATAGATCCGAAGAGATCTTATGGTAATTCCTGACTGAATTCTTGTCCGCCTACTATGTCACTTACTTTTAGGGCTTGGGTACATTTTACACTGCAATGCTTGCATTTCAAGCGCCGCCGTAGGCATGGGCAATAATCCTCGTTGAGGATTTTTCTGATCAAGAAAAGGAAGACATTTAAGGGCCATTTCTTCCTATATTTATCTATTACATAAAATTGCTCACAATTAGATTCAGAAATCAATTTAATTTAAACACCGGGGTGTCAGAAATCAATGTTCCTAAGAGCTTATTGACAAGCTTAATATTATATTTCTGCCTCAAAAATTCTACATTATGTACGGGCAAACCTAACAACAAATTGTGTACATGCTGTTTTTTAAGGTTTTTGTATAAACACAAACATTTTTTTATACATAATGCATAAATGTATACGCTGACGATTGTATGTATATGTTTTATCTAAAATCCTATTTGAGAGTGTTACCTTTAATGCGCTTTTATTATACCCGACCCCGAACGAGGGTATATTATAATTTTAATGCATAGTTTGTAACACAGCGAAATAATCACCGTAGACCCCTAAGACCTTTTAGAGATATGATCGAGACCGACAGGTAAGTCGATTAAGCCATGTCCGTCCGTCCGTCTGTCCGTATGTATGCAGTTTTGAGGTCTTTAAAATTGAGCTAGGAAACTGAAACTTGCAGCGTTGCTTGGATCTCATTTTGTATATACAGACAAAGTATGAAAATTGAGAAGATCCGCTCACAGCCACGCCCACAATTGGCTTGATTGTCAGACTACTTCAAATTTACATTTTATTTCAAAATGCGTCAAGATAGACAAAACATATGAACTCAAATTTTGGTGGAGAGGAATATCGCCTTTAATAAGACAAAAATTGGACCGCCCACTCTATTGACCATGCCCACTTTTAACATCCAAAATCTTTGAAAACCTGATTTCTCGGGAAATTCATTTTAAATTGAAAAAAAAAATTTGACAAATATTAAAGATATTACCATTTGCTAAGTTTGTTGCATACAAAGCATTAAGCTCCGTCCACTTTTAGGGGGCGTTTTTGGAAAAAAAAAAACTGTTTTTTAAGTATAAATATTCGCTTTTAACGCATTTTCTCGTGATTCAAACGAAATTAGAGTTAATTGATTTTAATTTTCAGCCTACGCCGTTTTATAGGGGCGTGGTCAACACAAATAATTGATATAAAGTATATGAAACAGACCAAAAAGTTTCAAATTTGGTGTTAATGGCAATAGAGGGTCAGGTATTTAGAAGTTCGTTACAGACGAACTCTTGCACTTACCTACTTGCTTATATTTCATTGTATTTAACTGATCTCATTTTGTTTTCTGTTGACATGAAGCCTCCAGCAGTTTGCGCCAATTGCAACGGAAACAACCCCGCAAACTATTGAGGATGCGAAATAGCCATAGAGCTGCATAAGGAACGAGAACCTCTTAAGGAAAATATTCGAGGTCAGAAACCAAGCCCTGGGCGTCCAAAACCTGCTGAAACTCCTAAGCCAAAGACTCCAAAGACGGCAAAGACGCCAAAGCCGATCAAAAGTGCAAGATTGGCAAAGGAGGCGTCGACAAAAGGCGTAAAAGCTCCACAAAAGAGCGGCGCCAGTTCAAGTGCAGCGGAGAAACCGCCACTGGTCGGACCGAAATTATAGGCACAGGCTGCGGCAAACGAAAACAAGGCAAAATCGCCCACTAAAGATGCAGTGTCTCAGATCCTCGCTGTAATCTTGGAAAAACTTGAGGATCAGACTAAAATCAAAAAACTTATATTTGACAAACTGAGCAAGCTCGGGTTTAAGCCTCGAAAAAATTACAAGAGAACATAAATATGAAACAGTTATTTAAAATACTAACATGGGATGCAATCGGCCTTCTGAATAAAATAGACGAACTAGAAGTATTTCTACAGAAAAATAATATTGATATTTGCATGATTGCTGAAACTCACCTTAAAAACGGGTCTACACCCAAACTTAAAGGTTACAATGACTATCACGCACGTCACCCTTCTCAAAATTCGAGAGGAGGATCCTCTCTCTACATTAAGAACTGCATAAAGCACTTCAAGAACACAGAAGTTGAGCTAGGCTCTATGTAGATCAGTTCAGTTTCTGTAAAAATTGACTGCTTAGATTACAACATTGCATCTTGTTATTTCCCGCCAGGATAGAGACTGGTGGAAGACCATCTTGACCGTATGTATGACTTCATTGTGTCCAATTTTATCATTGGGGAAGACTTAAGTATAATTATAAGTAAGAGCTAAGTATAATTTTGGGGTTCACGATGCAATTCAACAAGAGGCAGATTACTGCACAAAAACAGTATGAAACGTGGGTTGGACTTTTTCTCCACGTGTAAGCCAACATATTGGCCAACCGACCGGAATAAAAGGCCTGAACTTGTCGACTTTTTCATCGTACTCCAAGTACCTTAGGCGAATCGAAGAGTGTTATGATCTTTGCTCGAGCCACTCAGGAGTAATCTTGAAGATGGGTGGAAGACTGGCGAAAATAGAAAGAGCTCGCAGATTAGCTAGCAAAAACATGAACTGGGCCGCCTTCAGAAAGAACTGTAAGGAGTGTATTGGCTTGAATGTGACATTGAGAACTCCTTTCGAGTTAGAAACCGCAGTTGACAAATTCAGTGAAGCAATTCAGAGTGCTGCTTGGAAAAACACTTCGTCCCAAAAGAACGCAGTTAGCACCGACGGGCATGTACGCACAACATAATGCGCTTGAAATCGAAGAATTTTAAACGCAAGAATTTAACA
Organism: Neoascia interrupta; assembly: GCA_947623515.1. Taxonomy (NCBI): domain Eukaryota; kingdom Metazoa; phylum Arthropoda; class Insecta; order Diptera; family Syrphidae; genus Neoascia; species Neoascia interrupta. The sequence continues at coordinate 191,391 of OX392463.1, forward strand.
AACTGAAAGAAATGTTGCAAGATTTTGAAAATCGTGAGACCACTGAATACCTTGAAGGCTTGTCGCCGGATAGGAGCTCCAACTACTCGCTGTGGAAAGCAGTTAAGTGTACCAAGTGACCTATAATCCACTCGGCACCAATAAAAAAAAGCTAACGGCGAATGGGCAAGAGAAGACTAAGAGAAAGCGAATTTGTTTTCTGAACATTTAAAAGAAACATTTAAGCCTTTCTTCTAAATGTTCAGGCGTTAAGGAGAATCGCTCTTAACGAAAACAAGTCTACGCATGTGAATTTTACTTACAGAAGGGTTAACAATTTACCTCTGTTCATAAATTCTGCACACATACCTTATGCAAATGAAGCGACATATCTAGGGATGACACTGGACGCTAAACTTAGGTGGAAACCACACGTAAGGAAGAAATGTGACGAGCTCGAGATTAGGCTCAGGGAAATGTATTGGCTTATCAGAAGATTTTCGAAACTAAGCATATATAACAAACTCCTGGACGTACGGTATACAACCTTGGGGTAGTACCAAGCCGAGCAACAGGTCCATGTTGCAGACTTTCCAAAACAAGACACTAAGAGCAATTGTGAATGCTCCATGGTATATTGGGAATAGTGATATCCAGGAACATACAACGAAATGATCCGTACTCTCAACGAGACTCTTGACGATCTAAACAACGAGCGACGACTACAAAGAACAAGACCCTTCGATCTAGCGACGTAGGGTAAAGTCGCACGAACGAACGGTTTTAGTAGGTGCATTCACTGGATAGCTACCCACCCAATGCGATAAACACTATAGAAGCGTAAACTACTTGTCAATTTAACTTAGTTGTAGTCAAGAAGAATTATGAGAAAGCGAAAATTTACTACTATGAAGTGCGTTCTGGCAGTTTTCATAGTGTCTCTCAATGTATACTAGTATAATTTATTACATAATGCCATATGGGATGACCACAATGACTGTCTGCGTCTTTATACCCCACCGAGGGTATATTAATTTTAATGCATAGTTTGTAACACAGTGCAGTAGCCACCATAAAGATCTTTTAGAGATATGATCGAGACCGACAGGTGAGTCGGTTAAGCATGTTCGGTCATGTCTGTCCGTTCGTCCGTCCGTCTGTCCGTATGTATGCAGTTTTGAGGTCTTTAAAATTGCGCGCAGCGTTGGTTGGTTCTCATTTTGTACAGACAAAGTATTGTAGACAGAGGTCCTGGGGTTTGTCAAATAAAACTCAATTTCACTTTTATAATTTCACAATGAAACACTTTATTTATCAAACAAACTTAATGTAAATCACACTGTTATTTAACTTAACTACTTAGAATTCAATTGATTAAATTTAATCACTTTTTATTTTATTACCGATTTTATTACCGAAATATAACTGTTCAGTCCGAGCCTGCCATCCAGTTTTCATTCAAATACATCATGTTCTCGACGGATCGATGCTGGTAATTTTCCATTTGTACTTTTCCATTGAATTCCATGGAGGGGAAGTTCGATATGGAACTCGAACCTCGACCGGCAGTCTGCTGTGAGATGACTGGAATGAGAGTTGGGTATGTTCGTACAGTGAATCGAGCGGGTGTGTTTGTGGAGTGAATCGATGGGTGCATTCAGCGACTCCTGTATATTGTTTTATTTCTTGTCGCCACATAGCAGTATAAAAATTGAGAAGATCAGCCCACAGCCACGCCAACAATTGACGCGAATGTCAGACAACCTTAAATTTGCATTTTATTTCAAAATTTCTTTTGGTCAAGATAGACAGAATATATAAACTCTAATATAAAATTTTGGTGGAGAGTAATATCGGCCAGAAACCTTTGATTAGACTAAAATTGGACCGCCGACTCTATTGACCATGCCCACTTTTAACATCTTAAATCTTTGAAAATCTGATTTTTTGGGAAATTCATTCTAACTCAAAAAAAATATATATATCAAATATTAACTATATAACCATTTGCTAAGTTTGTTGTTAACAGTGCATTGAGCTCCGCCCACTTTTAGGGGGCGTTTTTGGGAAAAAACTGTTTTTTTTTAAGTTTTAATAATCGTTCTTAACGCATTTTCTCATGATTCCAACGAAATTAGAGTAAATTGGTTTGAATTTTTAGCCCTTTTTTGGGGGCGTGGCCACTACAAATAATTGATATTCAGTATATAAAACAGACCAAAAAAATTTGCACTTACTCTACTAAAACAAACTCTTGCACTTACTCACTTGTTTTAAATTTGTTTTTATCTTAAGCCAGAGATACATCACCGTGTTCCGATATACGTGCTCCAGTATGCTTTACTTTTAAACAAACAGACGAAACTAACACAGCGACGTCTTCTGGTCTACTTTTTAGTTCCCACAAGAATAAGGTGGTGTTTGCTAGTAATATTCGTCTAAATACCTTACCTACGGTATTTCGCAGTGACTTTAAATAATTAAATTTGGAGAGTCTGAGTTTATAATAATTGAAACTGCCACGCCTCTAGAAGGCTTGTGCATCCAGCGGTCTGTTTTGGTAATATGTCGTGGCAATTCGGTAATTATATAACTTTATTACATGCTATATAAATAGAGTGGCGCCACAGCTCGAGGTGAACCAGGGCCAACTTCTCAACAATGTATGCAGTGTGTGTTGATTTCTACACATACAAGGGGACCTACAATTTTTTGCCGAATCAGATCGGCACTTTCAAGACAAATGATACTCTCGGAGGGCTTGTCATGCACTTACGGAGGTGAAGACCGTGAAAAAGAACGAGTCTTTTTTTTTCAGGTGACGATAGCACATTGAACCCAGACCTCTGGCGTAGTAAGCACACACACTAACCACGACGCCACGGCACCCCATATAACATACTATAACAAATATTATTGGATAGGGTGGATATACCTACACCGAATTTCAACATCCGACATTAATAAATGATTAATAAAGTGCTGCGAACAATTTTTTATTTACTTTGTAGTTTATGCACTTTACTTATATTTATACTTTACTTATATAGATTATGCACAAATTTTACGTAGGTATACATAAAAAACAGCTTTAAAAGTATGTTTTTTAGAGACTAAAAAAATAATTATTTTAAAACAGCTATGGAGAGGCTTTCACAAAAAAAACATTTTTGTGGATTCTGACGAGCTAAAAAAAGTGCAGAAGTCACTTTGCTTTACAAAAATTCAGCTGCCTTGCTGCCACCACATTAAGATATTTTAATGAAAGCATTCCACTTTCGCCAATTTGCTTTCACTCATTTAAGGGTGTTCAGTTTTCTTCCATGCTGATATATACGCATATATATACGTGCACATTTCTGTATATGAGCTACCCTGTTATTCGCCATCGCCATTGAAAGAAACTCGATTAAATTACCATAAAATTAAAATTGAGAACAAACACAAAAAAGGGAGAAAAAACAATGAGTTCTTATGATGGTTTGCGGCTGGAAGCAATTTAGAAATATTGTCGACATTGGGACCATCTCAAACAAAAAATACACGTAAATGTTAGTCTATGTAATAACCAATCAAAAGGGGTAAGACACTTAGGTATAAGCGGCAGCTTAACCAACTATACTCGTGTGTGTACCACACTTGCCACAAGTTCTTTTCCTAGTAAGCCCCACTATATCAAAACAAGTCCAATGCCGAGAATGTTAAGCGAAGCCCTCATTTGAAAAAAGGACGAAAATGTCGTATGTGACAAGCCACATAATACTAAAATGAACTTTTTTCGAAATTTGTTGACAACACGGATGGTGGATTTCAAGCATAGTCTAGTGCTTAGAGCTCCCAGTTGCACTTCCATTATTAGAATCTCATCGGAGGGGATACCTAGCATGTCTGTGCTTGGAAGGTTTTCATTTTAATTTCCGTAGCCAAAGTGGGAATTACACGACAATGCCTGTGTATCCGGTATCCAGCCCATAACTTTAATTACAAAATGGTAGAACGAACAAAAATTGTGTGCACATGCAAACGAACAGCATTGGGATGGTATATTTGCACCCTTAACTTTCGAACATTCACTCCGTTTTTTCTGACGCCACCTACAAAAGGACAACACATTGCATGTGAGGTTAGTGTATGCGATTCCCACTCTCAATCTCGGTGATATGATGATAAAAATCTTTTCTTCATTCTGTAGTCCTGTTTGAATATTTTTTATCATCCCTCTTGAACTAAAATAAAGTGTAGACTGTCGCTGTGAAATGCAGCTATATGTGGACACAGTATGGCTTACAGCTTACAGCAGGTATATATAGGTGGCAAATGTATATGCATACCAGGGCAGCAACTAGAATTAACCAAAAGCCCTTGAATATTTCAGAATAATTACCAAGAGTTAATATACTCCATCCTTACTGGCAGAGCTTTGCGTATCAGGAAACCACTCATTTACTCATGTGGCATGTTTGCATTTATGTCCTCACAAAGATCCGGAATGACAAAACAATGCTTTTGAGGACACAAGTAAGCGTGTTGAGTAAAAAGTGGTAACGGAAAAGTGGTTCTACTGTAAACTGCAGATTCGTCCTTGTGGATTACTTCTTCTGAATTACTTTCGAGTAACGTGACCACAAATATACGAGATAATTTACTCATCTTTATAGGGCAGTCTTACTTATGAATGTTTTACAAACTAAGCATGTTAACTTCCTGTGTACCTTGCCGTCACTAACTTAACAACGGGATAAGTAAGTAGTTAGAGCAGACGAACTTAGCTTTAAACGAATTTTGCTTTTCGAACACAACATGAAAGATAAAAAATATTTTTAAAATTATTTTTTGCTTTATTTACTTTGACGATAAGTTATTTGCACTTGTTCATATTTCGAAAGTATAGATAGCTACACCTACGTAAAGTGATAGCTTCAATCACCTAAAACACCTGTGATCAACTCCTTTCAAATCAAAACCGAGTGGTAAGGCAAAAATTTAATAAAGGCTACTAAAAAGTAAATTTACCGGCACCTGTTTTGAACTGAAGTGTCGAAATTCGCAAGGGAGAAACGTGCATCGATGTCGACTAATCAATCACAACATGTACATTTATATGTATGTTTTGTCAATGAAGGATATAAGTTCACTACTTTAATCCTCCTCTAAATCAACTAAAAAACCTACGCCGCCTGCCAAAAACATGTACCTATTTTTTTTTATTTTATTAATAATTTGAGATATCAAGTACAGTGGATTCTTATAACAACCCATTTCAAAACTTACGCAATTGAATGAACAAAAAAAGGTAATTTTTCAATATAAGGGTGAATTCCGTACGCGTTCCACCCAAAATTTTTAGCAATCCGAAAACATTTTATGAACAAATTGCTGTGATGCTTTTCCCCTTTGTTCAGTTACGAGGAAATGTAATTACATACCATCAATCTTAGGAAAAATTTTAATTAAGGGCAAAAATCCGTATTTTTTTTGGTGAGATGCTTTCAAATAATAGATTTGGGATTCCCTTAAAGTGTTTCATTATAAATTTATTCATTTCTTTTGACTCAAAAGTAAAATAACTTTCGTTCGGAATTGTTATCACTTTTTCCTTGCGATTAAAAATGGATAAAAAAGGATATAAAACATAGTTTTTTTCCTCTTTTATAGCCATTGCTCCATGGCGTCATTGTCTGTGTTGTGTGACGAAAGGGATCTAAAATAATTGTATCTATCGGTAGCATCAAACCTACAAGGCCTAATACATCCCTTATAAAAGACTTGTTAACTTTGACCTTAACTTTTATTATAGGTAAGACTATTGGAGAACTGTTAGACGATTAAAATAAAATAAAAATTGCCCCCTGACAAGATTTAAACCTGCGCGTAGATGCGGGATGACACTCTCATGAGTAACTCAGTGAGTCAAGGTATGCAGCAGACGAAACGTCAGCAGAGGAACACCACAGGGAGGTGTCCTATATCCGCTCATATTGACCCTGGTAAAGGAAGGCTTCATTGTGAGCGCATACGCAGATGATCAATCCTGATCCCAGGTGAACTCCCATCAATCCTCAGTGACCAACTCAGCTACACACTCCGCATTGTTGGAAAATGGGTTGAGGCTCAAGGACTGGGAATAAACCCCTCTAAGACGGAAGTTGTTCACCAGGAAAAGGGTAGTTCCACCCTTCAGCAACCCAAGAATGGGGGGAGTAGAGTTACCGTTATCCAAATCGGTAAGATACCTGGGCGTCATATTAGACTCCAAACTCAGCTGGATGGATAATATAGAAGATCGGGTCAAGTGGGCATATGTGGCATTATACGCCTGCCGCAGAAAGTTCGGAAGCATGTGGGGACTGCAACCAAACATGGTACTCTGGATGTATATAGCGGTTGTAAGACCCATCTTAACTTATAGTGCAGTTGTATGGTGGAAGGCTACGGAAAGCAAGTGTCATCTCTCTAACCTCACTAGAGTTCAAAGGGCAGCCTGCATGGGTTTCGAACAAGAGATGCAGAACCATGGCCCTATAACGGTAAAAAACCATCGGCAATAAGTGGGGACTTCAACCCCGAACCACCCACTGGCTATACATCTCGGTCATCGGACCGATACTGACGTATGGAACGGCTGTCTGATGGTGGACCGCTCTGAATAAAGCGGTTAACTGCGACATGCTAAGGAAGGTCCAAAGGTCAGCCTGCTTATGCGCTTCGCACCACTAATTCCCCTTGATATTTTCAGCATACAAACAGCTGCTATCACGGCTTCTCGCCTCAACGCAACCTCTGAGTGGACCTATAGTAAGATTGGTCACTCCGCTATTCTGAACACATACAGACCCTCTTTAAGAAACATAGACTTCACTATACCCCAGTTACAATTTGACAGCAACTTCCAGACAACTATCCCCCCAAGGTCTTCTTGGGATGACTGTGTGCCGCTGGAATGCGAATCGATTGACTTCTACACGGATGGATCAAAGGCAAATGAAGGGGTAGGTGGGCGTTAATTCTCTGAAAAACTAAATCTTAGTCTCTCTTTCCGTCATCCGGATCTTTGCAGTGTTTTCCAAGATCAAATCATGGCGATTAAGGAAGCCTTGTCCTGGCTTTAGAATAACGTTATATCCGCCAAGGATATACGTATTTTTCTGACGGCCATGCGGCCATTTAGTGCCTTGAATCGGTTTCTATAAACTCTTAACTAGCCTTAGACTGCCGTTCGTCTCTTAAGGAGATGTCAGAGCAGTTCAACATTCTCCTGTGCTGGGTGCCATAGTGACATTCCAGGCAACTGTAAGGCTGACGAACTCGCCAAACTTGGAACTATTCTCTCGATTCCGCCTGATAAAGCCTCCTTAGGCATTCCAATTTCGACATGCAAACTCATGATAAAACTGGGTGCAATAGAAAGAACAAATCTAAGATAGACAAGTGGTAGTTCCTGTCTAGTAACAAAACAGATTTGGCCTAAGCTATTCTTAAACGCTCTAGGAGTTTGATAGCTCTTAATAGATCGCACAGGAGTGCTACAATCGGTGTTATTACAGGACACTGTCTGATAGGCAAGCACGCGACAAGGCTTGGTGTCTTTTCTAACTATTTTTGCAGGAGCTGCATGGACGAGGAAGAAGAGAATGAGAAGAGAATGATCTTAGCACGACTGACCCAAAACGTCTCTTGCGCTTCATTAGTAGCACAAAAGTTTAACGAGTAGGCAATTTTTCCAGATTCACGTGGTACCACAATGGACCTACATAGGTCTAAGTGAGTTGGGTTCTTCGAACCAGACAGCCATTTCAACCTAACCTAATCCAAGGCCCTATAACATGGCAGGTGTCGAATTTGTAAATAAATAAATTAAAAGAATGCTAGACGATGGAATAATAAGACCATCACATTCCCCATACAACACTCCCATATTGGTGGTAGGGAAAAGAGGCATTAATGAAGATGGAACGCTTAAGTCTAGGCTAGTATTCGACTATAAAAAGCTTTTTTTTTTCCTACGAGGACCAGCCGCCCGTGCTCATAGTAGTATGAGATTCTTACTCAACAAAAAACCTCCCATTTTCCGTCAGACTACGACTAAGTTTCCTTAACAAGTAGTTCAAGCTTCTGTAGTAATCGCGTGTAGTAGGCTGCCTTCCAACAAAGGCACCTATGCGGTTTCATCTTATGCTGCTAGATCCTAGTCTCGTTCGTTGTAGTCGGCGCGTAAGATTTGTTGATTGTTGCAATGTCCGCGAAGTCGAGTACGAAGTTTGCGGGCAAAGTTTGTTACCTTGTCAGTCATGGTTGCGATTCCAAGATCTCGGTGTAAATCGCTATTTCTTGTGTACCATGGAGCATAAACGATTGCTCTGAGTGTCTTATTTTGAAAAGTTTCTAAAATAGATATATTGCTTGGTTTACTACAACCTCTGAGTTGTATACCGTACGTCCAACATGGTTTTAACACTTGCTTATACAAAAGCAGTTTGTTATATATGCTTAGTTTCGAAAATCTTCCGATAAGCCAATTCATATCGCTTAACATGATTTCGAGCTCGTCGCGTTTTTTTAACGTGCGGCTTCCATTTAAGTTTTGCGTCTAAAGTCATTTCAAGATATTTCGCTTCATTTGAGTACGGGATTTGTATCGAGTTAATAAATAAAGGTGTGTTGTTTATCTTTTTATTAGTAAAGTCAACATGCGTTGACTAAGTCTCGTTAGGGACGACTCGCCGGCTCTTCGCCAGCTCTATGAAGTTTCCCTGTTGATAATTCTACTGTCGTATCCATAGCGAGAATAGCAGTGTCGTCAGCGACCGTAGCTAACATTGTTCCCTCATCGTGGGGTATGTCTCTTGTATAAAGCAAAAATAACATTGGGCCGAGAACGCTTCCTTGCGGGACACCGGCATTTATCTCTTTAAATTCCGAGTACTCATTTTCGTACCTTACGCGAAAGATTCTGTCTTCAAGTTAAGACCCTAAGATTTTATAGAGTTGTTCTGGTAAGCTAAGCCTTAACTTGTACTTCAGGCCTTCGTGCCACACTTTGTAGAAGGCTTGCGATAGGTCGAGAAAAGCGCTAGTACATATCTTTTTCGCTTTCAGATCTTTTTCGATTTCGTTTGTTATTCGATAGACCTAGAAACCTGTTAAATGCTTTTTCCTAAAACCGAATTGGTGATCCGGAATCAATCGTCTTTCTTCAATGATTGGTTGCAACCTTTTAAGCAACAGTTTCTCGAATACCTTAGATATTATCGGCAGTAGCGAAATAGGTCTGTTGTACGATTTTTTGTCGTTCGGACGATTTCCTGGTTTCGGAACCATTATAACCTCGGCCACTTTTTATTGCCTTGGAACGTATAAAATTCTCATGGAGGCATTAATGATATAGAGTAGCTTGACCAAAGCTTTTTTCGGTAGATCCTTTAGAATTTCGCTAGTAATAAAGTCGTAGCAGGGGCTGTGTTGTTTTTCAGATTATTTATCGTTTGACGAAGCTCAGCCAATGACACGGTTTTTATTCTATAATTATCTTGGATCTATAATTATCTTGAAACAAATTTTCTGTTGTCGATGATTGCCTCCACTGTCAGACTCTTGTTGCAGCATTTTGTTTGCGAAACTTGGATAATGGTCCTGGGGGGTCCAGCAGGGTGAACGTTGTCCCTTCCAGATGTTTCTTTGTTCTGCCTTCTTCTAGCGCAATGTGGGCAGCTCGCTTGTCTAGCTGGAGCTCTGCACTGTGCTGTAACTGTCCCAACTAGTTGCAGTTCCAGCATCTCATTTGTCCCCGAGTGGTGTTCGTGTTTTGCCTTTCAATTTCGATGCGTTGACATGAGCACTCTAGCGTAGCCATTTCCCTGGTGCGATGGCTACCTTGCGAAGCTTGGTCTGCTGCTTCCATTGTCAGGGCGAATGCTAGTGCTTCAGCAAGTGTCTTCTTGCCTGCCATTCTTACAGCCATTTGTAGCTTTCCATTTGAAATGGCACTAGTAAACGCATCGGTTGCCAACTCGTTTATTATCTCCCTGCTGATGTTGGGATAGGACAAATTCGCCAATCGCTCGATGTCGGCTTGCAACTGTTGAAGCGTTTCACCCCTAGTCTGAACTCTTCGGCGTAATTGGACCCAGTAAACTTGCTGCATGTGGTCGTTGCCAAACCTCATCTCGATGGCCTTTACCATGGCACCATAATTCTTTTGTTTTTCTTCGGGGATGGTCTGCAGCAATTCGGCAGCTGTTCCCCTTAGAGCAAGCGTAAGAGCAATCGGCTTATCTTCGTTGTCCCAGTTGTTCGTCATCGCGGCGGCTTCGAACTGCCTCTTGTAAATCGGCCAGGATGTCTGACCATCGAACACAAGCGGCTGCATTTCTCTGCGTCGTGGGCTGGTCGATGGAATATTCCCGAACTTTTTGCTTCTTGACGTAGTCGAGCTCTTTAGATAGCTTTTCGTACCGTTGCTCCACCTTTACCACTTGAGATTCTACTTTATTGAATTTCGCTTCGAACTTTTGATCTATTGTCTCGATTTGATCTTAAAAAATCAAACTTTGGGCATTAAGCTTCGTTTCGAGCTTAGAGTTCTTTTGTTCATCAAATTTGCTTTTGAGAACGTTCTTTTGTTCCTCAAAAGCGTTTTTTTTTGTTCCTTAAAAGCGTTCCTTTGTTCTTTCTGGCCGTTCTCCAGTTTTTCGAATTTTTTTTTTTTTTTCTTCGAGCTTTTCCAACAGCAACTTCATGAAAGCGGGCATTTCATCGGCAGTTCTAACTGTGCTTTATTGCTGTCCTTCTTGAACTTTGAAGCGCATTGTATCTGGGTCTCCACCTTCCCCGGTAATAGCGTCCTGTAGTCGGAGCATCAATTCCCTTCAAGTCTGGAGGTTTTTTTACCCAATTCTGCTTTCAACTCAGCTGTTGTCAATTGTTCAATTTTGTTAACCCATTTTGAATTGTCTTCACAAAATTTTCACAACACCAGAAAATTCACTCGCGAATAAAATAAAACACAGGCACTGTTTTTATAGCTTAAGGTAAGATTAGACTGTATGCCACTTAGTCATACATATTCCTTTTTTGACAGATATCTCGGTCACTTGTCGTCATACAGTGTAATCGTTATAATTTTATGTGACCATATGTCAATATTTTCCGGTATGACCATATTCGTTTTGATAGATAAATATGACCTTTAGGGCACACTGTGTAATAGGAACACAAACATTATATTCCGCCATAAACCCAATACGATCATATGCCATTTTAGAAATTTTCATTATGGAATATTTGGACATATTAAAAATTCATAATTTGTTTTCACATGTTTTTTTTCGATTTGAATTTTTTCCAGAAAATATCAAAGCAGTTTGCAAACTATCTTGTCGCTCGAAAGAATTCTTTTTTAAATTTGTGCTTATCATCAAGTGGCCTGCAAACTTCAAGTTTTTGTGAATGATTTAAGTATAACAGTGGCATACAGTGTAATAACTTTAGTTATTAGACAGATGAAAAGTATATCACCCGTACTCCCAGCAGAGAAAATATGAACGTTTTGGTGATATGCGCCGTATAGTGTAATAATACATCTGACTTTTATAGCTCGTCAAATGGGCTTATGATTAAAATTTGAGTCATATTTCAGCGTAAGTTTATAAGACAACTTGGCATACAGTTTAATCTTAGCTTTAGTTAATTATAGCTTTATCGCACAATCAGTTTCTATATATCCGGAATATTTCACAATCAAATTTGTATCAGTCACCGACACTGTTAATACACACATTATCTCTGGAAAATTCCACTGCAAAAATAAACCGTTGTAGTCACCGACGCTGTAATATCTGCCTTGCAGTCGTTAAGGGCCTCCGCTAATTGCTCGGCTGCACGTGGTTAAGGGACCTAACATTCCATGGGCAGATCCGGAGCTCGTTGTCCTTTTGTCGTTTGCATTGGTCGTCAACAGTAAATCCGTCCGAATCCGAGGCTTGTTTCTGCATCGTAACTGGTGTTTCTTTACGTGGCCGGGAAGTCACCCCGACGGCACGACCCCCAACCTGGAGGACCAGGTCCTTTGTTTAGCTCTAAGGACAGAGAGCCGGATAGCCCGCTCCTTATAGGCCTGAGCTCCGAATACGTCGCAGTAGCCCATATAAGGTGTTCACTAAGTAGTTTGGCCTGACTGGAACTATGGACGTCACCGTTGATTTTCCCCCCTCTCTCGTCTTCTACCCCCAAAAACCTTCCAAAGGGGTTGGAACCCAAACTCCTGTTGAGGTATCAGGCACCCGGTGTTCAGAGGTTGGTTTAGACAGCCTGGTTGGTTTAGACATCCATGTATTTATACAAATTCACCATGTTCTGGACGGTTCGACGCCGGTAATTTTCCATTGGTACTTTTCCATTGAATTCCATGGCGGGGAAGTTCGATATCGAATTCGAACTTCGAACGGCAGTCTGTTGTCAAATGACTGGAATGTCAGTTGGGTATATGTTCATTCAGTGAATCGATGGGTGCATTCAGCGACTCCTGCATGTCGTTTTTTTTCTTGTCGACACATAACAGTATGTTATCAAATGCTCCTAGCAAGTGATAACATACTACGTGGTGACATAGGCAAACGTTGTCATGGACAACGTTATAATTTTTTCGCAAGCAGAAAACGAACATTTAAAATATATAATAATTTCTAAACTTTTCCATGCAAACATGAGAATGACTCCAGAGAAATGTAAATTTTTCAAACATGAGGTTGTATTTTTAGGATTCCTTGTATCTGAAAATAGCATTAAGACCTGCCCTAACAAAATCAAAGACATTGTAAGTTGCGAAACTCCCAAAACACTCCGTGCACTTAGATCCTTTCTAGGTCTTTCCGGGTATTACCGGGTATTAGAGAACGGAAACGTAGGAACAAACCAATCGAGGAATATTAAAATTCAACTCAATTCTGAGGATATATGTGCCTTTAGTAGAATAAAGAACATTTCAGCTTCAGAAGATGTGCTATTATAATACCCCGACATTCGAAAACCATTGGATTTAACTATAAATAAATAAATAAATAGAGTGGCGCAACAGCTCGAGGTGAACCAGGACCAACTTCTCAACAATGTATGCTGGTGTGTTAATTTCTTTACATAAAAGTGGTGTGTTAATTTCTTTACATACATTGGATTTAACTACCGATGCTTAATACAAGCAATAGGTGCGGTGCTCGCTCAAGGTGCTAGACCTATCACCATGATATCACGAAATTTAAGTAAATCTGAAGAAAGTTTCGCAACAAAGCATGACAAAGCTTGAAAAATTACCTATACGGTGCCCCAGACATTCATATTTACACAGATCACCAACCATTGACCTATATGCGATATCCGAAAGAAATACAAAACTGAAGTGATGGAGAGCATTTATCAAGGAATATCCTCCAACCTTTCATTATAAATCTGGTAGAGAAAATAAGGTGGCAGGCGCATTATATCGGCAACATATTAACAAGCTCTCAACCTCAGGACAGACTGTTCATAGTGAGGAATCTTTAACGAAAGTTATAAAAAATAAATAAAAACAAATAGAGTGGCGCAACAGCTCGAGGTGAACCAGGGCCAGCTTCTCAAGGGGACCTACAATTTTTTGCCGAATCCGAACGGCACATTGAGAAGTTTTTCAAGACAAATGATTCTCTCGGATGGCTTGTCAGATTCTCGCGGAGGTGGGGGCCGTGAAAAAGAGCAAGTCTTTTTTTTTCAGGTGACGATGGCAGGATTCGAACCCAGACCTCCGGCGTTAGGTCACACACACTAACCACTACGCCACGGCACCCCCAACGAAAGTTATACCCTCGGTTATTAATCCCATTAACTGCTTTAAGAACCAAAATTTTGTTAAACAAGGTTCTGCGAAAAGCAAGAAAGTAGCGATTGTTTTTAAGAAACAGGTCAGACACATTATAACGTTCAACTCTATTGCAGAACTAATTGAAACAATGCGTGATGTTCTTCACGCAGACTTAGTTAATGGAATATATTGCAATCTTGAAATTTTAGAAAAAGTACAAAACGATCTGATTAATGCATTCCCAAAAGTAAAAATGAATTATGCGGAAAAATTCATACAAGATGTTTTTAACACAAACGATCAAGAAGGACTTATTTTAAACCAACATAATAGAGCACATAGTGGACCACAGGAAAACTATAAACAAATTCTTTCTGAATATTATTTCCCAAACCTTAGGAGGCTATGTAAAATTTACGCCGACAGGTGTAAAATTTGCAAAAAAAATAAATTAGCAGATACATTGTCTCGGCAATAGTTAATTAATAGGTGAAACAGTCCATAGCGAAATTTCGTTAACTAAAACAATGCCCTCTGCCGACAATCCAATAAAAAGCTTTAAAAATCAGATATTTATTAGTCGAGGCAATAAAAGCAAAAAAGTGCAAACTATTTTCAAAACGCGAACCAGGCATTCTCTTACGTATAGATCAATGTCAGAATTAATAGAATTAATGACTGACGCCCTTAACGTCAATACTTGTAATGGAATCTTATGCAGTCTCGAAATTTTAGGAAAAAGGCCAGATGACCTGATTAAGGCATTCCCATTAAATTAGAAAACTGTGCAAAGTTAATGCATCCAATAATTAAACATGCAACGAAAATAAGTACCAACTAAGACCGATTTAACACCCCATTGGCGCAACACCAATCCCAAAACTCCAAATTTACTATGATGAAACACTTCTAGAAATTCCGTTGACATAAAAAACCCTATAATAGAAATCATTTCCCTTTTCAAAAACCCAAAAGTATTCGTGACAGACAATGAAGGTGCTTTTACGTCTATTGCAAAACAAGCCTTATTAAAAAAATAATTTAATATTTCTATTTATACTGTACCAGCACATAATAGCAAAAGCAATGGCCAGGTCGAGCGACTTCACTCAACTCTAGCTGAAATAGCCCGATGCACTAAAGACTTGTCTTTCGACGTTTTAGAACTTATGTTGCGTTCGACATATAAGTACAATAACACCATCCACTCGGTTACCGGCCACAAACGAATTGATATTTTCCACAGTAATACAGAACAGAGAAAAAGTGAAATTATAGATAGACTCGTAACTAAAAAAAAAGGGAGACCTTAAATATGATAATGATAGGGCCAAATCCAAAGAATTTCGACCAGGCGACATAATTTACGTTAAAACCAATAGAAGAATAGGAAACGAATTTTCAAAACTCTTTTTTGTAAAAATTGTAAATCCTCTAATTTTAAGCAAAGATGAAAATAAATTAATTGAAATGAGAGAAACTGCATAACCGAAATAAGTGATTTGTTAACCTAAGTTGCTGATGTAAAGATGTATTACTAAAACCATTCTCCAGTATACTTTATTAAAATTACAAAAGTTCACGAACTTAGTAAGCTTTTCCAAATTACTCCAGTCATTCATAATATAGACTTAAGTTCCAACAGTTCTGCAAATTGTAAAACAACAAACTATCCCTTATGTAAGAAATCGCCCTTT
Organism: Neoascia interrupta; assembly: GCA_947623515.1. Taxonomy (NCBI): domain Eukaryota; kingdom Metazoa; phylum Arthropoda; class Insecta; order Diptera; family Syrphidae; genus Neoascia; species Neoascia interrupta. The sequence goes on from OX392463.1 coordinate 206,898, forward strand.
ATTCCTATTGCAAACTAGATCCCAAAAATTCCTGCCTGGCACAACTCCTTAATAATAACACGGTGAAGTACCGATCACATAACGAAAATGGAAGCCCTGCAGGATGGAATTATCATCGTAAGAGACGAAAATGTCACAATCAATGGCAGAGGCCAACATATTCCTAAATGGATCGTACCTAATAACATTCAAAATCCAGTCCAAAATAGAAGTCAACGGAAAGGAATGTTACTCAAACCAGCCTTTCGTATAATGGTAAACCTACCAGCAACGAAGAAAACAGTTTTGAACGAAATCGCTTATAACGAAAAGAATTTCCCGACCTTACTTACTTAAGTTGCATTTTATCAACAAAAAAACTTAAAAAAAAAGGTAGTGACCTTACTTGCGTAAGTTGCATTTTATCAACAACCAAAAAAATCCAGGTGCGAAGACGAAGCTAAAGCCTGGTTGTGAAGCTACATTAAGTTATTTATTATTGAATTGAAGCTTTTTTACATATATTTTCGCAGAAGACTAAAAAACTAAGTTCGAAAATGTAAACTGTCTGCTAAGTATTGGATAGTAGCAACCTACAAGAGAAAAAAGAGTTATGTTAAGAAGTTATGTTGTCTTCAGCTATCCACTTACTTTTGATTATGAATTCGCTCTTAAGGGAATGCAGATAAGTTCTTAGATGCTAATTTTAAAATAGTTGAGCAAACTTAGCTTCCTTTTTCGCTCGACCTTGATTTAAGAAACAGTTTAATTCCGCGAAGCAGGCGGGTTTTGCTTACTTTGCGAGTGGACTTTTTTAATCCTAGGCGTGCAAAGGTAGATACACCAATGGGCTACTTTTTGGATTAATTTTTACCGCCAAACAGCCTGCCGTGATCCCCTTTAAGGTCCACTTTTAGCTTTGAACTTCTCAAAACTATGAGCGAGTCCATTCATTATCTTCGTTGTCTTAGCAAACGACAAACGCACCGTGTTTACTAATTCGTGCGAAGATTAGATTGGATTTGATTTTATTTTGACATTCCAATTCCTGTACAAAATTTACAAATAGAATCAATTGACATGGCATTGCCGTCTGCCAGGTTGAGAATAAAAATAAAAATCAACTTACAAAAATAAACAAAAATATTATCAGGTACAAAATATTACCTATAACGAAAAACTAGAAGCTGCCATTCATTATGTTTGCTCTATACTAAAGTGCAATTTTGCAGTACTTGTATAATATGGGGGCATTCGATTGGTTTAGGACCTGCAAGACCTGGCTTTCTGAGAGAATATCGCTTCCTAGAATAGACCTCCTTGTTTCCCGCACCTTCGCTATTTCTTTAGCAGTGTGGTAGTCCCGAAAATAATTTTGCTCCTGTAGAGTGTGGCTTAGACGACTAAAAACAAATCTATGCAGTGACCCGGTTGCCTTATTTACGAATTCCTCTCTAATTTTCTCGTCCACTTCGGAAATAAGCTGATACAGTTTGAGCTTCCAGCTGTTGGGTGAGTTGGTCTACTAATTCGTGCGTACTTTTACGTCAAATGAGTAATAGCCTTGAGCTGACTTGTTGCGTCAAGAGAAAAATGCATAACTTTTCGTGTGTTTTACTCATTTTTTTTTTATACGCCTTAAAAAGGGTAATATGAGTCTCTTAGTAGTAATATAGTCATAAAGGTAAAAAAAGTTTTTTTTTTATACCCGACCCCCGGTATATTAATTTTAAATGCATGGTTTGTAATACAGTGAAATAATCACCGTAGACCCCTAAGACCTTTTAGAGATACGATCGAGACCGTCAGGTGAATTGATTAAGCCATGTCCGTCCGTCCGTTAGTCTGTACGTGTGAAGGTTTTAGCACTTCAAAATCAAGTTAGAAAACTGAAACTTGGTGCACGGCTTGGCTATTCTGCTGTACAGACAAAGTGTGTACGCTTGAAGTGTAAATCGCTTGAATCCGCCAACGAATACGATGTTTTTAGAGTGTTATATACTTTTAGTAGAAGTTGCCACTATCGTATTCGTCAGTAAAGAAAAGCGAAAATATTGTTGAAAAGTTTAGCTTTTATAAAGTTACTTGTCTTACTATAAGAAGTTTAAATAATTTTGTGTAATGGTTTTAATTATTTGTTTGTAGATCGCGAACTCAGACTCTGCTTCCGTTACTTTGAAGAGTGTTACGAGGGAGCTTTCCGGTCAGTATCAATGTGAAGTTTCTGAAGATGCTCCACTTTTTCATACAGATATAAGGTCTGCAAACATGCATGTGGTTGAACTGCCAAAGGAAGATCCTCTGATGCATGTAGACAAAAATGTTATTAACGCGAATGACAATTTCAAAGCTGTCTGTACTGTTGGCCCTTCACATCCAACGGCCAACATTACATGGTATATTAATGGACGCAAGGTAAGTGTATTTTGCTTTAAAAATGCTTTAAAATCTACTTTATCTGAAATAAAAATACTTTATCTTATTTAATAAAACGGTGAAATAATGGTCTATTCTCTTAAGTTCTCTTAAAATGTTCCCTACTTGTGTGAATGGTCCCATATTGTTTTGAAATTTATCTATTCGATCTATTGAGGATAATAATTTATCTATTGGATTATGCACTTTTAAAGACAAAGCAATTAAAAGTCCCTCAACATAATTTCATTATGTATGTTATTAACGTTACAAAAGCAAATTTCTAAATGATATTATTTATTCATGTAGGTCGATATTTAATACAAAAATCGTAAAATTAATGCAAGGATTCAATTGATGTGGCAGCTTGAAATCGTTCTGTAAAAAAAGCTGAACTCTTAATTTTTCCTATAAAAAACGTCAAATAACTAATTTTCGTGGGTGTGCATTGTGCAATGATATCGAAACATCTCGTCGTTCCAACCGTTGATGATGTTATTTAACATCACTGGTGTGAAAAATTACTACTCTTATGTTAAAAAGATGTGAAATTTTTAGAGCTATATTTTTTTTTTCAGTAGATTTTTCCGTAAAGTACCGTTACCAAAGATACTCTTTTAAAGCTTTTTTTGTTAATAAATTTTTTCGCACGGCAATTATAGGTAAGCCGCCAAACAATTTATATAACTTAAAACTAAAATACCTATTCAATGACTTATAACTTGATATTGGTCTAAAACAGGCCTAGCCAAATTTTAAGCATATTAGGCCTAGACATAAGAATAGCGTAATTCCGTAATACGACTTATCAATTCTCGAAACTCAGGTTTTATAAAATCATTGATGTGATATGCTTATTATTATCTTATCTCTGCTAATTTGGGTAATTTCATCGAACCGTCACTTAATTTACTAAAATCAAATCGACGTACGCACACAATTAAAATATACAGAATTTTATTTATTTTTTTTTTCTAATAGGTTTACAAGACACCATTCCAACGGATAAGTCAAGAGTCTTATGAGGGCTCAGCCACTTACTCTTCGCTTGAAATCTATCCCCATAGTCAAATACTTCAGGGATTATTCCAACCGGTGCCCAAATACCAGACAAGTATTGTGCTTCTTTGCGAAGTCTCCATATTACATGTTTTTCACAAAAGCGTCCAACAACGAATTTTGCTTAGTATGTCATCCCATACCACCAAATCTCCAAGCTATCTTGGCTTGGAGGGAACAAAACAGAACGGAGATCCCGATAATTCTGCATTTACAGGTGGTTCGGCTTGGATAAACCACAGTTCTTACTTATATTTAGTGATATGCGTTGGAATAATGAAACTCTTCAATTATGCACAAAATATGACTTCCCGAAATACGTCCTTTAATCTGTGACAATTTTTTTTTTACAATTTATAAACAATAAATAAGAACTATAATAACATAGACTAGTTATAGTAAATATACAAAAATATGTTAAAAAACACAAATATTTTTTTATGTTCAGATTTAATACAAATGTCGAATCGATAAAAAGCAGAAGTTTACCTTAATCTTGCACATGTGTATTTGGGTAAAGGTATCGTTAGTTAAGTTGATTTGAAGAAAAATTAAGGGAATCATAAAACGTAAAAAGTATGTTTTGCGATTAGTAAGAATTAATTTAAAAAAGGTAATTAAATTAAAATCATTCATTTACATATTTAAGTTCAGAATTCCTCTTAGGCTTTGACAGCAGTAGTGTAGGTGGTGTAGAATGTTTAAAAGAAATACTGAAATATAAAGACTATCCTACAATTTAGATAGTCAGAGACGTTTAATGTCACTAATGAAAGTAAGTTAAAAGTGTTTCAAGCTATATGCAAAAAGGCCTGATCCAAGGTATCGCAAAAAAAAAAAACAAATAGACACGATCATTACTTTCAAGGCTTGCAAATAATAAAGAAGAAAAAAAAAACAATCAATATTTTTCATTTAACTAATCATTTCATCCTCTTAAACTTTTTTGAATTCACTGTGTTATTTTCGTTGCCGCACACAAAATCCATCAAACGATTTTATGTAAAACAAAATAGTTTGTAGGGTATTACAAAATCTTTAAATATTATTATTTAGAACACGGGCTTTAATTTAAGTGTTGTTATTTGCTTACTTGAATTGAAAAAAGTAAACAATTTTAATACCGAAATATTTCTTAGTTCAATTACAGCACTACAAAAAATATGAATTAAACAGACCATTTTAAAAATTATCATATCCTATCATATATCTTAACCTATTATTGCGGTTGGGACTTTGAGCTTATTTATAGCAACCGCGTTTTGAAAGCGTGAAAAAGTCCATGATGTTTTTCTTATTTATTGATTACTATAATAAAATAAATTATTTGACTTACTTATAATATTTGGTTTAAAGGTAATAATTGAGCGAAAATAGTAAGAGCCTGCTTATGTTAATGTTTCTAATTTACTTTTAATTTACTCGTTTTTGTTTTGGACAGGATAAAATAACATCAGATATTGGAAATATACCTGGAAATATTATTTGTAACATAAAATTTGACAAAAATTGTGTGTATCAATAACGTGTTCGATGTGAAGACCAAACTAAGAAGTAAAAACTAGATTCGTTTCTTATAAAAGGAAACAAAAGCAGATAATTAAAAAAATATTTGTTCGAAGAAACAATTTTTTTTTTGCTTCAGACTCATATATTTTACACAAATGAAATGTTCAATACAACATTGTGAAAAAAAAAATATTCTTCTCTACATCATGTTGTAAAACTGCTACCCACCAACACTTATGGAAATTGCCAAAAAAATACAATGTGCTTTCCTTTGTTTGAAAAAAAAAAAACAAATGGTTGTAGTAATTAAGCACACCATTTGCAAGACTTTTTAATTGAATTCGAGTGAAAATATTAATGTTTTATTCTGACAATAAGTTTGTCTAACAAGGTTTGTTTGTGCCATACCTAGTAAGAAGAAAATGGTATTTCACCTCTGAGCGAGATAACTGCTTCTTTGTTTTCCAGTAGGCAGTATTTTTTGTAAAAGCTTAAAAAGTACCATTGAAGAAAAAGCAAGTAATTGAGAAATATGTGTAATAGTTTGCGTATATTTGTCTACCATAGAAAGGTGCAAATATTGATTGTTAGTTGTGATTATTTAAGTAGAGAAAAAATATAATAATAAAAAAATAAGACGTATACATTAAACAGTAAATTTATCGCATGCCATTTCCATAACAAAAGTATTGTAAAAGTTACTTATAGTAAAATAAAAAAAAAAAATTAATAAATAAAAGATTGTTGAAATTTTTTTTCTTAAGCAGATTAATTTTTTGCTCGTACGAAAAAATGTTTGAGGGATCGCAATGGACCCATCATGGCGGCCAGTATTGTATGGCTTTTTCCATCACAACCCTATTGAATCTAACATTACATATCATAGAACATTAAGTGGTGCTCGTGATGAGTAAAAGAGTTAACACAGAAGAAAATAGTTTCTATCTAAAATTTTAGGGAAAGGTGCCAGAAAAAAAACTTTAAAAATTTAAAATGATAAGATGAAAATACAATAGGTATAAAAACATTTTAACAAAAAATACTTAATACTAAATCTAGTGCATTGTGCTTCTTTGTGAAGTCTCCATATTACATGTTTTTCACAAAAGCGTCCAACAACGAATTTTGCTTAGTACGTCATCTCATACCACCAAATTTCCAAGCTATCTTGGCTTGGAGGGAACAAAACAGAACGGAGATCTCGATAATTCTGCATTTACAGGTGGTTCGGCTTGGATAAACCACAGTTCTTACTTATATTTAGTTATATGCGTTGGAATAATGAAACTCTTCAATTATGCAAAAAATGCAAAAAATACTAAATACTAAATCTAAGACAGGTAAGTACTTTGAACATTAATGCATTCCATTTCGCACATTTCATTTAAGCTTTGGTAGCGTTTTGCGTTTCAGTTCTTAAATCTCGCATTCCAAAATTGTAGATATTATGTAGTTTAGGATGGTTTTTGTCAGAGTATATCAAAATTTTTGTGTCCGTTCCTTGACGTCAACAAACGACCTCATATTAGTCATCAGGTATTCATGGATTTTAAAGTATTCATAATTAAGTGTGTGCGCAAGTGCAACACAGTTTTTTTTTCTAAGAAACTTTACAAAGCCCTTGAAGCCAAATGAAGTATGCTCCTTTTACTTATATGAAGAGAAAAAGAACCTGTGCGTAATTGCAACAATATGTACGTAATAGTTTCGGTCCGGTTTGTAACGGTTAACCCTATTCTTCATTTAATTCCTATTTTCTTTCCCTATATTTTCCATTCCCGTTTACAGTCATAAATCTTCATTAACTAATAAAAATATTTTTTTCCTTACAAGGTTTTTTTAATAAATTTTTTAAAAGGGGCGTGGCATGTCCAGCTCATATTACCAAACATCAATATTAGCATAGGAATATCCAAGTTTGCGGCTAAAATGTACGCAAAAATTAAATTTGTTGGTTCAAATTCAAAAATAATGTAAAATCGACCCCTAAATATGGGCGTGGCCAAAAAATCCGTACGAATAAAATATAGAATATGGTACAGGTGTATCTGATGTGCTAAGTTTTTTTTTATACCCTTATTACCCTTTTATAGGATAGGAGGTGTATTAAGTTTTTCACATAGTTTGTAACACGGTGAAATAATAATGGTAGACCCCCAAGACCCTAAGGGCGTATGATCGACACCGAATTCTGAATCGAATAAGCCATGTCCGTCCGTCCGCCAGTCCGTCCATCTGTATGTCACATGTTTTAAGGCCTTAAATTTTGAGCTAGGGTGCTGAAATTTCGTACGTAAGGTCCACGTCATGCGAAGCAGTACAGGTGTAAGAATTTGGAATCCGCCCAAAGACACGTCCACAATCGGTCTAAATGTGCAACTACCTCCAGAGATTTCAAAACTGTGACACGTTTTAAAAGGCTGAAATTTGACATTTAGCAACTCCTAATGAATGTAAGACACAAAAAAGAAGAATTTAATTGGTAAACCTCCTCCAGTGGGCGTGGCATCTATTTTAAGGGTAAATTTTCAAATGCAGTTTACTCAATATTTTTGCTCGAAATTGAAAAAATTTTGAAACATTTTGTTTATACAAGACTTTGGGCCACGCCTACATTTGGAGACAGAAATTGAAGTAAAAACTTGCAATTTTCCAGAAAAAAGTAATTTCGACTGGCCTTGAAATTAATTTAAAAATAAATAAATAAATAGAGTGGCGCAACAGCTCGAGGTGAACCAGGGCCAACTTCTCAACAATGTATGCTGGTGTGTTAATTTCTTTTACATACAAAAGAGCCTAATTTAGGAAAGCATAAAAAAAGTAGAAGGTAAGCTAAACGAGTCTTCAGTCCAGATTTAAGTTTTAAACTCGTATTAAGTTAAGCTCGTATTAAGTTTTTAGCCACGCCCCCTTTTAGGGGTCGATTTTTCAAAAATATTGAATTTGAACCGAAAAATTGCATTCTTACGTACATTTAAGCGTAACTGTGGAAATATCTTTTAATTTATAGTTTGTAATTAGGTGCGGTTGGACCACGCCCCTTTTGAAGTTTGCGATGCTTATAAAATGTCGGACTGTAACTTCTGCGTACATATTGTAGCACTTACTCACTGGTTTATTCTTCCCTTGATAGGGCTAGTCGAAATCCACGTTTTTTCTGGAAAACTATAGGTTTTTATTTAATTCTGCCTCTTAATATGGGCGTGGCTCAAAACTTTGTATGGGCCAACTGTAGAACTAAGCATTTTCTACCTGATATATTAAGTAATCATTTTCCGCTTTAGAACAAAAATATTGAATAAATTGCATTTAAAGGATTACTATTCTAATTGATGCCACGCCCCCAAAGGAAGGTGTGCCGACTTTGTTTTTTTTTATGTCTTATAATTATTAGAAGATGATTAATGTCAAATTTCAGTTTCTCACGACATTTTGCAGTTTTAAAAGCACTTGAGGAAGTTGCACATTTGGACCGATTGTGGACGGAATCAATTTTAATACTTCTATTGCTTCGGATGACGGAGAGCTTACGTACAAAATTTCAGCTTTCTAGCTCAAAATTTTAGTTAATTGATGACACATGGACGGACGGATGGACATGGCTCGTTCGACTCACAATTCGGTTTGGATCATATGCCCTTAAGGTCTTGGGAGTCTTTCGTTATTATTTTTCTATGTTACATTTTCGCCTGTATATGGGGCAATATGGGGACTAATATGGGGCAATCAAACTATGGAATGGGGCATATAAAGTATGCATATACTAAGGAGGTGTGCCGACTTTGTTTTTTTTTTTGTCTTATAATTATTAGAAGATGCTTAATGTCAAATTTCAGTTTCTCACGACATCTTGCAGTTTTAAAAGCACTTGAGGAAGTTGCACATTTGGACCGATTGTGGACGGATTGGATTTCAATACTTGTATTGCTTCGGATGACGGAGAGCTTACGTACAAAATTTCAGCTTTCTAGCTCAAAATTTAAGTCCTTTATAAATTGGTGACATATGGACGGACGGACGGATGGACATGGCTCATTCGACTCACAATTCGGTTTGGATCATATGCCCTTAAGGTCTTGGGGGTCTTTCGTTATTATTTTTCTATGTTACATTTTCGCCTGTATCAAACTAATATGGGGCATATAAAGTATGCATGTACTAAGGTACCTGTAAACTTGATCCTAACGTGTTAAACGCATTTTCGGTGTCCTGTCATAACCGTTAAGGAAAAAGAAATGTAGGTGCTACTTTCATTCCCAATTAAGTGTACGGAGGGAGACGTTTGCGTTTGACATATTCTTAGCAACAATCTGACATTGTTTAATTAAAGCTGTAAATATATCCAGCACATGTTATGCATGTGCGAATCACATATAAATTATAATCTGGAGTGACACTCAAGTAAATGACCACTTATCTATAACTATGTCCATTAAATACCATCTTGAGTCTGTTATATTCGGTGCTGTCCCAAACCAGATGCTACCTCGGCAACTCATTATGCGCATACACTGATGATGTTAACAGACGTTCGAACTTTCCATAAACGTAACGTGTATGTACATAGGTACATGTCTCAGTAAATGCTCAATGGAAATTACTTCATGGCACTGAAAGAAACAATAAGTACATTTTTAATTACACAACCTACCACATCCTTACTTAACCTTTTAATTGCAAAAGGTTAAGTAAGGATGTGGTAGGTTATGTATTCAACTTCAATTACAATATTTTCAACATTCTTATTTTCAAATCAATTTTAGCTCTGGAAGCAAACACTTTTTAAAGGAGTGTGCTTGCGTACATTTTTAAATAAACGTTGTTATTAGACTCCTTAAATTTTCTAGTCCCTGTAAAATCAGTCCCCTTATTATTTAATTACATTTCATATTACCAAAAACAAATCAACTCCCCGTTCTGTAATGTTAGTAAATGTTCTATAATGTTCTATAATGTTAGTAAAGCTGAGCACTACGAAACATTTTTTTGTAGTACATATCTGTTAATATTTTTTATTAAATGTATGAATAAGCATTTCGAAGACCAAAAGCCAGATATGATTATAAATAGTTCAATTAACTAGGATACAAACTTAACATCATAAAATAAAATACGTTGCAAAACTCTGGAGGCCCTTTTTCACATTGTATACGCCTTAGCTCTATTTGCGTCGGCGGCAGTACAGAAAGACTCAAATCGTACCATGTTTTGGACTGTTCAAGTGTTTCAGACAGTATTCTGAAAGAAGAAAGACCTCTTGTTCTTATATGTATACCTATTAACAGCCCATTAACACAATGTTCAGAGCACATATATCCAGAATTTCGCCCTAGTAGATAATGACTTGAAAGTGAGAAAATAAAATAGAAAAGTGAAAATTTGAATCTTTTAGCAGTAAACAAAAAAGAGTAATGTTGGGGAAAATTTATGCAACAACCATTACAATATAAATGTACTGTAAATATCGCATGAGATGCCTAAAATAATGTTCCGTTTTAAGTAGGCAACGATAAAAATGTTGTTTTAAAAATTTCACCTCGGTTGCCCTCTTCAACATCCTAGCATCAGCATGTGATGTAAGTCACTTGTAGTAATTTTATAGCTGATAAGGTTCATAAATTTATGGAGTGTCACTGCAAAATAACCACTATGAGAGGAGTAGGCGGATACTATATAAAAAACGACGAGAAAGAATGTAAGGCTTCCTAACGCACGTGAATATATGTAGGTACATATACATATTTATTTTGAACACATATGCGGGAAATACGACATACATAGTATCCTTGGTCTATTGAGTAGTCTGCTATGATATAATCACGCTTCAGTCAACAACAATTGGGAAGTATGTAAAGAGTTATTTTTATCGATCCTGTTTTTTTTTTATTTTATCTCAGTGAAATATGAGACATTTCGGAATTTGACATAATAAGATTCATTCGCATGTTGTACATTCCACATATTGTACAAGCATAAATCAGAGAAGTCGAGACCAAAGAATATACTCGAGACTGCCAACAAATTTGACCCCATCGACTGTATGGCGCACTCCTATTTTCGGCAGACTCCACGCAATTTCGCTTAGATATTCTTCCCTATTCTTTATTCGCTATTATTTAATTTGTTTAGAGTATTCTCAGTAGTTTTAACAGCACTGTTTTGTATAATCGACGAAAGTCTTTAGCAATATTTTTCCGGTCAATAAGGTCGACAGTTCATATCCGTCTATGACTTACGAGTCACCTTATGGCTATCTCCACGAGTGCCAAAATAGTCGCCAGCGACAGTTGATATCTTCTTCTCTTTATTTAGGTGCGAGGTTATGATCTAAATTTAGGGACCATAACCCTCCCACTCGCGGTTTGAACTGCGCGCCGGTTGGACCTCAACCCGGTTTTGAATCTCTTCATCATTGAGTAAAATCAAAATTTTTTTTCGTTGCATTTGGTGATCCATGAATGGAAACCAAATGAATGGAAACCAAAAATGGAAACCCAGAAACTTAGGGAGGACTGAGATAGATCTAAGGAAGTTTTTCATGAAGTCAAAAAAGCAATAGGGCAATCAACTCATTTCAGCCCTTCAAAGCTTCTGGGGAAGATGGAATATTTCCAGATCTACTTCAAAATCGAATCCCGCAACTGCTACCTGTTTTAACCTATTCAGGGCTAGCTATGCGTGGGGATATATACCAAAAAAATGAAAGGAGGTGGTAGTCAAATATATACCCAAGGCAGCACGTAGACCGTCTGAACTACCTAAATCATATAGACCAGTCAGCCTCTCTGCCTTTTCCTCAAAACTATGGAAAAAATCCTGGACAGACATATCAGAGACGGGGCACTTCAAACCAACCCCCTTCATGAACATCAATATGCTTACCAACCCGGGAAATCGACCTCACACGCATTACAAAACCTTACCACGAGAATTGAGGAGGTAGCGGTCGGTTGCTTCCTCGATATAGACGAAACATTTGACAATACAGAATTCTCACAAATATATAAAGGTATCCAAAACATGGAGATCGACGACACTACATATAAATTGATAAAATGCCTGCTAGAGGACAAAACAATAAAAACCTCATTAGGCAGCACCAGACTCAGTATGATAGCAACGCAAAGGATGCCCCCAGGGATAGGAGTACTCTCACCTCTACTGTGGTCCATCGTCGTGAATGAACTACTGACAATTTTCAGTAATGAGGGTTTCTATGTCTAAGGATATGCAGACGACATAGCTATCCTTATCAAAGGTTAATTCGAAGACACAATCTCGAATCGCCTTCAGAGGGCTCTAAACCTTGTTGTTGAATGATGCACAAAAGTTGGCCTCAAAGTCAATCCCTTCACCAAGAGAAGAAAGCGAGAAAAGCTTAGAAATGCTACACTCTTCGGCGAAACTATAGAGTTCTCAACGGAAGTCAAATATCTAGGAATCACACTAGACGAAAAACTTACATGGAACTCAAACCTTACCAAAACAATTGACAAGGCCGGCTTGTCCTTCTGGACCTGCAAAAGTCTGATTGGCATGTGGGCGTGTCTTTGGGGGATTTCAAAAACTTTTACACTAGTACTGCTTCGCATGACGTAAACCTTAAGCACGAAATTTCAGCATCCTAGCTCAAAAAGGAAAGCCCTAAAATATGTGACATATAGACGGACGGACGGAAATGGCTTATTCGATTCAGAATTCGGTCTCGATCACATGCCCATAAGGTCTTGGGGGTCTACCATTATTATTTTCACCATGTTACAAACTATGTGACAAACTTAATATGCCTCTTATCCTATGAGATGGGGTATAAAAATGAACGTATAATATACAACTAGCCCATATCACGCGATATAATTGATGTTTATTATAACAATTATAACATTGATGTTTATTATTCGATGCGACCGGGAGAAAACAAGGTAATCATACAACTCACGGAGTGATATAGAAATTATAACTTTGTGCAGAAAGATGCATGTTTTTGCGTTTAGATATTGGACCAGAGTGCGTTCTTAAAAGTTATTAAGGTATGAGGATATCCTGTCATATCTTCGAAGCCCGTGAATATATCGCAATGCATAATTTAACGCTACCTGAATCTTAGGCAAAGGGAGAAAATGGGAGTTCGGACGAGATTCTGTCGTATCTCAGTTGACATGAAACTTGCCGTACACTAAAGCTTTCTAAATGGCAGCTTCAAACCAGGCCTTGGGTCCGTCCTTTATAGTTTTATATCTTTTGCTTAATTAAGACTACCTTTTTATTGGCAACAAAGCTGAAATTTAAACAATCCGTCCAGATTCAAGTCACATTGAAGTATTACCATAGAACATTATGTAAAGACAGAGGCCATTTAAATACTTACCTACTTTACCTTTTTTGCGCTTTTTTGTCAAATATATACTAAAATACAATCGATTGATCTGCAGGGAAAATGAAGGAAATATGATTACCTAAGTCATAAATGTTTTACAGCGTTAGAGAGTTAAAATACCAAACAAGTTGCAATGTAAAAAAAAATAATCGACCATAAATTTTTGATGGCATGCTCCTCAGGATGTTTCGGCACCCTTTCCTTAGCTGTATAGATATTGCACGAAGAACATTGAGTTTTCTTAGCCATACCAAATCATTTTCATTTTCTTGAAGGAATTGATAACCAAACCATTAATGACGACACCGAGACTACAGTTTATGATTTGATTACATATTTTGATATAGCAATAAAAAACCTTAGAATACATTTTTGACTTGTGGAAATTATACATCTAGAAACTCATTGGTAACGCTGGTTATTTAAATTAAAAAAAAAAATGACCTGACAAATGAATTTTTTTTAAAGTTCTATTTTAACGTAAGTCAGAACGATTTTCTAGGACCTGTTGTTAAAATATCCGATGTAAACAGATAAATAAGTAGGAAGGAGGACAATATAATTATTATAGGTTTGTAATGATTTCAGAAAATCATTTAAGATAACTTATGATGAAAACCATTCAACCAAAAAACAACTAATTTAGCAGCTTTATCATTATCATTAAAATAACGACCTGCATGTCTTTTCAAGATATAATGAAGAATGGTGGGCATAACAATGAACCCATTTCAATCCTATGGAAAAAGATTAGGGAAATAAGATTAAAAAGCTAAAACGATAAACAAGCCATGAAGCATAAAACATAGAACAAAAAGAAAACTAAACAATCCATTATTCCTTAATGTAGTGTGAGCTTTTTTATTTATCAGAAGTCTAAAGAAAAAAAAAACGGTTAGGGAAATTAGCGAATATTAAATGATTTTAAGTGGGTTGTTTACTAAGGGCTCTCTCTTTACTGTATCCCGCTTCAACCAAAACCGAAAATTTTCCCTAGAGATCCAAGAGAGTTGTTGCATATTCAAAGCATAACAAAGTTAAGTAAAATTTTATTAACTCCAATTAATGGCTAGATGGAAGGAACTTGTCGCAGCGGTTGTTCGGGGCTTCCGACTGTGCGATACTTCTTTCCCTTAGGAACCCTTTTCAATTAGTCAATCAGGATTGTTTGATATTCATTTTTTTTCCCTCAATTAGAACTTTTTTGGGAAGTTGCGGAGGCAAAGAAGCCGTAATTATGTTTGCGAATTAAAATTGAAACTTAACTCATTTTCATGGTTGTGTGTTTAGCTTTTTGTTGCAGTGGATGTGAAACGAACAGCCTTTTGGTTATATGGTGTTTATGTGCACTTCTGCATCGAACAGGGTAAAACGAGCTTATTTTTTTAGTTTTTTAATGACCACGTGAGCAGAAGTGTGAATAAATTGCTTGGTCTTAGGTATAGTAGCGTATACAGGTATTTTTCTGCATCATTTTAGTTATGTGTATCTATCTACAAATGTATAAACGCACAGTTTTCAGGAGAAATTCAAGGAAAACCCCGTTAGATACAGCCAAAAATTCTTCAAACCATTCAATTGTTTAGCTTAAATACGCATTATTGAGAACAAGTACATAAGGGAAAACTCAAGTAAAAATCAGAAGTTTCAGAGGAAACATTCACATCATCAGATTGCGGGTAGCAATGAATAAAGCGTACTTGACGTCAAATAAATTTCTACATGGGTAAACAGGACGTGATTGGAAAAGAAAAATAAAAAGGAAACATCATTTCATATGCAAGAGTAAATTTTTCTATTCTTTGCACTTTCTTGTATTGTTCGTTGATTTTTTCTAAGGTTTTCTTGATTTTTCGTAGATAGGTATATAATATGTGTAGGTATATACATACTTAGGTATTTTATAGAAAATTCTTTGATTTTTGTTATTTGAACGCGCAAACAAAGAAGGTATGGTAAGTGTAAATATCCTGTGCCTCGTAAACATTTTCGCAAAAATCATGCATGCGTGATTTTTGGTACGGTGCCTACCAAAGTAGGAATATATATGCGGGACACATTATGTAAAAATTTTTATTTGTAAACAAATCTGCAATATACAATTGTTGGTTTGCATCTATAAGCTAACATACGGGTTCAAACTTAACTTCAGTTGGTGCCCAGGTTTTATAAAATAGGATAAAAAGGAACAGGGAAAGAAAATCGTTAAAAAAATACGAAAAAAGAAACTAATAGAAGAGTCTTTTTGAGAGAAAACGCAGAAAAAGACGAATTTAACCTCACCTCATCGTCGACTTGTTGCCGATTTATGCCTTTATTATAATTATAAATAGGTACATTTATTATAAATACATGTTTTAAATACATGTATTATAAATACATGGCTTATTATACATGGCCCCTTTATTATTATATATAGCAATTACATCTACATGGATATTACATGACAAATGTTCAGGAGATCTGCAAGGATTGATTCCGGAAAATTCTACTTTTGCACGTTCTACAAGACCGGCTATAAAAGGCACCAAGCACTACACTATTTTAAAACTCCTTCTTCTACTACAAGTAGTACCTACATTTATTCTTTGGTATTCACTCTCAACAGCATTTTTCCAGACACTTTTAATATCCAATTATTTAAAATTAGAATACACAAATATCTCTTAGCGTATCAGGACACTAGTTCAGTGTCACAGGTTCGCCTTTCCCGGGAGGATTTATAACTATTGGGAGGTTCTAATCCGCTTAGGCGAATCGCTACTGGATACCCCATCCCAATTGACCACTCAAGCACCGAATTGCGCCATAAATCTTGGTTGCTAAATTTCAGTTTCTTTTAACTTTCATTATATTAATAATTTGTCAGCTAAGAATCTTCTACTCCTTTTCAATAACATCGGTTTTTGTTCATATTTTTATCAGAAGTGGTATACACATCTTTGCATTTTCATATTAAAAATTTGATTTATACTTAAAAGGGCGTTTTTAAGTTAAAAACGGGCGTGGCGAAAATTTGAATATATTTGAATATATCAATTTGAATATATCAATGATAGCTTACTCACTTATCTGAACATTTTATAGTGCAAGTTTTTTGGATATAAAGCAAATATATCGAGTAAAAACCAATAGAATGTAAATTAAATATGGCCACACCCACATGGTGGCAATTTTGCTTATTTTGAAATGCCAATCACAATGCACTTAAGCGAGGTTCAGTGGGCGGATTTAAAAATTTTTTACACTCGTACTGCTTCGGGACCTAGAAAGAACAGATATTAAGTTTAAAGTTCCTAGCTTAAAATTTAAGGCCAAAAAACTACCGACACACGGACGGACGGACGGATAGACGGACAAGGCTTATAACAAATATTAAAGATGTTACCAATTGCTAAGTTTGCTCCACACAAAGTATTAAGCTTCGCCTACTCTTAAGGGGTCTTTTAGAAAAGAAACTTTTTTTAAGCAAAAATTTTCGCTTTTAACGCATTCTCTCATGACTTTAACGATATTCAAAATAACTGATTTTAGTTTTCAACCCAAACCCATTTTTGCAGGCAATACAAATAATTGAAAGACAGAATATGAGTTCAGACCTTTGCATGGTAAATAAGGTCGGATTTTTAAAAGTTCGTTACAGACGAACACTTGCACTTAAATAAATAGAGTGGCGCAACAGCTCGAGGTGAACCAGGGCCAACTTCTCAACAATGTATGCTGGTGTGTTAATTTCTTTACATACAAGGGGACCTACAATTTATTGCCGAATCTGAACGGCACTTTGAGAAGTTTTTCAAGACAATTAATACTCTTGGAGGGCTTGTCAAACCCTCGCGGAGGTGGGGACCTGAAAAAGAACAAGTCTTTTTTTTTCAGGTGACGATGGCAGGATTCGAACCCAGACCTCCGGCGTAGTAAGCACACACACTAACCACTACGCCACGGCACCCCACGTTTCAATGCCAAATACAATAATTGATTTCACAAAAGTGTTAAATAAGAAGAGATATATATATCTATATATACATAAGATATATCTATACGCCAAGAATGGTTTGTTAATGTTCGATCAATACTAAGAATTACCGTTATTTAAAATTATTTGCTCACATTTTACGCCCTTTATCCCCAAGTACTTCACAATAAGCACAAAACAAAAAAAGAACTTTACGATACTAAGAAGATTTCTTATAAACTTTTTTGAAATGTAAATTTTTGAACTTGTTAACAGAAAAGTCTATATGGATGATAATTTGTGTAGGTAACAAAACTCATACGGACGACTTAATCCAAGTAGATACATACTTGCGCAATTTTTATTTTTGGCGAAAATCAAAAAGTCCGTATCTCAAATAGAACATGCTCAAACCTTAAAAGAAAGATTTTATGAATTCATAGCAAGTTTTCATCGGTCGGTGGTGGGCTAAAAAAACAGAGTTTCACGTCCCAACCACATTATTTGTGAATAAAACGTGTCGAAAGTGTCTTATGAGAGAGTTTCAATTTGTTTTGGCAAACAACAGATATTTGTTGAAAGATGCTTCAGTCAAATAGTGTTGTGTGATTTGTGGTAGGTACATATATATATTGATATGAAGTAAGCATAGTGTTCAGCTGGATTGATTATTTTTCACTACAATAATGTGATTCATGCAATGTATTTATAAGCTGCTTATCTTGTCTTTAAAAAGCGTTTCAGCTTCCTCAAAGCAGAGCAATCTATTTGTGTCCAATTACAAAAGCAAAAGAGGGTAAAAGATTTCACCCTTTTCTTCGTCCGTCCACTTTTACACCTAAGCATGATTTTGTTTAACAAAAATGATAACTTTCACCTAAAATTTGCAGTTTTGGTAAAAAAAAAGTACAAAGAATTCGTTTGAACTTTGGGTTAGCATAATTCATTTCAAGAGACTACATGTAACTTGCTCTGTATTTTTTTTACGTTTTAACGCTATTCTGTTACTCTAATTGAATAACAATTATGTAATAAAAAAAAAACTTTTTGCATTTTTTTATTTTTATAAAACCGAAACTAGCTTAGTAGATCCATTCTGGTACCACATAGATATAGAACAGAAAGTTTTTCGCCTATTCGTTGAACAATTCTTAAGCGTGTTCCGATCACTTAGAGCATTACAGAATAAATTTCCAATGTGAAGATTTTTATACCCCATCCCATAGGATCGGAGGTTGTCACATAGTTTGTAACACGGTGAAATAATAATGGTAGACTCCCAAGATCTTAAGGGCTTATGATCGAGACCGAATTCTGAATCGAATAAGCCATATCCGTCCGTCCGTGCGTCCGTATTTCACATGTTCTTAGGCTTAATTTTGAGCTAGATTTTGAGCTGAAATTTCGTACGTAAGCTATATGTCATGAAGCAGTACAAGTGTGCAACTAGAAGAATAGTAAGACGTCTTAAAAGGCTGAAATTTGGGATTTAGCATCTCCATTTAGCGTCTTCATAAGCGGCAAAATTGAAGAAAAACCTAAAATTTACCAGTAAAACATAATTCCGACTGGCCTTAAGCCTATTACCAGAACGGATTTCACTGCAGATTTCGTTCATACAAAGTTTTCAGCCCGCCCCCGTTTTGAGGTCAATATTTTAAAAAATTTTAATGGTCTGTTTTACGGACTGTAACTTCTGTGTACACACTGTTGCACTTACTCACTGGTATCGGCATAAGTTTACCGTAGGTAAAAGTAAAATTTATTGAATTTTTTATCCTCATATACGAGTGTGTTCCGAATTTTTATTCTTTATTTTCGAAAACGCCAAATATATATGAGTGTCCTGATTCCCAAGGACACCCATATATATATATATATGCTATATATAAACGCTATTCAGAATTGGCAGCCTTGATTAGTTTCTAAGCTATAGACAAAAAAGTTCAAAACCAGTGAGTAAGTGCAATAGTGCGTACCCAAAGTTTTCATCAAAGTTTCATACAAAGTTTTCAGCCCGCCCCCTTTTTGAGGTCAATATTTAAAAAAATTTTAATGGTCTGTTTTACGGACTATAACTTCTGTGTACACACTGTTGCACTTACTCACTGGTATCGGCATAAGTTTACCGTAGGTAAAAGTAAAATTTATTGAATTTTTTTATCCTCATATACGAGTGTGTTCCGAATTTTTATTCTTTATTTTCGAAAACGCCAAAAATATATGGGTGTCCTGATTCCGAAGGACACCCATATATATATAAATGCTATATATTAACGCTATTCAGAATTGGCAGCCTTGATTAGTTTCGAAGCTATAGACAAAAAAGTTCAAAACCAGTGAGTAAGTGCAATAGTGCGTACCCAAGTAGCACACTCTGGAACCGTAAGCATTGATTTATGAATATTGAACGAATAACGCACTCAAAATGCTCTTCAGAAGCACTACTAGTTTTGAAATGTTTCTTAATCGTACCATTGGTTCGCAGCTTATTTACTAAAAAAATTTGGTCATAGAAACTTTTACAGAACCATAAGTATAACTAAAAGTAACTAAAAGTTTGTTTCGTAAACGTGGTGCCATTAAGGTTCCTAGCACTGAATCTATAATTATATTAGCGCTGAGGAGTTAGGTTTTATAGCACAGGTTCTATAGACGTTTCCAGCACCTATTTTATAACACTAGGTTTGATACATCCGAAGTACTACTGTGCACTCTTATATAGCACTTGTGGGATAGATGTCATATAAAAAAAAGTAATTGACAGAAATTGTTGCGATATATTTTAGCTAAATTAAGTTTTTTATCACACAAAAATTTCATTTCTAGAATTTGATTTCAAAAGAATTCTAGAGATTTTTAGAGAATCCTTTTTTGCTATTTTTTCTATGGTCTAGTCGGTCAAATCAGTTATGTTTGGACTCTCTTGGTCCAACAGTTCAAGGATCCGCTCACTGATATGCCCACTTTTTAGGCAGACGTTTTAAAGAAGTCCTGATTAGTGTTTAACACTCTTAAGGTATATACTGCATCCATGGATAAAAATAAAACATACAGTAAAAAACATACGTTTCAATTAATGCCTGCCGTGTCAATAATTACAAATAGTCAAACCACCTATAGGAGGGAGCAGAAACTAAAGTATAGCAGAAAAGATAAGAGTGTGATGGTTACTCTAAGTGAATTAGCGCCTTATTTGACAAAAAAGCACAAAACCTTATAAAAGTTCTACATGAAGCTAGAAAGTGCTAAATAGAACCCAAAGTTTCGAAAAGGTAACGCAGAACACCTCATGTGTTTTAATGGTGCTATGTGAGCTCTACATAAAACCTTGCATTCTTTATTGAATGCTATATTTAATATTTCAAGAAGCGCATTGTTTATTTGCATCCTATTTCAATAAATCATTTGAAGAAATTAAATGCATTAATTTCATGAGAAGAGCTGTGTTCATGACAAGAGCTGTGTTACTTGGGTATGTAATAGCTTCGCTCCTTCTGTAACGGACCGCGGTATACCCTTTTCCTATTCCTATTCTCCTTTCCATTCCTATCTCTCTTCTATTCGTATTTTTTCTTGTTTTCGATCCCCGTCTCGTTACCATTCTTGCATGACTTTAAATAGAAAAAAAAGGTATTCCTTTTAAGTTTATGTTAATTTTTTTTAAACTGCATGTACAATTCCTTTAACCTAAAATCAATATTAGCAGAGAAATATCCAAGTTCATAATAAATTTCCAAACTCAATTATTTTTTGAAAATGACCTCTAAAGATGGACGTGGCCAAAAACTTTGTATAAGCGAAAGCTAAAATAATGTCCGGTTCTTTTTGTGTGCTAAATTTTCTTTCTATTCTTTCCTAAGTAAAGCTAAGAAGCAGTCGAAATCCATGTTTTTCTGGAAATTTATAGGTTTTTATTGAATTCAGCCTCTAAATGAGGGCGTTGCCTAAGTTTTTGTATGAACCAAATGTAGATCAAAGTATTTTCTTTATATTTATTAAGTAAAAATTTTCCAATTTTGAACAAAATATATAAAAAATAAATTGCATTTGAAGGTTTACTTTTTAAATCGATGCCACGCCCAATCTTATAATCATTAGGAGACGCTTAATGTAAAATTTCAGCTTTTTACGACATCTTACAGTTTTGAAAGCACTGGAGGTAGTTCCACATTTAGACCAATTGGTGGCGTGTCTGTGGGCGGAATCGAAAAATTTTAACATTTGTATTGCTTCGGACGACAAAGAGCCTACGTATAAAATTTCAGCTTTCTAGCTAAAAAATTAAGGTCTTAAAATTGGTGACATACGGACGGACAGACGGACGGGCATGACTCGTTAAACTCAGAATTCGGTCTCGATCATATTATGACCTTAAGGTCATGGGGGTCCATCGCTATTATTTCTCTATGTAACATGTAGAAAATGCAACGTTAACATAACCGTAAAAGGGCAACTGGGTATAAACTTTGTACCGATTAAACTTTGATTGGTGACCCTCGGTACAGGTTTATACCTTCACTGGTTTCCCAGACCCCTCCCACCCAAACGGGTAGTCATCATTTAGGTCCTCGGGCTGGTAGCTCCGGTCTTACTAGTGGTATCACAATGGACCTCCTTTGGTCTAAGTACGACCTATACGACTCCCTGTTCAAAAGTGAACAATTTTTGTCATTATCATTGTCAATGTTTTGACATCGACATAAAAAAAAAAACTACTCGTAGAGGGGCGCTGATTCACAAAGAGGTGAAGCCGTGAAAAACATTTATTGCCCGAGTCGGGATTTGAGCACGATAAATCTTGCACAGTAACCCAATAACTTATAGCTATACATAATTCCTAATTTTTATATGCTTTCTTATTGAAGGTTTTAAATTTTATTACTGTAGACTGCATGTGACTGAAGCTGTTTTTATGTCAAAGCTGCGTCCATAGTGGTCCCTCGCCTACTTTTAAGGCTGCCACTAAAATCCATCCAGCATAGCACCTTTACCTACGGCTACGTACCTATAAATGCTAAAGGATTATCGCAAGTTAGAGCTTTTGAGTGAGCAAACCTGACTTAAGAAATGTGAAAAAAAAAATTGTACAAATATTGAATCTTAACGTTGATTGAACTTATTTAATATTTCGTCAGATATTTTGGTTTTTGGCTTTTTTTAAGTGCTAGCACTATTGCGCTGATGTAGTGTATGGAGAATAAATTTTTGCAACGTTGTCAGTGAAGTTGAAATAGTCTTACGCCATATATTTTACGTTTTACAAAATGCATATTTGCATCTGTTGTATGGAGCCAAAAAAAAACTGGGACACACTGCATGAAGGATTTGTTCATCTTCTCTGTGGCGCGAATTCAAGCACTCAATGACATTATGTAGCATACCCGCGCAGTGGGTGTTTCCGTGGCGTTTTGGCACCACAAGGATTTCATGGTTGCAGATATTTTTCCAATTCACTTCCAGTCGTAGCCTGTGTACTTCTATTTCATTTAGCTACCTCTTTTTCACGCACATCTATATATAAAAAGATTGTATACATAGACTTGTAAATATGTACATTAAACAAAATTGTGCAGAACTTGCTTTAGTATTGCTTGTTGGCATCCCTAGAAGTGGGCATTGATATAGTTATGCACACCACGGTAGGCGTATGTTTTATTTTGGATGACTTCTTTAATTTGTTTCTGAGTGTATTCTGCTTTGTTTATGGGAGATAATTGGCGCCGCCGCCCGGTCGTAGACTCTGTGTATTGTAACAAAAACAACTTGTACACTTAAATTGTTCACCCTATTATATAAAAAAATCTAAGAAAAATGCAAACGAATGTGGCAATGATCATGTTGTGCTTTATTTTGCAGGCTTATTTTCAGTGTCCATATCATAATCTTGAAATAAAAACCGATTACAATATAAATTGGCATAAATTTTGGTTTCCTTAATAATTAAACCTAATACCTACCTAGTTGGACAGGTATGAGGTAGGTATATACTTGATATATGAATATTGGAAAAAAATATCACCTCTTTTAATATCCCTCCATTTTCCAGCTGGCCGCCTGTCCGTTCTTCCTCTAATCAGGCTTCCGGCCCATGGAGGGATTCTACCTGGTTCACCGTAGCCTTACGTCCTCTCATCTAGATCCTGTGCACGCTGCTTTTAGTTATCCAGACCAAGCGCTCTGTCATCCGCGATGGCCTCAAACCTCCTCAAAACGATAATCTACATCCATTGTGGTGAAGCGCATAGAGTTCGCAGTTGTATCTTCGCTCCTATATACGCAGTACGCTCTCTGCGCATAATATGCCTCGAAGTTGCTGATATGAAATAGAAATTTGTAATTGTCCGTAGTGTAATAGAAAAAAATTTCACCCGAAAATTAGTCAAGCCCACATTTTTTTTTAAATTGTAGAATACAATAATTCCAAATCTTTCGATAGTGCTCTAATAACAATGGATCCCGCAGTTTTTGTATGAAAATTGGGTTTCACTCAATTTCTTTCAAACCTAGTGCAAAACGTTAGTCAAATCATTCTGATCAATTATCTTCAAGGGCGCAAAAAATAAATTATGGTAGGATTTCGAGTTATCGGTTGCCGAAGGTGGAGACTATTTAAATGCTGAAGCTTATTGGACTTAGTAACATAAGTTTATAAGTGATCCAAAAAGCAGGGGCGTGGTGACAAAATACTGTATTTAACCTATTTTACTATTTTTTCGTTTATAACACACGAAAATCGAACCATAACTTTTTTTATTACGGCTGTCGCGCCGGCGCGTCGGCCGCTTCTACCTGTTAGAGCCAAAACAATAAAACTGCAGTTTTTATTTTTGAAATACAAGGTACCTACCTATATTTTTCATAAACGAAACGATTTAATAAATATCTTGGAATATAATCGATTGATACTATCGATCGAAAATTATGTTCCGTGTGCGAAGTAACTGTTTTGTTTGTGATAGGCAAATGAACCGGGCGAGCATCCATATTAGCCTACCAGAAGCGGCTCAAAAAAAAGAAGTGGCGACTGCTCGTCGAAATGAGGCCGGTCCGGATCCGCTCCCTGTCGGAGAAGACACTCGCCTTTGCTTACAGTGTAATGTTTCCATCATGGAAGAATTAAGATTCAATGAATAATGACCCTGAATGTTTATGATTTAATGTGTTAACCCAGACGTCTTCTCATACATGCTTCATTTGCAACCAGGCTGGTAACTTACAAAGATTGTCTCTTGGCACAAAAATAGATATTTTTGTGAACCGCAATATATATACAAGTGAAAACACTAAAACATGTAATATCCATTTTAATGACAAGTGATTGGTCCTCGATGTTTTAATGCCTGGTTTGAGATTTGTTGATCGTCCGTACAGAGTGAACGCAATATATATGCAAGTGAAAACACTAAAACATGTAATATCCATTTTAATGACAAGTGATTGGTCCTCGATGTTTTAACGCCTGGTTTGAGATTTGTTGATCGTCCATACAGAGTGAACGGCCGTGAAATACATAGGCCGATTTATCCAGAATTAACGCGATTTTGCCAAAAAAGCTAAGGACCATCCTTTCGTCGACGAAAACAATTTCACAGAGGCAGACTTTGTGGTTTTTTCACATATTACTAAAGAGCAATTTCGTGACTTACATGAACATTACGATTCGGTTCTAGTTATTGGTCACCACATGTACATTATATATAGAAAAGAAGGATCTATCTTCTTTTTTAAATATTCTTCACGCCAAGACGTTAGTAACAAAATAGCATTGGTCAGACGATCCCTAGCTGCACGATTTGTACCTCTGAGTATTGGCTGAACGCACTTACCCGACAGGAGTATTTTAAAAATCACGTTATAGAGTTTTCGAACACCCTGCTCCTGCTGAACCTGGACCCCAATGCTGCTCGTTATTAGCTATATGTATATTTATGTTTTATTAATGTATATTTTTATATACATATATATATATATGTTGATGATAATAGGGTAAATTGATCACATACATATTTACATGTTTGAGCGTACATATGAATTTATGTTAGTAAATGAAAGCCAAATAAGTCTTTCACAGCATTAATAAAGAATTCATCTTCGGCAACCGATAACTCGAAATCCTATCATTATTTTTTTTTTGCGCCCTTGAAGACATTTGATCAAAATAATTTGACCAACGTTTTGTACTAGGTTTGAAAGAAATTGAGTAAAATCCAATTTTTATACAAAAACTGCGGGCTCCTTTCGAACTCGATCAATCAGTTGCTTATGAGAGAATTTATATTCATCGGAATATTCATTTACTGATCGCTGATGAAGGAAACGCTCTCAAAAATGAAATAAGGCCCTAAAAAAAGGTATACAAAAAGCATCAAGCAGAACTTTTTAAATTGGAGTGTTATTTAATTTTTTGGGGTCTATAGTTTATAACGCAGTGAAATAATCACCTAAGCCCCTAAGACCTTTTAGAGACATGATCAAGGCCGACAGTAGAGTCGATAAGGCCATGTCCGTCTGTCCGTCCGTTACTATTTATCAAGGTCTTTAAAACTAAGCTAGATAGAGAGGATGAAATATTACCGCGCAAGCCATTGACGAAATCTTGCACTATCACTTGTTTCCATTGTTTTTTACGAACGGATACACAATAGATATGATTAATAAATTATTATACAAAATGAGAAGAAACATGCAAAAACGACAACAACAACGAGTCACCAAACCCAAGGTACACATCAATTGAATACACCACCATCCTCCCTGAAATTCTAAAAAACGAATTCAAAAACTTAATCGGTATAAAAATATGTTTCCGCACTAACAATAATATACACAAAATATTACAATTCTGCCCAGGCGTATACAGAATAACATGCGGCGATTGCAACAAATACTATATTGGACAGACTGGCAGAACTTTTCACGACCGTTTTAGCGAACATAAACCAAAACAAGGCACAAAGTCAAATTACGCTTTACATTTAATCGACAATCAGCACAATTTTACGAGCTTCGACGTAAACCTCTCCCCCATGCATAATGCAAGAAAGGGAGGCTTATGGACACGTTAGAGGAGTACGAAATATACAAATCATACAAAGTAGAACAAGACAGATTACTTAACGACAAATTAACTTTGAAAGGTAAAAGCTAGCCCACTGTTTGACACGGCACTATACACATTCATACCAGCAGCAACAGAAAGATAAACGAAGACAACAGTCGACGATACTCTACGACGCGATAATACAGCATAATTTTATTTATTTTATTTTATTTATTTATATTATTTATTTCATTAATTAATCGCTGTACAAATGAGTTACATAACATCTTGGCTTGCACAGATTAAAGTTAAGGAGTTTACATATAAGGATTGTGAATATACAAGAATAATAAGGAATGTACTTTACTGGTAGGTAGGAAAGTGGCTTTTTACATGCACTTAGGCCAAAAAGTAGGCCCATTGTACCGCCACGTGGGTATATTACCAAGGGAGTAGGTTGGCGTGAATTCGATGAATTTTTGTAGCTTTTTGACTGGTGTTTTACTAAGGTCGCTTAGGCAGTCGTAGAAGTAGGAGCCTAGTATAAATTTCCTGTACGACGCGAGTGCCGGGCAGCAACAGAGAAGGTGTTGTACACTTTCTTCCTCTTCCTCATCTAGGCAGCTTCTACAGAAGTCATTTGAGAATAGACCTAGTCTTTTTGCGTGAAGACCTAATAGGCAGTGTCCGGTGATAATTTCCACTGCAGTGCTAATTTTGGATCTCTTTAACGAGATCAAGCTATCTGATCTTTATGGATCGAGGCAAGGCCAGATTTGCTTGGAGGTTAAGCAAGTGGTGCCTGTCCTCCATCTGGCTTTAGTTTCTTGTATGCTGTGATTTTTGAGCTGTAATTTGAAGGTAGCTAGGGGAATACCTATGTTACAGGAGATTTCATCTTCTGGCAGTCTAGTGGCGTTCTTAGCGAGTTTATCAGCCTCACAGTTTCCCATGATGTCTCTCTCGCTGTACAAATGAGTTTATCAGAAGCATCTTGGCTCGCACAGGTTAAAATTATATATTTACTTGATTAAAAATGAAAAACCTTAAATTTGTTAATTAAAAAAAAATAATAATAATAATGGCCTTAATAAAGTAAGCCAAAAAAAAATTAAAAAATGAAAAACAAAGTTAACACAGAATTTAAAATTTAGTATTTGAGGATGCATAAGAGAAATAAGAAAAATAAAAGAAAAAGAATAGAATTGAAGAATAAAAGATATGAATAAAGAAATATGAAGCAGACAGGAGAAGAAAAAACAAAAGAGGAATACGCTAATCATGTGATTAAGCCGCCGCGGAAAAATGCTCAAAGAGTAGTTTTTTAAACGAGTTTGTGACTATGACCTGGCACCCAGCACAGGCAGATGTGAAACTGTTCGGACATCTCATCAAGAGATGTGCAACAGTTAATAACTAATTTAGAGTTTATAGAGATCGATGTCAGGGATTTGATTGCAGCCTGGCTATCCGTAAAGATACAGATATAGCGGGCGGATATCACGTTCCACTTTAGCCAGGACAGGGCTTCACTAATTGCCATTATTTCTGCTTGGAAGACGCTGCATTGGTTGGGTATGGTGGCGTTACCAAAAGGTATATTACCGCCGTACCACAGGTCTCTGTTCGGAATCCGGGTTTCGAAGTCTTTCTCTGGGCAATATGAAGGTGAAGTGTAATCCAAATTCGTGGAGGTGAGATGCTGTTTGTTTATAATATTGGCATGTCCGTAAACGTAATCACGCCATTGGGAGCATGCTTTAAGTCGAATTGCGCAGTTGGTAGCTGTTTGCTTACCAAAAATGTCTAAGGGGGTAAGGTTCAATAGGATTTCGAGCGCATCCGTAGGAGTGGTTCTCAGGTTCTCACTAATACAGATACATGCTTGCCTTTGTACCTTTCTTAAAACATTGAGATGTGTGCCGACGTTGAGTATGGGCCACCATACTGCTACGCCGTATAGAAGGATTGGTCTAATCACAGCTGTGAAGAGCAAATGCGTCATGTGAGGTTGTAGTCCCCATTTATGCCCAATGGCTTTTTTGCTCAGATAAAGGGCCATGATGGCTTTCCTTGCTCTTTCGGCTGTATTGAGCTTCCAGCTTAGTCTATTGTCCAAAATAAGGCCAAGGTACTTTGCCTTATTTGAAAACGATAGGCTGGTGCCATTTAAGGTGGGAGGGGCAATGCGGGGGATTTTGTATTTTTTAGTGAAGAGTACAATTTCGGTCTTTTGTGCATTAACACTCAGACCATTGTCAGTCGTCCATTTGTGGAGGAGAGTAAGGGCATGTTGCATTAAGTCTCTCAGTACTTGGGGATATTTCCCCGAGAAGGCAATGGCTACATAATCCGCGTAGGCAATCGTTTTACCGCCCGCTCTTTTTAGTATAAGTAGCAGCTTATTCACCGCTATATTCCAGAGAAGAGGTGATAGTACTCCCCCTTGAGGTGTACCTCTTCTGGTCGAGCTTTTCAAGGAAGCGTGACCTAAAGTGGCATTAGTTACTCTACTAGTAAGTTGTTGTTTTATTAATGCTACTAGTCCCGCCTCTATGTTTAACTCTTCCAGTGCTTTCCGGATTCCGCGCGGATGGATGTAGTTGAAAGCGCCTGCTATGTCTACAAAAGCAACCATCGTATATTCTTTTTGGTTGAATGATTTCTCAATAAATCGCACTAGTGTGTGGAGAGCCATTTCAACGGATCTTCCTTTGCTGTACGCATGTTGAGATAGAGAAAGTTTAGACGGGTCTATAATTGATCTTAGATGGAGATCAATGAGCCTTTCTAATGTTTTAAGTAGAAATGATGATAAGCTGATAGGTCTTAGATCATTGGGATAAACCTGGGAACTTTAACACGCCTTGGGGATAAAGACCACTTTGATTTGCTTCCATCTTGTGGGGATATAGCACAAAGAAAGTCAGCCTTTAAACGTTTGTTGAAGCTCGGCTGGTATTATGCCGTCAAGTCCTGGTGACTTGTAGGGACTGAAGCTATTTATAGCCCACATGATCTTATGACGCGTTATCAGAGAGCTCGGATTTCTAATAGGCGTAGCCCTTGCTTGGCTTGGACTTGGGCAGTCTGGTGAGTGCCCCGGGAAATGGGCCTTTAACAGTTTTAAGGATTCTTCATTGGATAATGTCCACGTATCATCTGCCTTTTTGAGAAAGCTATAGACATTGGGACCGGTTGAGAGAACTTTTCGGAGCCTGGATGCTTCCGCGGATTGTTTAATCTTTTCGCAGAATTTCTTCCACGTGGACCTTTTTGCTTTCCTAAGTTCAGTTTTAAAAGATATGAGAGATTCTTTATAGGAGTCCCAGTCTTAAGTCTCTCCTGTACTCCTTGCCTTATTAAACTTCCTTCTGCAAGTCTTCCTAAGGTTGTTTAAGTCCTCATTCCACCAACGCGGTTGTGGCGTCTTGTCAGGTTTTTTCAGTGGACAAGCTATTTCCATCGCCTTATTATGGGTATTCGTAATCACATCTACCAGGTTGTCTAACTCCCTGGTATTGTGAGGTGTTGCAGGAGGTTGACTGGGCAAGGAAAGAGAGTAGATACACTTATAAAGGGGCCATATCGATTTTCTGTAATTCCTATATCTTGCTTGCGGTTGCGAGCAGCCATTTAGGTCAAAACATAGGTATCTGTGGTCTGAGAAGGACTGAGTTTTAGAAACCCTCCAGTTTGTTATAACTTGACATAGATTGTTCGAGATAAGAGTGAGATCTATAACTTCTTGGCGATTTCTTATGATGAAGGTGGGGTCATCGGCCTTGTTGCAAATCTCTAGGTTGTTCAGAAGGATGAAGTTAAGTAGTGACTCACCTCTATTATTAGCCTCATATATCGCACCCAAGTATGAGGCTTGCTCCTTTGATGAGGGCAAGTCTAGCTGTTTCCTCTATGCTTTCCGGGGAGATGATTCCATTGTAGGGCATATACGAGGATGCAATCCAGTATTTAGAGTTTTCTAGCTCTAGGCAAACCGTAGTTTGGTCTAGATTAGATAGGCTAGGAAGAAGAGAGACTTTAAGATTTTTCTTTGCTAAACAACAAGTTCTTGGTTTACATGCGTTTCTTGTGTATAGTAGTTCGTAGTTGGAGGTCCTGAGTCCATTTACCTGGTCTTTGACGACCCAGGGTTCCTGGATTAGGACAATGTCTTCTCCGCTTGTTGTTAGGCGGAGAATTAGATGGTAGGAGGCTGTTTTCGAGTGGTTCAGGTTAATCTGGAGGAACTTTTACATTCTCAGATGCCTCAACCACCGTGATGTCGGCCTCGCCGGAGGTCTATCTCCTACGAGGATTCCAGTAGCTCGCTTTCTATATCGCTGGGAATGTCATCGATTCCCTCCCCGGAGTCTGACACGTGGTCTATCTCCTGCAAGGGTTTCAGGAAGTTTTGCCCTTCTTCCATTACCGTATCTGGATCTAGCTCCAGAGTCAGGAGTGAAGAGGACAAGTCAGAAACACTCTCCGAACTTGGTGTTATACACGTCTCCGAGGGTGCAGAGATGTTAGATTCTGGGACAGTAGGGTTCGTGACCTTTTCTCTGGCCTCTTCTGAGGTGGTCGGCGCAGATAGGTCACTCTCCGTCCTGTAGATTTTTAGCGGCACCTTCCCAAAGCCGAAACTGATTTTATGGTCGGATTTTTCCAGAGGCGCCAGAGATTTCTCGTTAATCACAAAAACTGCAATTCTGTAGGATTCCTTGGGCTCCTCTAGTGTGCCGATTTTCCTGTCTCTAGTCTTCAACCCTGGGTTGCATGCCTTTATCAGTCTTAAAATCGACTTCGGATGCTATGGTTCGATGGGAAGGCAGATGCGCGTTCTTTGCCTGTTAGGGATCTGGTCCACTGACAGAACTTCCAGGCGTGCACCCGGCCAGAGCTCTCCTATCCTCGGGATCGCCTGTTTAAGAAGGTCGAGTGACCATTGGTCAGCGCAGGCAAGTAGTTTGACGTGTCCTTCGTACCAGCCAGCATCTTCGCAATTTGGCGCTTTATCCGGATAGTCATCCAGAAGGCCTAGTAGAGTGCTGGCAAGTCTAGCTTCCAGCTTTCTCCATTTGTCCAACGGGATACTTCCATCCGGGTCCGCTTTATCAACAATTGCGGCGATGATGCGGTCCTTAAACATGTCGCTGTACTGCCTCGCTTGAATTGAGGTAGAAGTCGACGTAGAAGCAGAAGATTTCTTTGCTTTCTTTGGAGCAGGGGTGGATGTTTCCTCCAAGGATCTGTTGCGCTTCGCAGATTTGGACGTAATCGGGTTCGTAGTTCCTTGAGTTTTGACCTTAGTGGCCCACTCGAAGGAACTCTTCTGCTTCTGTGACCATTTCTCAGAGGGAATGTTGGTCAGTTTTTGCAGGACTTTTTTAGCTTGTGCTTGTGACAAAGGTGGGATTTTGTTCCGTGCTGGAAAGTTGGCATGGTTTAACTGTTTCATTGTCTTTTCCAGCAGGTCTTTGGACAGTATCCGTAACAGTGAATGTTGCAGCAGGTCTTTGGATATGGGTGCCCATAACACTGCTTTCTGGCATTGGGGTTTCAACAGTACTTTCCCGACAGTGGTCCAGAAAGTTGTTGCTTGTAGTCTTGTGCCGGGCTGGATTGCCGCGGTTTGAGCTGTCGCTACGCTAGGAGTTAACTTGAGAGGCCTAATCGTGTCCGAGTTAGACAGAAACCGTTTCTCCTGTAAGAGATCCCAGTTTGGTGGTGGAGAGTTTGGGGCCCTGACCATCTTGCTGGGATTCGGAGAGTTTGGTACTGGGTTTGTCTTGATAGTACCAACTTGCCGTTTTCCGGTTTCTTTGTTTTGTGTTTTTGAGAGGTGGGTGTTTGAGAGGAACTTAGGAAGGAATTGGGAGGGTGGGGAGGAGGTGTTTAACTAGGTTCCGCGGGGTCATAAGTCCCGTCACTTCACTTTAGCGGATCTTCTCAAATTTCATACTTTGTCTGCACAAAATAAGAACCAAGCAACGCTGCAAGTTTCAGTTTCCTAGCTCAGTTTTAAAGACCTAAAAACTGCATACATACAGACAAACGGACAGACGGACAAGCGAACAGACGGACAGACGGACAGACGGACAGACGGACAGACGGACAGACGGACAGACGGACAGACGGACAGACGGACAGACGGACAGACGGACAGACGGACAGACGGACAGACGGACAGACGGACAGACGGACAGACGGACAGACGGACAGACGGACAGACGGACAGACGGACAGACGGACAGACGGACAGACGGACAGACGGACAGACGGACAGACGGACAGACGGACAGACGGACAGACGGACAGACGGACAGACGGACAGACGGACAGACGGACAGACGGACAGACGGACAGACGGACAGACGGACAGACGGACAGACGGACGGAAGGACGGACATGGCTTGAACGACTCACCTGTTGGTCTTGATAATATGTATCTCTAAAAGGTCTTAGGGGTCTACGGTGATTATTTCACTGTGTTACAAACTATGCATTAAAATTAATATTCCCTCGGTCGGGTATAAAAAAGATCAAAAATGGTCTTTACCCTAGTTGATAACAAACGTATGTATGTTTCGCTGAGCAGTCTTGGCCGATGCTCTTCAGTGGGAAAAGCCAAAGTTTAGCCCAATAAAAACCATGATTTATTTATTCAATTATTATAGACCATTTTTCTAATATTTTACAAACAAGGTGTGTTACCCCACACACTTAAAAAATATAAATAGGTTATAATGAAATATCGAAAATATCCTGAGTAGACAATTTTATTTGGTGTTGGTTTACATTTGAAGATTAAAGATTTTCGAATATGTCTTATCTTTTGCCAATTAAAAGTTTAATTCTTATGAAGACGATATAAGTGATGTTATTGGCAAGATATTTTTGACAAAGCTCAAACACATAGCTATATGCTCACCGCTAAAAACATTAGAAAGGAGACTTAAAAGAGAAGCATTTCAATGAGAAAAAACAAAAAATTGAAATCTAGAGGAAATCACAAAAAATGCCGGGGGTGATATTTGTATCAATCAACGTCTACGGGTTAGTCTATGATATCAAGGAGCATCTCTTATTTCAGTGACGGGCCTTTATACGAGCACATGAAGGAGAGAAGCACCACTGGGTTTTGTTGAGGATATCTTTGAGTGACTTACCCCCTACTTCACAGAGGAATCTCAATCTAGTAATCTTTATCATTATTTGCGTAAGATGTTCAAAGAAATCCTTTAAGGGCATTCTGTGCTTCAGCGTTGAAGTCGTAAGCCGGCGCAGGTGCGATAGACGTACCGACCTTTTTCCTGATGCTATTGAACCATTCTTCTTTATCTACACACGTATTTTGTGCGACCGTAACAATGTTTTCTTTTTGCCTAGGTATTTGTTTTTTTCTAATTTGGCTTTTATTTACATTTTGCTTACTCAATTCCTTTTCAAAAACCTTTCTGTTTCGTGCTGGCGCGTGTGTTCTTCAGTTTTACTACTAATGTCGAACCTATACTCGTATAGCTAAGCGCCCTCATTGTAATTCGAAATCAATAGAGTATGACAAACTGTGATTTTCTCATTATTGCTATGAATTTTTTTAAGCACGTTTAATTTAAACTAAGAGAAATAATTTTTCACTTTCTAAGAAAACCTATGTTAATAGGTTATTCAGCAAAGGCATTTTGTCGTATTGCCACAAGCATATTATATAACATCCTTAACTTTAATTATATAACATATAAATATACTTACTTGTTTTGCTCTTCAAACTATAAAACTAACTAAAGTACCTACATGTAAACTTACATAAAACATAATGTTATATGAACAATCACTCAACTTATCAACAAATACTCTTTATATAGCCATTGCATTTTTATGCCCATCCCATGTGATTTTATTAAGATTATCACAAAGTCTAGTAGCACTGTGAAATTAAAGTGGTAGTCCCCAACACCTTAAGGCCTATCGACCACGGCTACATGAAATTAGGCCCCAATAAAAAATGGCCCCAAACTAAAAATTAAAAATAGCCCCAAAAATTTACATGTAAGGCAACAACAACAAAAAATCATCGAATTGGAGCCATTTTTCAAAAATCACGCCAAAAAGTTTGGGTTGATTTTTCATTTTTAAAATCGTGCTAAAACCCGTGCTATCCATCATAATAATTTGGGATCGAATTATCTGATAAGCACTCGGTATAAGGGATGGTGACAATAAAGATAGAGCCATAATAACTTTAGTCTAGCTCAGTAATTGCGAAAGTCATTGACAATTTAAGCCTAGCGCATTGTTTACTAGTTTTGTTTAAGAACTATTTCTACTTGTTTACCTACATGTTTCTTGATGATCTAAGAGTTTTTTCATAATGAAAAATAGCCCCAAACTTTTTCATAAATTAAAAATGAAAAAGGTCCAAAAAAATATGAAAAATAGCCCCAATTTCCAGGTCTATGCATTTTTTTTTGTTGTTGTTGTTTTCCTTGTAAATTTTTGGGGCAATTTTTCATTTTCGATTTGAAATAAATTTTTGTTGGGATTCATGTCTGTACAACTTTCTGATATTTGGGGCCATTTGTCATGAATTTTGGGACTTTTGTAATTGGGCCTATTTTTCATTTTCAGTTTGGGGCCATTTTTCATTGGGGCCTAATTTTATCTAGCCATCGCCCACATGACACTTTCAGTTGCGAATTGTTTGATTGCCTGAGTGAGGTGCTATACAAATACAAAAAAAAACAAAAAAGAAATGCAATACAAAAAAATATTTTCTTTCGTCAAACATTTTAAAAAGGGAAACGTAGCACGAAATTTCGCATCATACCTTCTTTGAAAAAGTGGTTGACGGTCGTTGCAACCTTTGCAAATGTTTGTAACTCACGGGATTAAAGGCATGTGCGCCCACTAACAACTCCATCATAGCTGAAAATTCTTTAACGTGTGTGTGTGCCAACAACCCAAGCTGCCTTAAGTGCGAAGAGGTATGCGCGATATATTATTGCTGTTGATTCTTAAAGCTAGAATCGCAATGTTGCGTTGCTGCGTGCGTACGTCAATGGCCTTTGCCATGCGTTGCCAAAACTTTACGATACTTTACGTCAAAATACGCACGCAGCAAATTTGCAAAACAAAATGCCGCTTTGGTTTTTGGGGTGGGAAATTGTAAAGTATCACCTCAATCATATTCAATTTCTGTTGAAAGATATTTGCAAAAGAACGAGCAGAAAAGATGCTTTTTAAAAACGAACCAAGTTGCCTAGCAAAGAAAATGAAATTATTTCTGTTTATTCCATCACAAATATATCCAAAGTGGTGCACTCGTGGCTTTGTGCATGCTAAAAACCAACATCTTGCGAGTTATCCCGACAAACTGAAATAATACCGAAAAAAATCACATTCTCTACTCAAACCTCTCTACTCTGCGCAAACCTGTTTTTTTTTTTATTCTTACAAGAAACAGAAACAACCCTTTTTCGTCCCCACAACCTACTGACGACAAGAGAAATGTATACTCACTCACCACACAATGAATGAGCATGAGGTTGTTCAACGGACGCAAAAGTAGAAAGTAGATCTACTTTTGCGTTTTAAATGCGTCTACGATATTTACGGTCAAACGTGGGGTGAAGTTTGAAGTTTTGAAGTAACATTTCGTTTTGCCCCATATGCGCCCATTGTTTCTACTCTGCTTGTCATCGAACGCACGCGGCAACGCAACATTGCGTTTTGGACTTAACATAACCCTGGAGTGCGAAAAGAAAATTAAACAAACCATTTTTTTTCTGAAGACAGTGTGAACGTGAAGTGCAAAAGAGAACATGATTGTTTCTCTGGTGAAATTTGAAATAAGGATAGAACATTTTGCCTTTCGTACTGGGCTAATAAATGCATTATCTCCTTCTTTTCAAGGGAACAGTATTGGTGCTATTTCGCGGACAAAGTGGCGAAAGCAAAGAAGAGTGAAATATCACGTATGTGTTTGTGTGTACATTCAAAGAATTGAAAGAGTTGCTGCTTTCTTCAATCGTGATTCAACGGTTTGGTTGTCAACTAGTTGTATGTGGGGCTTATCGCCCACATGCAATTAGATGACAACCAAACCGTGTAAGGGCATTATGATAAAGACCGAATCATGAGTGAAATAAGCTATGTCTGTCCGTCTGTCTGTGTGTCACATGTTTTCAAGGCTTACATTATGAGCTAGAGAGTTTAAATTTAACGAATGGGGTCCTGTCATACAAGTGCTTAAATTTTTCATATCCGCCCGCAGATACGCCCATAATCGTTCTAAATGTGCAACTACTAACTCCAGTGCTTCAAAGATGTATGAAGGCTGACATTTAAGATTTAACATCTCCTGGTGATTGTCAGATATGCGCTTGTGGGCGTGGCATCGATTGTATTTTATTCAGTGTCTTTTTTATACCTATAAAGCTGAAATTTTATACGTAGGCTCTCTGTCATCCGAAGCAATACAAGTGTTAAAATTTTTCGAATCTGCACACAATCAGTCTAAATGTGCAACTACCTCCAGTGCTTTTTTTCAAAATTGTAAGACGTCGTGAAAATTAACTGAAATTTGACATTTAGCATGTCCTTCTTCTTCTTTTTTATTTAGGCGCGAGGTTACAATCTGATGTAATGGATTATTACATGCCACTCTACTGCATTCCTAATGGTCCGCTTGTGGGGTACGCCGATTTGACCTCAGAATATACCGGCAGGCCACCCGGTTTTGGATCTCTTCGTCACTGAGCCCAAATAAATGCTGTTGTCGTTGCATTTGTGTGATCCGTGAAAGTTTAGGAATTCTTCTCCTTCGTGATTACGCTGGAATGTTGATTGATATTGCCTTTTTTACGGGGTTGATAGGAAATCTCCCTTGAACGTGGCAATACCAACTGAGCCGGTCGTGCTCCATTTTTCTGGAGATAGGTTCTTTTACATGGAGGCTTCCTCGGATCTTCGTACTTCTTATTCTATCTCGCTTCTTCCTGCTGTCATGCGAAGCATCTTCATCTCAGCTGCCGTTAATTACCTCTCATATTTCTTAAACGCTGTCCAACATTGTGAACCATATGTAAGCGCCGGGCGCACAACTGCGGTGTAGAGGTATTCTTTTAGCTTAGGGGGGAAAGCTGAAAAAAAAAACATTTAGCATGTCCTAATGATTATAAGATATAAAAAGTAAAAATGAAATCGGCAGACCGCCCCTAGTGAACGTGGCATCGATTTAAAGAGAAAACCTTCAAATGCAATTTATTAGATTTCGTTCATACAAAGTTTTTGGCCACGCCCATCTTTAGAGGTCAATTTTACAAATTATTGAATTTGAACCAAAAAATTACATTTTTCATTTTACCCGCAAACTTAGAAATTTCTATGCTTGACATGACACGCCCCTTTTTAAAAAAAAAGTAAACAAAAACTTATAAGGAATAACTTTTTTTTTCTATTTAAAATGGTGCATGAATGGTAACGGGATGGGGATGAAAAACAAGAAAATAAACGATTGGAAGGGAGATAGGAATGGAAAAGAGAATAGTAATTTTTTTACCTAAATTACGCTTAAGACCAGTTGAAATTACGTTTTTCTGGAAATTTTTAGGTTTTTCCTAAATTCTGCCTCCAAATGTGGGGGTGGTCTTGTATGAATGAAATGTAGAACTATGCGTTTTCTACATAATATATTAATTACCTAAAATTTTTTTCCATTTGGAACAAAAATATTGAATAAAATGCATTTGAACAAACTCACCTTAAAATCGATGCCACGCCCACTAGGGGAGAAAAGAGGGGGGGGGGAATAAACAGGAGATAATAAATACCAAATTTCAGGCTTTTAAGACGTCTTACAGCTTTGAAAGCTCTGGAAGTAGTTGCACAATTGCACCGCTAGTGGGCGTGTCTGTGGGCGGATTTGAAAAATGTTCACACTTGTACTGCTTCGGATAACAATGAATCTAAACCTATGTACCAAATTTCAGCTCCCTAGCTTGAAATTTAAGGCCTAAAAACGTGTGACATACAGACAGACGGACGGACATGGCTTATTCGATTCAGAATTCGGTCTCGATCATATGCCCGGACGGACTGACGGACATGGTTCATTCGACTTACCATTTGGTCTCGATCATATGCCCTCAAGGTCTTTGGGGTCTACGGTTATTATTTTCCTATGTTACAAACTATGAATCAAGCTTAATATGCCTCCTATCCTATGGGATGGGGTATAATCATTAACCAAAAACAAGCATTTTTATTCAGAATAAAGGGAATTGAAAACTATGAATCGAATTTTTCTTAATTTTACCTGCAACGGCTTTTCCCAAGTATTGTAAGATCTGAGGGTTTTTCAGGTAACTTGTTGCAGCAATTTTTGTTAAGTATTGTTAGGTTCACCCTAAAAAAATTTAGCCACTTGAAAGTCAAAAAAATTTCATGGGCAGAGAAAAAGGATCCTACTTAAGAGCAAATATCTCGAATGTTAAAATGGCCATAAATTTTATTTTAACGCAGTTAAAAGAAGTGCTAAAATTAAAATCCTAAATTAAGTGCTTTTGTAAGTATTAGCGGAGACATTTGTTCTAGTATCGGTCAAGGTACCTCAAAGTAGGTGATTTCTTCTACCCAATAAATGATATCAAAATTAGAGATACGCATACTGTGCAACGATTTTTTTTTTTCAATTATGTCCAATAATCCTATCCCAAAGTATTTTCATCGAATTAGAAAACACCCTGCATAATACGCAATTCAAAGACCAAAAACAACAATGATTTTCTTTTTGTGCTCCGTGTAATCAGAGAGTGAGATTTGTATTTCTTTTTTCGCGTAGACCATATTCAGGGCGCGGTCAATATGCTCGCAATAATTTGAGCTGAGAATTCTGAGCTAATTGCTGAGCGCAGCAAATTTAGCCGAAAGTAAAACAGTTTGATGAATTATCGTAAAGAGTATTTCGCCAATTTTTAGAAGTTCTCTTTTCTTTCATTTTGCAGTCTAACATAGTATAATCAAAGAAAAAAATGTTCAAGTGTCTTTTAGCTAAAAAAGCGTGTACTCTGAGCGCACACGGTTCAGAGAACCCGAAGTAAAACAGTTTGATGAATTATCGTAAAGAGTATTTTGCAAATTTTTTTAAGTTTTCTTTTCTTTCATTTTGAATTCTAACATAGTATAATCAAAGAAAAAAAATGTTCAAGTGTTTTTCTGCTAAAAAAGCGTATACTCTGAGCGCACACGGTTCAGAGAACCCTCAGAGTGTCAGAGTGCTCAAGCCCTGTTCAATGCTCTACTCTGAACTGAAAAATTTAAACTCCCATGGATCCTTAGTTAATCAATAGAATCGCAGTTATATTTGCCTTATACCGCAGGGAATACAGTCCATTCTCTTGAGCCGTTGTCTATCAGCATTTCTTGGTGTTGTGTGTTGCCCTTTGCAAATCATTTATTAACTTACCTAATCTTATGTGAAGGTTATTTGGACTGTAATAGAAATTATCCTAAGCTGTCGGTTTAGTAAGGGTATGTTAGCTAAAATGTTTCTCTTTATTTAGAATATTAAGAAATAGGTTTTTGCAACAATTTTTTTGGCAACCAAGCCTTAAAGCTGAATAAGTACATTTAATATTCTACTAAATAAATTCAAGAATAAAATCGAACGTTATTACGTTTACGTGCCATCACTTGCGGATGAAAATCGGGTTCGGAAAAGACACAGGTTGCTGCCGAAGCTCTTAGAACATAATAGAACACGAAAGTTTTCCATAAATCATCTCAATTGTGTACGGAGAACTCGCGGTCTTGTATTTTGGGAAGATTTCTATGTCAATCAACGTCGAATCACTTTCACATGACCATGCTAATCGCTAAGCGTTCGGCAGACAAATGAATTCAATTTTGTTCTTGCGTGAAGAAAATTCGAATTTGTCACTGCTATTCTTCTCTTTGTTCATATCAAGGCTTTCTTACACATTTAAATTTCAGCTAATTTTTTTCCCCACATGCAACATAAAATATAATATTTTTTATATTGTCATATGTTGTTATATGACAAAACACAACAATTTACAACTCTAAAAACATTCTAATAATGGCAAGTCCCTAGTCCTATGATTACTTCAAACGCTGCCAGGCGAATCGCATCGTCAGGAACCTATTAAAACTATGCTAACATTAAGGCACTGGCGTAGCGAGGGGGGGCAAGGGGGTCACAGGCCCCGGGCGGCACTTGCTAGGGGCGGCAAATTTGGAGCGGAATTTTTTTGTAAATACCTATATATAAAATTTACAAAACGGATTCCTTTTTTAGTCCAATGAATTTATTTACGAAGTTTATCAGCATTAGCGCTGCTTCAGAGTAAGTAATCAGACATTCTTTGGATTGCTTAAGAACAAAATCCAATGAAGCTGGTCCTTAGTATGCAACTACACTACATTTCATCAGAAATGACAACTCCGGCAGCATACACAAAATCTGTATTCGAAAATATACTTTATCTCTTTGCACCCTTGAAGTTGTGTGTATGAGTATGTAAGTGTAAGCTATGTATTGTATAGCTGGCTCCAGAGATTAAAACGAACCGAAAAATGTTCGTCGTAATCGAATACCCGATTGAAAATACGAGTACAACCGAACAGATTGTGCATACCCAAAAACTCACGAACACTTCTGCACCGCAAACGATCATAACGAGTGTTTCCATGGAAACAACCGGATCTTCATTTTTCCAGGCAAAAACAAAACGCTCACTACGATCTTACAAATATAATCGAACTTCGAACAAAAGTATGTACTTATTGAAAAAAAATCGGTCTTTTTGACCGCGGTTCTTTTTGCAAACATTCGAATACTTTTGTGTGTGTATGATTCGCTCCTTTTTGGACGTGTACACAAGAGCGAATTACTTCTGAGTTTACAAAACATTGGCATGAAGATTGCAAGCGGGTTCTACTTTTGCCACACACACAAAGCGAGTATCCAAAAAAATCGAACGAATACGAACATTCAAAAAAATATTTTTTGTGTGTTCGTTCATTATCGATCAGGCTCGTTTTAATCTCTGCTGGAGACTGAATTTCGTCTTCCTGCAAAAAAGTTATTTTGTTTAAGGTATTCTTCTACTATACATAAACGTTCTTGCTTGTAAGAGATTTTGCTCTTATGAAAAGGGCAGAACGGCACTTTGAGAAAACTTCTCAAAGTGCCGTTCGGATTCGGCAAAAAATTGTAGGTCCCCTTGTATGTGAAGAAATCAACACACACAGCATACATTGTTGAGAAGTTGGCCCTGGTTCACCTCATTTTTATTGGTTGCATTTTTATATAAAAATTTGGTTTATACTTAAAAACGTCCCCAAAAAGGGGCGTGGCAAAAATTTATTCATTTCAGTTGATAGCACATTGTCCGAACATTTTAAAGTGCAAATATTTTGGATTTAAAACAATTGTATCGAATAAAAACTCTTTATTTAAATGCAAATTAAATATGACTACGCCCCCATGGGGGCGGTTTTCGTTTTTTTAAATGTCAATGACAATACACTTAAGCAACGATATCGCCTACAGCAGTTTTGATTTTTCATGTCATTAAGTATAGTGGGCGTGTCAGCTGCCGGATTTCAAAAAAATTTACACTTGTACTGCTGTACAAAAACAACCAACAGATAGACGGAGAGACGGACATGGCTCATTCAGTGTCTAACAATACGGTCTCGATCATAGGCGCTTAAGGTCCTGGGGATCTACAGTGATTATTTCTTTATGTTACAAACTATGAATCAAACTTAATATATCTCCGATCCTATGGGATGGTGTATAAAAAAATTAATTAAATAGCTATATACCTACCTACCTTCATAAGTTTTTACTTTCACAAATGTATTTAATTTCAAAATTTTGAACTTGATACCTAACTTAAAAATGATTTTTTAAGCACATTTCAGTTCTAAAATAATCTATTTATTAGCCTGATTTTCTGAAAAATTTTTGTTTAGATAAATAAACAATAATGGTAATTAACTTTGTTTATTAAATATCCTGAGGTAAGTAATTTTTATTCGCTAAGGGGTTGGGAAATCGTAAAGTAATTAATTAGGGAACATTTTAAATTTGGGGCTTCATGTTTACTTCACTCGGTTGAAAGCAGTACGAAATTTTACCAAGTTTAGTGACATCGATAGTAAAAGATGATCGCACATACAGGCCTGTAGTGGGCGTGTCTGTGGGCGGATTCAGCTAATTTTCAAACATGATCTGGTTCAATGGATTTTCAGCCCACTTACCAATTTTCAGCTCTCTACCTTAAAATTTAAGGCCTAGAAGTTGTTTACATACGGATGGACGGACGGACGAACGGACGGACCGACATAGCTTAATCCATTCTCCTCCCGGTCCCATTGATATCTAAAAAGGTCTTAGGGGTCTACAGTGATTATCTCACTTCGTTACAAACTATACATCGAACTTAATATGCCCTGGGTCGGGTTTAAAAAACAATAACATTAGCATGCAATGTGGGATAGTTTGGGGCATTCAACGGTCCGTTTTACGGACTGTAACTTTTGCGCACACACTGTTGGACTAACTCACAGGTTATATTTTTCAATTCATAATTACAGAATGCTGCAGAAAATTGGAATATGTTTTTTAAACCATAATCACATAATGCAGTTTGTTTGAAATTACACTTTTTTTTGAAGGTATTATAAAACCCGTTACATCTACCTACTACTTCAGGCGTTTCAGGCAAAATTTTATACAATCCTTTTTTAATTATATACTTACTTAAAAAAAGAGAACAAAACAAATTGAAGGTTCGGTGAAGTTTTTCTTAAAAGTAAGGTGTTGACACACCATTTTTTCTAACCCAAGAAAGTTTTACTGGTATAGGTAAAGGAGTTTGATCGCT
Source organism: Neoascia interrupta (assembly GCA_947623515.1). NCBI lineage: Eukaryota > Metazoa > Arthropoda > Insecta > Diptera > Syrphidae > Neoascia > Neoascia interrupta. The sequence goes on from OX392463.1 coordinate 250,157, forward strand.
GATGTCACGCAACTACTTTGGGTTCAAATAAAATCGATTTTTTTCCACAGGAATGAAGTATATTAAATTTGATACAGGCGAAAATGAAACATAGAGAAATAATGATGATAGACCCCCAAGACCTTATGTATGATCGAGATCAAACTCTGAGTCGAATGAGCCATGTCCGTCCGTCCGTCCGTATGTCCCCAATTTTTAGGCCTTAAATTTTGCAAATTACATATTTGCAAAAATTAAGAGGGTCTTGAAAAATCAAAATTGGTCAAGACTCTCATCGAGCCTCACAAAAATATAAAATACATTTATAACAAGTGAGTAAGTGCAAGAGTTTGTCTGTGACAAACTTCTATACACCCGACTCTATATGCCATGTAACACCAAATCATAAAGTTTCTTGGCCAGAATTCATACATTATTTGTATAAGCCACGCCTCCAAAAGTGGGCATGGGCTAAAAATTAAAAACAATGAATTGTAATTTCTTTAAAATCATGAGAAAATACGGTAAAAGCGAAACTTATTTTAGAAAAAACATTTTTTTTCTAAAAACGTAGCAAACTTAGCAAATAGTAATATCTTTAATTTTTGATTTATAATTTTTTTCGATTTGGAGTCAACTTAGTTTTATTAATCAATTTATATTTTATTACGATTTGTTGACATTTTTAAAGTAATAAACTTTTTTGTTTCGGACTTACCGCGATCATTTTTATACCCCATCCCATGGTTAGGAGGTATATTAAGTTTGTCACATAGCTTGTAACACAGTGAAATAATAATGGTAGACCCCCAAGACCTAAGGGCATATGATCGAGACCGAATTTTGAATCGAATGAGCCATGTCCGTCCGTCCGTCCGTCTGTCTGTATGTCACATGTTTTTAGGCCTTAAATTTTGAGCAGGGTGCTGAATTTTCGTACGTAAGGTCCACGTCATGCGAAGCAGAACAAGTGTAAAAATTTTTGAAATCCGCCCAAAGACACGCCCACAACTGGTTTAAATGTGCAACTACCTCCAGAGTTTTCAAAACTGTAAGACGTTCTAAAAGGCTGAAATTTGGCATTTAGCATCTTCTAATGAATGTAAGACACGAAAAAGACAAATTTAGTTGGTAAACCTCCCCTAGTGGGCGTAGCAGGTTAGGTAAACGAGACTTCAGTCCAGATTTTGTTCGTATAAAGTTTTTAGCCACGCCTCCTTTTAGGGGTCGATTTTTCTAAAATATTGAATTTGAACCAAAAAATTGCATTTTTACGTATATTTAAGTGTAACTTGGAAATATCTGTGAAAATATCTTATAATTAAAAGTTTGTAATTAGGGACGGTTGGACCACGCTCCTTTTCGAAGTTTGCATTACTTATAAAATGACAAATAAATAACTATGCCTTAAGTGTTCAATTTTGGCATTGTTCTCTTTGGCCAATATTGCTCAGTACCAAAATTTAGGTTCCTGTGCCTTGTCCTACTTGACCAAAAGGCATTTTGAAAGAAAATGTGAAATAGATGTTGTCTCATATTGAAGTGCAACAAAAGAACCAAGCCGTGTACCACGTTTCAGCTCTCTAGCTTGTCTTTGAAGACCTGAAACCTTCATACATACGGACGGACGGACGGATGGTCACCTGTCGGTCGGTTTCAATCATATCTCTAAAAGTTCTTAGGGGTCTACGATGATTATTTCACTGTGTTACAAACTATGCATTAAAATCAATATATCCCCTTGGTCGGGCATAAAAAAGCGACCGCCTGAGCTTAAAGTCGTATGATGCGGGTTGTTGGTACAATTCGTTGTTTGAAGGGCTCATTAAAACTAAAATAAAAAGCAAAATAAATTACATACGTGCTTTTTAAAATCCAGTGTGATTATGTTGAAGTGTGTACAAATGAAAAGAGTTACTAATGTAACGGGTTGAACTTATTCTGAATACCTACTACCTACCCATACGTACTGGCGGGGTTAAAATGCACAATAATACCCCTACCTCAGAAAGGACCTCAGTTGTTTTTATGATACAACTAGTAAAGAAGCCTGTCGTACGACGGTAACAACGCAGCACACATCGATTAAAATAAAAAAATAAAAAAATGCCCTGGCCCGACGCATTTTGAGCCCAACCTAAGCCTACGCGAGCCGACCACTATAGCGGTGAGCTATACCTAGTCACATAATTTTGACCTGCAAAAAGTGCTTTATTGTAGGGGAATTTTATATTTTTTACTTTTAACTATTTACTTTTCACATTTCCCTTTTTGCTTTTTAATTTTTACTTTTTATTTTTGCTTTTTTACTTTTTACTTTTAACTTAAAATTATATACTTCACCTCTATGAAAGAAGCTCCCTTATCGGTATTATAAAGTAAGATAATATAATTTTTCGGCATTACATACCAGGTTGGGAACTCTAATGAATCCATATAATTCTGGAGGAAGAAGGCAGGATCTGCAGGGATCCTTTATAAAGGGGAAGCATATAATTTTTCGGTTCTACCAAGCCAGAAACTTCAATGAACCCAAGTAATACTGTAATGAGCCCAAAGAATTCTGGAGGAAGTGGGCAGGAGCTGGAGAAATCCTTTATAAAAAAGAACCATATCATTTTTCGGTTTTACCAGGCCAGGCACTCCGATGAACCCAAGTAATACTGTAATGAGCCCAAAGAATTCCGGAGGAAGTGGGCAGGATCTGCAGGTATCCTTTATTAAGAGGAAGTATATAGTTTTTCGGTACAACCAGGCCAGGACCTCCAATGAACCTAAGTCATACTGCAATGAGCCCAAAGAATTCTGTAGGAAGTGGATAGGACCTAGAAAGATCCTTAAGAAAGGAGAAGCTTGTCATTTTTCGGTTCTACCAGGCGAGGAACTCCAATAAACCCAAGAAATACTGTAATGAGCTCAAAGAATTCTGGAGGAAGCGGGTAAGAGCTGGAAGGATCCTTTAAAAAGAAGAACCATATCATTTTTCGATTCTACTAGGCCAGGAACTCCAATGAGCCCAATGAATTCTGGGGGAGGTGGGCAGGAGCTGAAGGGATCCTTTATAAAAGGGAAGCGTATAATTTTTCGGTACTACCAGGCCAGGAACTCCAGGAACCCAAGTAATACTGTAATGCACCCCCAGGAGCTGGAGGAATCTTTAATTTTGGCGGAAGTGGGCAGGAGGTGGAGGAATCCTTTTAAGATGAGGCATTCCGTTTTTCGGTACAAACATGTTAGAAACTCCAATGAACCCAAGGAAATAAAAACATTGTAGAATTTATTTATAAAAACAAACGTTGGCTCTGGCCCTCGACGCGATTTGAACTCCGAACCAACAAATCGCGAGCCGAACACTCTCGCAGTGAGCTACCGAGTCACACGACTTGGACTTGTCATTTGGCGACTGTACGTGACATACTTACGCACATAGCGCTTTATTATTATCTTGAAGCTGAATATCCACATTCCTTATGTAGGGACCTATACTAACGTGCATCTTATTTCTTTCATCGTGGACTATGATAACTTTACCATGTTTAAAAAATTTGCACTCTTAGATGAAGCCAATCATTTTGGTCATTACGAAAAAAGTTTTGCTGCATAATATTATGAAAAAGTTTGACTTTAGTTAAATGAAGTTCTTGCTTCTTGGAGTGTTCTTTAATTAAAATTAAAATTTCAAAACCTTTTTTCTGATATATGGCAATATGTATGCATGAAACCGCGTTCTGGTTCAACTCATTTATTAGGCACCTTACGGGTGCCTAATGGAACCCTACTAAAACACAATTTAGGTATATCCCGACGGTTCCTCAGAAAATCTTTTTTGGTCGATTCGTGGTGCTATTGCTCATTCATTATATACCTAGATACATTTATGCACATCTTTGTATGTATGTATGTATGGTAACCGCTTCATTGTATGCCTTAATAAAAAATAACGAAAGCAAATGCGCGTCTAAAAAAATACACACATCAAACTAAAATTGTAACACCTCACCTGTGGAAAGTTAAATAAATGGAATCATATTATTTAAATAACTTCATCCATATATTTTAAAAGGGGAAAATTCCGCAAACCATCACTCATAGCTGTGGTATTTCTTCCACGTCGCATTTGTATTTAATATCAACAATTTATTTCAGACGTTATTATGTAAATAAAACATTTGGAAATTCGTGTTGTTTATACCAAGCAATTGAAAACACAGACCCTGACCTTTAGCCATTTTAATCTACTCGCTTATTGCCCAAGCTATATACATGCTCGTATATCAACATAATGAGCTTGCTGTCGATCTACATAAGAGCTTAATAAAGGTAGGGTATTTCTGAATAAAAGCCTTGTATTTCTTATCATTTTTATTGTTTTTATTATTTCTAGGTCATTCCGGTAGCAGGATTACCGCCTACTGGGTTAATATTTACCCCGCGCAACCAGGACAATGGTTGAGATAAGACGACTCACGTTTCGTGGATAGGGCTTAGCGCGATATGACAAAAAAGAGGTTTTATTTAAACTCGCATTTGGAGTCGTCATACGCATTCACCAACTTGTAAGTGTAGGTAAAGTAAACCCTTGCCAGTGGCGTAGATTTGAATAATTTTTAAATTCTTAAAAAAAACGGCGGCATTGCAGGTAGGTATTCTTCTTACCTGAAAATAAATTAAGAAATTATGAAGAACAAGTGAGTGAGTGCAAGAATACATTTGAAACGAGCTTTTAAACACACTATACCCACACACTGGTACACCAATATGCAAGTATATTTACATAGAGATTTAAAAATGTTTGTTCTGTTTTAAAATAATTTTTGGGTAGGGTATAGGACAACAAGAGAAATTTATTAGAACCTCACACATTGAGAATACCAAAATTATACTTATAATACAAAACGAAATAAATTTTAATAAAAAAGAAAATTGAAGCATATCTTAGCATACATATTGTCCAGTCAAATTATAAGTTCAATTGTACCCCTAGCGGGGAAAATTTTCAACAAAATTTCATGGCACACCATTGACAAAAATGCAAAAAAGGTTAAAAAATTAATTTTATGCCGTTTTTTTACACATTACTCCTGAAATATCAACTTTTTGTTATAAAATAGGCACTCTTACATATCAAAAAATGGATATGGGCTCCCATTATAAATACAATAAATAGTTTAATTCCTTTTGTATATATTTACTTATACTTTATTAGCCATTTAACTGTCCACAATTAAGGAGCGTGGCCACAATGTAAAATTTTGTACCGCCCAATTCCTTTTTATACCACATCCAATAGGATAGGAGGTATATTAAGTTTGTCACATAGTTTGTAACACGGTTAAATAATAATGGTAGACCCCCAAGACCTTAAGGGCATATGATCGAGACCGAATTTTGAATCGAATGAGCCATGTCCGTCCGTCCGTCTGTATGTCACATGTTTTAAGGCCTTAAATTTTGAGCAAGGGTGCTGAAACTTCGTACGTCAGGTGCACGTCATGCGAAGCAGTACAAATGTAAAATTTTTTGAAATCCGCCCAAAGACACGTCCACAATCGGTCTAAATATGCAACTACCTCCAGATTTTTCAAAACTGTAAGACATTCTAAAAACTTCCGTCCAGATTTCGTTCATATAAAGTTTTAAGCCACGCCCCCTTTTAGGGGTCGATTTTTCAAAAATATTGAATTTGAACCAAAAAATTGCATTTTTACGTACAATTGGGTGTAACTTGGAAGTATCTTATAATTAATAGTTTGTAATTAGGGGCGGTTGGACCACGCCCCTTTTCGCAGTTTGCATAACTTACAAAATGTCAAAAAAATAACTATGCCATCAGCATTTTATAATGTGGGATAGGATGGGGTATTCAACGGTCCGTTTTACGGACTGTAACTTCTGCGTACACACTGTAGCACTTACTCACTGGTTATACTCTATCAAGGGTATATTAAATTTAATGTGCAGCTTGTAACGCAATTAAGTAATCACTGGTAGGCCCCTAAGACCGTTTATTTATAGATATGATTGAGACCAACAAGGACTTAGCCATGTCTCTCCGTCTGTATGTAAGCAACTTTTAGTTCTTAAATTGTAAGCTAGAGATCTAAAAATCGGTAGGTGGGATTAAAACCACCACTACTTCAGAAAAGGTTTGAAATTCAGTCAAATCCGCTTACGGACTAGCCCACTACAAGTCTGTATGTGTGACGATCGCCAATTAATACAAGTGAGTAAGTGCAAGACTTCGTGACGAACGAACTTCTTTGTACCCGACCCTATTTATCGTGTAACACCAAACCCTCAAGTCTTTTTGCCCGAATTTACGCCCCCAAAAAATGGCGTGGGCTGAAAATTTAAAACAATTAATTGTAAGTTCCTTAGAATCATGACCAAATGCGTTAAAAACGAAAGTTATTTCTGAATAAAACAGCTTTTTTTCTGAAAACATTCCCTAAAGATAGGGGAAATTCAAAACTCTGTATGTAACAAACTTAGAAAATAGTAATATCTTTAATATTTAGCATAATTTTTTTTCGATTTGGAGTGAATTTTTGAAGAAATTCAAAAGATTTTAAAATCTTAAAATTTTAAAAACCCGAGAAACCAGGCTTTTAAAGATCTAACATATAAAAGTGGGCAAGCCTTCGGTGATTTTTTCCTTGTGTTACTTAACTAAACCAAAAAAAAATCTTCACACTTAAGCTATGTTTCAATGATGCTAGCATGCAGATGTTTTTTTATGTAGATAATACTGCTTTATAATTGTTTTAAGGCAACAGAAAAAGTTAACAGGGCTTGGTCAATGTAGAGGCCACATTGACCACGCCCACTTTTTAAGGAGTTTTATATTAAAATTACGGTTACTCATGAAATATATATGAGATTTGACAAAAAAAAATTGTTGCTGTAAGAGATTAACATTTGCTTACCTTTTTGTTTTTATACCCGACCGAGGGTATATTAATTTTAATGCATGGTTTGTAACACAGTGAAGTAATCACCGTAGACCCCTAAGACATTTTAGAGATATGATCGAGACCGACGGGTGAGTCGATTAAGCTATGTCCGTTCGTCCGTCTGTCCGTCTATGTGAAGTTTTTAGGTCTTTAAAATTGAACTAGGACGCTCAAACTTGGGGTATTTCTTGGTTCTTATTTTGTACAGACAAAGTGTGAAAATTGGTTAGATCCGCCAACGGCCACGCCCACTACTGGCTTCAATGTAAGACAACCTCTATTTCAAATTTTCTTTCAAAAAGTCTTTCGGTATTTCTGAATAAAAGCCTTGTATTTCTTATCATTTTTATTGTTTTTATTATTTCTAGGTCATTCCGGTAGCAGGATTACCGCCCACTGGGTTAATATTTACCCCGCGCAACCAGGACAATGGTTGAGATAAGACGACTCACGTTTCGTGGATAGGGCTTAGCGCGATATGACAAAAAAGAGGTTTTATTTAAACTCGCATTTGGAGTCGTCATACGCATTCACCAACTTGTAAGTGTAGGTAAAGTAAACCCTTGCCAGTGGCGTAGATTTGAATAATTTTTAAATTCTTAAAAAAAAACGGCGGCATTGCAGGTAGGTATTCTTCTTACCTGAAAATAAATTAAGAAATTATGAAGAACAAGTGAGTGAGTGCAAGAATACATTTGAAACAAGCTTTTAAACACACTATACCCACACACTGGTACACCAATATGCAAGTATATTTACATAGAGATTTAAAAATGTTTGTTCTGTTTTTAAATAATTTTTGGGTAGGGTATAGGACAACAAGAGAAATTTATTAGAACCTCACACATTGAGAATACCAAAATTATACTTATAATACAAAACGAAATAAATTTTAATAAAAAAGAAAATTGAAGCATATCTTAGCATACATATTGTCCAGTCAAATTATAAGTTCAATTGTACCCCTAGCGGGGAAAATTTTCAACAAAATTTCATGGCACACCATTGACAAAAATGCAAAAAAGGTTAAAAAATTAATTTTATGCGGTTTTTTTACACATTACTCCTGAAATATCAACTTTTTGTAATAAAATAGGCACTCTTACATATCAAAAAATGGATATGGGCTCCCATTATAAATACAATAAATAGTTTAATTCCTTTTGTATATATTTACTTATACTTTATTAGCCATTTAACTGTCCTGAATTAGACTTATACTTCACTGTGTGTACACACTTGGTACCACAATTAAGGAGCGTGGCAACAATGTAAAATTTTGTACTGCCCAATTCCTTTTTATACCACATCCCATAGGATAGGAGGTATATTAAGTTTGTCACATAGTTTGTAACACGGTGAAATAATAATGGTAGACCCCCAAGACCTTAAGGGCATATGATCGAGACCGAATTTTGAATCGAATGAGCCATGTCCGTCCGTCCGTCTGTATGTCACATGTTTTTAGGCCTTAAATTTTGAGCAAGGGTGCTGAAACTTCGTACGTCAGGTGCACGTCATGCGAAGCAGTACAAATGTAAAATTTTTTGAAATCCGCCCAAAGACACGCCCACAATCGGTCTAAATATGCAACTACCTCCAGATTTTTCAAAACTGTAAGACATTCTAAAAACTTCCGTCCAGATTTCGTTCATATAAAGTTTTAAGCCACGCCCCCTTTTAGGGGTCGATTTTTCAAAAATATTGAATTTGAACCAAAAAATTGCATTTTTACGTACAATTGGGTGTAACTTGGAAATATCTTATAATTAATAGTTTGTAATTAGGGGCGGTTGGACCACGCCCCTTTTCGCAGTTTGCATAACTTACAAAATGTCAAAAAAATAACTATGCCATCAGCATTTTATAATGTGGGATAGGATGGGGTATTCAACGGTCCGTTTTACGGACTGTAACTTCTGCGTACACACTGTAGCACTTACTCACTGGTTATACCCTATCAAGGGTATATTAAATTTAATGTGCAGCTTGTAACGCAATTAAGTAATCACTGGTAGGCCCCTAAGACCGTTTATTTATAGATATGATTGAGACCTACAAGGACTTAGCCATGTCTCTCCGTCTGTATGTAAGCAACTTTTAGTTCTTAAATTGTAAGCTAGAGATCTAAAAATCGGTAGGTGGGATTAAAACCACCACTACTTCAGATAAGGTTTGAAATTCAGTCAAATCCGCTTACGGGCTAGCCCACTACAAGTCTGTATGTGTGACGATCGCCAATTAAAACAAGTGAGTAAGTGCAAGACTTCGTGACGAACGAACTTCTTTATACCCGACCCTATTTATCGTGTAACACCAAACCCTCAAGTCTTTTTGCCCGAATTTACGCCCCCAAAAAATGGCGTGGGCTGAAAATTTAAAACAATTAATTGTAAGTTCCTTAGAATCATGACCAAATGCGTTAAAAACGAAAGTTATTTCTGAATAAAACAGCTTTTTTTCTGAAAACATTGAGGGGAAACTCAAAACTCTGTATGTAACAAACTTAGAAAATAGTAATATCTTTAATATTTAGCATAATTTTTTTTCGATTTGGAGTGAATTTTTGAAGAAATTCAAAAGATTTTAAAATCTTAAAATTTTAAAAACCCGAAAAACCAGGCTTTTAAAGATCTAACATATAAAAGTGGGCAAGCCTTCGGTGATTTTTTCCTTGTGTTACTTAACTAAACCAAAAAAAATCTTCACACTTAAGCTATGTTTCAATGATGCTAGCATGCAGATGTTTTTTTATGTAGATAATACTGCTTTATAATTGTTTTAAGGCAACAGAAAAAGTTAACAGGGCTTGGTCAATGTAGAGGCCACATTGACCACGCCCACTTTTTAAGGAGTTTTATATTAAAATTACGGTTACTCATGAAATATATATGAGATTTGACAAAAAAAAATTGTTGCTGTAAGAGATTAACATTTGCTTACCTTTTTGTTTTTATACCCGACCGAGGGTATATTAATTTTAATGAATGGCTTGTAACACAGTGAAGTAATCACCGTAGACCCCTAAGACATTTTAGAGATATGATCGAGACCGACGGGTTAGTCGATTAAGCTATGTCCGTTCGTCCGTCTGTCCGTCTGTGTGAAGTTTTTAGGTCTTTAAAATTGAACTAGGACGCTCAAACTTGGGGTATTTCTTGGTTCTTATTTTGTACAGACAAAGTGTGAAAATTGGTTAGATCCGCCAACGGCCACGCCCACTACTGTCTTCAATGTAAGACAACCTCTATTTCAAATTTTCTTTCAAAAAGTCTTTCGGTCAAGTTAGACAAGGCGTAGGAACTCAAATTTTGGTATAGAGCAATAATGGCCCAAAACCTCTATCAGGTTGACCATGCCCACTTTTACCATGTTAGATCTTTAAAAACCCGATTTTTCGGAAAGTTTACTCCAAATTAAAAAAAAAAATTATAACAAATATTCAAGATGTTACTATTTGCTAGGTTTGCTTCATACAAAGTTTTGAGCTCCACCCACTTTTTAGGGCGCGTTTAGGAAAAAACGGGGTTTTCTGCAATAATTTTCGGTTTCAACGCATTTTGTCATGATTTTAACGAAATTACAATTAATTGATTTTTATTTTTAGCCCAGACCCACTTTTGTGGGCATGGCTTATACAAATAATTTATGAATTTGGGACACAAAAAATTAAGATTTGGTGTTACACGGTAAATAGGGTCGGGTATATAGAAGTTCGTTACAGACGAACTCTTGCACTTACTCACTTGTTATATATATACAGTATGTGTCGGCGTGGTTTTAGTTTCAAAGGCGGGCTTTCTTCAAAAATGAATGTAACCACCTAGCACAAAGCATTCAAAAGTTATATTATTACATCCCGCGTATTTTCTGGGAGCGTGGAAACTTTTTTTGTGTAGGTTAGGGTATTTTTCAATCCATCGCAGATGGACTAAAATTTTTACATTTTTTACTCCTGCACTTCCCCACTTGTTCTCTTACAAGAATTATGAGAAAAAGCGTTGAAATCGGAAAACTATAGCTGAAAATAAACATTTTTTCTTTCCTCAAACGCCCCCTGAAATTAGGCAGAGTATAATACTTTAAATGCATCAAAATAAAAACAAACGCTAATATCTTCAGTAGGTATTTAGTCTAAAAAAATTATTTTTATTTATCAAGAGATGGGCGGATTTGACTAATTTTCACAATTTGCTGGCGGAAAATAAGAGCCAAGTCGTGTCTCTCTAGCCTCATATTAAAGACCTTAGAACTTCACACACACAGCTTAGTTCTTAAATTAATTTTATCGCGATTTTTACATTTCGTGGTCACGGGTAGACTGAAGAGGTGCTATGCTCGAATTTCTTGTGTACGGTCTCTCTTGCGGAGATTGTAACGGTGCGTTGGTTGTGCCAGCATTTGCCGTTGGGATGACACGGGTTGTTGTTGGTGTTCTTGAAGCTGGCTTAAATAAATTTGTGTACACGCACGGCTGACGACATCAGCTGGTGCGTTGTTTACACAATATCTTTTCAGCATGCTTAAGACTGGATCCCAAGCGCTGGAAAACCTAAAACTTTGATCTCGATTAAAATTCGTGTGCTTTTTTATTTCAATTGCCTCTCGTACTATCCTGGAAAGATAGAATTTCTCCGTAACAATTGACTTGGCTTGGTCAAAGCGAATGAAATCATCAACATTGTAGGCCAAAAGCTCACATATTGCCGATTTTGTGACTGTCTTTAATTGTATCGCTTTTATATGTTCTTTTAAGCATGTTGTTATTGCTCGCTTGGTTTAACCGATGTAGGCAGAGCCGCAAATACATGGGACGGAGTAGACTCCTGGATTTCCGAGTGGAAGTTTGTCTTTGGGAGATCGCAAAATTTGTCGAACTTTTGCTGGTGGCTTAAATATGGTTTTGATTCCATACTAAGCGAAAATTCTCCCAATGCTTTCCGAAACTCCTTTGCGGTATGGTAAGAAAATGCGCTTTCCATTTGCTTCAGATTCTGTATAGATTGTTTCGGCGCCGGTTTCCAAGACCTTTGCTTAAAATTGTAGCCAATTCGTTTTAGAACTGCATCAACATATTCTAGCTCCTCTTGTAAGTTATCTCGGTCGCACAAAAGGTTAGCTCTGTTTATATGAGATGAAACGACCGAGGAGAAATTCGACGGGTGGTGGTGAGAGGCGGCATTTGCCATTGACTCTGAAATTAAAATTGTGCATTTTAACTAGTGGACCCATTTGTCATTGTCATGACTTGCCGACTTCCTAATAAAAGTAAAGGCTATACCATGAGTTATCAAAAATGCTTTGATTAAGAGTAAAGTAGATGCATTCATACATACTAGGTACAAGAGTTTGTATTCCACTGACGAGACGCGACTCGCACGTCTGTTATTAATATTGTCATAAAAATGTATCTCTTGCATATCTCAGCAACTTTGCTTTAAAAACCTATATGAATGTAAGACTTTTTGAGAACCACACTGTAACACAAGGAAAATTCCATTAAAATTTCTTTAAATTTTTTACTCACACATCCTTTAAAAATTTCAAGAGTTGAATTGATAACGCAACCACACAGCAAAAAAGCGCTGCGCACGAAAGCCAGCAAAACGACTGAAAATGGTAAACATAGGTATACCCACATATACATTTTTCAGTACTACATGTAGGTACATATGTGTACTTGCAAATGTGCAGTTATTCAGTTAGCTCAAGTTTATATTTTTCCAGAATACAGATTAAAACTCGAGTTTTCATTAAAAACTATTTTATATTAAAGTACTCCAGGTGTAAGCATGTAATGCTTAGGCATAAAACACATATTTCATGTCGCTTCCAACTTGATATTAAGAACTGATGTTCGGTTTATGTCTAGAAAAATCAATGTTCCAACCAAAAACAAACCTGGATGCACCTGCGTTTTCCTATGTTGGGATATACCAAATGTGAAACTATACACAGCATATATCAGGAATGTACGATTAAAAAGAGTATCTATACCTACATAGTCTTATTTCCTATGACTTCTTCTTAATAACATAGTCATTGGCAAGTGTCGACTCGTTTAATTATGTATGCAAGTATGCAAATTTACTTTGGCTTCGAAAAACACTGCCAAATCCATTTGTGCACCAGATATTTGCAAATACTATGAGTCCATTGTATTTTAAATTAAAGGTACGTATAAAAAGTGGGTAGGTAAATCAGTTTTTACGGAAAAACTTCCTTATAACGTAGTTGAACTGAAAAAACAAGGCATGTATAAAAGTGCTGATGTGTCAGTCTATATCAAGCTTCTTAATGTCCTGACGCATTTACTCTATGAGTGGCACCTGTGCACGAGATCCGGGTTCGAATCCTGACATAGGCAATTAAAGTTTATTTACGTTCCCCCCTTCGCGAGTGTCTGTAAAACCCATCGAGGGTACCAATTTTTATGAGAGACCACTCAACTTGTTGTTCGGAATCGGCAAAAAATTTAAAGTTTCCTCCATGTACCTATGTGAGAGCACTCTAATAACGCAGACAGCATGGTTGTAAGAGGTCAGACAATGGGTCTTCTGAGCTGCAAGTGCCAATTGTTAGCTCTGTTCCTCCAATGTTGTAAGTTGGTACAATTTTTACTGCTTCCTTCAGCTGCGTTATCTAAATTATTAACAAAAAAAGAAACAGAAAAAAAAAAACATAAAAGCTTCAGTCTGTTTAGTACGGATTGCAAAATACCCTAGCTGTTCAAGCTAAGCAAGTGAGTAAGTGCAGGTTTGTCTTGTAACGTACTTCTAAATAATAAATAAAATAAATAAATAGAGTGGGGCAACAGCTTAGGGTGAACCAGGGCCAACTTCTCAACCATGTATGCTTCGAACTTCTAAATACTGTGTATTATTTACCCTGCACTGCACCAACCTACATTGGACAGAACTTGATACGTGCAGACACACAAGGGAGCTACGGCCAGCGGTTAGCAAAAAGAGATCACTATTTTTGATCGGACTAGCCCGCAGGAATATCCGAGTACTCACGGGAATCCTCACGGGGCACTGCGCTGTGGGCTAGGCATACCGCATAACGATTACTGCAGAAGCAGCAGGGGCGTTGAAGAAATTGAATCTGTTCGTCACTTGCTTTGCGAATGCCCAGCCCTAAACAGCATCAGGCGTAGTATCCTCGGCAGTTACTTCGTCAACGAGCTCGAAGATCTATATAATGTAGATCTAAAGGACCTCCTAAGATTTGTATACAAATCCAGATGGGTCCAAGAGGGTGGAACTCTGAGCTTCTAACAGCGGTCTATTTCGGTTTTCGTTCCAGGTATTAAGAAGGTTCCCAATAGACACAATGGTCCCAACTGCTGGTCTAAGTGAAGCCGTGACTATTGTCAAAAGGGCATCCATCAACCTAACCTACCCTGCACTGCAACACCAGATTAAAAACATTTTTTTATTGGTTCGAATTGATACAGTGCGCAATTCTCTGTAGTGGCCATACCCCGAAAAATTTCCTTAGAACCAAGAAGAAATTATTTAAAAGCTAAAATTCCTGCTAAAAAAAAGTGTTTTCCTAAAAAAGCTCCATCAAAATAGGCGGAGCTCAGAAAGTTGTGTGGAAAAACTTTCCGAACACTTATATATTTAATATTTCTTATGGATTTTTTTTTTCATTTAGAGTAAAATTTCTAAGAAATCAAGTGATTGAATGTCCATTTGATGAAAATGGACAAAAGTTATTCATGACCCACCTCTGGGTCATGAATAACTTTTTTCATGACCCAGAGGTGGGCGTGGCAAAAACTTATTAATTTGAGTTGATAGCTTGCGCACATAACTGAACATTTTATAGTGCAAGTTTTTTGGATTTAAAGCACATACATCAAATAACAAATGAGTTAGTGCTACAGTGTGTACGCAGAAGTTACAGTCCGTAAAACGGACCGGTGAATACCCCATCCTATTCCACATTGTAAAATGCTGATGGCATAGTTATTTTTTGACATTTTGTAAGTAATGCAAACTTCGAAAAGGGGCGTGGTCCAACCGCCCCTAATTACAAACTATTAATTATAAGATATTTCCAAGTTACACTTAAATTTTTGAAAAAGTCGACCCCTAAAATGGGGCGTGGCTTAAAACTTTTTATGAACGAAATCTGGACTGAAGTCTTTTCTACCTAACCTGCTACTCTTTTTGTATGATGTTTTCCTAAATTAGGCTCAGGGCGGTCGAAATTAAGTTTTCCTTTCCGGCGTGGCCCAAAGTCTTGTATGAACAAAATGTGGAACTAAGCGTTTTCTACATTTTTTTTTCAATTCTACATTTTTTTCAATTTCGAGCAAACATATTGAGTAAAATTCATAGGAGATGCTAAATGTCAAATTTCAGCCTTTTAGAACGTCTTACAGTTTTGAAAACTCTGGAGGTAGTTGCACATTTAGATCTAGGGCATCTAGGAAATTTAGGGTACTGAAACCTACGTACATATTTTCAGCACCCTAGCTCATAATTTAAGGCCTTAAAACATGTGACATACAGGCGAACGGATGGACGGACGGACAGACATGGCTCATTTGATTCAGACTTCGGTCTCGATCATATGCCCTTAGGTCTTGGGGGTCCGTTTGTCCGTTCGAAATGTGACATACAGACGAACGGACGGACGGACATGGCTCATTTGATTCAGAATTTGGTCTCGATCATATGCCCTTTAGGGTTTTGGGGTCTATCATTTTTATTTCACCGTGTTACAAGCTATGTGACAAACTCAATATACCTCCTATCATATGGGATAGTGTATAAAAACCGTTTATTAGAATACATATTAAATATGACCACGCCTACAAGGGGGCGGTTTTCGCTTTTTTTAAATGCCAATCACAATACACTTGAGCGAGGATATAGCATACCAAATTTCAGTTTCCTACGAATATGCAACATAAAGTTGACAAGTTTCACTTTAAAAATAGTTTGCTTTTGGAGACAACGGTTTTAGGGTGGTTTGAAGGGTTTCAACTCTCTTTTTCGCAAGGTAGGTGCCCCTTGTCTAACAGGCGCCTGTGGCCATTTAGAGGTATGTATAAGTTGCACTATTTATGAAACTTTTTTGCCTATTACTTCTTAACTAATCGAGACCGACAATTTCAAATAGTTTATTTGGAATCAGGACACCTAAGCCTAATTAGGATAAAAAAATCCAACAAATTCCATTTGATCCTACGGTAAACTTATGCCCCATGGTGTTGAAAGAGGGCTAATGCCATCACGCCCCCATTTTGTAGGAGATTTCTAACTGATTAATTCTAAATGCGATTTTAGTTAATATAACTAACGTTTGACAATTGACTTGTAGAGCGTGATTTGAAGCTTGGCAATGCTCAACTGAGATGCAGTATCCAACGATTCGCCGCCGAAGCGAATTGAATTAATGGGCCGGCCGGTTAGAATGCGCTTCGCAAAGACAGTTTTGATTTTTATAGCCGACCGGGGGTATATTTACTTTAATGAATAGTTTGGAACACAGTGAAGTAATCACCGTAGACCCCTAGGACATTTTAGAGATATGATCAAGGCCGACAAGTGAGTCCATTAAGCCATGTCCGTCCGTCTGTCCGTTTGTATGCAGTTTTGAGGTTTTTAAAATTGAGCTAGGAAACTGAAACTTGCAGCGTTGCTTGGTTCTTATTTTGTACAGACAAAGTATGAAAATTGAGAAGATTCGCTCACAGGCACGCCCACAATCGACTTGACAACCTCAAATTTACATTTTTTTTCAAAATGCTTTTTGGTCAAGATCGGCAAAACATTTGAACTCAAATTTTGGTGGAGAGTAATATCGGCCAGAAGCCTTTAATTAGACGAAAATTGGTCCGCCCACTCTATTGACCATCCCCATTTTTAACATATTAAATCTTTGAAAACCTGATTTCTCGGGAAATTCATTCTAAATCGAAAAAAATTATATGACAAATATTAAAGATATTACTATTTGCTAAGTTTTTTGCACACAAACCATTGAGCTCCGCCCACTTTTAAGGGGCGTTTTTTTGGGAAAAAACTATTTTTTTAAGTATTAATATTCGCTTGCGTTAATGATTTTCGAAATCAGAGTAAATTGATTTTAATTTTCAGTCTTCTCCTTTTTTTGGGGGCGTGGCCAATACAAATATTTGACATTCAGTATATGAAACAGACCAAAAAAAATTAAATCTGGTGTTAACGGGTAAAGAGGGTCGGGTATTTAGAATTTCGTTACAGACGGACTCTTGCACTTACTCACTTGTTTTTTTTATGTTACTATGAATACGGGAGTGTCAGTATTCAGCAATGCCCTTATTGTTAGGGGAAAGAAGGGTCGCAACGAAATATGACTTGGATCTTAGTTTTTGGCAATAAGTATATTGAAAGTATGCATAAGGACTATTAATAACCTATACACATTGTCATAAATAGAATTAAGTTTTCTATGGTTCTAAAAGTTGTATATTTTCTTAAATGACTGTATGTATTCCATCATGCTATACTTTTCCTCATACATTTAAATAAAGCAGTATTCTTATTTTAAGGTTATCGGCCACATCTTCAGCCAAAGGGCTTTTTTTCTAATGCATTTCGCATTTTTTTCTTATCTGGCTTTATGTCCTTAGCATCCAGCAATGTGTTTAAATTTATGCAGGGAGCCTGTATGTCAAAATGTAAAAGAATGCTGCAGCTTCTTGTTTTTTATTTGCATACAATGTAAATTTCACATCGAGCTGTAGATACAAGTGGTAGACCGTGATTTACAAACTCCTCGTAATGCTTTTTACCCCTAGCAAATTATGCTCTGTGAAAAGTAAAAAACTCCGCTTTTGCATACTCGTTTGTAAGACTTGCGTGTACATTGGTAGTCACCCACAAAGCTATCTGAAAACATATATTTGTATACACATAATTATGAGCCTTATTTTTTGTACATATAGTTGACCGTATTTTCTGAAGACTAAGTTTTATATTTCAGTATTTTCGCTTAAAGATTGGTGGTTAGTAGGTAGGTTATGGAGTCCTGTCTTTTTTAATGATTTAGATTTCAGGCGAGTTCTTATGGAGAGTCTTATGGTCTAGGTATTTTGTTCTTAGGTAGAGGTGACGTAAAACACATAAAAATATCTATATAAGAAAATCAGCCTATGCATTCTTCGTACTTATAGATAGTTATATAAAGGGTAGTTAAATTTAAAGGGCCGGCGTTGATTTTGAATAAAACATGTGCCGAATTATCTCATCCTTTAGCTCTTGAATTGTTGCTGGCTTATCGACGTACACCTTTTCTTTCGGTACAAGTTTACCGTAGGCCCAAGTGGAATTTAGTTGTTATTTGTATGCTTATATATGTATTTCAGTGTCCTGATTACGAATATGTTATTAAAAACTGTCGGTCTCATTTAGTTAAAAAGTTATAGCTATTCAAAGTTTCAATTTTTCCATACAAAGTACCTCATCTCAGACTTTTGTTTTTTGCCTAAGAGTATGCTATAGAAATCTGACAAGATTCGCTGTAAAATAAATTTGCTTTTGGAGACAACATTGTTTGGGTGGCCCGCTTCGCGGGTTTAAAGGATTTCAACTCCCTTTTTCGCAGGGTTTAGCCGCTCACGCGACTTCGTCGCTCCGCTAAGGATAGGTGCCAGTTGTCTGGCAGGCGCCTATGGCCATTTACGGGTATGTTAAAGTTGCACTCTTTTTGAACTTCTTCGGCTTTATAACATCTAAACTAATAAAGACCGACTATTTTTAATAGCATATTCGGAATCAGGACACCCACATACATATATTAAGCTAAAAAAATCCAATATGCTCCACTTGGACCTATGGTAAACTTATGCCTTTCTTTCAAATAACCCCAAAGAAAAAAATGCAAACGTTATCAGATCACATGATCTTGGCGGCCAATTGACATCGCCAAACGGTAGAGATAGCACTGCTGCCATTTCTTGCCACCATTTTGACCATTGACGATGCTTGAGTTGGTCAAGAGGCTTTAGTGCTTGGGTCAATTGCACCTTACACGTATAAATGCAAGTCTTTATGCATAACGTTCATCAACGACGAGCGTGAAAGGTGCAATTGTTGGGCGCTGACGACGAGTTGAAGTGGAAGGCTCTTCAGCCACACTATCGCTAACAGTAGCAATATTTTCTGCAGTACGAGCTGCACAAGCTGCTGTTTTCACATCTGAACCGGTTTGCTCAAATTTTTACACGATTTTTCCGATTGTACGCAATTTTGGACAATTAAATTGACCGAAAAAATCACGAAAAAACTTGGCGTTTAGGGTTGGTTCACATTCAACATCGGCCCCTAAAATTTAACCACCCTTTAGAATCTTACCCGTCCGTCCAAAACGCACCTATATGCTTTGCTTTTCTGAGTGAATCACGAACACGCCTTAGATTAATCATTGTCCCGTTGTGATACACCATCAGCTTTGAATACATATATGCTTCAAATTGACATTTCCTAAAAAATTATCATTTCGGAAAAAAACAAAATGTTTTTTTCTGTCTTTTGAGTGCTCCTTTTAATTTGAAATGTATCACTTGCAAAAATCATTATTCCTAAAGCGGATCAAATCAAATGCCCAGTGTGATTTGTGGCAAAGCCCTACGGTTTGGCTAAACTCTTAAACGTCAGGCGAAGGCAAAACTGAAACGTGTTAGCGATTTCGGCATTATGTTTCATAATATACGCTATGTTTCATTCGATTTACCCGCCCCTTTATACCATGTAACACCAAATCTTAAAGTTTCTTGGCTCAAATTCATAAATTATTTGTATAGGGCACGCCCCCAAAAGTGGGCATGGGCTTAAAATTAAAGTCAATCAATTGTCATTTCGTAAGAATCATGAGAAAATACGATAAAAGCGAAAATTATTTAAAAAAAAAAACAGTTTATTTCCTAAAAACGCCCCTTAAAAGTGGGCGCAGCTCAAAACTTAGCAAATAGCAATATCTTTAATATTTGTTATTAACTTTTTTCCTTTGACGGATTAAGCCAATTTTCACCCTTTGTCCGTGCAACAAAAGATCCAAGCCGTGTACCAAGTTTCAGCTCTCTAGCTTGATTTTGAAGACCTAAAACCTTCATACATACAAATGGACGGACGGACGGAAGAACGGATTTACATGTCGGTCTCGATCATATCTGTAAAAGGTCTTGAGGATTGACATGTCGACCGTGATTATTTCACTGTGTTACAAACTATGCATTAAAATTAACATACCCTCGGTCGGGCTTAAAAAATGTAGTGCATATAAGTTTTCTTAAAGGGGCGTGGCATATCCGACTCCTTTAATCAAAAATCAATAAAAGCAAAGAAATATCCAAGTTTGCGGCTAAAATTAAAATTTGAAAATTTATTGACTAAAATTTATTATTGGCTAAAATTCATTGGCTAAATTTATTGGCTAAAATTCAGTTATTTTGTCAAATTGATCTCAGTTTTAATTTTTTTAGCTTTTTTTCAAAGAAATCTTAGGGCTAAACAGCTTGTATGATATAAAATAAATTTAGGCATAAGAAAACAAGTTTAAAAAAATACAAATAGGGATAACTTAATTGGTAAGTTATTCTTATTTGTATTTTCCTATCTATTGGGACTCTAAAGATGGGCGTGGCCAAAATCTTTGTATGAACGAAATCTAAAACAAAATCCATGTTTTTTTCAAAATTATAGGTTTTTCTTGAATTCTGCCTCTTAATGTGGGCGCGGCCCAAAACTTTGAATGAACCAAATGTAGAACCAAGTATTTTCTACATAATGTATTAAGTAAACATTTTCCGATTTGGAACAAAAATATTGAATAAATTGCATTTCAAGGTTTACTCTTTAAATTGATGTCATGCCCCTAGTGGGGGCGGTCTGCCGATTTCGGTTTTACTTTCTACATCTTACAATCATTAGGAGATGCTAAGTGTCAAATTTTAGCTTTTCACGACACGTTTTACAATTTTGAAAGCACTGGAGGTAGTTGCACATTTTGACCGATTGTGGGCGTGTTTGCAAGCGGATTTACATTTTTAGCACGTGTGTTGCTTTGGATGACAAAGAGCCTACGTACAAAATTTCAGCCTTCTAGCTCAAAATGTAAGGCCTAAAGATTGGTGACATACGAACAAACTGTCCGTCCGTTCAGGCTCATTCAACTCAGAATTTGGTCTCGATCATATGCCCTTAGGTCTTGGGGGTCTATCGTTATTATTTCTCTATGTTACATTTTCGCCTGTATCAAACTAAATATACACCATTCCTGTGGAATAGGAATATAAAAAAAAAAATTGAAAAGTAGGCAAATTTCAATTCTTTGTATGTAAAAAACTTAGGAAATGGTTATATCTTTGATATTCGCAGTGAAATTCTTTTTTTTCGACTAAGAATGAATTTCCCGAGAAAGAGGTTTTAAAAGATTTAACGTTTTAAAAGTGGGCATGGTCGATGGTGTGGGCGATCCAATGTTTGTCTAATTAAAGGTTGCGGACCAATATTGCCTTGCACCAAAACTTGATGTCCTATGCCTTGTCTAACTTGGCTAAAAGGCATTTTCAAATGAAATGTGAATTTTAACAAAAGAGCCAAAATACACTTAAGAATTTAGCATTCTAGCTCAATTTTGAAGATCTTAAAACTTCACGCATATGGGAGACGGATAGACAGACGGTCGGACGGACAGACGAACATAGCTTAATCGATTCACCTATCGGTCTCGATCATATTATAAAAGGTCTAAGACCCCGGTGATTATTTCACTGTTTTACCTTGGGTCGGGTATAAATATTTGCTTTTTGTGGTAATTCAATCTGTTTACATCCAGAAAATAACCATATCAATGCTTATCAAATACTCTATCAAGTCAAAAAAAAACATGTTTTAATAACCACATGCATCACTATGTTTACAAAAATTCATCACAGAAAGTAATTTAGCGCTCTATTCGCATGCATGCAGTAGTTGAACTTATACTTGGAAAGCAAATTGGTTGAACTAAGTTACCTAACTAACTGCAGATACAATATTAAATCTTACCTTGTCAGAAAAAGCAAGCTATCGGCATGCTTAGTGAGTAAAGCTAAAAAATCAAAGAAGGTTTCTGGATGTGATGAATATGGTCCCACTCCCCAGTTTATACTGTGTGTCGTCACAACCTACGTAGAATTTCGTAGCAGCAAAAAACTAATAACTCTACCAAAACAACGTTTGACGTTAAAAACACATATACCTATTGATTTATACGTATCTATTACACCCCCATGTTCTGGTTGCAAGTAAACTTATGCCTGCCCCTACACACTTAATAAACGCACACATATGTGTATGCTTCCACGAGTCAAAAACAGTGCTATAAAATAAATACGTAAATGTATTATGGCTATATGGTTTCGAATGTCATATTTTTTGTTTCACTACACAGCAGCGTTAATCCAATGTAACGCAACTCCCGTCCTTGAAGCAAAAAATCTTTAG
This sequence comes from Neoascia interrupta, assembly GCA_947623515.1. Taxonomy (NCBI): domain Eukaryota; kingdom Metazoa; phylum Arthropoda; class Insecta; order Diptera; family Syrphidae; genus Neoascia; species Neoascia interrupta. The sequence continues at coordinate 272,577 of OX392463.1, forward strand.
ATAGGTACTCCAACATGTCAAAATCTCAGTAACACAAATAAACATATTTATTAATTTTTCCTTGTTAGATTTATTAGCCAATTCTTGGGAGCGTTGTTGGGCATGGAAGAAAATCTACAACCACTGAAGTGTAGAAATGTCCAGCACAAGTGCTTTTATTTATGGGAGATTTTCATAAGGGGCGACATTCGGATGAAATTACTCGATGAGGCAAAGAAATTCGATGACTTTGATTAATCATATCACATGGAAGGAACAACGGACTAAGTGTGAATGCAATCAGAAAATTCCTTAATGTTAACAATTTATACCTTACAGTTCATATGTTGTGTTTACACGTTTCTACATTTTCAAATGAAATAATTGGAAAAGTTTGGTATAGGTATAAAACGGAAATTTTGGAAGCTGTGGAAAAAATCATTTTACAACAACTCTTACCCTCATTCAACTCTTACCCTATTCCCTATTAACGCAACTGTAAACGCAATTTTTTGCACCCTATTCCACAGGAATGGTATCTATTAAGTTGGCGGTAGGAAACAAGGCCCCAATGAAATAAAGCCCCAAATAAAAATTGAAATAAGGCCCTAAAAGTAAGGCTGTATTTCATAATGAATTAAGACCCCAAAATCACAATTAAATAAGGCCCCAATATTGTCTAATATAAGGAAGCTAAAAGTAAAAGCAGGCAGGGGGTCGCAGGGGGGCAGTATGCCCTCCATACATTTTCAAAACTTGCATATACACAACCTTGCACCTAAGCTTGCACTAAGCTTTTGAACTAGAATGCTGAAATTAAATACGTCAGCTCATTGTCATCCGAAGCAATACAAGTGTTAAAAAATTTTAAATCCTCTAAGAGGCACGCCCACAATCGGTCTACACGTGCAACTACCTCCTGTAGTTTCACAACTGTTACATGTGTCGTAAAACGATGAAACTTGACAATTACCCTTTGCTAATGATGACATACACAAGAAATATAAAGTCAATAGACCTCCCCTTGTGGGCGTGGCATCGTTTAAAATGTAATTTTTCCAATAAATTTAATTAAATATTTTTGTTCGAAATTGAGAGTTTTATTTATTATACAAATAACTGCATTTTCGAGAAAATTGAGGCCGCGGTCTGGAATATTTATACCCCATCCCATAGGATGGGTAAGAGGTATAATAAGTTTGATTATTTATAGTTTGTAACATAGAGAAATAATAACCATAGACCCCCCCAAGATCTGAAGGGTGTATGATCGAGACCAAATCGTACACTCTAAAGAAAAATCAAAAATTAACTACAATAAATGTAGTGAATTTCACTCGATTTTTGGAGTACAGGTTTTTAAATTCTGTGAAATACTCGCAGCTAGAGCAATTTACCAATTTACACAAAAAGAATGCTTAGTTACTCAACTGCAGTGATTTCACTCTGAAATGATGCGAATTTCATCCTTTCTACATTTAAAAACGTACTTTAGAGTGAAAAAGATTTCGTCTCTGTGTAAAGTTCCTTTTGCGGCTGTGCATCGTGCCGGCTTCATTTAGTTTGGAGTGCGTTGCGCATAAAGAAGTAACGTGTGTGGTTCCTGATTTTAGTTCCTGAGTCAAGGATTTTTTCTTTCTACATAAATAGTAATAGAATACATAACATTGTTTACAACTGAATCAAGAAATTATGGAGAACATTGATAGTTTAAGGTTGACTCAAATTTAGTTTTCAAAAACTTTGGTAGGTTGAATTAATGCATTATCTCGTTATAGATTTTTTATATTTTTTTTCAATTTCGGGCGACGTGAAACGGTCAAATCTCGAGCGACGTTGAGGCAGAGCAGCCGACGAAGCGTTACTCCGTGAATACCTTTAACTAATCCTTTAGTGTGAAATGTGTTCCCTTTATTTAGTGTTTTTTTTTGTATAGAAGAGAAAAAAAATAAATAAAAAAAACTTTCTGTGTATTTTACCTTTTTTCGACTTAGAAGGTTGTGGTATATGTTATGCAAACATATACCACAAGCGAGTAGTGAATTCACTTGCAAAAAGTGAAAAATTACCCTCAATTTGGAGTGAATTTGCTATAACGTGCCTCAAAAATTTGTGAATCCCCATATAGAAAGAGTAAAATAACTACTGTTTTGGAGCGATTTCACCTTATTCACTACAAAAAAGTGTGAATTCGCTCGTAAGAAATAGTATATTACCTTTTTCTTGTGGCAAATTATCTCTATTGAACACAAAAATAGAGTAAATTCCCTCCAAAAAAGTGTAAAATTAGTGTAAAATTTTAGAGCGAATTCACTCTTATTTTTGCCATCCCTCTTTGTTGAGATTTCACTACAATAATTGTAGGTTATCTGTTTCCTACATTAATTGTAGTGAAATCACATTAAATTTCCTTAGAGTGTACATTTGTCAACATTAATTTTAATATATAGTTTGTAACACAGTGAAATAATCACCTTTTAGTGACCTTTAAGACCTTTAGGGCCGCTTTTTCAGCGCTGAATTAAGCCCGGCTTAAACTCAGATCTGTTAATCCCGTAACAAAACCAATCTAGAGTTAACCCAGCGAACAGTTTTTCAGTGCAGAGTTAACTCCGCCAGTAAAGTTGTCAAAATCTTCGACTCTCGAAATTATTGACTCCTTCAACTCTCACTTCACTTAGAAAAACACAGAAAAAGATGTTCGAGTCACTTTCAGATGTTATTTTGCACAGAAACACGCAATTCTACTGCCATTTCACCTAGAAAACAATTTAAAAGAAATTCATGCTGCTCACCAGAGATTTTCCGGGATTAACTCACCAAATTAGGCAAGTTAAGCCGAGATCAATCCCGAATCAATATTCACTGAAAAATTCATTTTTGGGGTTAATCTCAGTTTAACTCAGAAACGCGGATAACCTCGCACTGAAAAACTGGCCCTTAGAGATATGATCGAGACCCATAGGTTAATTTATTAAACCATGTCCGTCCGTCTTCTGTCCGTATGTGTAAAGTTTTTAGGTCTTCAACACTTAGCTATAAAGGGGAAACTTGGAATGTTGCTTGGTTCTCATTTTGCACAGACAAGGCATGAAAATTCATTAGCTCTGCCCACAGGCACGCCCACAATTGACTTTGATATCAGACCCCATTTACATTTTGTTTCAAAATTTGATTTCTGATTTCTCGGAAAATTCATTCTAAATTGAAAAAATATTAGAGATATTGCCATTTACTAAGTTTGTTTCATGCAAAACATTAAGCTTTTTTGGAAAAAAATTTTTTTAAGCATTAATTTTCAACGAAATTAGAATTATTTCATTAAATTTTTCACCTAACGTCCATTTTTGGGGCCGTGGCCAATACAAATAAATGACATATAGTATATGAATTTAGGCCAAAAAACTTTTTAATGGTCGGGTATTCAGAAGTTCACAATCATAGTCACTGCGGTAAATTCGAGCAGCGGTTATATCATATCATTTGAAGTAAAAGAAAATATATTTAGTTTACTTAATAAGAAACAATGAATTAAGGTATCCATACTTAAGCGTCCTAGACTGCATAAAAGGAAAAATACCTATGCATACATACCTACATGATATTTCAATTCAAAATGTCGATATTTGTAGTAAATTCTTCCAGGCAATTGGCCTTACTAGAGTAAGTTTGACATGGACCGTTTCTGAGCAGCACTTCCATTTCAAGGCAAGGTGTACAGTTTCTACTATTTGGTATTAGATATTCAAATTTACGCTAATAGTAAATATGCATAGAACCTGTAGCTATATATGTACAACATAGGAGGTGCATAGCTGTATTTACAACATATGCACAAAATCCCCTAACCAGAACCACTAAGCTCCTAACCTAACCACCAACAGCTGAACTGACCAACGAACTAACCATCCAGCCAACGGACCAAAAGAGGCCATCCTAAATCATTGCGGACATTCTCTTTGCCATTTGCAAATGGAATCTACGTTAGGAGAGCTATTTAATTAAGAAGATTGCCATTCATTTAATTTTGTCGTCATGCTAGTCGGCATCGTCGCGTCGTCGTTGTCTTGCAAATAGCTAAAAACAGCTTTTGGATAAAGAATTTTTGATGCAGATTGTTCCTGCCAGAATCGAAAGCTGAACTCGGTGACCGTATGAAATGCAGCAGTCAAAAAGCAAGGGTTTCGGCTATATGTAGGAGGAGCGCCATTGCCGCTTTTCATTTAGTTGGAGTACGCTTCAAATCCATTTAATGGCCTTGTCAAGTGTAGGTACGAACGAGTATTGTAAGCGTTGTTTTGTTTACCTGTGAACGCTTCCCCTAGTCTTCAAGATCCAACTTGCATGTATTTGGCGCTAGTTTTCTTTAGTCGCTGGCAGTTGTCCATTAAATAAAGAATTTGCAATTTTGTCGGGTATGTTTGCTCTGCTCATGCCGATTTCTTTAGCAATGACCTGATGTTAAAAAAACGATAAAAACATTTTAAATGAAAAATCCAATCTAGAATAAACAACAATACACAAGTACACACATAAAGTGGATTATTTGTGTGTATCTTGCCTTTGGGAGGGTGGCCATTTCCCTTTTTGAACTTTTGTTACTTCTGTTTTGGTCTGTTTGGTCATTTGTTTTGCTGTGTTTTGTGTCACATTTTTTGTTCTCCGCCGCTCAACATTCATTTATGCAAATAGAGACTTCTGGGAATGCTTGTGTGAGGAAGTGTTTGCAGTAAGAGTTCTGTTTGAATTTGGCAGCAAAATGGTTTTGCGAATTTACATGTACCTTACATACCTACCCACAGGACCTACAGCACACTACATTAAATTATCGTGAATAATATATGCTTTTACATATTGAAAATGACTTTTTGATTATACTTCCGCATACAAAAGAGAAACTAATCTGAACAGAATGTCTTGGACTGTTATTAATTCATTAAGTTATAGGTATCTACATACTTATCTACATATACATATCTTGATATGTGAAAAACGCTTTTAAATAATTTGTATACTCTTAAAAAAATTTTATTCAGGAGTAAGTTTGATTTTTTTATTAATGTTTCAAATGTTTTAATTTATCTTAACTTTCTGGGGTTGCTGGTCCCCAATTGGGCGCCTCCCCGGCTCCCCAGGTGTTAGATAGGGGCGGGAATGCTCACCAGATATGGTAGCTACTGGTATGGAAAATATCCGGGGCAGACCAAAACCAGAAGCAAACGAAAAATCCAGGAGTGTCAGTCTCAAAATGAGCGGCTTACTGGTCGGCGTCTGTTATCCAGGTTAGGGTCGGCCGAATATTTACTGGCGCAGGGTCATAACTCATAAGTCCATGGGCCAAAAGTCCATAATGGACTTGTGACCCACTTAGGTGGTTATAAGTCCACAATTAGTTTATGGACTTATAACCCACTCAAAGGAGTCAAAGGTCAACAAAAAGTTTCTGTCTTGACTGTTGACTGACCCGTCGATTGTGGTCTCATGGCTCACTACACCTTCCTACACAGTGAACTATGTATTGGGCCTGCTTCTTTTTTACCTTTGCTTTGCTGCAAAATATTATGTTCCCTTCAAAAATGATTCTGGACTTATCCTGGACTTTCCTTTAAAAAATTGTAGATTTATGACCAAAGATCTTGTGGACCTTTGTCCCATATAGGTGGGTATAAGTTCACAATTGTTTTCTGAACTTACAACCCACCTAAGTGGGTCACAAGCTCATTATGGACTTTTGGCCCATGGACTTATGACCCTGCGCCATATTTATCACCTTCTCTGCAATAAAACAAGAAGGCCTTTGAAGTAAATGTCGTCTACATCATATTTCCCTAAAATTTTCCTCCGCATCCGCGCAATTCGCTGTTCGCGAAATTGTTTTTTATTCTCAACCGCCTGCAGATCACTGCAGAAGCTTCGAACATCCATGTCAGAAAGCCTGAGCCTCTTTACGTGTTTCCGCAGGAGACAGTATCCAGTCAGAGCTTCGACTAAATCTCTAAGCTTCTCCCTGCATAATTTTATTAGTCCCTTCGATCTTTTTACGTGGCAAGCCGGCCGCCTTGGAAGGCCTGTTTGCAATCAGACATTCAATCATTGTAATTTATTCGTTAATAGAGCCCCTTATAATATTAAGAGGGATATTTTGATGCTTACAGCCTCATTTTTTTTCTAAGAACCCTCCTCTTCTTTTACGCTCGTCGGCTTATTCGTTTTCTTCTGTGCTCACCCGGTTCTGACTGCACAATGCCTTATAAGCACTTGCCATAGTCACTGACTATGTTAGATTTGATGTTGATTGATTCCATTGCCTTGAGCATCGGCAATGGAATCGAGTACAGCCAGAACATCAGATTGGAAGACACTGTTTGTATTCGGTAATTTTAAGGACACTTGAAGTTCCTGGTCTTTCGAAACCTGTTTCTTCACCTGTTTTCGAACCATCAAATTGCAATTTCGTTAGGCCCGACAATTGCATTCTTTTCCCAGTTCTCTCTTATCGGAAATTTCATCAGTGCTGTGTCTGTATCTAGCTACTGCTCTTGAAGTGACACATATTAGTGAGTCGTTACGCACTATTGCCATCAGAAAGATTTTTGATCTGTAGATCAAGCGGTGTAAGGCGCAGTAGAAGTGACCCATATTAGTGAGTCGTCACGCAATATTGCCATCAAAAAGGTTTTTGATCTGTAGATCAAGCGGTGTAAGGAGTAGAGTGTTCAAAGCTTCCGTGGGATTGTACGGAGTGCATCTGCGATGACTATACAAGCCAGTCTTTGAACAACTGATAATTTACAAAAACTGTTTTTCTGTTTGCTGTTTTCCACTATACCGAGCAACCGTATGTAAGCATGAGTCCAACCACCACAGCAACCAGCAAACTAGGGCAGGTTTCAAGCCCAAAGTTTTCCTTACGGTTTTCTTGCAAATAAAAAGCGTATTAATATGCCTTTTTGTTTATTTGTTTATTTCCCCTACATTAAGATCTTGTACTTTCTGGTAAAAAGATCAAGTGCCGTATTCGAAGGGTTGACGCACTAAGATCACAGCTCTTTGTCCAGACGCTGATCATCATCAGAGCAACCTCCATGATTTTACGTAAGATATTTAAGCACTTTCTCTACACCATCAGGAACACGTTATCTGCCGTCGCACTTATACTTATACACCTAATTTGTTGACAATATTGTTGATAACCCAGCACCCACAAGAGTAGCGATAAAACTTCAGGTGTTTCCCTAAGTTACAGATATTCTCACCGTGGAACAGTTAATTTTCCCACTTCCAAGCATATTGCAGTGCCCTGTTCGATGCTAGCGTCTCCTAGATCAATCTCAAAAGTACTACGTTATTGCATTCACCTTCAATATCAAAAGCTGTCGCAAACTTATTAATTTCCTTAATTTTTACAAAACAAACAAACTGAAAAGAGTTTTATTTACTCAACTTTTTTCAAGAACTCCAAATTAGAATGTTTTTAAAACACAATTGAGGAAGTGCAAGAGTTTGTCTGTGGCAAACTTCTATATACCCGATCCTATATATCATGTTACACCAAATCTTAAAGTGTCTTGGCCCGAATTCATATATTATTTGTATAGGGCACGCCTCGAAAAGTGAGCATGGGCTTAAAATTAAAATCAATCCATTGTAATTTCGTTAGAATCATGAGAAAATACGGTAAAAGTGAAAATTATTTCCGAAAAAACGCCCCTTCAAAGTGGGCGCAGCTCAAAATTCAGCAAATAGCAATGTCTTTAATATTTTTCATATAGTTATACCCCATCCCATAGAATAGGAGGTATATTAACTTTGATTCATAGTTTGTAACATAGAGAAATAATCACCATAGACCCCCAAGACCTTAAAGGCATATGATCGAGACCGAATTGTAAGTCGAATGAGCCATGTTCGTTCGTCCGTCCATCCGTCTGTCGGTAGTTTTTAGGCCTTAAATTTTGAGCGAGGTACTTAAGACTTGATATCTGCTCTTTTTAGGTCCCGAAGCAGTACAAGTGTACATTTTTTTGAAATCCGCCCACTGACACGCCCGCTTTACTTAATAGCATGAAAAATCAAAAATTTGGTATGCAATATCCTCGCTGAAGTGTGTTGTGATTGGCCCCCTTGTAGCCGTGGTCATATTTAGTATGCATTCTAATAAACGGCTTTTTTTTGATATATTTGCTTTAAATCCAAAAAACTTGCACTACAAAATGCTCAGATATGTGCGTAAGCTATCAACTCAAATAAACAAATTTTTGCCACGCCCACTTTTGAGGGCGTTTTTAAGTAAAAGTGGGGTGCCGTGGCGTAGTGGTTAGTGTGTGTGCTTACTACGCCGGAGGTCTGGCTTCGAATCCTGTCATCGTCACCTGAAAAAAAAAGACTTGTTCTTTTTCACGGTCCCCACCTCCGCGAGGGTTTGACAAGCCCTGCGAGAGTATTAATTGTCTTGAAAAACTTCTTAAAGTGCCGTTCGGATTCGGCAAAAAATTGTAGGTCCCCTTGTATGTAAAGAAATTAACACACTAGCATACATTGTTGAGAAGTTGGCCCTGGTTCACCTCGAGCCGTTGCGCCACTCTATTTATTTTATTTATTTGTTTATTTTAGGTAAAAAATCAAATTTTTAATATAAAACTGCAAACAACACGTGTATACTGAATCTGATAAAAAATATGATAAAAAAATTATGTTTTTGAAAAGGGGTTGATGCCACGCCCCTTTTTAAAGAAAGGAGATTCTTGACTGACAAATCCTAAACACAATTGTTCTTGTTCTTAACACAGAAGCTGAAATTCAACAACCAAGATCTTAGACGCATTTTGGAGCTTGACAGTGGTCAATTGGGATGGGGTATCCAACGATTCGCCTAGGCGGATTGTAACCCTCCCACTAGTTTTTTTCGAATTGGAGTCAACTTTCCGAGAAATCGGGTTTATAAAGATCTAACGTGTTAAAAGTGGGCATGGTCGATATTGTGGGCGGTCCAATTTTAACCTTGTTAAAGTTCTTAGGCCAATATTGCTCAGTACCAAAATGTAAGTTCCAGTGCCTTGTCTAACTTGACCAAAAGGCATTTGGAAAAAAAAAATATGAAATAGGGTTTGTCTCACATTGAAGCCAGTAGTGGGCGTGGCCGTTGACGGATTGAGTCAATTTTCACACTTTGTCTGTGCAACAAAAAACCAACCCGTGTACCAAGTTTCAGCTCTCTAGCTTGATTTTGAAGACCTAAAACCTTCACACATACATACGGACGGACGGACGGATATGGCTTAAGCGATTAACGTGTCGGTCTCAATCGTATCTCTAAAAGCTCTTCAGAGTCTATTATTCTCATTCATTGAGTCATTGATTATTTCACTGTGTTACAAATTATGCATTAAAATAATATACCCTCGGTCGGGTAAACTGTATCTAGTACGTAAACTTGTATCCACATAGCAGTTTAATAAGGGGGGATGATAAAGCATTTCTATATAGCTAATTACTTACGAACTAACTACTAGTGCTCCAAACGCATGGAACGTCTCTACCTATGGTTCCCATCAACAGTCCTTCATCCTCTGCAATCCTGGGCACGCTGTTTCCAATTGTCATGTCTTAGCGCTGTGACATCCGTGATGGTCTTTAAAACGGACGGCTTCTCGCGCCTGGGGCTTGGATTGGAAGACCCTCATAGCTGGAGCGGTGTTATCCATCTGTTACTGTGAACGATTGAATGTAGTCTTTGTGTTTTGGGTTTTGAGCTACATCCACAACTTGGTACTGCACAAAGAGTTTGCGGTTATATCTCGTCCCTTCGCCCTCCTCACACACTGGACCATAAATTCGCCGCAATATTTTTCTCTCCATAGTAAAGTATAACTTCATTTTCTGTGCTTATCGAACAAAACTCAGCGCCATGAAGCAGAACTTGCAAAAATTGGGCTTTGTAGAGCTTATGGACTGTGTCTTTCGTACGAGGAGTTTTGAACCCATTTATTTCGTCGAACCAAAAGAGGAGCGGTTTACTAGTATAATTTTTTGTCGAAGCTCCCCACTAAGATGTCATTTGTGAAAGTGATCGGGCCTAACATCTTAGTCTTATCCTCATTAACTTTCAGACCAACCAACTTTGTCTGTTCAATCCCCGTAAAAGACTCTTTCACAGCGCGGCTGGAGCTGGCGACAATGTCGATACATTCCGCGTTTTTGCAAGAATCGGTGGAAGATAGTGCTTTCCTGTGCACTATAACATCTTCAGAACAGGATTGAAAAGGCGCTTATAGTTGGATTTATGGAGGTACAATTTATACACCCCACCCAGGGTGTATCAATTAATGCATAGTGTGTACTACAATGATAAGGGTTTAGAACCTCAATTTAGATCATAACCTCGTGCCTAAATGAAAAGAGGAAGAAGTTTGTAACACAATCAAATAATCACTGTAGATTTACGACCAAAGACCTTTTAGAGACCATATATATTTGATCGAGACCGAGAAGTATTATTACATATTTCCTAACACTTATAAACTGAAAACTTTTAAAAATAAAGTTAATTAGTAGACATATCCTTACATCTCGAGGCACTGTTTCAGTCTTATAGGTTCGCCTTTCCTGAGAGAAGACATTAAAAAAGGCCATGTCCGTCCTTCCGTGTCCTTCTGTGTGAAGTTTTTGGTCTTCAAGACTCACGCCGACTCCATGTTTGACAACATCTAATTCACATTTTATTTCAAAATGCCTTTTGGTTGCAAGCCGTAGGAACTCAAATTTTGGTGCAGAACAGTAGTGACCAGAAGCCTTTAGTTTCGTGACAAGCCTTTAATTAAAAATTTAATTTAATTTTTAGACTTCTTAGCCTAAAACCATCAGACCGCCTACACCATCTTTTAGAACCTGATTTTTCGGAAATATCATTCTATGCCATAACTTTTTTTTGACAAATATAAGAGGTGTTATCTTTTATTAAGTTTCTCACATACAATTTTTACACATTTCAATTATTTTTTTAATTTCTTATATATCACTTATTGAACTTTGTTAAACATAAACTGAAAATAAATAGTCAAAAAAACTTAAACTAAAACTATTAAGTTTCTCACATACTAAGCATTAAACTCCACCCACTTTAAAAGGGCGTTTTGAAACTGTTTTTTTAATCAGCACAATTTTTTTTTGACAATTACTGCAATAAAGTCCTACACAAAATGTTTGATTTGAATTTCATGTATTTCTTATAATTTACACTGCGTTTTTGCAGTTAAAGTTTTTAGTGTGGCTCGGCTTCTACGGAAAAAACGTCTGTATAGGAACAATCGTGATGTTTCCTACTGATAAACATCAGCCAAAATTGACGATCGAAACAGACGTGGTAACGAAACTAAATGAATGAACTTTACTGAATGACATTTTTTTTATCAAATACCTTTTTATTTTACCTTTTATCAGACCTGGTTACCTAATAAGGTTTCGATCGGCAATGTTGGCTGATACTCATCAGTGGGAAACACCAAGATTGCCTTCCCATACAGACGCAAAAACGCAGTGTAAATTATAAGACCTACACGAATAATCGATTTGAGCATTTTGTTCGTGTAGGATTTATCTAGCATGATAATGCTAGATTGATTTTGCTCATGATTTTGTTCGTGTACGATTTATCTAGCACCAGCATAAAAATTTTAAATTTCCAAAATTTTACCATTTGCATTAACTATAGCTAGTCAATACGCATGGGTGGTTATTTGGTTATCAACTTTCAACTAAAAATTTTGTGACAAAAATCACTGCACACAAATGGGCTTTTGATAATATTAGAATAGCCATGAATAAAATTCTTTATGTAGATAAAAAAAACAAGCTAGGTATATGGAAAACTTTTTTCCAATTGGTAACAGGTAAAACCATAACGAAAACTGTTGAATCTATAAAACTCCTAAATGCCAATAAAGACTGCGATGCATGACAAATTACTTTTTTTTGCTCCCGTCAAAAATTATGTTAATATTTGGACGAAAAAGTTTTACTTTTATTGGTGTAGAAGCAATAAACTTTGTTATTGCAAGGCAAGTATGTTATAGCCCACTTCGAAGAAATTTCAAACTTTTTTCTACTCCAATCTTAAGCCATATCCGAAATGTAGAAGGGCGAACTCAATACACTATGAATGTTGACAAAACATCATTAAAAAAGTCATCCCGACTGACAGTACCTACACAACTCGGTGGACTAAGAAGAATCGCAATTTAAATGAACAACAACAATGGAAATAAAAGTTAAATTTTATTGGTTCAGCATCGATTGCTGAAGTCTTTTCATTGGAGAAGTTTTAAATAAAGTTGATTAACAAGTTTGTATGCTTGAAACCGGTTTCGATACTACACCTGAGCATAATAACAAATAACTGAAAGGTAGATAAGGTCTAAGAAATAGTGGAGCGAGTTTTGAAAGTCATCGCAGGACTTTCGAACTTTAAGACTATTTAATAATTCTTGTTGCACTTTGGTAGGTATATAAGGCTAAACAATGCAGTCAACTATGTACTTTTGTGAAAATTTGCTTTTAACGACTTCACAAATTTTGCAGGCCCTTTCAACTAGGAACTATGACTTCATTTTTGCAGCCTAATGTTTCTACGTCAACGTATTTAAACAACAAGCTCTCCCCATTCATGCCCTCTTCTTCGCAAATATTACCCGGTTGTCCATTGCAATAAACAATGTGTTTGTTATAACAAACAAGCAGGGGAGCTAAGAACCCACCGTTATTGTAGTGAGAGCATGTGTTTAAGTGCTTCATTCTCAGAATAATACATTAGTTGTTTATAAAAAGGAGCATAATGAAAACGTTGGGCAAGTGGCATCTGCAACTTTCACCCAAGAAAGTACAATAAAAATACTTGAGCTGAAGAAAGAAGGGCAACACGTATACCCAAAGCCTGAAGGATTAATGCGGGCATAAAACAGGACTCCCTTGTGCAGTTTTTTCGTTCTTTTAATCGAGTGAAAATTCAATTTTAATTCCTTCGGAGGCGCGGTCACAACTGCAGTAGACACATTTGATTAGGTTGCGCTAAACAAATAAACAGTCAAATGCTGCAATTCAATTTTTCAATATATATGAACACAAGACAAATAGCGAAAGGAGAATAAAAATATGGAGAAAAGAAAAAACCTATCATTGCATTTCTTTGAGTTAAAAAAAGTCAATTTTGCACCATAATAAAAACATTCTAGTCGTACGTACGACTCCTTAAGACAGGTAGAAATGATCATTCCCTAGGGACAAAAACTTAAATATGAACGAGTTGTGTAGTTTGAAAGTGTGGAAACTTGTGTGCTTTTGTGCAAGGCTAAGAAGGACGTTGGGTCTGTTGTTATCCACATATAGATATCCGGATATGGGCTATCAGTTTTGTCCAAATACTTCACTAATTGACGTATGAAACTGATGAGGAGGTAACCATTTCGTATGGTCACTGTTTTTGATATTTTGCAACGCCCCCTTAACTGTGTGAAATCTGAACCATTGGGAGTATATCTACACATCCATGTGAGATAGAAATTTAAAATAAAACCCATTATCCTTTATTTTATTTGATATTGCAATGACCATAAGTCTCTAAATGTGCTTGGATTACTCTCAGTAAAATTTTTATTATCTGAATGATTATTTTGCAATGTCAATACTTACGGGGAAATAAAGTCAGTAACGATATGTTTGAATACATATATGTATAGGAAAAATGTGACATTAAATCTATTTAATTTCACCAGTTCCAAGATGGAAACAAAATCACCTTTCCCAAAAAATTAATAAGCCCGATTCTAAGCAACAGTTCATAATTAGCTCCGTCAATTAAGCTATCGACAGATAAACGAACCATAATTTTCCGTGCGGTTCCTGTGAGTTTTGCTAAAAAGGAGTTTGCAAGCTTTTTGTGGTAAAATCAGCGGGCAAACATTTATTTTCGCACGGCAAATTCACGATTTTTTTGCCATCTGGTAACTCTGCTGGCCTTATGGCTGTTTCACAACAAGCGCTGCAGCATCAAACAAGATCGGCAGCGGCAACGCGAGACTAGAAAAATGGTTTGTTAATACACAATCAGAGCAAGAACCCGCGAGCAGTGTTTTGTAAAATTTGTAAAATTTTGTCGACTTTATTGCACGTGTTTAGTTCGTTCTTAAGAACAACTATAGTGACTTTCGAAAAACGTCTATTCGACCGCTTGTGACATTTCACAACAGCGGATGACATAACTCCAAAAAGTCTCCGTACACCTGATAACTTTTTTTGAATTGCATTAAATTTTTAATCTGAAAAAAATATAAACTAGAAACAACTAGAAACTAAGAACATAAACGAAATTCTTAATTTTAAGGGGAAAAAAAAAATTAAATTTTATTGCAAAATAAAAAATAATAAACATTTCTTTGAAAAAAAAAAAACATTTCTTTCTTGAAAAACATCACAAAAAAGTCTCCGAACACTTAATTTATTATTTTATTTTTTTGAAAATAAGTTAAAAAAAAACTGGAAATAAGAAATGACAAAATTAAAAAACTGACCTCCTACAATAACTGTTTAATCGAATAGGCTAGCTTTAAAGACTTGTCTAAAGAAATCGTATTTCATCCCAAAGCAAGATGACTTTCAAGTCCATTTTTTTTTTTGACATTGTACAACAGAGTGATTTTTTGAATATTTTTTATGTAATGAATTCTAAAATGACTATATAAGGATTTAGTCTGTGTGGGGAATGAGAATAATGTTTAGTTTGCTTTTTAAAATAGTAAAGCATGGGGGCTGCTCAAGGGCAGTACCCAAAAACGTATTTCAATCATATTTTTTGAAAACCCCCCCGAAATTTTTTTCTGCGTTCGCCCCTGGCTTGGGGCATTATATCCTCTTAAAGTATAAAATTGTTCCATTGACCCAGTGTTTGACTACTTTAAGTCAGATTCTATAGTTTTTCGGATTCAAAGCAGTGCTTAGATTTCTCCATTTCATGCGACGACGTCATCTAAGCCAAAGATGTTGTATTTACCGTCGTCAATTGATAAAAATTAATCCCGGAATAAATTCGGCTTCCGGCATCAAGTGCTGCTTTCCCCAAATATTCAAAGACATTATTTTTCCTCGCTTGTATAATAGCTTTCAGTGTAAATGGCTTGATCCGGTTCACTCAGCCATTATGCTCACTTCTTTTTAACGCATTTCTTATCTCATTAAAACAGATAACCATTCCATCTGCGAATATATCACCTATCACTTAACCAGCAATAACGGGACCACCTACCTTATGATCTTCGGCGAATCTTCATATTTCATATCGTTTTTTAGCGAGCATTTCCTTGTAAACCAAGACACTGTCATCGCTCATTTCACACGTGTCAATGCACAGAAGTCAGGAGTTATCCCGTTATCAAATTTTTTTGAGAGTCCTAGAGGCAGGAGGTTGCAAGTTGGCTATTTCATAATAGTCTAACTAGTGGCCAGGGAAAAAAGCTTATTCTGGCTTTCTATTCCTTTTTCCTTGTAAAAAAGAAATTGTTTTACCTTAATGAAATTGTTATATAATTGAGCTTACCAAAAACCTACAAAATTGATTTTAATTTTAACCCCATGCCCACTTTTGGGGGCGTGCCCTGTACAAATAATATATGAATTCGGGCCAAGAAACTTTAAGATTTGGTGTTACATACATGGTATATAGGGTCGGGTATAAAGAAGTTTGTCACAGACAAACTCTTGCACTTACTCCCTTCTCACTTGTCACTTGTCAGACTTCTGAGTTCTGAGTAAAAGGCAGCCTAATCTGACACCAAGATTCGGAGTTGTATATTAAGCAAATTTTTTTTCAATTTGGATCAAAAATATTGAGTAAACTGCATTTGAAAAATTTACAATTAAAATACATGCCACGCCCACTGGAGGAGGTTTATCAATTAAATTTTTCTTTTTTGTGTTTTACATTCATTAGGAGATGCTAAAGGGCAAAATACAGCCTTTTAGAAAATCTTACAGTTTTGAAAGCTCTGGAGGAAGTTTTACATTTAGACCGATTGTGGGCGCGTCTTTGGGCGGATTTTAAAAAATTTTTGGACCTTGCGTACGAAGTTTTAGCACCGTAGCTCAAAACTTAAGGCCAAAAAACATGTGACATACAGACGGACGGACGGACATGGCTTATTCGATTCAGAATTCGGTCCTGATCATATGCCCTTGAGGTCTTGGGGGTGTACCAATATTTACCATTATTATATCCGTGAATATGGTACAAAAGTGGAGGTCATGAGTGGCAACGAGAAGGGTATGGCAAATGAAAAGATATAAATGTAATGGAGAATAAGAAGAACATTAGGAATATGAAGGAGAATAGAAATAGGATTATGAATGACATACCGTGGCCGTTACAGGCGGGCCGAAGCTGTAACAGCTGTACGGTTGCATTGACTCACTGGGTTTCATGTTTTTTTTTTTAATTTTGACTAAGTGAATGGTCGAAGATATAAAATATTGCAACAAGGAAGATTAAATAGATACGTACGAGGTTATACGTGTAGGTATGTAACATATATTTTCTTAGATACTCCATCAACTTTAGCATTTTACATGTTCGATTGAAGTAGAAGAACAGCAAACATCTGATTGTGTATAACGTAATGAATTGGAAAATTGATAGATTATAAGTGTTCCACATAGCAAACGTCCGATGCACAATGGCCTTCTTCTATAAGAATATATCTACTAAAAGGTACCAAGCGTCAAAACTATAAAATGGTACAAGAAAATAAAAAAGATATGAGAAGAGGAAAAAAATGTAATGTTCGCCTCAAAAGGATTGCACTTGATGTTGAAATCCCCAGGACAGGAAATTTCCTCGTGATTTTCAAAGTCGCACGACTATCCTATTTGAAACGAGATTGTGATGATGTTGATAAAGAAATAGCAAGAAATACAAGAAGAGGGGTGTGCATGAAATGAAGATGAAGCATAAAATAGAAATGGAATATTTGATAGGAAAGCAGACACACGAAAATATACATCCTGAATTTTGCATTTCAATTCGCATATCAGTGGGGATATACGAAAGAAAAAAGGGATTGGAAATTAAGGATCAATATGCATAAAAAGGAAGAACAGCTTTCATATTCATTTGCTGTGCACAACATGTGTTGCGTGTGCAGCTTTTGGGTAAACAATTCTAAGCCCAATCGCTTGTTATTTATTTAAGCCTTTCGTGAGGTGGTAATTTCACAAACATTTACGCACAACCGTTATGTTACACGTGTTTTCTGTTGAGTATATTGATATTTTGTCTCCATTGGTACACACTGATATTGCTAGGAAGGTTTTTGAAAAGAGGTAAACTCTTTTAGAATATCACAACAGTTAGCCAGTTATGTGTGCAAATATTGTTAAAATTAATATTAATTATTATTTTGAATTTTGGTTAACTAAAATTTCCAAGAAAGGTGTGAACAGTAACAACAAAGTGCTAACTTTGACCACGCTTGCAATGAAAAAACGGACATCTTGGGAAATGTTCTCCGTGAATACCAGCTTATTTGCGTTGCGCTTT
This sequence comes from Neoascia interrupta, assembly GCA_947623515.1. Classification (NCBI taxonomy): domain Eukaryota; kingdom Metazoa; phylum Arthropoda; class Insecta; order Diptera; family Syrphidae; genus Neoascia; species Neoascia interrupta. Next base: position 290,134 of record OX392463.1, read on the forward strand.
ATTTATTTATTTTTTTTTTTTTTTTTCGGGACAAAAAGAAAATCGTTTTTACAAAATCTGGACGTAATAGCTCCATTAAGCATTACTCTAAAGTCTAAAGCATTAAATTAATATCGCAAACACTTAGAATCGATTGAGCCATGTCCGTCCGTCTGTATGTGTGAAGGTTTTAGGTCTTCAAAATCAAGCTAGAGTACTGAAACCTGGTACACGGCTTGGTTCGTTTGTTGCACAGACAAAGTGTTTAAATTGGCTCAATACGTCAAAGGCCACGCCCACTACTGGCTTCAATGTGAGACAACCTCTATTTCACTTTTTTTCAAAGCGCCTTTTGGTCAAGTAAGACAAGGCACATGTCAACAAAACAAGGCAAAAATTGGACCGCCCACAATATCGACCATGCCCACACATAACATGATAGATTTTTAAAAACCCGATCTGTGAGAAAGTTGAATCCAATTCGAAAAAAAATTATATGACAAATATTAAAGATATTACTTTTTGCTAGGTTTGCTTCATACAGTTTTGAGCTCCGCACACTTTCAAGGGGACCGTTTAGGAAATAGGAAAAACTGTTTTTTCTGAAATAATTTTCGCTTTTACCGTATTTTCTCATTATTCTAAACGAAATTATAGTTAATTGATTTTAATTTTAAGCCCATACCCACTTTTGGGAGCGTGGCCTATACAAATAATATATGAATTCGGGCCAAGAAACTTTAAGATTTGGTGTTACATGCTATATAGGGTCGGATATATAGAATTTTGTCACAGACAAACTTTTGCACTTACTCAGTTGTTATTACTTGTAAATCATATTTATATATACTTAAAGGCTGGTTCATACGGCAGCCATGGCTTCAGCTTCGCCGCGTTACGATACATCGGCCTTGAACCGGCTTTACAATGACATTGCGCTCATGAAGAGGGAGAGAGAGGCGATATAGAGAAATGTAGACTCATTCAGAAGGTCTGCTCCATATCTGAGAGTTACCAACATACTATAACAGCCCAAGGCAGACTGATTGCCTTCGTGTGGTGATGCGTTCAAAATCAACCTCCATTTGCTTCAAACAAAGCAAATGCTCAGCACATTTGAGCTCGAGGCTTCGTTTCGGAGCTTCATTACGTCATTACGATTTGTCTTTACGCACTATTTCTTGCCAAATCAAACTTTGAAGCCGAGTTTCATTGTGTTGGGAAAAATTGAAATCGTATCGCCATATCGTATGGCTTAACCTGTAAACGCCAGGCTGAGGCGAAGCCAACGCTGCTTTATGGACCTCGCTTTATTGTTGGCTTTAAAAAATTTTTGGGACAACTATTCCTCTTAAGCGGTCGGTCCGAAAATGGAAAAAGGACCTCTTATGGTATCACACTTATAAAATCCATACGAAAAATGAGAACGTTTACAATGGCAATTTTTTTCATACACACCTAACAGTTTGATTACATTTTGAATTTGGAAAGAAAAAAAGTGTTTTTACACTAGACAAATATTGAATTTGTATAATAAAATTATGGAATTTTTACAATATACTGAAAAGTTTTTGAGAAATGAGGAACCAACAATTATGTGCCCGTTTTTAACGTGTTTAAAGTCATCACTTTTTAAATACTTCATTCAAAAAGCCGATATTATGGGAAAATATATATAGCCACTGCAGCTTAATCTAAGGCTGCAATCAATTTTAGTTTTTTGACGTGTTATGAAAAAAGTTCTATCCCCACCGCTATCTCCGATTCTATAAAGCTCAATTGGAACAAATCACGCACATCGAGAATTATGGGTAATTTGAAGGAAAACCATAAAAAAATTTCAAAATTTAGCAGATACTGAGATTTAGCTCGAAAGCTTCAAAAACATTTCAATGACTTTTTTTCAAAATATTCTAATATCTAAACGGTAGTAACGTTTAAAATGAAATTTGGTTTGTATATAAAACGTATGAAAATAATTCTAAAATTTTTAAGAACTTTAAAAAATGAGGTTTTTAATTTAAAAAACATGTGCCCAGAGTGTTGGGGCAAAATAGCCGTTGCTAGCGTAAATTACATTAAAATCAATAAAAAAAAATAACAATATTCAAAAAAACGTGCTGAATAGCCGTTTAATGGATTTTAAATAAAAAATATTCAACAAAGAGCTAAAAAGCCACGTGTCCCCCTACTATCTTGGTAACGGTAATTTATACCATTTCAATATCAGCGATCGACAATTTTTATAAGTTCGAAAGAAAAACATAGCGGGGCTGAAAGATTGTATGGTTTTTCGATGTGGAACAAAAATATTGAATAAATTGCACTTGAATTATTACTCCTTGAATCAATGCCACGCCCACTACAGGTGGTCTGCCGACTTTATTTTAATTTTTTATATCTAACAATTATTGGAAAATGCTTAATGTTAAATTTCAGCTTTTTGCGAAGTCTTACAGTTTTTAAACCACTAAAGGCAGTTTGACATTTAGGCTCATTGTGGGCGGATTTTAAAAACAATAACGCTTAAATTGCTTCGAATGGCAACAAGCTTGCATACAAAATTTCAGCTTTTTAGCTCAAAACTAAAGGCCTCGAAATTTGTGGACGGACGGACGAACGGACGGACATGGCTAAATCGATTCTCCTGTCGATCCCATTCATACCTATCCTAAAAGGTATAAGGTAGACCCTTAAACCTTAAACTATCTCTAAAAGGTTTAAGGTCGACCCCTTAAACCTTTAAGGGATAGGTGTGAATGGGACCGACAGGATTGATTGTTTTACTGCGTTACAAACTATACATTAAACTTAATATGCCCTAGGTAGAGTATAAAAATAAACTGATTTGAGCGACACTCAAAATGATGGCAAAGAAGAAAATCAATCAAAGAAAAGAAATGCAACTTAAGGCAGCTGATGCTGCGAAAAAATCTGCCTTTCTTTGATATTTCCTAAAAAAAAGGAAAGTTCTTATTTTGGTAATATGTGTATCACTACTATAAATAATTAACCTCAGCGCACCTACCTCCATTACAAATTTTGATTTTTAATTTTTTTCAGTTGTCGAGCATCATACGAAGCAAATGTTCAGTACATTTGAACGAAACCTTCGCTTTGGACCCACATTACGTTTTCGCTTTACGATTACAAAACGTGACTTTGGAGCTGAAACTTGCATCAGGAAAATTTTAAAGCGTATGGCTGAACCATGTAAACGTCAAGCAGAAGTGGAGCCAAAGCTTCTATGAATCGCGCTTAAGTGTTTAAGTTTACCTGTGCTAAAAGATATAAAAAAAACTCTAAAGGGCTGAACTGAGACAGGAAAACTTAAATTAGAAATTTTAACTCTGCAAAGAAATATTTTTTTAATATTAATAAATTACTGCTGATGTTTATGTGATTATAAAGATGTAGTTCAGGGTACTTCAAAAAAATTAATTCAAATATGCTGCATTTAAACCTTAACCGAGATTTAAAGACATATATAAGCGGGCATTTACCTATATCAAGTCCTATAAAAGTATTTAGGTATAAACTAAATTTATACCTTTTCTGAGAGAAGACATTAATGAAATGAAAAACATCTTTTCATTTCGAGTTTATGAAATTGATTGCGGCTTTTGTTAAACCAAAGTTCAAAACCGACCCGTTAAATCTGACAATAGACTTTTCACAAATTCGACATTTGCATTTCAAAGCACATATAACTCCTATTACTACGTGGACCTATGTTTATAAAAAATTCTTCCTACTAAGTGCAGTACAAATTGTCTCTAAGTCCTTTTGGGAAAATAAACAAAATTTACTTCCTTATTGCTTAGTGGGTGCATGCATTCGTTGTATATGTAATATTCACAGATTTACCCTAAATTATATCCCTCACATGCTTTCTCGCCACTTCGGTTGCCTGTTTTTTTATTCCTTGTAGAAATACATATACACATCTCGCTGTAGCAATGAGTGATTGTTACTTTAAACCCTTCATAAATGTTGCGAAAGCGAAGAAAAAAAAAGCTCGTCAACTTATTCAAAATTAAGGACCGCCATTGCATATATGTATGTGGATATATGAAGCCATATCACCCACGAAGCATTTTTACTAATTATTATAAACGGATCAGCGCCAGTAGAGTTTTTTGTCGTTGCCATAAAATTGTGTTGCTATATGCAAAACATCCCTGCCCACATTGCTGTACAGCGAAGAGCAACCGCAAATGACGCCGATCTGGTAAATACTCATCTACACCTAACCCCTTTCCTTAGCATCGTCCATGACAACATGGCCTCAGTGCATTCGCAAAGTGCGATGTACTCAAGTAAAGTACTTAAGACAGTTCTCGAAAGGTACTCGACTAAATTTTCCTTTGCGTTCACAAATTGTATTCCTAGAGGACCTTTAAAAGGAGAGAATGAAATTGAGGTATACAAGAACACAGTGCATGGGCACATATAGAAAATTAAAACAGCAGACTTGAGTTTAGTTTTATAATGCTTTGTTATAAAAAAAAAGTAATTTCTTTAAATTTTCCTTAACCGTTGAGTTTCGGAGAGAGCTCCACAAACCAGCTTCATAATATTTCTCATATTTAATAGAAATGGCTGGCACCTTAGCAAACTCCTTCGGTGTCGTCGATAAACCTATATCTAATAAAAATTTATATATATGTATATGTATTCACTTGCATAATATTCGAACCACCTAATGTCACCAAGCCAATGTGTGTTAACTTTACCATATCTACAACACCACATACATACAGTACACAACCTACATCGCTATTCGTATAAAATTAATTTCTTATCCTTTAGTATACCAGTATTCAATTAAATTGCCAACGATTACATTCTAAAATCAACCTATTTAGTATAAATAAACCAAACCACTTGAATGGTTTTGCTATATGCCACCCTCTTACATTCTATCCCAAATCAAATCGAGCACAATCACCTAAACCAACACCTTCTGACGTTGCTCCAAGCCCCACGGTTCTGTACCAGATTCCTTATTCCTAGCCCTGTGTTTGTGTACAACGTTTATACTATATATCTTGTTTGATATGAGGTGGGAAATTCTTTTGTAGCACAACTTAAATGTGTTTTCTTGCCAAATTGATTTCCCGTATATTTAAGACGACAGATACATAAGTAATCAATCTGCGTTATAAATGGCAAAACACCTAAACCGATTTAAAGGCATCATTAAAACTTTTTTTTCCGTCTCAGAATTTATTAGAAAATTAAATTAGATGTATTTTAGAAAGAAAAAGAAAATCGTTATTGCCTCAAATTACTTTCTGGAAATTGTTAACACAAATTGCAAAAAGTCCATAGATGTTTGTCACAAATAAAGACAGCGTTATTGGAATAATTTTTTTTATTTATGAACTAATTTAAAGCTGCCACATTACCTGCCGACTTTAAGTTTAATTGTTTTTTTTTTATTGCTTTTGTTTGTGAATGTGATTCTATCTAACGATATATTATGATATGTGAAGTTGAAATTGAAATGTTGCTTTTATTTTGAAAATTCTGTCGAGACAGCTGCGTATGCTAATCGCCAATCATGGTAAACAGATTCACTACATAACGTGCAGTTGTTCGATTTATTTCACCACATCCGAAGCCTTTGTGCTAGGAAATCCCTTTTCACAGAATTCTTCTTGAACAAACACTGTTCGTTTATTCAATATAATTCTTCACTGTCAACAATTGTTAAAAGTTCTATGAACTACTATGCTCACAAGAGACCTAGGCATTCAACCATCCATAAATTTTAAGAGTCCCAACTAGATAATCGAATTCCTCTTCATGGTTTCATACTTATATCTTTTTTATTGAAAAATTACCACCAAACTAAAGGGAACATTTATTTGCTGAATTCATAAGAACAAAAAGAAGAAGAATAAAAAAAATATATAATAAAAAAAGGAACTCTATCTGCTTGGCTGTAAGATGCTTTTCACTCTCATTGAATAATTTCGATTTGAATACGCGATTCTGCGCCAAGTCCGACATTTAGATGAAAAATCTGCGACATTTGCATATGTAAATCGATTATAATAAATTTCGAGAGGATAAAATTATTTCTCAAAGTACATATAAAACGATATACGTTTATATCTATACCTACATACCTATTCGTAGAGTCGTTCGTTTGTATATATATAAGTTTCTTTTACGGTGCTCAAAGTGTTTCTTAAATGTTGTGGCCCTATAGGGGTTGCGCACCATCTTTGCATTTCCAAAGTAAAGACAAAAAGGACTAAGACAAAAGCTTAAAGGAACTCCTGGGAGATACTATTCAGATATTGTATCTTATACAAATTCAATGGCATTTGGGAAACACATCAGCAATTTTGAAGAGGTTCTTAGGAAATCCGCTATGCATTTAATGGCCCTTTCAAGGGTCATCAGCTCAAGTGATATTCTTCGCTAAAAAATGGATTTAAAAGCCTACATATATACACATATATATGTACTTTGTATATTTGTAAATATGTAGATAACTTTATTATGGCAATAAGAAATTGATAAAGTGAAATGGTTTTGCCAAGCAGTTGAGTAATAATGGACCTTCTTTTGGTCAATTGTATTCCCCCCGTCAATGTAATAACCTTGGTAATGGAATGGCTAATTTTTTCCCTCTAAGGTGCCTGAAGAATTTTCGTAAACGTTTTTGTTCGCAGGAGAGGAAATGCGTCAAGTTATTTTAGGTTTGGGCTTTTGTAATATTAAATCAGTTCCCACAAAAAAGTACATAAATTGCGAGAAAAAGAATTCAACGAATGAAGTGAAAAGGAGTACATCATGTATACTTGATTTAACAAACGCGGGCTGAGCAGGGGTGAAGGATAAAGAAATAGGTTTCTTCAGGAATTACAGCTTGCCATTCATTTGAAACCGGGTTTAATTTCTAGACCCTCCCTAAGGTAGGTATGTATATTTTGTAACGCAGTAACTCAACTAAATCTCATGGTTATAATTACCAGACCTGAATTCAATCCTAAATAATCTAAGTCCTTTTAGATATGTAAACTAGACCGACAGGAGAGTTGATTTGACACATAGTCTGTAATGTAAGCGAACTGCGTAGTTTTCGAGCTAAAAGCGATACGCCCCCTACAAGCTTGTATGTGCGAACACAGTTTTTAAAAAATGAAACATGAAAATTTTGTTACAATCGCGATAAAGTTAGGTCATATTTCAGGTTATAAAAGATATAAATAGGAAAGCGACGCGAGCTCTAAGAATTCGTCGGAGTCTAGCAGGCAAATCCTAGGGATGCAGCCCAATTATCCTTAGGTGGGTTTATTGTGATACCAATGATCACATACGGACCAATCGCGTGGACAAAAAGTACAAGTCTGTCCACCACGAAGGAGACACTCAACAAGGTGCAAAGACTGACTCGCCGCTGCATAACAGGCTCTATGAGAACCTGTCCAACCGCATCCATGAGGTGATGTTCTAACTTACTCCTTTGCATCTTATGGTTGAGGAATGTGCAAGCAAAACATAAAGAATCCTTCACAGAATAAGGAAGAGACAGCTGCATTACATCGAAACAATTCGATGCACAACGTAATAAACTACCACTCCTGGCCTTTCCTGGGGATGACACCATTAGAAGGTTAGACTTTCTAATGAAGGTTAGACCACCAAAAGAACTTTTTGTTGGCTTAAGAAGAGAGACGTGGAGCATAATGAATCCATAATTCATAACCTGAGCAACAAAACAACAAAATGGGTCGAGAACTGATGAAGGAACAGGAGCAGAAGTATTCGGGCCTAGAACCAAATATTATGGGATATATTGTTGGGATAGAGGGTAATAAAATAGCCGTCTCTCTGGCAAGAAAAAGGGGGCATCTGATGCCTTCATACCCAACTAACATTTTCTCTCTCATAACACTCTACGAGAGTCTTATGAGAGTATTCTCATTCAAGAGCTTGCCTCTTGGAATTTGTCTCTCATAGAGTACTATGAGAGCGCTTAAGAGAGTCTTACGGGAGTTAAATGGCCCCACTTATGGGAGTTATTTGATCTGATAAAAAGTTTTAAACTCTCCTTGCAAGAGTTATTCGGTCTCATAATAAGACAATAAGTTCTTCTTATGGGATGTGAAGACGTAGTCTTGTTTGACAGAGAGAGAAACATATAACAAACAATCTTCGTGTCATCTTTATCATATTGTGTGCCAAAAATGCTTTAATTTTTCATAAGGAAATAAAGTAAAAAAGAGAACAATATATACTTCTAAAATAAAGTGTTATTTTCAATGCACTGTTTGATGGTACACCATTGTCATCAACATTATTGACTTTAATAATATTTTTTCTGAGGTTATATATGCAAGAACTTTGTGCAACTGAAAATTTATCTGCTAAAGTGAACATTTTACTTCGATAAAAACAAAGCGCCACGAAAACAATCAGTTAAAAAAAAAAAAACTATAAATGTTAGCTCATCGCTCAACATCATTGCCGCGTGCACATGAATGAAGGAATATAAAGATTACAGCATACGCATGTTATGACATTTGCTCGCTAAAGTAAATGTTAATCTGACGTCATTGGAGTTGACTGTGAGTTTGTTTGCGTGTAGAAGTCAGTCAATCCATGCTGGCTAACCAGACCATGAATAGGTTTTCGATGACGATTTGTGCTGCAGAAATACCTACACTTTTTTCTCCATAAAGAAATGCAATAATTAAAAAACTACTGCCACCGCAAGCACACTGGCAAAATTACTTTTGACGGATGGTAGAACGCCATTATTTTGAAGTGACATGAAGAGGTATATTTATCAGCCATCCGGTCTCAAAACCTGAGTGTTAGGCTGAAAAGAGTATTTTTATGAGTTCTTCGATACTTTGACTGTCATAAGGATGCTCCCTATAATACTTTTACTCTTTGAGAGTAAAACGAGAGTTGAACTCACATAACAAGAACCAAATATGCTCTCACAATGGAAGTTTACGTCTTTTTTACTCTGGTAGCTTTTTACCCTTCTAATGAGAGTACTATGAGAGTGAAATTCAATTTAATCAAAAAAAAATTATGTTCTGAGAGTTATGTTCTGAAAACTCTTGAGTATTTTACGAGAGCCTTATAAGAGGTTTTTCTAGATTTGTAGAGCACATCTCTCGAGAGTATGTTTGTTGGGTAGGCAATTAAACATTCTGCGGAATAGGGGATCGCTTCCTGACCCTCAATGATGAAATCAGGAAGCGATCATGACGTTATCTCCTACGACAAAAATCTCGAGTGACAAAAATCTCGAAATTATTTTTTAAAAACCTCGAACTGTACAAAATCTCGAATAGGCAAAAATCTCGAAAGACGAAATCTCGAATGCAAAAAAGTTTTTCGAGATTTTTTTTAATTTTTATAGTTAGTATAACTGAAGGGGTGGTAAAAAAAAGTCAGAAGGGGGATTGCAGTGGGGGCAGCATGCCCCCCGAACATATTTCCCTGTTTGAATATATATCGTGGAAAATCTCCACCAATTTTCAAAATTTTATCATAATTCTTGACGGTAAGTCGATTTTAAAAATACCGATCATAAAAGACCGATTTTCAAAATGTCGATTTTCAAAATTTCGATTGTTTAAAATATGGATAGATTTTTTGGCTTTCGAGATTATAGTTTTCGAGATATCCACCCAATCAGGAAACTAGAGAGGGGAAGCGGGGCAAAAACTTGGAACAACGCTCAAGGTATGAGGCGGGCTAAGAAACTTCTTGGGCAATGCAACTGAATTATTTGGCAGAGAGTTAAATAATTCCGAAAGGAACTTCAATGCGAGAGGGACTCTTAGGAGGGCAAACAAACCCCCCCAAGGCGATAGCTGGGGGCACAATAGACTAAACGCAGTGCAAAATATCTTTACCAAATAATAAATAGGTCAGATTTCTGCTTCTTTTGTACCAGGCGCAAGGAAGCTATAGACATAGTTTCAATCCAAGAAATAATTTCAAGTGCCCATGTGTAAAAAGTGGTACGACCTTAGAAGCAAACGGTTTTTTTTAAGCGTGGACGATATAGACGTTTGTATGAAGGTATATTTGCAGTCATAGCAAATAGCTTAGGTATTTGCAAACCTACGTTAGTTGTATGTGTATTTTAATCTAGATTTTGTTCACAACAACATATTAGACACAACTTTAAATTGTTCAAATTAGACTCTTTCGTAGTATTTTGCTGAATACCTTTACATTTATGAAGTTGAAATTAATAATCGCTTGAAGTCTGTACGAATCAAAGTACGTAATATTAAATTTATGCAAATACGACCGAGATTGTAAGAGCAACCCTCAGAATAGTTTGCATTAAACATGCATCTCGTTGCCAGAACGCATCTCATTCCATTAGCTGTGTCCAAAATACCAACGTCAACATTAATATGATATGTGTACTTAAACGCTTATACCAAATGAAAATCAATGTGTTAGTTTCATACGTAGATATAACATGATGTATGATATGTGCTGCGGGCGCGTACACAAGTACATATCTACACCATATCCTTCGGATATGAATGCAGATATTGTTTTAAATCGAATAGCTATATATAATTAGTGTCATAATTAATTACATTGAAATTATTATTTTGATAAGTCGATCTGCTGGAGCTTTTTTCGCTTAAGGCTAGAAATAGGAACAATTCAATGAAAGAACGAATGTAAAGCACAATGAAGATTGCCTTTTTACTCTTAAAGCAAACAGATAAGCACTAAGACGAAAAAATTGCAATTTAATTTTGGAACAAGTTCACCGTAGTGGAATTTCTTTGATTTTCTTATGCTAATATTTATTGTTATTAAAAATTGTCGGTCTCCTTCAGTTTGCAAGTTGTAGCAGTTCAAAATTTAAATATTTCCACGCAAAGCGAAAACCCCCACTTCGTCGCTCCGCTTAGGGTAGGTATACTAATTGTCTGGCAGGCGCCTGTGGAAAAAGAGAGTGCAAGTTTAACCAAGTACGGGTATGTTAAAGTTGCACTCTATTTTACAATTTTTGCGTATAACCTCTGCACCAATAACTTTTTTAAGATCTTCAATTGGTCACTTGCCTTTTCCGATCGTAACGTTGATGTCGCCGCCGATATGATCTCTCAAATAATTCTCCTTGGCATGGAGAATTCTCTTTGGCATGGAATCTAAAAGTGTCAGACCAAAGGAGAATTCTTGGTGCGACTCGAGCTGCAAAAAGGCTATAAAGTTGAGGGAGGTGAGCTTTCGGCTTTATAAAACCAACCCATCTGAGGAAAACCGAAAAAAGTTTAAGCGAGCCAGAAATGACTGCAATGCTTTAATACGACGTGTCAAGTTTTTCTATGGTAAAAAATTGAGGCAAAAGATTTTGCAATGCCCCAATAACAGCAAAAGATTTTGGTCTTTTGTCAAGAACATAAAAAACTGTACCATTCCAGCAGTCAGCTCCTTAGAAAAAACCAATTTGCTTGCAGCTCACTTAGCTGCTAGCTCTATGCTTCCTTCCTATACATACTACGTCTTCACCTGTACCCGAGCGCGTTGAACACTCTATGCGATCAATTCGCTTTCGTACACGTACAGTTGCAGGAGTCCTTAAAAATTTCAATGTACAAAAATCCGCAGGTCCAGATGGCATACCGCCTGTAGTTCTCAAGAGGTGTTCGGCTTCGTTAGCAAAGCCACTTCGTAAACTATTTCATCTGTGCTACTCTTCTTGTACATTCCCGAGCAGATGGAAAAAAACATGCGTTCGGCTCGTCCCTAAAATGGTGATTCCTCTTCTCCATCCAGGTACCGACCGATTGCATTGACATCCATTCTCTCAAAGGTCATGGAAACGTTGATAAACAGCCAGCTTATAAAATATCTCGAATCTCAAAAGCTCCTCAGTGACCGACAGTACGGCTTCCGAATCAAAAGGTCTACTGGTGACCTGATGGCCTATCTCACCGAAACGGTTCGGAGTGGAAGCGCTCCGTTCACCTACTAGGCGCTTGACATTTCTAAAGCATTCGACAGAGTTTGGCATCAAGCTGCTCTCTATATAAAATGAGTGCATTCGGCATTGATGATCCTCTGATTCAGTGGACTAGGAATTTTCTTTCGAACCGCTCAATCCAAGTGGTTCTGGACGGTTACAAATCTAACATTCACCACATTACCGCTGGTGTGCCCCAGGGCTCAGTCTTATCAGTCTCTTATCATATCTCAGTCTTAGTATCTTATACGATCTATTGTGCTCCACTACCAACCCAATTCATTCCTTTGCCGACGACAGCACTTTGAGCTACTCATACTCGTTTCCAGGAAAACGGGCGTCCAATGGACATTGAAATGGAACGATTGCGTATGTATAACTCAATAAACGCTGACCTCGACATCATAACCATAACAGCATGGGGTCTCTTTAATAGAATAGAATTCAACGCATCCGAAACTCAATGCTATTAACTGTCCTAAGCAAAATAGAAATCTTCAGTCGTTAACTATGAATGCCATTAGCATTGCGGAAACCGATAAGCTTTCTATTCTCTGAATGTGTGTGCATGACAACCTTCGTTGGAATGTTCAAATAAACGAGATCACCAAAAATACCGCGAAATGTTTAGGCTTCCTAAAGCGATGCAAAAGAGATTTCACACCTTCCGATCTGGCTCAAATCTATAAAGTATTCATACGCCCCAAACTGGAGTATAACTGTGATGTCTGGGCAGGTGCACCAAAGACCACCTTACTTTTGCTTGATAGGATACAAAAAAAAACTTTCAAACTTATAGGTGACTTGAACATAACAGTCATTTGACTCTTTGGAGCATCGTCGCAATGTCTCTTGTCTTTCTTTGTTTTACCGCTTTTTTTTACAAAGACTGTTTCAGTGAAACTGCTTTTGTTAGTAATCTTCAGCCGCTTATAACAGCCCAAAAGAAGAATATACGAATAATGCTTTTTAAACCCAATTTTCACTTCCTTTATTTAGGTTTGCTAAGATACTGCCCCTTGTCGGCTTCCTAATTTCTAATGAATTAAATTATCTCTAAATTATATATGATAAATAAACACTTACTACTGGTTCTTCTAAGCACAAAGTGTTAGTTTCTTCTTTCTTTCTTAGTCAAAATACAACTCTTGGTTCTATATTTAAATGGATTAAAGCTAGAATATTAAGTAAATGCGTGTTATGTCAATAGACTTATGTAAGACTTTTTGTACAGGAAATGAAATGGAAATAAATTAAATTAAATTAAATTAAAATTAAAAATAGCTTGCCGCATTTCACCTCTTAAAGAGTTCAACCGTAATAGTCGCACAAAGACATGTGCCTATCAGTTCACCCTTCAGACCAATTTGGGGCGTACCGCTTTGTATTTGAGTTCTTTTTTCAGCAGAATATCACGAATGTGGAACAGGCTTCCACAGGAGATCTTTCCTCGTCAGTTTAGCCCTCAACAATTTAAGACCAATGTGCATCAGTACCTCTCGTCTTTCTCCTCTGATCCCTTCCACTCTCGTTATGTTAACACATTATAAGAGTAGCCATAAACCCTTGAATGCGAGTGTATTATAAAAAAAAAAATTGTACCCTGTTCCACAGTAATGGAGTATAATTAAGTTTGATACAGGCAAAAATGCAGCATAGAGAATATACCGTATGTAGAGAGTAAACCGTTAATAATACCCCCAAGACCTTAGAAGCATATGATCGAAACCGAATTATGAGTCAAATGAGCCATGTCCGTCTGTATGTCCCCAATTTTTACCCCTCAAATTTTGAGCTAGAGAGCTGAAATTTTGTACGGAAGCTTCCTGTCATCCGAGAAATTTTCACAAATATGACTGTTTAATTGTATTTTTTTGTCTGAGTCCATGGTTTAATTTATTGGTTTGGTTGGTTTTTTTTTATTGTTCTAAATTTAGTTCCTTCTAGTTCCTTTTATCTACTTAAAGTTATTTTTAGTTTAGCTTTAATATACTTGAGGATTAGCTTTAAGTTCTTTTTATATCACTTTAGGTCGTTTAAAATTAAAAATATTTAAAACTTTATCAAAATACAACTTATTCTTTGTTTTTATAATTTATTGAAACTGAAAATGACTTGGCTTTATTTTAGTGCACCGTAAGTGTAAGCATATATATATCTCAAGTGGCTTCTTATCACCATGCAAAACAACAACAACAACATGCTTTCACAAGCCCAAATACGAAATTTAGTGTCTTAGCTAAATCCATTAGCTTTACTTTAAAATGATTCCCACAAGTTAACTCAAAATGATTTATATGGACTCATATGAAGAATATAGGTAATGAAATGGCTCAATGACAACTGATGATGTGGCCACAGCATAAAAATGCTACAACGCACGGTGGCGTTTGGGTACGTTACCTAACGTACTAATAAACTTATTCTTTTTATATAATTTCTAATATAAATACTCTAAAATGAAACTAAGCTTTTACTGGGAATAGTAATCGGAAAACTACTTTAACATGTATATATAATCAGGGACATCGAGAAGGGGGAGGGTAACGGGTGGATTATCTCCGGGCCCGTACTTCTTCTAGAGTCAAGTAAATTAGTATAAATAGGTAGGAACTTTCAATATAGTTTCAAGCCATCAAAACCAAAATAAGCATTGATGAATATTGGATAACGATTTGGGTCAAAATGAATTTTAAATGCAAAAAACAAATTTGGTGACCCAAGGGCAGAGCATAACCAGTGAGTAAGTGCTACAGTGGGTACGCAGAAATTACACGCCGCCAAACGGACCGTTGAATACCCCATCCTATCCCACATTGTAAAATGCTGATGGCATTGTAATTTTCGACATTTTATAAGTAGTACAATTTTCGAAAAGGGGCGTGGTCCAACTGCCCTTACAAACTATCAATTATAAGACATTTCCAAGTAACGCTTAAATGTACGTAAAAATGCAATTTTTGGTTCAATTTCAATATTTTTTGCAAAATAGACCCCTAAAAGGAGCGTGGCTAAAAATTTTATATAAACGAAATCTGGACTGACGTCTCATTTAGCTAACCTGCTACTTTTTTGTTTCATGCTTTCCTAAATTAGGCTCAAGGCCAGTCGAAATTATGTTTTTCTGGAAAATTTTCAGGTTTTTCTTCAATTCTGCCTCCAAATGTGGGCGTACCCCAAAGTCTTTTATGAACCAAATGTAGAACTTAGCGTTTTACAATTCGCTTAAAATTTTTTTCAATTTCGAGCATAAAAATTGAGTAAACTGCATTTGAAAAAAATGCATTTACCCTTAAAATAGATACCATGCCCACTGGAGGAGTTTTATCAATTAAATTTTTCTTTTATGTGTCTTACATTCATTAGGAGATGCTAGATGTCAAATTTCAGCCTTTTAGAACGTCTAACAGTTTTGAAATCTCTGGAGGAAGTTGCACATTTAGACCGATTGTGGGCGTATCTTTGGGCGGATTTAAAAAATTTTGTACTGTACACTTGTACTGCTTCGCATGACGTGGACTTTACGTACGAAATTTCAGCACCCTAGCTCAAAATTTAAGGCCTTAAAACATGTGACAAACAGACGGATGGGCAGGACATGGCTTATTCGATTCAGAATTCGGTCGCGATCATATGCCCTTAAGGTCTTGGTGATCTACCATTATTATTTCACCGTATTACAAACTATGTGTCAAACTTAATATACCTCCTACGATATGGGATGGGGTACAAAAATATGTAAAAAAGCTCCAAAATTGGCATTTCATCACCTGCTGATGATGGGTGAGGAGTTGTTGTGTTTCGAGGCTCGCTTCCAAACTTATGAATCTATTCGGAATTATTGAAAAAAGGGACTCGTGCAAGACTGCCTTGTCCCAGGATTTTCTCTCGGCGGTCCTGTGTACAAACAAATCACGTATTATATGCACTCCATAAATCCAAAACTATAGGTATAATTTTAGCAAAATTGAAAAATAATTTAAAATAAGTGAGTAAGTGCAAGAAGTCGTCTGTAATAAGCTGTAACAAACTATATTCCGTGTAACACCAAATCTTAAAGCTTTTTGGCCCGAATTCATATATTATTTGTATTGGCCACACCCCCAAATATGGGCGTGAGCTAAAAATTAAAATCAATTAATTGTAATTTCGTGAGAATCATGAAAAAATATGTAAAAAACGAAATTAATTGGGGAAAAGACTGTTTTTTCCTAAAAACTCCCCCTAAAAGTGGGCGGGGCTTAAAACTTTGTATGTAACAAACTTAGCAAAGACTAATATATTTAATATTTGTCATATAATTTTTTCGATTTGGAGTGAACTTTTTTCGGAAAAAAGCGTAAAAGTGGTCATGGTCGATTCAATTTTCAAAGGTTTTGTTAAAGGTTTTGGGCCAATATTGCTCAGTACCAAATTTTTAGTTCTTACGCCATTCCTAACTTGGCCAAAAGGCATTTTGAAAGAAAATATGCTATGAACTGGGCAACAAAAGATGCAAGCCGTGTACCATGTTTCAGCTCTCGAGTTTGATTTTCAAGACCTAAATCCTAAAACCTTCATACATATATACAGACGGACATGGCTTAATCGATTCACCTGCCGGTCTCGATCATATCTCTAAAAGGTTTTGAGAGTCTAGGTGATTATTTCACTGTGTTACAAACTAAGCATTTAAATGGATTTTACCCTAGATCGGGTAAAAAAACGAAGCGAAAACAGAAACAAATTAAGGATTGCAATAAAAAAAATCTATACAAAAATTTTTTTGAGATTTTTGAGAACTCCTTCTACGGTACAAGTGCGAAAATTAATAGGCCCCATGGAGTGTTTGACGCGCTCTAGAACAGGTGGAGACATCGTACAATCTAAAATCGTAGAGTTGTCAGCAATTATAAGAGCTGCGAGCAGATTGGCTTTGCCTGAGGAGCTGACAGCTATTTTGCCAATGAAAACGAGTGTTGGGGTGAAAGAAGAGGCATAATTTTTTATATTTTTGACCAGAAATTATCAGAAATTTTTACTTCCTTTGGTTACCCCATCACTGGAAATCTTAAGCTTTGTAAAAGCCTTGTGTGCATAATAAAACAATGAAATGCTATACTCAATTACCGGTTTTTATGTCCATGTTAAACAAATTAAAAATGATCTTAAAAGTGTTTTCCACCAATTAATGCATGGTGGGAAGATGCAATTTTTAGCCAAACCCGAAGCCGCCAAGTAAAACTCGGAAACATTTATGGCAAACATATTTCTCGGAGGCTTCGGGTTCGGCAGTCCCTTAACCCGCATCAAGTTAATACGATTACAAAGGAATAGGTCTTACAGGAATAGGTCTTTACCGTATTTATGTTTGATAGATTCTTTTCCGTGCATTTTATGTTAATTGAATGTTTTAAGGGTGTAGGTATATTACTTAAAGAAAAGACTTTCACTTCAATTGACATTGCAAATATTAGTATCAATTCCATATGATCCCTTACCATTGCAAATCGCTTTCAACAAAGGATATTCTGACGCTCAATATAAATTGCGTGGAGTTTCTTCAGGCGAAAAGGTCAGGTAGGTAAGCACACCTATACCTACTGACATTTCACAAGTGATATATAGATAGGTTCTAATAAAAAAGTGTAAAACGAAAGTATATTGGTTTGTATATAAAATGTTTGTATATTATGTATACGTGTTACCTTTCTTATTGTATGTTTCCCGACAGCTTTTTTTTATTTATTCCGGAACAATTCACACGTGCTTTTCAGGTGTCAAACAACCAATATACAGTGATTGCTCTGTTGTTGGTTATTTTTCTCTATTAAATTTCAGGCTATCCTTGCGCTTGTCGCAATGGTTGTCGCATAGTAGTGAAAGAGAAAAACAAATATCCGAGATTGCACAATACCATAGATTAGGTTTTTTGTTCTTCTGAATGGTTTTATTGTTCATGAGCTTCGATTGATTATTTTTGTTCTCACCCGCAATTTTTTTCTCGTAAAGCACGTAGAAATAGAAATTAGAGAAGCATATTGCTACCATGGAACGTAAACTCAGGAAGCCGCATTAAGACACCTGCAGTTTTGTTGTTTGATTCACTTAACTTAAGCATTCACCTATAGAAATATGTGTATCTATCTATGCTGAAAATAACAAGAAAAAATTAGTTTTTAAGTTTCACATGCATAAAAAATAAAATAAATAGATTTGCGCAACAGCTCGAGGTGAACCAGGGCCAACTTCTCAACAATGTATGCTGCGTGTGTTAATTTCAACACACATGCACACATACGTAAAATAGGCGTGGCTTTCAGGGCATTATCAGTTATGTATGCCTATTCATTATTTTCTATCAGAATAATTATGGCCGTGCAGCTTATTAGGGAACTATAGGAACTATTTAGGTTTAAACTTTATTACTAAGTTTAAACCTAACTAAGCTAAGCTCCTTAGCCTCCGGTGGCTATACAAATTCAAGCACTTTCAAAAGCCGCCTACTTTCCCTATTTGTGTAAATCCTATCTTTAAGTTGATAGACAGTATAGGTATACCTTTGCTTTTACATGGCAATTTAAAATAATTCTCGCTTAAGTGAATTTAAAAATTATCTTGCATCAGATCGAAAAACGAACCACCATTTTTATTTAGTATCTATCATAACTATTCCAATCAAATATTTTTTTTGTAATTGCTTTTCTCAGAGAAGGCGATGTTATAAAACAGAAACAATGCTCCGATATGCTGGAAGACATTTGTTTACCATATTTCTAAAATTTAAAGTAGATACATACTTGGAAGTTAGTATCAGGGACAACTTTTTTCGTATTGAAATGAAAAGTTTAAATTTTCTTGCAAAAATAAAAAATTTGACCCCTGCAAGTTCGCGGTGAGAATAGCCTTGAGGTAAGGTATGCCTGTCGTAAGAGCCGACTAAAATCCACTGGAAGAAGTAGTCTTCATTATAAGTGATGTTGTCAGAAGTATATACTCCTTGTCGGGCCACCCTTTGCAGTAAAGTTATAACTAAGAGATGAACCTGAAGGTCTAAATAAAGCTCATTGACGCAGACACATAGTGTGCGGAAACCTGGTCATCGTCTGATTCCAGAGGGGCGGCTGAACTCTAAACAGAAAAAATCTAAGAGCGTCTGTCTCGGGATGAGCGGCTTCTTGGTTGAGCGGTTTCTTCTGGATATTTGTAACCCAGGGCACCCTTTGGAACTAGGCCTGGAGGTGTCAGCATACGAGCGCATGGTGGTCGGAAAGTCCCACTCGGCATCCGACCGGGTTCAACCAGATGAAGTTACGAGCAGCCTGGCAATTGTGGCGCTATCTATTACAAGAGGCAGAGGGGCGCAACGATAAGCCAAAATAAGGGTTTAGATGGTGCAATCTACAAATCGGCAACGGCACCAACTTAAAATTGGCACATAGAATGTCTCCGGCTGTCGGAAAACGTATTTGAGTTTATTTCAATGGGAGGGAGTGTTTTGATCTTAAAGCTTAAGCTTGAGCAATTGTTGGAAGCGCGTTCGAGAGCTGTAATCGAGCCTTTGTTGCGGGAAGAGCAATGCGGCTTTCGGCCTGCCAAAGGCACAACCGCCCAGATTTTGACTTTGAAGCTTATTCTTGAGAAGGCCTGGGAATATGCCAAGCCAGTCTATGCTTTTTTTGCAGAGTTGGAAAAGGTCTACGACCGGGTTCTTTGGGATAAACTCTGGAGAGTTTTGCAGGACTATGCACTGAGTGCGAGCCTCTTTTGAGAGACATTTAGTCTTTGTATCGGAACTGCAGACGCTGTATTAAAATAAATGGCGTCAAACTTCATCCTTTTGATGTGTGCCGTCGACTTCGCCAGGTCTGTGTTCTATCGCCTCTCCTTTTTATAGCATATATGGACTAGAAAGTGAAGCGCAGTCTTGGTGAAGAATCTTTCGAAATGCTGGTGTCAGTATGAGCCATCTGCTTTTCGCAGAAAATTAAGCGCGTACTGGATGGTTTTACGGCGATCTGTGGTGAGGCTGGGATGAAGGTAAACGTGAGAAAATCCGAAGATGTTGATTCCTGAACTCCTGCGCAGTATACCCTCAACATAAATGGAGTCCAATTGAAACAGGTATAGAGAGTTTAAGTATCTCGGAATCTTTTTCACGAAAGATGGAAGGAGTGAAGCTGAGTTATCCTGTATAGGATTGGCCAAGCTGGAGCAATAGTAAAGGAACTGCGCCGGCTGGTCATCAGGAAAGCTGAGCTTGGAGTGAAAGCAAAGATCTCAGTTTTTAATTCCGTGTTCGTTCCAACCCTCATCTATGGTCATGAAATTTGGGTATAATGACCGAAAGAATTAGATCGCGGCTACAAGCTGCCGAAATGAGATTTTGGAGGTGCGTTGCTGGTTTTACCATATACTAGTTAATAGTTATACTAGAGGCACTATAAAATAATACTAAGCTTTGTAAAAAACGAAAAAGGAAGCTGCAGGGATCATAAAAAGGATATCCAGTACAAGAACAATGTCTTAGGCCTCAGGTTTTTAAATTCGTTTAATGCGCCGTAGAGGTAGTTTAGAGTAATGGATAACTTCTAATCTAAGTGCCCATCTCTCAACATTTTACTGCAGCCTTGTGTTTTTGCTGTGAAGTGTTATTGAAAAAGGGGATGACACCGAACTGTCGACCAGAAAAGGGAGTGAAGCATTCCGACAGGGATAGAGTGAGAAAAGTCAGTTTTCGTAGGAAGCTTAATGGTGAGCAACTGTTTCGCCGAGTGGTTCGCATGCCCCCGAAAGACAGGTCATGTTACCCGAGATGCGAGCGCGTTGGATAACCGCCCCTCTGATAGCCCAAGAAATAGGTGGTGGGATCTGATAAAGAACGTCTCCGAGATTCATCTAGGGAATGCCTCTGTGTCTCTTGATTGGGTGGCGGGGGATCGGGAACGATGGAAGGACAGGACCATTTAGCCGCCCTCGCTCCTATAAGCGTTCACTGAAAATTTATGTGTGTGTGTAATAAAAAGTTTGAAAAAGTTTTGGATAAGAATTTAAAAAGCAGTAGCTGGGATAACCGCGCTTTTCTATTAAATATGGTTTCATTATATTTCTGCTGAGAATACCCATGTATTTCAGATGTCACTAGTAGTGTTCCGTGAAGAATTGCACCTTGTCTTTTAGTAAAAGTCGGTATGTTCAATTCAAAGGATATTAAAAATGAGGAGGAGTGGGTACTAATACAAATATATAGGTTCTTTTTATTTTCAATGCTGTGTTCCATCTATAAAATGCTACTGAAAGTATCATTAAATCTTACTTTCAGAGAAACGAAGGTACCAGATGCCCGGCTGAGTTCAAAAAGTCTTAAGCTTATTAGACATAATTTAAAACCAGGGCACCCTAAGGAAAGGGGGTTTATTTCGAATCAGATGTAATAATAATTAAAGGTCCTCTTAGGTATTGGTACTTAAATTTTCTTTTACACAATACATTCTTAGCCCTGTAGCTGATCTCAAAGATTTAAATTTTTTCGAATGAATTAGATTTTTTTATTTTTAATAATAATTTTTTAAACATCTACCTTTAGAGCATCTTAATACAAATTGCGATGCATAAGTTAATAATAAAAGAATGTGGAAAATCCTAATGTTTCAAACATTATGATAACTTTTTTTATACCCCATCTCATAGAATAGAAGATAATCAAGTTTTT
The DNA here is from genome assembly GCA_947623515.1 of Neoascia interrupta. NCBI lineage: Eukaryota > Metazoa > Arthropoda > Insecta > Diptera > Syrphidae > Neoascia > Neoascia interrupta. Next base: position 311,784 of record OX392463.1, read on the forward strand.
CATATAGTTTGTACCACGGTGAAATAATTATGGTAGACACCCAAGACTACGACCTTAAGAGAATATGATCGAGAACGAATTTTTAGTTGAATAAGCCATGTCCATTCGTATGTCAAACGTTTTTAGGCCTTAAATTTTCAGATGGAGATTTTGTACGTAAAGTCCTTGGCATGCAAAATTTTGCAAGTGCTAACATTTTTCAAATCCCTACGGATACGCCCAAAAACGGTGTAAATGTGCAACCACCTCCAGTGCTTTCTCAAAACCGCAAGATGTACGTTGTAAGAGGCTGTGATTTGACAACTAGCATAACTTGGTAAGATAAGATACTACTTATACAAAAATAAAATCGCTTAACCGCCCTAGTGGGCGTGGCATCAATTTAAAAGGGAATTTGTCAAATGCGTCTTATTCAATATTTTTTTCTCGAAATCAAATAAAAATACTTGATTATCTACATTTTTTCTACATTTTGTTCATACAAGGTTTTGGGCCACGCTCATAATTGGTGGCGGAATTAAAGAAAAACCTTAAATTTTCCATAAAAACAAGGATTCCGGCTGGTTTCAAGCCTTATTTAAGAAAGATTATAAGGAACAAAAATAAAAAATGGGATAAGCCAGCGGAGTTGTCAAACCAGGGAGTTGTCAAAGCTATGACAGAATAAGCACTCATCTTTGTGTCTCGCAGTTTTATTCCAGCTATTTATTTCAAATTTAAATAATTGTGAAATTAAAAATGTTGAAGTCAACATCCACAGTGTCGTGTACAAAAAATCATCGTGAAATTTTTGCCACTGACCCATATTTCTCCTGTTTGGCAACTTTTTCTTCGTAGATCAGCAAGGTTTTTCATTCCTTTTGGCAATGGCGACCCGTGAAACTCGAACGGCATCAACAAAGTTTCAATGCCAAAATTCACCTGCAGCCCACATAGGTATTGACAACAGGAAGCTACTTAAGTCATTAGAAGCAGCCATCAGCAAACTAACTTCGCAGCAGGACGATTTAAAAAAGTTTACTCAGGCAGAAAATAACAAACTTGCTAAGAAATTAGAAAAACTGGAGCGAAAATTTCATGACAACCTTGAAAACATATCCACCACTGTCACAGATCTGTCCAACAGAGTTCACCAGCTTAAGGTTTTATCTGAAACTCCCGCCGCATCTACCACATCAACATCTAACGAATTACTGTTTCATGAACGAATAGACGAATTGGAACGCGAAAAAATTTCAAAAAATGCAATTATCCGAGGTGTCCCGAGAATGGAGAACGAAAACCTAGGAGAAATTTTCGCAAATCTCTGTGTTTCCGTGAAGAGCAAGCCAACACCTACGCTGCAAAAAATTTTTGCAAGCAAGAGTTCCCAAAAAGTCCACATGGGAAAACGAACGACATAAACACAGCAATAGTAATAATCTTCAACTGCACCGAGGATAAGAATTCGCTTCTAAAATCTATTCATCAATATTGGTTGAATAATACAAAGAGTCTTTGTTTACGTGATATTGGGCTTAATTCTCTGTAAACGAGAGCATAAATTACTGAATAAATAGATATTCAACTTGCGTCCCTCTTACCCTCCAACACCCATTTGTTTACGTTTTTTATAAAGCCTTTAAAGCTTTTATAGAGCTTTAAATTTCCGTGTCGGTGAATACGTGTAAGAAGATACAACAACAATTTACCTTACGCGATCAGCTGATGTAAAAGATCCAAAACGAAATTGCATGGAAATGACGAATTCATGAATTTACTCACATTTGTAAACAAATGTCGAAGAATGGGTGAATTTATCAATTTCAGCTTGTGGGCAAAGCTTTTACATTTCCGAAGTTGAACTTGAGGACTTGAACATATCAACTATCAAAACAATGAAATAAGTAACAGAAACAATTTGGTTTTCCACATAGAATAATATTTGTGTATATTCCTTTTGATATTATACCATTATGTTGGCACTTTTTCAAATTTGAGGTCTTTCAGTTCAGAACAAAGGTGGTTCTGTCAATATCAAATTTATAAGCTCTTACCCTGATAGATTAAGTCTCTCGAACTCTTTTATTTCTTTTTTCTGACAAAAATTTGTCTTTTGGAATAAATTCTTATTTGTGCTACAACAAAGCTTAAGTTTAAAGTAAATAAAAAAAAATAATCTGGGCAGAGGTAGGCTTGCACCTCTGTTCAACTCTCCCTTCAGACAGTGGCTCAAGTCTCCCGTTAACACTTTTCGGCACAAAACAACCAAAGCCAGAATTTTATACTGGTATTAATTAAATAGAATATTGGATGAAGAAAATAAACCTATTCACGTTTTTATTTATCGTGCGAAACAAAAGTTTTACGAAAAAAAGACATTTTTTTTTACTTTTGTACCACAAAATCACTTTTCTCTGTCCTGCACCCAAACTTATCTGTCGATTTCCAATTTTTTTTGCTCCCAGGTTAGAGGTGTTTGCGTTCATTGCTTGCCCTTTACTTGCAGGATTTGTGCAAAAAATGAGTAAAATATTGCGAGTGGTTCAAGTCTCCCATATGTTCAAGTCTCCCGCTTTCCCCCTACATAACTTTTTTCTTTTTCTATTTTCAAGTAACAATCTGCTGAAATATATTTCTTTGGTACTCACTTTAATTATGTACTTTAAGTCATGATAATTCAAAATATTTCACTTAAATTTTGTTTAATGTTTTATATTATGTATGCTTTAATTATTACTTTATTTTCATGTCATGAAGCAGTACAAGGTTAAAAAAATTTTGTAAGCCGCCCAAAGACACGCCCACAATCGGTCTAAACGTACAACTACCTCCAGAGCTTTCAAAACAGTAAGACGTCTTAAAAGGCTGAAATTTAGACATTTAGAAACCTCCTCCAGTGGGCGTGGCATCCATTTTCAGGGCAAATTCTCAAATGCACTAAACTCAGTATCTTTGTTCCAAATTGAAAAAAGATTGCATCAACATCTTCATTTTGTTTATACACGACTTTAAGCCACACTTTCATTTGGAGGCAGAATTGAAGAAAAACCTAACATTTTCCACAAAAACGTAATTCCGAGTGGCCCTAAGCGAGCCTAATACAGGAAAATATGAAACAAAAAAATTAGCAGGTGGATTAGATTAGATTAGATTAGATGATTGTACGAGGGAGGTGGTGCAGTAAATCCCATATCCCCCATTTATGATGCCGCAGTTTGTTATGAACCTTGTTCATGCTGGCCACTATTTGTAGGATTTGAAGACAGTCCCGAAAATTGCGAGTTGATCCGCCCTGCTATCAGAGAGAATATAAATATTCTTATTTGTTATAGCTCTATCTAGATTCTTTCGAATGCAAAGTTCAATTGCATGTATTTCAGCCTGAAATACGGAACTGCTTATATCCATACTAGCGAACTGTAATGTTTTAGTGCACGGACCGTATACTCCGTCTCCAACTCCTTCATTTGTTTTGGATCCATCTGTATACCATACAAGTGAGTCGTTGGCAAATGTAGGTTTGTTCTGTTCCCAAATTAGCAGGTTAGGTAAACGAGACCTTATTCCAGATTTCGTTCATACAAAGTTTTTAGCGACGCCCCCTTTTTGAGGTCGATTTTTCAAAAATATTGAATTTGAACCAAAAAAATGCATTTTTTGTAAATTTAAGCGTAACTTGTAAATTTCTGTTAATATTGATAGTTCGTAATAAGGGGCGATTGGACAAGGCCCCTTTTCGAAGTTTGCACTTCTTATAAAATGTCAAAAAATAATAATAACATCATGCATTTTACATTGCGGGATAGAATGGGGTATTCAACGGTCCGTTTAATGGACTGTAACTTCTGATTACACACTGTTGCATTCTACTCACTGCTTAATTTTAAGCCTAACTTGTAAATGCTTATATTAATAGTTTGTAATAATTGGTGGTCAGACCACGTTCCTTTTTAAAAGACAACTAAAATACTTATAAGAAAACCCCAAAGCGTCAAAAAACAACAATTAAATCCGCAATTCAAAATGTGGAATAGGGTACCTTCTCAACGGTCCGTTTTATGCAGGCGTTATCTTACAGGGGCGCTAAATGAATGTGCCTTAAACAAAATTCGTAAACAGAAGATTAAAATAAAATAATATGAAATTTGTAAGAAAAAAATAACTTACTACGCCGGAGGTCTGGGTTCGAATCCTAAAAAAAAAAAGACTTGTTCTTTTTCACGGTCCCCACCTCAGCGAGGGTTTGACAAGCCCTCCGAGAGTATTAATTGTCTTGAAAAATTTCTCAAAGTGCCGTTCGGATTCGGCAAAAAATTGTAGGTCCCCTTGTATGTAAAGAAATTAACACACCAGAATACATTGTTGAGAAGTTGGCCCTGGTTCACCTCGAGCTGTTGCGCCACTCTATTTATTTATTTATAATATGAAATTTAGGAAAAGCTTGCATGACAAGTAGAGAAGTATGACAAGTGTAAGTGTAGTACAAGAGGGCGGCAAATTTTTCTTAAGGCAAGATGGCCGATAGGATATTAAACAGTCCATTGAAGGTGGATTAAACCTTGTGCGCATAAACTGTTCCACTTTATTGGCAGTTTTTTACATAGCGTATTGTATAAGAGTATATTTAGTTAACTACTCAAAATAGAGTAGCATAGAGAAAAAATTACGATAGACCCTCAAACCATTTCCAGTTATCGGTTGAGACAAAGCATATACCTACGCTTTACGTATACAGAATCATGGATAAAATCAAATTGATTTTTTCTCGAAATTTCTACGTGTCGATAACATAGTCAGTTTAAAAAAAAAAACCTGAAACTATACAACGCCGGGAGTCATTAGCGACTGCTCCCAGCGTTTGTAAGTTTAAGTACCGACCAGATAGTCGAGCGAATTCTTCGATGTGAATTTTACTATGGTGAGGATCAGGGGAGGATTCGGCTATGGCGATTTTTGATAAGTGACATCTCAAATCACAAAAAAATGTCGGCGTAAACTGTGATCATAACAATTTTTTATGACAGCTTGTCTTGAGCTTCACTTGAATCACTATCAAAATCAGCTGGTTGACAGTTTTGAAACTTTCAAATTCAAGCTAAGGAAGAATTTCTGTATGCAAATATAATAAAAAAGCTTTTGCACCAAAAGCCTAAATTATGCAATAATTCTTTTTTAATCATATCACGCAGCCTAAATATTTTGTTTGATCAAATTGATTATCCTAAGATGTGTGTTTTGGCTTTTTTAAACTACATCCACATCTTGGTACAGCGCATATAGTTTGCGCAGTTGTGTCTTCTCCTACATTCGCCCTCCTTGCACACAGGACCATAAATTGGCAGAGCATAATTTCTCATTGTTGCGTATCGTCCAGCACTCGGCGGATTAAAGCAGAATCGAGAGCTAACTTTTTCTTTCGTGAGAGGAGCTTTGAACCCATTTGTTTTGCCATAACGGAATATGTAGCATAAAATTCCAGGGGTTTTCTTCGACGGTACTCCACATAGGTTTCATTTGTGGAGCAAATGTTAACTCCAAGCTAGGTGAACCTTAACTACCTCCAAGTTTTCTGCTACAAACAGTGAAGTTTTGTCCTAAGCGGTGGACGGATGTGTCTTTGTGTCCTTATGACATGTGCTTATTCTGATCCTCGTTTACTTTCAAGATTGAAAAGTAAATGCCAAGATTGACTTAAACGACTTAAAGTAATGGGTAATGTCCTGGCGGCGTTTGTGTATTTTTATGTTTATTATATTTTTATTTAACACTTACCGGAATAAAAGTTGCTAAAGAAGTAGGCGATGGATGGTGGAACTTCAATTTAAATGTTTTAGTGCTCCCGGTTGCAAAACATGACAAAATAAAAAAGCAGTGAGAAAACCAAGTAACCATACTAACATCGAACTATTGCTTTTTTTATTAGTTGACTTATGTGCGGTGAAAAACGGCCACCAAAATCAAGTCTTTGCCCCTTTTCGGAAAAATCGTAGTTTTACGCACTGTAACTTTTATCTACTCACGGGTATATTTTGTAATTCTTGGGTGGGATGTATTTTTAGTAAACAAAATACATCATTTTTGCCCTAGTTCACAAATCAGTAAAAAAAATAATTTCAATAAATTGAAAATATTTGCACATCACTGATGAGAACGAACGTGTTAAAAAAAATATTTTGCTTAGTATTTTGATTTGCAACGAACTTTTTTTTAACTCCCATCTTTTAAATAAAACCAAAATGTTACCTACTTAATGTGCTGAAAAAATGTTTGGTCGTCATTTGTCCAGTTATACTCCCTACTGCATATTTGCAAATCGCGCAACGAATGCGTGGTATAACCTTTCGTGAAACAAAGCACATACGATTACAGCAATTTTAATTACAGCTAAGCTGCTGTATATTTCGTAATTAAATTTAATTAAAACGGCAACCGTATGAACATAAAAGAGGGCCTTGGCATAACGTTTCCGGTTCCTTCAGTACATTGAGAGATATTTTGATACCTTTGCATTATGTACACAAGTGTATATGTATATTTGTATCTTTAAAACTTTAACATGAAACGAAACATATTTTAAACATCTTAATTTAAATATTGTGCTTTCACTTGTGTATACATTCTTGTTTCAAAACGGTCCATTATAAAATACACTTGTGGGAGCTCAGGAGCACAATGGGGTGGGTGCCCCTTTGATAGCTTTTCTAATCAGGCACCTGAGCAATGTATACATTTGTATGGATACAATTTTCTTCCTCATAGCGCTTTTATCCTTTGAACCCACGTTCAGTAAATTAAAGAATACTTCTACTCACTAATACGCGCATACCTATATACAATCAATTATTATCTATTACAAAGGCGCAGAAATAATGGGGTTGATTTCTGTTGATTCGGAAAAATTAAAAGTCATTAATTAAGTTGAGAGGCATCAACTGTTTCTCTGATATTCTTGAAGTATTTAATTCCCTGGTAATTTCAAGCACACACTTTAAATTACATATTTATCTACCTTGGCAATTGATAAATTACATAATTAAGGAAGATATATTATGCTTTCAGTTTTAAGCAGAAAAACGATTTGAAAACAATTTACCAATTTGATTTTTAAATGATTGGGATAGAAATTTAAAGACTTTAATTATTTCACTTAATGATAGAGTGTGTATGTTATGTAGTTTGAGGTTACGCCCGATTATCCGATCAATAGGCATTGGTACAACAATGACACATACGAAGTATAATGCCAACAATTCTGAACGCATTTGTTCCTTTCCTTTGTTTTGAAATTTTTGTTGCACGCAGTGGTGACGGTTGGCAAAAATGACATAATACACTACTAAGCGATCTATTATACGTCACTTCACTTTTAAACGAACAACGTTTCCAAACCATCGAAGAATTGATCGTTCCATTCGGAGAAGTAGCTGCTCAACATTAAGATTCCTACGAATCTCTAATCTTGTCAACAACTATTTCATCCATTGCGATAGAGATAATGTTTCTTTCTAATTCTTTATGAAGATTCCGAAAAGTTTTTCGGACCATCTGCTCTTAGGATTTGAGGTCTTAAGAATCTTGCATTGATTCTTCGAAGTCAAACGAAAACATCAGCGCAAACTGACTTAGTACCTTAGAACGGTAAAGTTGCAAAAGGAAATCTATAGTCCAAATATTCAAATATTTCAAAAAGTGCATTAGGTACTCAATGTATTTCTTCCATACCCATACCATTGGATGAGAGAAGACTGCCTTCTGAATCGAACAAACTATATCCGTCCATCCATCTGTAGATAGATACATAATATGACACATGTTTTAAGGCCTTAAATTTTGAGCTAGGCAGCTGAAATTTCGTGCATAATCTTTGCTATCCGAACCAGTAGAAATGTTAAAATGTCATTAATCTGCCCACTGGGCACGCCCATACGTGGTGTAAATTGCAACTAGGTACCTCCAATGCTTTCGCAATTGTAAGACGTCTTAATCTTAATACTCCAGTTAATTTACGGCTTTGATTGAATAGGTACCCTCCGGCCACCACCAGATTTGCTCTACCATACGTTTTTTGGGGCGCTGATAGCCCCCTCTTACTACGTGTATTTTTACAAAATTAAGCACCTTCTTGTACGTTCCATACTTCCCCTTTGTGCCTGTTTTCATTTGGTTGATCCTAACCTAACCCAAATTAAATTAATTAATTAAAATTAATTATCTCAAAATATTAAAATTATAAATAATAAATTTAAATTAATTAAAATTAATTATCTCAAAATAAAACGGAGGTTGAACGGTGGCCACCACACTGGCGCTTCCCCTCACCATAGTAATTCTGACACAGCAGGTTAGAATCAACCAAATGAAAACAGGCACTTTGGTTGGTAGTTTTCCATTGGTACTCTTCCGCTGAATTCAATGGAGGGGAAATCGAAATTCGAACTTGGAATATAATTTTTCTGTCAGCTGACTGGAATGACAGTTGGGTGTGTTCGTAAAGTGAATCGTGCGGGTGTGTTTGTAGAGTAAATCGATGGGTGCACTCAGCGACACCTGTATGTTGTTTTCTTTCTTGTCGCAACATAACAATATGTAATAAAACAAGACATAAACTTATGATTTTGTGTTTTTTCATTAAATGTTGTACTGAAATTTAGTAAGTACCTTTATCTGAGTGTTAGCAAAGACAGCTATTTCAAGCTTTTTTTCTCATTATACTGTGTGAATTCGAGGTAATTTCGCGTATGCTCGGGAAATTTTAACGGGAATTTTTCTTCGAAAATTTTAGCAGAAGTAGGCGGCACAAACTTTAAAGGCCTTCTTGGCTATTGCAGGGAAATTGGCTGTTTCTCCAGGAAGAATGTTAAGGTTGTTTTGCTTTTGAATGCTAAGTTCTACTAAGATCCCTGAAGGATCGCGACGCGATGGGCCTGTTTTGGTTCTTAGTATGTGTGTGACCTTTTTTACCACACCCCTGCTTAACCTAACCCAACCTTAGGTCGGTGTATCTCCCAGAGGCCCCGGGTAACCGGCGACAACATGTTATTGTTCTTCTGATTTTCTCACTCAGGACAACAAACTTTTGAAAGTAAGAAATTTGTTGAAATTAGAAAGGAAAAATCATCAGCTCTCCGGCTACAGATTAAAAAAATGTTTTCTAAAGACAATAATGGCAAAAAATTAATCGTTTTTGCTATTTTTCCCCCCTAAAATCTGCTGTTAAAGTAGACAGCAAAAATCTTTCAAAAATTCACGAAAGTGTTATATAAAAAGGAAAGCAAATTTGGCCAACCAGGCGGCCATTTGAATTTTTTTCAAAAAATCCCGATTTTGGCTAAAAATTATTTTATTTTCTTCTACCTTAAAACTTTTTTCTGACATCAAAATTCAACTTTCCTCCAATTTTCATTAAAATTCACCAATATTTCCTCGATTTATCGCGATTTTAGTGTAAATCCCAACCACTAAGAAATTTAGAAATTTTGAGGCTAGGAACATTGACTTTTTGATGGAAAATATTTGTCATAAAAAGAGATTAAAAGAAAACACCCTAGTTCATAGTTCCACAATATTTTACTTTATTGGAGAAAAGGGTTTCCCACGCGTTTCACCTTATAAGGTCATCTTTAGGGTACTGATAGTCTATAACAATTAAAAAGCTTTTTGTGACGAAAAAAGTTTACAATTGGTTTGACAATTGAATGTTGACAAAATTAAAAATTAAAAGAGAACAAACAAAAATAAAAAAATTAATTAATTACAAAAAATGGCAAAGAAATAATTGAAGCTGGCAACTAAAGTCTAAAATTTAACAAGGGGCTGTTATTAGTCAAATCAATTTGCCAATTCAAGAAGTTAAGGTTTTTATGTGCATTTATTTCTGCTACTAGCTTATTTTCACTCTACTAGTGCAGAAATAGGTATATAGACAGTCATTGTGACACTGTATACCTGGACATATGATAACATAATGTTAACTAAAAATGTAGGCTTTATAATTCTCTATTAAACTAAACCAAATTGATACCGTTACCTACAACAGAATTTCAGAAATAGGGTGATCCGTCATTATGAACTAAAATAGAAGCGCGAAAAATGCGTAATAAGTGACACTTAAGATTTTTCAATTTCGCTGCATGTTTTTCTAGTTTTTTTTTTTAGTCTTAAGTGTGGTTTTCAAGGTAACATGAGAGAACCTATTATATTTCCCATACATTCGTTAGAATCAGAATCTAGATTACCACAAAATCAAATACAAATGTACTAGGTTGTATTCGATTTCGCGGGGATCATCCGAATATAAAAGAAAAAAACTTTTTAATTAATCAGAAGATGTCAAGACAGTTGATGAAGTTTGTTTACAAAATAAAAAAGGAAAAATATTTAAATTTTTTTTTGTATATGTACTTCAATTGTGTGATGATTTTTAAGTATTTTCAAAGCTTGTTTAGTTAGCTGGAATTGTTTTTTCACTTAGTCGTAGAGTGGGGTTGAAATGTTAGCGGACGGAAAGTCGGAGATCTTTAGTAGAAGATTTAATAGTACATTTACTCCCCGCCTGATTTCAGCATTTAAGCTAAATTCAACCATAATTAAATTAACTTAATTTCGCCATATATTTTTATAGAATTTATAGATGTTGAATTTCAGTTAAATGTTGAATTTTGCTTGGGCATCTAAATGATGTTTGTCGAATTGAACAAACTTCTTGTTTGAAAACCTATTGTTTCTTGTTTGATCACGATATTATTGTAAAAACATTTATTTTTTATTCGTTCATATAACGATTACATATTTGGCTTTTGTTTTTTAAGTTGTTAAAAACCTAAATTCTTAATTCCTTAAAAACTTTATATACATCACTGTTTAGAGCTTTATCTATAATACTAAAATTGTTAAAAATCTTTAATTCTACTTGCACAACTATTTTTTTGTTTCTCGCCTATGTAAATTCCGTTGTCTATCAAGTACTTAAACTAGCATTATAAAGCTGTAAAGCTTATTAGATTAGACTTTGTTGTAAGTGGAAAATCAAACGTTAAAGCGTTTAAAATCTTTACATTTTCATGGAAGCAATAATATTTTTAAATAAAAATAAAATTTCATTGTGTGTCAATTGTACTTATGCAAGCAGGTAAGAGAGTTGAGAGCATTACCGTTTGCATTTTTGACTTTGCCATTACATAATGCAACTTATTTGGAGTAATAGATCACTTATGTTGTATGTTCTAGCAGCCACCCTGTCCACATCTTGTTCTTGGTAAACCAACCATTCGGTATATTATAAATTGTTTTATTGCAATAAAATATTAATTTATAACTTTGAAGAAAATATTTGTTCGTTTATTGCTCAACACCTCTGAAACTTCATATTTTCTTATATTTAAGAGAATTCAGGACAGTTGACAGGAAATACTCACACAAAACGTTTGTTATTTGACATGAATCGCTAAAATTGCTCTGGGATATATAAAGTTGTTTGTTCACTTGTCAAAATCAATGACGTTCAAGATGTTAATAGTTCTTGAGGTATAAACGTGCGTTTTGAGCATGGATTCACTGCGGTTTTTTAACTAAATCATAAGTTTTTAACTTAAGTTCTATCCCCACAGAAAACCGTAGTACTAGGTACTGTGCGCTGTTTAACCCTCTTTCGGTCGGCATACGACAAATTATCAAACACTGCTGCACGTGATACCTTTTGGCCCTTTATATCTAGAGGAGGTCGTGGACAAGCCAGTGAATAATATGCTAAGCAACTGTTTTGTGTAATTGTTTACATGAAACTTACAGTTTTGTGAATCACAACCTATTTCTCCACAATATAGTTATGCAAACAATCACCAGATATCACACATTAATTAAAAATAAATGAAATTATCTTCCAATTTTTGGTCTTTGCTAATGGTGGATTTTTTTAATACATTCAAATGCATTTAAAATTTTTTTCCGATATGGATTATTAAGACTTTATTAAGACACATTCCATTTGGAAAAAAAAATACTTAATATTTTTTAGCACAAAAACAAAGTTTAATAAAACAAACAACCAAGTCGAACCCATGAGTGAATAAATAAAAATACACTAACAACAAACCATGCAAAGTTTTTGAGGGGTAGACGTCAAATACAGAGATGTCAAAACTCAAACAACTCTATTTCAAAACAAAAAATAAGCACTTGATATTTCCGATTTTAACCCCGTTTATCATTTAAAGCGCTGAAACTCCAGTATAAACAGCGAAATTGGATTTCGATTTTTTTCACTAAATTTTGAATTTAAGTGCTAGTGTAAATGTCTATGAAGATTTATGTCAATCATGGATTCGTGTCCGGTGCTATATACGATGTCCGGTGGAGACATGGTATCATTTTTTCCCATTTTGTCGTTTATATCCTATCCGCAAAAAATTAAAAATAAACTAAGCTAAAGACTTAAAAACTTGGCGAAAATATTGTGAATCAGCTCTGTTTTGATACAGAGCAAACAGAACAGATTCTGACATTGCGGCGTCAAAATGTCAACATAATGCTATGACAGCAATGACAGAGGCAGCCATATCCAGCTCCAGCGTTGTAGGAAAGTAAAAAGACGAAGTGATACCTGGGCGGCAATAAGTCATTAAATATAGCTTATTTGTTTTAAAAACTTAAGCTTTCGTTATGGAAATGGAAAGGGCCACAGAAGAAACCTTGGACGAATTAAGTCTGAAACACCGCAAAGAGCGCAAGGAGTTACAATCAACCATTCAGTCTTTAAAAAAAAGTGCTTCTAAGGGTGATAAAAAGAAAAGAAAAGAAATTTTAGAGGAAATATCTCGTTTGGAAATCGATCTGGAAAAAAAACAAAATGATCAGCTCAATGCGTTCCAGAACGAGAAAAATGTTGAGCAACCGAAATTTGAAAATCCATTAGAAATGCCAAAGACTTCCATGTCGGACGATTTGGATAACCAGCCGCGCATATCAAAAGCTCAAAAAAGGCGAAATAAAAAAGCACTCGAAGAGAGACAACGGGAAGCCGAGATTCTTGCACATGAAGAAGAAAATAAGAATGGTCCCCGAATGCTTGAAAGCCGAGCAATAGAGGACTTGTTAAAAAAGCGCAATCTTTGCCTGTATCCGATTGCATCAGACGGTGATTGCCTCTACAATGCAGTTAAACACCAGCTTAACCTTACTGGACGTGGATTTTTCACAGTTGCTCAACTGCGCAACCAAACTGCCAACTACATTATTGAGAACAAGCAAGTCCTTATTTACTACATGACAAACCCTAATACCGGAGAAATTTTAACTGACGAAGAATTTACAAACTACTGTGACTGTCTGCGAAATACTGCTGCTTGGGGTGGCCAGGTTGAACTTAAGGCAATATCAAGCGCTCTTCGTGTTCCGATTGAAGTTCTTCAAGCGAACGGACCACCGACAATTCAAGGGGCTGAATATTGTGCACCTAATTTGATTGTCACATATCATCGGCTAATGTACAGTCTGGGTGAACACTACAACTCTACCAGGCCATTCGAAGCCACTGATCAAGATGAGCAACTACTGGCTGAGCAATCGTAGTTTGCAACAAAAACCTAAAACTACACCAATTACACGTGTTCGCGAGTCTAGTTCTGATGAAAACGTTGAATTCTCTTCAATTTCAAAACGTTTTAATATTAATATGTACCTACCTTTCCAGAGTAGGTTTAAATCGAAAACTGTTTTTCGATTATGATGTAGTTATTTTTTAAAGTAATTTATTTGAAGTTATAATAAACAATTGAATACAATTTTTAACACTGAAAATGTTTCCTTTTAAAGTTTAGGCTTTTTTAAGTTTTTTTTTATTTTTGTTTAGCTTTTTTAACCTGACAAAATGGTTTTTTTTTAATGTCGGGCAAAATGCTCGACCGGTTTGCAATCATTCTTTGCAGAAGCACAAACATAATGACAGAAGGTTACAGTGTCCTTTTCAGTTAAGTTTCTTTTTACTCTCCAGACTTTTAAAAAATAGTTTCTTATCTTAATATCCTTTGAAAGCAAACAACAATTTGTTGCTCGTCTCAACGTGCCTGAAGACTACAGAACAAAACAAAGTATGAAATTCGCGACACGCACGGCCATAATTCATGGTCGCAGGTATTATATTTCCATATATTTTATATATTTTATATTTCATATATTTTATTTTCATATATTATATTTTATATTTTCAAGCGTAGACTACTCAAAACCAACAGAACGCTGCAAACTTTTTCATTTAGTTAAAAAAAAAATAATATAGGTATTTAATTTTTTATTATGTATGTATTTTCTAATCTTTTATTGATAAAATGTCTTTATGTTTCTAACATTAACGAGTCTTTAAACTACTTCACAGCTTTTTTCTATCGAAATTACCTATGCTCTATAAGAAAATTTAGTGACCTTTTAATAGGATAGCGGATATTTGCACCTGTGCTTTATTGTCAACAAATTGCCTTTAAAAAATTAATGTACGTATTGTTTGTATTGCGTTATATTGGCACACTATCTAAAAATTGCCGTATATGCAAATGGAAGAGTTTTGTGCATCAGTAATAATAATCTATGTAGCTGAATAAAACTAGTCTTTCTTTAATGAAGTTTTCCCTTTTTGTTTAGATGGTGAGCTGTTCTTTCCCTTGCCAGCAGCTTTTATTGGTGCTCGAGGAAATATTACAAAAAGCGACAATTGTATTGCACTTAAAAGACACAAGAATCCATTTTGATACTAAAAAGAAAAAGAGAATAAAAAGATATCTAGCTTTTATTGATGGTCAACTCACAATTAATACTGAATTTTTGATTGAAATTCCATAAACCATCCATGACGTCGATACAATTGTTCCAGCTAAAATTATTGGAAACGGCAGGTTTTCGGTGCTTTTCTTTCTGATGATTTCTCCAACTTCTAAGAGTGGAGATCCAACAAGTATTACCAAAAACGTCGTAATTAGCATGCCAAAGCGAAATTCAAGAAGTTCCGGATCCTCGTACTTTGCGTATGTAAAGCATCCACTGACAAAGACACTTGCAACCAAGATTTTTCCCCAAATTTGGGGTCTTTTTGAATTCGAGGTATACGCATAAAATATAACCATAAAAAGCACATTGATTACAAAGCCGATAAAATTAACTTTGATCATAGTGTTATCATTCATAATGGCGCCATATTTAAGACTTAGAATGGTGCTGAAAAATAATTTTTAATTTTTAACATTTATTTAAAGGTTTTGTTAGTTGAAGGTTTAAAAGGCTAATAAATAATATTTACGATACATGTCATAATAAAAGGGTCAA
This sequence comes from Neoascia interrupta, assembly GCA_947623515.1. Taxonomy (NCBI): domain Eukaryota; kingdom Metazoa; phylum Arthropoda; class Insecta; order Diptera; family Syrphidae; genus Neoascia; species Neoascia interrupta. The sequence continues at coordinate 327,075 of OX392463.1, forward strand.
AATTGTACATCCTTAGTTAATTACAAAAATTATTGCTTATGTCGATGTAGGTGTTCTTTTTTACCTGTTAAATATGTATGTATTTTAAGAATCGTTCAGGGGTGGGATCGGCTAAGGTGTTATTATCTATAAAACAATGTTATCATATAAACAGGAATTAGTTAAGAAACTGTCTGCTTTAAATCGCAGCATACGTAAAATTGGTAATAATTTAAAAAAAAAATATTTTTATTGACTCCTTGTTCACAAACCGGTAAAGTTCAAATTACAAATAATTTAAACGTTTTAATTTTACTTAATATTTGTTTTATAACTGATAAACAAACCAAGAAGTTTGTTTTACAACTTTTTAGTGGTTACAAACCAATAAAAAGTGGTAAATAACAACAATTCGCAATTCTACAAATATTATAATAATGGCTGGAACTATGATCATTTCAAACGCTTCCAGGCGAAAATCATCAGGAACCTCCATATAATTACGACACTAACAGCTATGATACTTATGACACGTAAAAACTCTTTCTACGGTTCCCCATAAGAGACCAAGTAGATATATGCGGATGAACCCATATATATTTATGTTGATGAACCCATTAATCTATATTTTTATTTACAGGTGTGTATATATAAAAATGCGTTTGATAAAATGTTTTAACAATTAAAACTCGAGTTTGGTATCGCCGAATTTAATGATTCTTCTTTTGATTGAAAGGTATGGCTCTGAAGAAGGTTTGTCAATTTAAAAAAAATCGCTTTTCCAACGCGATTCCAATGTATTTTCAAAATTTATATTTCTAAGACCATATTCACCTTCGTCTCACCATTACTTGAGAATGGCTTTACGATTTCATTGAACTTTTTTCTTTAAGTTTTCGAATACTTTGCAGGTTCTCACGGAAAGAAAAATTAAGTAAATTGATCAGAAAACTCGATAATTTCAGAAAACTTATTTTTATTAACTTAAGGTTAGATTAAATAAAATTTAATAAAATTTCAAATCTAAAATTTATATTATGTGACATTTATGGATGAACTGAAATCAAATTATGATTTTTTAATATGATCAAATAATGATATGACCATAATGAATATTTCTATCGGGCATTTCGCATTGGGCTTATGGCGGAATTTGTGTTTGTGTTCCTATTAAACAGTGTGCCCTGAAGGTCATATTTATCTGTCGAAACGAGTATGGTCATACCGGAAAATATTGACATATGGTCACATGAAATTATGATGATTACACTATATGACAACAGTGACTCAGAGATTAAAACAGAAACGGAAATCAGCAGTCGACTTATGACCTGCGATTGCCGCCACAGAGGCGAAAGCCAAGATCAGTTATTCAGTTTTGCTAGGTATTTTTTTTTTTTTTTTGAATACTAGGATGGACGGAGACTAAAACTCCAAAATCTTTCAAAGATACCAATACGCCCACTATAGCAGGTACATAATACCGAAGTAGCCGATATTGGTTATGCCCGATTTCCACGTGCTAAAAAACCACCCATTTATGAGAGACACTATGAAACTGCCAGAACGCACTTCATAGTAGTAAATTTTCGCTCTCTCATAATACTTCTTCACTACAACTAAGTTAACTTAACAAGTAGTTTACGCTTCCATAGTGTTGATCGCATTGGATAGGTTGCTTTTCAGTGAATGCACCTACTAAGCCGTTCATTAATGCGGCTTCACCCTACGTCGCTAGATCGAAGGGTCTTGTTCTTTGTAGTCGCCGCTCGTTGTTAACATCGTTAAGAGTCTCGTTTAGAGTACGGATCATTTCATTGTTGCAATGAACATGAAGGCGAGCATTAAGCTTTCGAGCGAAGTTTGTTACTTCTTCGCCCACGGTAGCTATTCCTAAATCTCTGTGAATATCGCTATTCCTAATATACCATGGAGCATTCACAATTGCTCTTAGTGTTTTGTTTTGGAAAGTCTGCAACATGGACATGTTGCTCGGCTTGGTACAACCCCAAAGTTGTATACCGTATGTCCAGGACGGCTTTAACACCTGCCTGTACAAGAGCAGTTTGTTATATGTGCTTAATTTCGAAAATCTTCCGATAAGCCAATACATTTCCCTGAGCCTAATCTCGAGCTCGTCACGCTTCTTCTTTACGTGTGGTTTCCACCTTAGTTTAGCGTCCAGTGTCATCCCTAGATACTTCGCTTCATTTGCATAAGGTATTTGTACAGAATTTATGAACAGAGGCAAATTGTTAACCCTTCTGTAAGTGAAATTCACATGCGTAGAATTGTTCTCGTTAAGAGCGATTCGCCAAGTCTTCGTCCAGACACAAATTCTGTCCAATGCTCGTTGGAGGTTTCTCGTTGATGACTCGTCTGATTCACCTGTTGCCAGGATGGCCGTATCGTCCGCAAACGTGGCCACGACTGTCTCGTCATCTAGAGGTATGTCTCTTGTGTAGAGCAGGAACAGGGTCGGACCGAGGACGCTTCCCTGGGGTACGCCAGCCCGAATTTGCTTGAAACTCGAGTATTCACTACTACACCTAACACGAAAGAGTCTGCTTTCAAGATAATTTTCCAATATTTTAAACATGTCTTCCGGCAAATTTTGCCGTAGCTTATATTTCAAGCCCTCGTGCCATACCTTGTCGAAGGCTTGCGATACGTCGAGGAAAGCACTTGAACATATTTTTTCCCCTTCTAAGGCTTTTTCAATTTCATGCGTTATTCTGTAGACTTGATCTATTGTGGAATGGTTAGGTCTGAAACCGAATTGATGATCCGGGATCAAGCGTCTTTCTGCAATTATTGGTTGTAATCGCTTCAGCAGAAGTTTCTCAAATACTTTCGATATTATCGGCAGAAGCGATATGGGCCTATAAGATTTTTTATCATTTGCGCATTTCCCCGGTTTAGGAACCATAATGACTTCAGCAACTTTCCATTGTCTTGGAACGTATAGAAGTCTAAGAGAAGCGTTTATCATATAAAGTAGCTTGACTAATGCCTTTTTTGGTAGCTCTTTTAATATTTCGCCAGTGATCAGGTCGTAACCCGGGGCCTTATTATTTTTAAGTTTGCTAATTGTCTGTCGGAGTTCAACTAACGAAACTTTTTTCATTCTAAAGCTACCAGGTTCCCCGTTGTTGTTTAGAACGTCAGCAAACGGCGGACCGTCGAAAGGCTTGAATGTTTCTTCTAAATGTTCAGCAAACAAATTCGCTTTCTCTTTGTCTTCTCTTGCCCATTCGCCGTTAGCTTTTTTTAGTGGTGCCGAGTGGATTATAGGTTTCTTGATATACTTAACTGCTTTCCACAGCGAGTAGTTTGAGGTCCTATCCGCCGACAAGCCTTCAAGGTATTCAGTGGTCTCACGATTTTTAAGATCTTGCAACATTCCTTTCAGTTTGTTAGAGAGGCGGTTCAATAGGGTTTTGTCTGGGGGGGCCCTCGTGCCTTGCCATCTCCTACGCGCTCTTCTCTTTTCACGAATCAATTCTTCGATTTCGAGCGGATATGTTTTACGTACATGCCCGTCGGTGCTAACTGCGTTCTTTTGGGACGAATTGTTGTTCCAAGCAGCGCTCTGAATTGCTTCAATGAATTTGTCAACTGCGGTTTCTAACTCGAAAGGAGTTTTCAATGGCACATTCAAGCCAACACCCTCCTTACAGTCCTTTCTGAAAGCGTCCCAGTTCATGTTTTTGCTAGCTAATCTAGGAGCTCTTTCTATTTTCGCCAGTCTTCCACCCATCTTCAAGATAACTCCTGAGTGGTCTGAGCAAAGATCATAACACTCTTCAATTCGCGTAAGGTATTTGGGGTACCCTTTAGCGATGAAAAAATCGACAAGGTCAGGCTTTTTATTCCTATCGGTTGGCCAATATGTTGGCTTACCCGTGGAGAAAAAGTCCACCCCACGCTTCATACTATTTTTGTACAGTAATCTGCCTCTTGTTGAATTGCATCGTGAGCCCCAAAAAGTATGCTTCGCGTTAAAGTCACCCCCAATGATAAAATTGGACCCAATGAAGTCATACATACGATCAAGATCGTCTTCCACCAGTCTATATCCTGGCGGGAAATAACAAGATGCAATGTTATAATCTAAGCAGTCAATTTTTACAGAAACTGAACTGATCTGCATAGAGTCTAGCTCAACTTCTGTGTTCTTGAAGTGCTTTATGCAGTTCTTAATGTAGAGGGAGGATCCTCCTCTCGAATTTTGCGAAGGGTGATGTGCGTGATAGTCATTGTAACCTTTAAGTTTGGGTGTAGACCCGTTTTTAAGGTGAGTTTCCGTAATCATGCAAATATCAATATTGTTTTTCCGTAGAAATACTTCTAGTTCGTCTATTTTATTCAGAAGGCCGTTTGCATTCCATGTTAGTATTTTAAATAACTGTTTCATATTCATGTTCTCTTGTAATTTTTTCGAGGCTTAAACTCGAGCTTGCTCAGTTTGTCAAATATAACTTTGTTGATTTTAGTCTGATCCTCAAGTTTCTCCAAGATTACAGCGAGGATCTGAGACACTGCATCTGTTGTGGGCGATCTTGCCTTGCTTTCGTTTGCCGCAACCTTTGCGTATGATTTCGGTGCGACCAGTGGTGGTTTCTCCGCTGCACTTGAACTGGCGCCGCTCTTTTGTGGAGCTTTTACGCCTTTTGTCGACGCCTCCTTTGCCAATCTTCCACTTTTGATCGGCTTTGGCGTCTTTGGAGTCTTTGGCTTAGGAGTTTCAGCAGGTTTTGGGCGTCCTAGGCTTTGATTCTGACCTCTAGTATTTTCCTTAAGAGGTTCTCGTTCCTTTTGCAGCTCTATGGCTACTTCGCATCCTCGATAGTTCGCGGGGTGGTTTCCGTGGCAATTGGCGCAAACTGCTGGAGCCTTTATGTCAACCTTGCACTCTGCTGACAGGTGTTTTCCGGCACATTTCACGCAACGTGGTTCTTTTTGGCAGTAGGCACTTGTGTGCCTGAATTCTTGGCATCGCTTACACTGTGGTATCAGTCTATTGCCCTTTCGCATGGGTTCGATTTTAACCCTGATGTTAAGTATCATTTTTATTTTATAAATATCGTTTATGCTCTCAGTTCTTTCAAAGGAGAGCATAAAAATTGGAAGGCCGCGTCTGATCACAGTGTCTCTTTCTCCTTCCGTGCGTTGCTTTTCCTTTTTAATGATATTGACGGCATCAATATTTTTAAGGCCTTTATTTTTTACGTCTTTTACAACGTCTTCTTTTGTGCATGATGGGTGGAGCCCCCTTACAATGACTCGCAGTGGTTTCTCGTACTTATTTTGATAAGTATACCACTCGATTCTTTCTGCATTCAGTCTAAGAGACAGTGCGCGATAGGAATCGGCGTTGTCAACATTTACTTTCCACACGTTATTTCGGTGCGAGGTAAGCTTATAGTTTTCTGTTCTCACCGTGTTTGCAAGAAGGTTGCGCAATAACCCAAAGTCTGCTATCCCGACGATGTTTATTGCGGGAGGTGGACGAATTTTCGCTTCTGGATTAGCCTTGTTTGAGCCAGAGGGCTTATCTTCTTTTTGTATTACTTCGGGAGAGGAATTCGCCTTTCGCTTCTTGCTAGACCTTTTCCTTAAGACTGAATCGGTCTCAAGTGCAAGTTCGTCCTCGTCCGTGAAGTATTCGACTGCTGGTCGGTTCGGTGTTACACACTCTTTCGTTACCTCACAGTCTTTCGTTAAACGAGTATTTTTAATATCCTCGTTTTCTTTTCGCAGAGAGTCAACTTCCATTTTTAGATCTTGGAAGAGTCGCTCCATTTCAATAAGCTTAGCTCGGAGTTCATTATTCTCCTTTTCTAAGCTCTTAATTTTCACAGAGTCCTGGTTTACCGGTGGACTGCTTTTTCCGGATATGTTCGATCTAGGTGGTGGTGATCGATTTAGTTTTGTCCTTTTCTCAAAAGGATTTATAAGCAATAAAAGGCTCTCCCCAGAATCCGTAGAGCCTGCCTCCGAAGAGGGTGGATTTTCCAGCATAGCTGGGCTGCCACCTGGGGTAATCAAATCTTTCGTTTTGTTCATTGCCATTTTTTTTTTTAACTTGTCGTTTTTATGAGAAATAGGTAAGTCACTTCTATTTTCATTTTTAAATACAGCCGCCCCTTTGGAGACAGACGCCGACCAGTGAGCCGCACAATGTGTGACAGACGCTTCTGGATTTTAATTTAACCTTCAGATTCATCTATAAGTTAAAACCTTACTGCCAAAAGTTGCCCCAAATGGAGCAGCATCGACAGCATCCGTTGAAACATTAAAGAATATTTCTTCCGGTGGATTTTAGTCGGCTCTTACGACAGGCATACCTTACCTCAAGGCTATTCTAACCCCGACCTTGCAGGGGTAATTGCTAGGTTTTGCTAGGTATAAAAAAAGCATTGGGGACGGTTCAAATTACGTTTTTGAAATATTTCTTATTATATATCCGATTGCGAATTTAATATTCAAACCTTAGACAGCTAGGTAGTAGTTAAATAAAAATGGCGAACCTAATTTTTCAATAATTTTCTATTTAGTTTCAATTTCATAAAATTATCTTTAAGGTCAGGAAATCAAGAGCAGAACTAAACTTCACGAATATTTGTTTTAAAAACGGTCGAACACAAGGTCGACTTTTTAGATTTCAGGGTTTTTTTTTGACCAAAGCTATCTCTAATCGTCTCTTGCTATATGCATACGATTTGGTTTTGCTGGCCAATACTTTTACCTTGCAACTTCAAATAAACAGACTCCTATCGTTCTGCGAGACTTGAGGTCTCGTTATAAATTTCAGAAGAGAAATTGTCCATCATGCAATGGTTAAAAGCAATGAGGCCAAACTTGCTTTGAGCATGATGTGGCCAAAGTTTATCGCTAACCAGAACATCGATTTGGCCTCCTAATACCGAGTCTTCAATGCGACAGTTAAGATCAGCATGTGCATTGTCAAGTTTTCGGTTTTTCAGCCCTCGATCCCTACGAATCAGTACATAGACAGTTTTGCAAGCGCTTGTTCCAGTTGTCTAAAGCATAACACCCATTTGGTACATAGCATAAAAGCCAACGCTTTTTCAGCAAACTCATCGCTTTTACTCGAACTACAAATTTAATTTAAAATTATTGCAGACGGCAGTTTCTTTTATCATGCCTTTTTATACCAGACCGATGGATTATTGATTTGAATGCATAGTTTGTAACACAATGAAATAATCACCGTAGATCCTTAAGACCTTCTAGAGGCATGGTCGAGAGCCATGTCCATCCGTCCATCCGACCGTCTGTATGTGTGAAGGTTTTAGGTCTTCAAAATGAAGCTAGAAAGCAGAAACTTGGTGCACGGCTTGTTTCTTTTGTTGCACAGACAAAGTGTGAAAATTGGCTCAATCCGTCAACGGACACGCCCACCACTGGCTTCAAAGTGAGACAAGCTCTATTTCACTTTTTTTTCAAAATGCCTTTTTGTCAAGTTAGACAAGGCACATGAACTTAAATTTTTGTACTGAGCAATATTGGCCTAAGACTTGTAACAAGGGTGAAGATTGATGGGGACAAATAATAGATGAATTCGTATAAGATTTGGTGTTACATGGTATATAGGGTCGGGTATATAGAAGTTTTTCACAGACAAACTCTTGCACTTACTCACTTGTTGCCTTGTACAAATACTGTGTAGTAAGTATTTGAAATTAAATAAAGAATTTATAATACGAATATAACCAAAACAGGTTTACGTCACTATATATACATACTTCAAGTGTTATCGAACTGCATTACGGAGCAGGTTTCTCCTTCAGCCAGGATAAGTAATATCAAATTATAATTAGTGATTTTTTTTATCGAAATGATGCAAAGTCAAGCTAAGAAGCAGAGTAGATTCTGAACGCAAATAAAGCAGAGTAATTTCTGAATGTTCTTAGGAGATGTTAAGAAAGTCATGTTAATTGATTATTCCATAGCAATGTGCATGTAGTTGCGCCGAACAAATTAAAATATTTGGGTTTCGACATACGGGCCAATACCATCACTACCTGACAACGCAAACAAACTTGATTTGCCTCGAGATTGGGGATTTAAGATTCAAATCAAAGTGGAAAGAAAAAACATAGCTATAGTTGTAGCTTGTCGAAGCGCTTAGAATAAACGCATTTTTGACCCAGTGTTGTAAGCATGCAAATTATCTCTATAGATTGATAAATACATAATTGATTAGATGCGGTCAAGGTTGGTGTGTATTTCCAAACGTTGAGTCTTCTAGAAATTCAATTCAAAGTTATTTTGGGTTGCAAATGCAAGAAATCGCAGTCACTAGAAACTTACATGTTTTAATTATGCATTGTCATGATGACCATACCTGTAGCACACGTAAACTGTTCATTTTTAAAGGTAACAATTTATCTTATCAATTTATTATCTAATAATCATAGCTTAAATTACAAATCATGGTTAGATAATAGAAACAGAAAAATGTATGATAGGAAATGATTGAATCAGGCACTATGGTACAACTTACAGCACTATACCACCCAGAAAAGGACCTGCTGGAAACTCATCAGCAGAACCCTTTTTTCGAATGTCGTTTATGAAAAATACTCCCGAAAGGAATTGAAGGCACGTCACTGTCCCGGCGATTGCGGCAATAGCTTCGCTGTATGGATTCAAAAGGTCCCCGAGTGAGTTTAACATGATTAGATGTTGTTGATTAAACTTTAGTTGTACACCTCCACAGTGACCAAGAGTACTAGTTTAACTAATTCCACTATTCCAGTGCCAGTCTTGTCACTGACTTGACTCTAGTCAGTGCTTACTTGGATTTGGAGAGATATATTTTTGAACTGTCATTAGAAGTTCTGTTTTGTACTCAGAGTTCTGATTTGATTCTGACGTCGTGTGGCAGGTTATCGAACGTGAAACCCAAATGACATCGACGCAGTGCGATCGATTTTTTTTTTTTTTGTTAATAAACTTATTTTGGCTAAAACCTCCGAAGCCCGAAAAAAATATATATTTTGACATGGTGTTATCAGCGGACATGGTGTTATAAGTTTAACTTTTAGCATTTGGATCCAGAATGCACATGGCTCCTTTTACATTCTCAAATAAAGTGTATTTTACTTATTGGTTTCAAACTTGTATGCCTCTATGCATTAACTAGTCTTTGTCTTTTTGATACATGCAAAGAATAGAATCAAAAGTTACTTTCTTTTTTTAATTACATACTTTCTTTTGGTGCCAAAATGACCTTTGTGTACACCAACACCACCACCGTCTCCGGGACCAAACAAAACAGATGATTTGTTGGAGAAGTCAGTTGGTGAATATGTTCCACATAAAGGCGGACACACATTCTGTGGTCATATAACTGAATGAATAACTAAAACTAGATGTTCAACTTCGGACATTTAAAAGCTTTGCCCACAAGCATAAATTACTGAATAACTAGATATTCAACTTCGGATATTTAAAAGCTTTGCCCACAAGCTGAAATTGATGAATTTACCCATTCTCCGACATTTGTTAACAAATGTGAGTAAATTCATGAATTCGTCATTTCCATGCAATTTCGTTTTGCAGCTTTTACATCAGCTGATCGCGTAAGGTAAATTGTTGTTGTATCTTCTTACACGTATTCACCGACACTGAAATTTAAAGCTTTAAAAAAGCTTTAAAGGCTTTATAAAAAATGTAAACAAATGGGTGCTGGAGGGCAAGAAGGACGCAAGTTGAATATCTAGTTATTTAGTAATTTGTGCCACAAGCTGAAATTGACAAATTTACCTATACTCTGGCATTTCTTTACAAATGTGAGTCAATTCGTCATAGTTCCATGCAATTGTTCAGTACCATGCAGTTTTTGAGGTCTAACATCACCTGATCATGTAAGGTAAATCGTCACAGGTCACCTTAGCCGATTCCACCCCTGAATTCGCTGAATGCTGTTTGCATTGCTTTTGCTACCCAATAAGCAATTTACATGGAATACTTCCGCCTCTGAATTTCGAGGGGGAATCGAAGACAGAAATCCAAAGTAACAGCTGTACCTACTCGTTACTAAGACCAAAAATTACTGAATATGTAACTCGATATTCAACTTGAGTCCCTCTTGCCCTCCAATACCCATTTGTTTACTTTTTTTAAATCTTTAAAGCTATTATAAAGCTTCAAATTTTCGTATTCGTGAATACGTGTAAAGCCGCATTGTCACAAGCAACGTAAAACAGGAACAGAAACAGAATTTCATACATTAGCAACTGAAACTTAAATTCGCTGAATGCTTTTTGCGTTGCTAATGTATGAAATTCTGTTTCTGTTCCTTTTGATTACGCGGCTTAAGAAGATACAACAACAATTCACCTTACGCGATCAGCTGATGTAAAAGCTCCAAAACGAAATTGCATGGAAATGACCATTCGATGAATTTACTCATATTTGTAAACAAATGTAAGAGTATGATTAACTTCCTTAATTTCAGCTTGTGGACAAAGCTTTTACGTGGCCGAAGTTAATTATCTAGTTATTTGGTAGCTTATGCTAAGGCTTACATTAGACTGCATGCCATTTTGGCATATTTGACATAACTTAGAATAAAAATGCCTGAAATATTTTTCTTCTTACGTTAAATGGCATGCAGGACTAATCTAAGCTTAATACAATGAAAGAGCAAAACTTGTGTAAAGATCATTTTCATATAACGTGGAAACAAAGTTACCCATCCCTTTTCTACCTATGGCAACCCTTCGCAGCTATTTCATTACTTTCAGAGCATCGACATTAAGAGCGAGAAACAATGTTGGTGGCAATGCGAAGCGATTTATGGCGTCATAGTGCTTAAGCAGTATGATACTTCTTTTTCTGCATTTTTTTCCGGATTTTTGCCCCGCGGGGCTTATTTCCCCAAAAAAGGAGATATAAACTGTCCACGTATAACAGATCTGCCTTTTCTATTGAGTTTTTTTTCCGCTCCTAGGAAATGTCATTTTCACTCCCTTTTGAGAGCCTTAATGACAACAACATGGTGGACCTTCGAGACGAATTTTATTCAATAATTTTGAATTTCAAAACTTTTGAACAAGTAATCTAGGAGAGGCGGGCACTTACTTGTTAGTTCAACAAATCGAAAGGGGTATAAGCTGCTGCCATTAAAATGTAGAACATTTTAATTTTTACGATTCGTTTTGAAAAAATAAATTCAAAACAGTTGTAAAACAAAATTAATAAAATATGTTTCATCTTGGTGCGGGATATAACAAGGGAAACGTCAAAGCAGAAAATGGGAAATTTGCTATATGGGAGTTTTCCTATAAAATGGCCCCTAGAGCACTGGTTTGACAAATCGTTTTTGTTTTCTAGCCCTCATCGGGGTTTGTTTACGCTTTGAAAGCAAAGATAAAAAGATGAAAATGTTTTGTATCGCATGATTATGCTGAAATGCAATATAGTTTTATTTTTTCTTCAATCCATTTAAGTGAGCTTAGTTAACGGAGAAGCTACACTCAGGTGATAGTGGACGATTCAGGATGAATGGAACCCAAATGTATGTGTCCTTTAAGCCGCGCTGTCACAAGCAACGTAAAACAGGAAAAGGAACTGAATCCCATATATTAGCGACTGAAACCTAAATTCGCTGAATGCTTTTTGCGTTGCTAATGTATGAACGCGGCTTTATGCTGCCTTTACATCAGTATTTATCAGCAATCTACATCCAAAGTTGTTTCGCATCCGCGATCATACAGGCTTCCAGATTTATTACAATCAATTAAATTTATTTAAATTGAGTAAATCCGGGGTAATAGTTTTAAATGGACAGCAAATAAAAATTGCTGTCCACCGCTTTTTGTAATGGTAAATTCAAATAAACTATATCTGTCCTTGTCTGGCAAAATTTATCTTTCCTTCTCTTGACCAGGCTGACACATTGGTCGATTGACTCCGAAAAAAATACAGAAAAAATGAAGTGTCATGCGGGCTTTAGCAGAACAACACGGAAGTGGAATAGACTTCCACGCGAGGTCTTTCCTCCTCATTACAGTCCACAGCAATTTAAAATCAAAGTGCACCAGTACCTCTCCTCTCTCTTCTTATCCTTTCCACTCGCGCGTTGTTAACTCATCATAAGGGTGGCCATAAACTCTTGAGCGGGAGTAAATTTAAAAAAAAAAATGTCATATGATTTACACAAAAAAAAACCAAGTTCAAACTATTAGCATATTATGATTTGCGCACTAAAAAAAATCTATCTCCATTGCAGAAGAAAAGAGTTTTCTTTTTACGTGGAAGTCAACACAATTCTCCATCGGAAAAGAGTACGGTGCATACTTGGAAAGTATTGCGGCTCGTATCCTGAAGCTTATCTGTCAGTTTTACTAACGCATCGGCATACTTGACGGAAATCCGTTTCAAAAAGATACTGGAATCAATGATCCGAGTTAGATTTCTGTGCAATTTATATTACGGAATTCTTACTGAAATGCTTGTTGGGTAATGTATGAAATTCTGTATCTGTTTCTGTTCCTGCTCCTTGCGACAACGCGGCTTTACTCGTTTACCAAATGGGATGTCAACAACGGCCAACCGATGATGTGTTTAGGTCTTCATATATTCCGAAATCGCACAGGCATAAATCACTGAATAACTAGATATTCAACTTCGGGCATGTCAAAGCTTTGCCCACAATCTAAAATTGATGAATTTACCCATACTCTGATATATTTCTTAGAAATGTGAGTAAATTCATCAATTCGACATTTCCATGCAATTCCGTTTTGGTGCTATTATTACATCAGCTGATCGCGTTAGGTAAATTTATTGTCCCATCTTCTCACACGTATTCACCGACACGGAAATTATAAGCTTTATAAGCTTCGAAGGCTTTATAAAAACATACACAAATGGGTGTTGGAGAGCAAGAGGGACGCATGTTGAATATCTCAGTATTTTAGGTCACGGGCACTAAACAGCACAAGTTGAATGGAATGTCCAATCGTCAGTAAAAACTCTCTTCTACCCGCAAATCATAGAACATGAGATTACATCACTTTGAGAAAAAAAGGTTCACAACGCAGCCTCGACATGGGAGTTTAAGAAAAACAGATTCATGAGCTGCGATTGGCCAGCACAGATTGTTGTGTGAACAAACCGACTTTTTCTTACACGCGTGCAAAATGACAGTGAATCTGTGATTGGCCAGCACAGATTGTTGTGTAAAACGGGCTTTTTTACATGTATGCAGAGTGACAGTACCATCCCATGACGCCAGATTTTATTAGTTCTGTCAAATAGCTAAATGCCATAACAAACGCGTGTCGTATTTTTTATATTCATGGAAAGTCTCTATAGAGTTGTTTGAGTTTTGACGTCTCCTTATCTAACGTCTACCCCTCAGGAACTTTGCATTGATTGTTGTTAGTGTATTTTTACTTATTAACTTACGGTTTTGGCTCTGTTGTTTGTTTTATTAAATTTTGTTCTTGTGCTTAAAAAAAAGTTAATTTATTTTTAAATTGGAATGTGTCTTGATAAAGTCTCAATAATCAATACCCGAAAAAAAGTCAAAACGCATTTGGATGTACTAAAAAAATCTACACTTATCAGATTGGTGATTTTTTGCATAACTATAATGTGGAAAAATAAGTTGCAATTCACAAAAGTGCGTTTTTCATTTAAACAAATACACAAAACAGTTGCTAAACGTATTATTCACAGGCCTGTCCACGACTTCCCTAGATATAAAGGACCAAAAGGTATCACGTGCAGCATTGTTTGATAATTTGTCGTATGTGGATCGAAAGAGGGTTAAACTGCGCACAGTACCTAGTACCACGATTTTCTGTGATGATTAAACTTAAGTTTAAAACTTATTATTCATTTGAAAAACCATAGTGAATCCATACAGAAATCGCACATTTACACCTCAAAATTATTGACAGCTTGAACGTCATTGATTTTGACAAGTGAACAAACATCTCTGTTCGCGTTTTGCCTCATTGGATGCAATCATTATTCACCTGTCGCGTAATAATACCCGGTAAAAATCCTGTCACAGCATAACGAACTTAACAACTGGCTGAGCCAAATAAAGTGAATTACTTTTATGTTTGTGATTTTGTTTGATAATTAAGCCATTTGTTTGCAATGAAACTTGTAAAGCCTCACTGGGTCCATCATGACGGTTAGTACTGTTGTGTAGAAAAAAAAGATTTAAGCTAATTTTTGAGCAGATAAGCCCATCTTTTCAGTGGATATTCATCAGGAGTGCCTCAAGTTTGCCACTGGTGGACAGGGAAATGATTCTGGCCGAGTAGTTATTTGGAACCTTTTACCAATTTTATCTGAAAAGGCTGAAATGGATAGTACGGTGCCAAAAATACTTTGCCAAATGGACAACCACCTATCATGCGTAAACTGTGTAAGGTGGTCAAAAAACGGGCAGCTTTTAGCGTCTGGCTCTGATGACAAACTAGTAATGCTCTGGAAAAAGGCCAAGGTAATCAATTCAAATTATAAAATTGCCATTGTAATAGAACTGTGCATTAACATTTTGTTGGTGGTAAATACTTTCAGGGCCAAAGTGGTGTATTTGGCACCGGTGGCATAACGAAAAATCCAGAAAGCTGGAAGTGCATTGCGACCCTAAGAGGTCATTCTGGTGATGTTCTTGATCTCGCCTGGTCTCCTCATGACCGATGGTTGGCTAGTTGTAGCGTCGACAATTCGATTATAATATGGGACGTCCAAGCATTGCCTACAATGGTAGCGATGTTAAAAGGCCACACTGGGCTCGTTAAAGGAGTCACTTGGGATCCAGTTGGCAAGTTTTTGGCATCTCAAAGCGATGACAGGAGTGTCAAAATTTGGAAAACATGCGACTGGACTTGCAGTAACACGATAACGGAACCATTCGAAGAGTGTGGTGGAACAACACACATTCTCCGATTGTCATGGTCGCCCGATGGGCAATATCTAGTATCGGCTCATGCTATGAATGGTGGCGGACCCACGGCTCAAATAATTGAGCGTGAGGGCTGGAAATGCGATAAAGACTTTGTAGGTCACAGAAAGGCCGTTACCTGTGTGCGCTTTCACAGTTCTATTCTCAAACGCCAAGCCCCAAAAACAAACAAACCGCAACAGTACTGCTGCCTCGCGGTAGGCTCTAGAGATCGATCTCTTTCCGTTTGGATGACGGCATTGCAACGTCCCTTAGTAGTTATTCACGACTTATTTGAAGACAGTATTTTAGATTTGTCTTGGGGACCGGAAAAATGTATTTTGCTTGCGTGCAGTGGAGATGGAACAGTTGCCTGTTTGCAATTTTCTGAAAAGGAGCTTGGAACCCCACTTTCGGAAGAAGACAAAGTAAGTTTATTAGGTAGGAATTCTATAACATGCACTTATGTGTGCCTTATTTAGAACTCGTTATACCAAAGAATTTATGGAAAGGGCTCTTCATTTGAAACTAACACTTCCGCCAGAGACACATTGATTGAAAATGCAGAACTTTTGAATGCGGCTTCTGAAAAAATTCGTCCACCCACATTGCCAACGGTGCTCCCTGCAGACAGCGATCGAGATATTCCAGTGCAGACAACGATTTCAAACATGACGGATATTTTGAACCCAGCAAAGGCTATCAACAAACAGACCGAAACAAGAACAGCCGATGGGAAACGCAGGATTACTCCTGTATTCATACCTCTCAATCAAGAACCAGGGTATGTAAAGGAATACTCATTTCTTGATGCATACGCAACTTGTTTGCATACTTGTTTTTTTACAGAGAAACTCCGACCCCTCACATAAACAGTAGTTCACGACCGAAAATTGAAACAATTTCTACTACTGAGAAACAGTTTCCAGTCTCACCAGAAGACTCCTCCATGAAGACAATTATTACAGAGGCAGAACAAACGTACACTTTTTTGTTTTTAATTAACACCTTTTTTAATCTTACGATTTTAGGCGATTGGACAACCGTCTGGCAAAAACAACGCTATCTGTAACTCCTTCACATGCCTGTCAAAATGTACTTAAATCATTTCCCACTGTATCCACACCTTCTAAATTAAGTACTAAACCCGCCCCTCTCA
This sequence comes from Neoascia interrupta, assembly GCA_947623515.1. Taxonomy (NCBI): domain Eukaryota; kingdom Metazoa; phylum Arthropoda; class Insecta; order Diptera; family Syrphidae; genus Neoascia; species Neoascia interrupta. The sequence continues at coordinate 343,160 of OX392463.1, forward strand.
ATGGATTTTCATCCAATTCATCCAAGTCGGACCTAAATAAGTGCGCACAAGACTATCGCATTCATATACAAAATGGCTGCTTCACCACAACTTCGGGTATGCTAGCGAAAGTTACGTGTTGGGCTGTAAGCAACAATGAAAAACTTTGGCAAATATTTATAGGTATATATTTAAATTTGTTCTTGAACTCATTGCATCGCATTAATTCACCTCATTTCAGGCTCTCCCGTGTCGTGTTCTAGCTTGTCCTCGAAATATGCCATCTTATGCAGTTTGGATGGAACCTTACGAATACTTTGCTTGGGAACAGGAAGTTCAGCATTTCCAATCATTAATCTTTCCACGGCAGCAATACAGTGTGCATTTGTAAGTATAAGTTGGTTTGGGAATCTTTACTCTTTAACCGATTATGACTACGAAAAACCTCAAACTTATACGTATCAACAGACGAGTTTTTTGCCTACTTTAACTCAAATAACTTTTATTTAAATATATTTTTGTTAGTGCCCGCTTGGCAATTTGGTAGGGGTGATAACAGAATGCGGTGTTCTTAAGATATGGGATATTGTCTTGCAAAAAAACCTTATATCGACCACCTGCACAGAAATCTTCGGCAAGCACGGCCAAGTTATTCAGTTAAGCATCACAGAGAATGGAGTCCCATTGGTCTTATTTTCCAATGGGAACTCATACACATATTCTACCAGCATGCAATGCTGGATGGTGTTGAATTACAAAGACATAGCATTCCGCCATGGACTGCGGACAGCCATTCCAAAAGACTTTCAAAAGAACTTCCTTTCGTACCCGCTAACCACAATACAATCATCGTCCAACAATTATGCTCCTAATGGTGCTGAAATGTAAGTTTTTAGTATTACCTACACAATTCAACTACTACCGTCCGTTTTTCAGGAATAAGGATGATTGGCAGTCAACAGCTAAACTTCTGTTCATAGAAAACCAGATAAAGCTTTGCGAAGTTATCAAATCTCCAAAAGAAATGAGCCACTGGTATTCAATGTTAGCATATCACCTTGCCACAAACGGCACAGAAAAGCGAATAAGAATACTCCTCGATGAACTATTGGGCTTGAACTGTGTACATGCAACTGATGAAAATCTTCAGATCTTGGTAAAAAAAAGCATTTATAAATCGTTTGGAATTTTTGTCTAAAGTTTACTGTTTAGGGTATAACAAAACAAACATTGTTGGATACAGTCCTCAACGTGTTTAAGTTGCATCCCAAATGGCAACGACTGTATATGGAATACCGTGAACTCATTGAAACTAAGGATGATGGCATAGTCTAAGGTTCAGTATTTGTTTTAGTCCCAGTAATAAGAAAAATTCAGCTAAAGCTCACCCCGAGCTGTAACGCTTATGATGTTGATAAATAAAAAAATTTAATTAAAAAACACGAATTTCTAAGGAAATCTAATACAATGATCCACTAAAACAATAATTCTTATTGCATGTAGTGTGGACCTGGAGTGGGAACACTTTTTAAAGGTGAATCGAAGTCAGCTTCAGGTGGATCAGGGATTGGTGTTTCCAGCATTGAGGTTCCAATCCGTTCTTGTAGAGATTCATATAATTTATGAACATTTTCGTTATGAGCTGCAGTTGGTTGCATTGCCTTAATTAATGTTGCCAAACGACCAGAGGGCAATTTACTGTGTATATACCTGTTGAAGCAGATAATTATGCAAACGGTATTCAAAAAGATGGTTGAGGCATGATTCAAAGAAGTACCAGAGTAATTTAAGCATGTGACGGGTCACATTATCCCTAGTTAATCCAGCGAATAAGAACTCGTCAAAAAGCGTTGTACAGAAATCCTCGGTTGTGAACTCTTCTGACATAGGAATCAGCAGGGCGATCTATAATGAATACATTTAGTGCGAAAGAAAACTCAAGTTTTGTGTCTATGAAATTCAAATACAGGGATTAATATTCAATGATAATATTAACAAAAAATCAATCAGGATATTTGTACAACTTACCAGTGAGTGTAAAAATGGATCTTCATATGCTCGGTCATCTTTGCATGCAGATAAAATAGCCAGAACACGTAAGACACCAACGCGATCTTTCTGTCTAGCGGTGTGTAGCGTATAGTACATGGCTAAGATAGCAGCAACAGAACTCTCCTGAATATATGCCTCCACAGCATCGGGTGCGGGACCCGAGTGTTCAATAGTAGTCAGTGCACTTTCTCTTTCATCTGGTGGCAGTTTTGAGTGCAGACTACGGCATTGATCATCCACTATCAGTGACATTAATGCCGGCAAAAACTTTGTCACAACCTGACTATCAAGCTTGGGTTCCTTGAAATCCTGAGAATCGATCATAAACCAAGCGCTTAAGCCAAGTGCCAGCATCCGCAGCAGTAATATCAAAATTGTGTTATCGCGCGGAAGGCCCTCGTTGTTGATAAGATGCTGCAAGATTTTAATTGCTGATGTAGCCAGAAAATTTATTGCGTAAGGGTCACAAAGTGTCATTGACAAATCTCCAAGGACTTGTTCTTGGCCACGCTTTATATTATCAAGGAAACCCTGAAGTTCACGCGACCGTTTAATGTCAACGTTTTTCTCTCGAATGCAGGCATCTAAGCACCATGTAAATTTATGACAAGGGTCCACTGAAATAATGTCTTGAACCTCCAAGTCATGTAGTGCCATTAGCAGTTCAGCCCGTAGAGTGCAATAATGAACATTGCGGGTTCGCAAAAACAAGGTTCGGAGAAATTGCAGCACCATGTCGTAAAGCTTAACGCTAGTGCCTATCATATTTGCAAGCTTTTGCACGACTTCTCCTTGCCTGCGTAGTTTTGGTGAAGGGTGAAAGAACAGATTGTTAAGGTTGGTGTGATCAAAAAGTACGTGCTCTTTTTCCCGTATATATTGAGAGAGAAGTGGCGAGACCTCATCGCCAAACAACGACTGATTATCTCTCCAAATCTGGCGTTTGACTTCGGTATCTGTATCCGAATATAACTCTCGATCACGTACCAATATCCTAAGGTATTTATCGTCGATATGTGTAGTATTACGAAGAATTGACATTACTACAGGACGCAGTGCTTTTACACGGACTACAGGAAAACTCTTTACGAGTAATTCCTTCAATTTTTTATCTCTTTCACGTGAATCTTTTTGGCCCAACTCATTAATGCGTCCTATTAGTTTTTCACGCAATTCCTGAAAAAAAATGTAAAGCTAGTGCAAAACCTGAAAACTCACTCATGTAATTTACCTCCATAAGAGAAGTGTGAAAATCTAGTCGACGAACACCATGCAAGTCCAAGAGCGGCAGCATTGGCCGCAGTGATGGTAGCAGAACACCATTTTCTAACTAAAGTGTCAAGTTATAATTTAAAAATTAAAAACAAAGAAATAAGTACAGTACTTGAAAACTCTCAATAGCTTTTAATGGATCCGTGCAAGATGTTAGAGCTTCTCTCAAGAATGCTTGCCCCGGTATATTCACTTCTTCGAGTCCGGTACCGGCGAATTTGGGTGGCGCGGTCATGGTAATTCCACGAGTTCAATTTAGTAGCTTTTCTTTAATATTTACGCAGGTTTCTAAAAAAAAAATTATTTTGTGTTTGTGCACTTCTTTATAACCTTTTTTCCACATAAACACTGATCAGATATAATGAGATAGGCGGCGACTTGCAATCCCCTTCTTCACTGTTCAGTAATAGCTGGGCCAGAATGAGTATCTGTGTCTGTGTCTCGCAGTTCAGCTTCGTATATAGCGACACGTATATAGCGACACGTATATAGCGACACAATGGGTATCTCGCTGTCTCTGGTTTTAGGTGCAAAATGTGACAAGACACAGCGACAGACACAGACACACATTGTGCCCGGCTTGTAAAGATTTAAAAATGGCGAAAGGTGAGTTGCTTTGACTTTTCAGTCTTTCAAAAAATACAAACAAACTAGTCCACATCCATAGTTTTTCATTTATTTTGCAATTCAATAATGCTTTAAGTTTTAATTTTCACTATCGAGCAGTCATAATCCTTCAATGAAATGATGTAAACTTTGAAGGAATCCAAATTATAACTTGGCTTTACTCAATTTCTTCGAGCTTGTCGATTTCGCTGCTAGGTTTACAAGCATAAGCAAAATAATGATTTGTAATGCCTTCAGCCCAATGAATCCGTTGCGTCCGTCACGTCGAAGTACACAACTGAAAACTCAGTGAAATACACTCGTTATGGGAAGCGACGTACGTCACGAAGTTCGTCTATGGGCCGCTAACCATAGTGCCTGTTTTCATTTGGTTTATCCTAACCTGATGTGTCAGAATTACTATGGTGAGGAGAAGCGCCAGTGTGGTGGCCACCGTTCAACCCCAGTTTTATTTTGAGAAATAAAATTTGGGTTAGGTTAGGATAAACCAAATGAAAACAGGCACATAAGAACGTGTGTATTGAACTTAGTTGTCAGCTGTGTACTTCAACATGACGGATGCAACGGATTGGTCAATCGAATCTGCCGTTGATGTACATATCTTCCATTTGCATGTTAAAATAAGTTCTTACGAAGCATTCAATTAATTCAAAACACAAAAAACTAATATAAAACAAACCGCAGATCAATGGCAGAAACTTCGAAAATTAAATTGAATGTACTTACTTTTAATGAACCGAAAAACGAATTTGGATTTAAAATATATTTATTTGAAGAATTTCACCGCCGCGCCGACCCGTTTTTTGCGAAAATCGAATTTGTTTTGATTACACAAATGTCAAAACAGCTGATTCTGGTTTGATGAGTTCAGTCCATTCCATAGGTAGAGTTCAGCACAGTTGAGTTGGAAATAAGAGGTGGAAATCTTTGCTATGGGGAGTTTTTTTCCTATTTGCATATTTTTCTTCCTAAAAATAAATTGTCAAGCTATTTGATTGTGCAGCATATAAATTTTATTAATTTATGCGAATTTATGACTGCACATATTTGAAAACATTGAACATATTTTGAAAACATTTTGTTTCTAAATGAATAGGTATATTTAAGAAATACTCTGTCAGTTTTCAGATCAATGATTAGAAAAAGGAGTTGGTGAATGATCTCATGAATAGTTTCAATAGTTTTGTTTTAATTATTTTTAGTTTATTTATCCAATTATATATATTAATCAAAAAATAAATAAATTGACGTCCCAAGTCAAGAAATAAAGGAATAAAAGTAGGGCCTAGACATGGATTACGTTTTTGTTCATATGAGACAAATTACAGACCCCTACACTAAAAAAGAAAAATCGCTCGATTGCAAACAACTTTAACTCCACTGTTGATGCCCAATGCAATGGAAATGAACATGGCAATTGCAATGAAAAAATAACATTTAGATTTTCAATCATTTTCAATGTGGGCATTTCATTGCCTACAAATACAAATTTAAAACGAAAAAGAAAATCATAAAAGTTTTTAAATTTTCTATTGCTACGTTGTTTTGGGGTTTGAAGTTCATATTTTTATTTGTATAGAAGCCGTAGAAGCCGAAAATATTAAATTTAAGTTTCAAATATCATTTTCAAACTTATTGCCACGTAGATTTATGGCAATGATTGCTCTTCAAATGGAAATCAATCATTGATGGCCATTTAAAAATCAATATTGCGAACCTAATTTCTAAAGCGTCTACACTAGTAATGAAACAGTCAATGGAAATATTTTAATAAATTGATTGCTTTGCCCATTGCAAGTGGAGCTTCTGGGTAATAAAAATTTCAATCACATATAAATAAATTATATTTGAATAACGAGAATAGTTTCTTAATAAAATATTGTTCAAATAAAAAACTAATTTATTTATGAATGATTGCAAAAAATGAGCTAAAATCAGTGGCATAATTGAAATCAAGTCAAATAATTTATTTGCAAATATTTATTTTCATTTGATTAATAGAAATTCAAATAACTTCTGAAGGTACAAATTTAAAAAAGTTCTTTAACTTTACAAAAGAAAATATGTAAGCAAGAGATTTTGTATATTATAAGCTTTTGCAGTAGTTTGAAATTTTAACATCTAATCCGTTATATTTGAATTCTTTGACATCATCTTGAAATTAAAGAACCCGGCTTACTGGACCGCGGCTACTAGCTATTTTCGTTTCGATGAATGCTGGTGTAAAGTAAAAATAGCACAGTAAAGCCGTGTTGTCACAAACCTTAACTGGTTAGATCCATTTCGCAACATTTTTGCTCTCTTAAATCCTCTCTCTGCGCAATCGACCGTTGGCCAAGTGAATTGGTATGAACAATACGGGCTTTTTTTTAATTCATCGTGGCATAGTTAGAGAGCATAGTGATAGTGAATCCACTAATAAATGCTCTCTCTCCGTATCCGTTGTTATATTGAGCCAATAACATAGCAACCTCACAAAAAATATATGAACAATTTTAAATGCCCATTCAGAATCAAATGCCTTAAAACACAGGTTTAAGTCGAAAAAGAACTTCTCGAGCATTAAATGAAAAAGGAAATAAATACAGTGGGGCAACAGCTTTAGGTGAACAAGGGCATAAATTACTGAATAACTAGATATTCAACTGCGGACATGTGCTTTGTCCACAAGCATAAATTACTGAATAACAAGATATTCAACTTCAGACATGTGAAAGCTTTGCCTACAAGCTGAAATTGAGGAATTTACCCATTCGCTGAAATTTGTTTAAAAATGTGAGTAAATTCCTCAATTCCACATTTCTATGCAATTTCGTTTTGGAGCTTTTACATCAGCTGGTCTCGTAAGGTAAATTGTTGTTGTATCTTCTTACACATATTCACCGACATGGAAATTTAAAGCTTTATAAAAGCTTTAAAAGCTTTATAAAAAACGTAAACAAATTGGTATGGGGGGTAAGAGGGACGCAAGTTGAATATCTAGGTATTCAGTAATTTATGTCCACCCGCTGAAATTGAGGAATTTACCCATCCGCCGACATTTATTTACAAATGTGAGTAAATTTATCAATTCGTCTTTTGCATACAATTTCGTTTTGGAGCTTTTACATCAGCTGAACGCGTAAGGTAAATTGTTGTTGTATCCTCTTACACGTATTCACCGGCACGGAAATTTAAACCTTTATAAAAGCTTTAAAACCTTATAAAAAAACGTAAGCAAATGGGTGGTGGAGGGTTAGAGGGACGCAAGTTTAATATCTATAAACTTGCTATTTAACAAAGATTTAATGCGAAGCCTGGCTAGTTTGCCTTGAGAATTGAAACAGTGAAGACCACTTTTATTTTAAACACGCGAGAATTATTGCTCTTTATTATCAAATCGATTTATTTTTTTGTTGTTAGCTTGCAAATCTACCTAAATTGTTGTATATTAATAATAATTTTAAATAATACGCCTTAAGAATTTCATTCATTGGCTTGCCAAACACTGTCTCTGGTGTAAAGAAAATTATTTATTTTCTTCAATTATTAAAACTCTTTCTTTTCAATTTTATACCGGTTCATTAAAAAAAAAATGCTTGCCAGGAGAATTGCATGATGGTAACTCTAAGAAATTCTCTCTAAGAAATTCTCTCTTTAATTTGTGACCAAAATTGGAAGCTTGGCAGCCCTGAGAGAGCTGTAAAGAGAGACAAGCTTATGTAAAGCATTATAGCCAGAGCGAGATACATACGTCCTATCTTCACTGCACTGACTATTAATTTCGGACAGAGTATAGTTATTCATTAATTTATGACAAGGGCTAACTTCTCAACAATGTATGCGTGTTATATTCTTCACATACAAGGGGACCTACAGTTTTTTGCCAAGTCCGAGCGGCAGTTTGAGAAGTTTTCAAGACAGGGTTTGTCAGGCCCTCGTGCAGGTGGGGACCGTGGAAAAGAACGTGTATTTTTTTCAGGTGACGACTGACGGTAGGATTTAAACCCACTAAACCCCAGAAACTCGCTTTGTTGAGTTTGTTTCAGTTGGTTACACTTCCACCGACCCGGTCCATTTCATAGACGCCGCCGAAGCGTCGACCGGAGTGCTTGCGCCTTCAGCCAGTGAAGCTTCTTTGCGCCGTCAATCGGTCAGCTGCTTCCTTTTCCTCTTCCGATTGCGATTGCCAATACCACCCGGAGTAGAAAAAATTTAGGTTCTCCATTCATTTATGATTTTGGTTTGGTTGGGGATGGTTGGAAGGGGAATGATTACGGGGTTTGGAGTTGGACCTCGAAAACAAGATAGGGTCCGCGGGGTCGTCACACCCTTCACCCTTCTCACCTTAGTGGAGCACCCTTAGAACGCATTAAACAATATTAAAAATTATGTGCTAAAATATTTATTACCAGTTAAAATTAATACAATAATTGATTGTAAGAAATAAAATATTTTCTTTCAAAGTGTAAAAGTGAAAAAAAAAACACAAACATTGGAACCAGTTATTAACTTAAACATGAATTGACTCTGTAAAGTTGTCACTACATTCAAAAGTTTCTTTTTAAATTAAGTTTAACAGACTTTGTATTATTTTTTACCAAATCAATAGTTTCTTTTGTTTGGTACCTCGCTACACCGATATCCCATCAAAAACAAGTAACGGATTTAAGACAAAAAGGTTGATTTTATGATCCAACATTCGCTTCAAAGCGAAGGCTTATTTACAAAGCAAAAATATGTTGAACGTATTTGGAAAGCACATACACTATGTATAGAAGATATAATTTGATATAAATAAAAACAGAGCACTCGGAGTGTCAAGAATCGGCGCAGTTTGAAACAAAGCGCTGACAAGTTTTTCTCACTTTTGTTTTTCAAAATTAAGAGACCTTGGCATTAAAGACAGATTTTTTAGACACATATGTGCTTGCTGAACCATAAATTGCTGATCCTTAGTTTGGCCACAAGCGAGTTTCTCCCACTTTGGATCAAGGTACTTTTTTACAATGGGCTTTGGGCTTTTATTTTCTTTTTTAGCTTCGGAAGTATCCATCAGGAGTTCAGAATCGCCAAGAGTATCTTTTAATATGCTCGGCGGAGAAAATACTATGGAGTTGGTTGATGTGAGGAATTTGCTTGGAGTCTCGGTTTCATAGGGCAGCTTTTTTTCGACTTTCATGTCGTTTTCCCAGCTCGCACTGAGGGACTTTCGTGCTTTTTTTGTGGGCTGGATGTTTTGTTCTCCAGAACTATTTGGTTCAATTTTAACAGGTTGGTGTGAGTTTTGTGTGTCATTTAGCTGCTCATCATAAATTATCTCTGCCAGATCTTCTACGAGGCTTGACGGACTTGGGGGCACATACCTATCTCCTTTACGCTTTTTCCCCAACGCAGCCAGTGCATCCTTAAAGGGAGTTGGCGTTCTTGGACCAAGCAAACCTATTGAAGTTTAAAAGTATTAGTTATCAATAGCTTAATATACTTATTCAATAATACATACTCTTATGTGGTGTCTCGATGGACGAATTTTCATGCTCCTTTTTTATTTCCATGCCAAACCTGTTATAAGTCTTTCGGACGGGAGTACTAGCTCTCAAGTTCATGTCATCAAATGTGGTCAAGCAAGGCGAATTGAGGAATTGACTGGGGGAGAATGGTAGCGGTTTTATTGGCGTCATAACCGGAGAGTCTGGTAGCTTAATTGGATGGGAACTACTTGCCGAATGTGCGGCTGGATCTGAGCTCTGAACCTGGCGCGATTTTTTTAATATGTTTGGAGGTTTACTTTGCTGTATCTTTTGTACAAGCTTTGCCTTAGCATTGCCATGAATCCTATCAATCAGCGATGATTGAAGCGACTTGTCTGGTAGGATGTTACTCGTAGAGCCTTGTGTGTTTCCGGAAACACAACCATTTTTTATAAGAGCTTTAAGGTTAGAGCGAGAGCTTTTAAGGTCTGCAGAAACGTGCGCTCTCTGCCTTCCACCCTCACTATATTCATACTTTCTTCGCATTGTTGAATTCCAATGATTTTTTATAGCATTATCCGTTCGACCAGGCAAAAGTTTTGCTATTTTTGCCCATTGATTGCCGTATTGAATATGCGCTTGATAGATAATCTTGTCTTCCTCCTCTGTCCATGCTGACTTCTTAATGTTTGGATTAAGATGGTTATGCCACCTTTCACGGCACTGCTTTCCAATTCGACCATTAAGATAACGTGCTATTAGGGTCCATTTTTTTGGACCATAGCGATGAACAAGTTCAATGACCTTGTCGTCTTCTTCTCTAGTCCACGGTCCCTTTATTAAATCGGGGTTCAATACTTTAGCCCAACGCTGCTGAATTTGAACTTCAGACCGATCCTTTAGCATGGGTGCGATAAGATCCCACTGTTCTCCATATTGACTAACAAGCTTTTTGAGTGTTGCATCTTCGGACCTGGACCAACGCTTACCCGTTCCAGTGTTTTTGGAACTTAAACTACTATCATCGTCTCCTCCCCCACCATCCGAAAACTCTGAATAATCGCCTTCAGCGTTCGAGTCGCTCTCTTGCATTTTATTTCTTCGATAAAATATTTCTTTTATTTGTGTCAGAGAACGGCAATTACTTTTCGTCACCGCACTTCCAACGAAAACAATTGTGGAAATATTCAACCTGGCCTTGCTTTTTGTACGTGTGTACCTTACCCCGACAATATAAACAGTCTCCAAAACAGCGTGTGTGCGGGTTTTCACCAAAGTGTTCAAAAATGTCTATGTTAGAGGTGGCGTAGAACGAGCTTCCACAGCTTAAACAAGTAATTTCTTCCTTTGCGTGACGATCACTTCGCAATCTTATGTGAGTTGCATCACTTTCGGTTCTATCTACATCACGAAATCCACCTTTTGATTCGCCATTTGTGGCCATTTAATATAAAAACAAGGATATTATAAGAGATAGAGGCGCTATAAACTTTTTAATTAGAAATTATAATTAAATAGAACACCTGCTCAAATAAGAGACGACGGAAAAAAATCGTTTTGGTTTAAAAATTGAATGTCGTAGGTGACAGATGTATGACACTGCCTTGAAAAGCATTCAGATCATGAACTCAGATTTATTACCAAAAGAAAAACCGATGGGTGCATTTAGCAAGTTGTTACTTTAAGGGCCGGATTTTCAGTGCGAGATCATTTGAGCTTCGGAGTTTTACTGAGCAAGTTTTTTGAATTTAGATCCGGGGTAAACCTTCGCTTAGCTCAACGAATTAGGTTCGTTAACAGTATGAACTTCCTTAAATGTTTTTCACGTCGAGATTCTTTTCCTGTGTTTTTCGATGTGAAGTGAGAGTTGGGTGAGTCAATGACTTCTGTAGTCGAATATTTTGACAACTTTATTGACGAAGCATGATAAGCAATTGATGACATTTCTTCTTTTTTAATGAAGAAAAAAATTAATACGGGCTTGTACGAACTTTCCTTTTTTTATTTTTATAATAAATATATAAATATATTTTTTCTGCATAAACCAGAGCAGTGCGGATGATTTCGCTTGAAATTCACCCTTAAATTGAGTGTATACGCAATAGTCATAAAAAAGCCGAACTTGTCAAAATGACAGCTGAAAAATATAAAATGTTTTACATTTTTCAGGAATTTTTTTGACAGGTTGAGATTAAAATTTAACAGTGCTCGCGATTCTGAAGAAAAACTCTTTTTGTGAGATTTTCGACCTCAAGTAAATTCAATATTAAAGGAGTAAAAATTACTTTGCTTTATAATGCATAAATCTAATGAACGTTTCAATCCACAACTAAAACTAATAAAAACTATATAAAACTTAAGAAAATAAGTGATAATTGTGTTATTTAAGGAATGCTAAAAATAAGGTGCAAAAAGTCATACGACAACGAATTCTCAGAAAAGTCTTTAATGTTGAAACTAAATTTTAATTAAATGTTATATTACATTTCAAGAAACAAATAGCTTTTTTCGCATACCCACTTATGGATGCTAGAGGCTTCTAGCTTTCAAGTGAACAACGTTTACTTACACCTAAAGATCTGCACTAAACTTTACTTAAGTATTAACCATTACACCGCCATAAGAGAATTAACGCTAAAAACTGAATTACTGAAGAACTAGAACTTGCATCCGCCATACCCTCCAACACCCATTTGTTTACGTTTTTTATAAAGCCTTTAAAGATTTTATAAAGCCTTTAAAGCTTTTATGAAGCTTTAAATTTCCGTGTGGGTGAATACGTGTAAGAAGATACAACAACAGCTTATCTTACGTGATCATCTGATGTAAAAGCTCCAAAATGAAATTGCATGGAAATGAAATGAAGAATTGATGAAACAAATGTCGGCGGATGTGTAAATTTCTCAATTTCAGCTTGTGGGCAAAGCTTTTACATGTCCGAAATTTAATATCTAGTTATTCAGTAATTTATGCTACAAGCTATGGGACATCATATTAATAAAATAAGGGAAGTTGAGTGGAGTGTAGTGTGTTGAGGGCGAGTGCGAGTGTGCGATGTTTCCGTTCATATAAATTTTTTCCTTCACATATGAATTTAATAAGTAAAAAAAAAAATCGAAAGTCTATTCGTTAACTTCAGAATTTGAAGTTTTGCTTGAAATGTATGTGTGCGGTAAATCAAGTTACAAGGTGAGCTGAGCACATTTTTCAGCTTGCGCAATAAATGCAGCTGAATTGGTTTGATTGGGAAAGAATAGTGCTTTTGGTGCCAAAGTTATGAGTTCTACAGTTCCACATCGAATTTGACTAAAAACAAGAAACAGTGCATAAAAAAATATACGAATTTTGTTCCATGCAACTGCAAGTTATTTTTCATGGTAATTTCAGTGACATGGCAAATAGTTGCATAAATTATGCAAATCAAGTCATTCTTTGGTACGAACAAAAGAAATTATTCTGTTTTAAATCGCAAATGTTGCTATCTCGGAGCTTCATAGCTGCCTCAAGCTTTTGACTCTTCACTCCATTTTTATTAATATGAGAACTAAAATTTTCGAGGGCGCCATGAAAATTTGGGGAGTTCACTTAAATGTCACAGAATCTGGAGTGGAGTTGAGTGGAGTATATTTATTTAAGTATGTTTTATTCATATGAAATACACTTCTTTCAAGTAAAGCTGAGTTCACTCGACATCACTCATTTTATCAATACGACCCAATATTAATCATAAATGGCATTAGAATTGATGCTTATTGGGCGTGGACGCACTCATTTGGGAAATTGGTAGACTAGCGGCCTCTGCATTAACAGCAACTGCAGCCAACTTCGCATTGTTTTTTTCGCGCTTCAAAATACTACATGGCGTCTCGATTACTTTGAACCGCTTTATTATTCTACGAAAAACATTTAACAAAACAGCATTTTTGCTAACAAAAACATCAATAACATTGAAAAAGATGTCTAATGTCTCAGCAAAAAAAGTATTTATAAAAATTGAGTCCGCTTCAGAACAGCAGGTAAGGACCTGGTTAGCGTCCCTTGGCTTATGTTGCAATGGGCAAAAGGTGCTTTTATTTTTATTACGTCTGTCCTGTTGATTAATTAATTATGTTGAAAAAGGTACTTTTTGTAATATACGGTTTTGTTATTTATAGGAAAATTTAAAAAATACACGAAAAACATTGAAAGTCTTACAAAGCGGAGCTGTAGATAAAGAAAATCTGGCGGGACGACCGATTCTGGACAAAATTAGTCGATTAAAAGCGTAAGTCTCCGAATATGTACATATCTTCATAATAGTGCATTGTGTTAAATTGAGGAGCGTACCTTTCGCTTGCGTTTATGCTTGGAAAAAATCGAGTGTTTCCTTTCGTTTTCAAATTTTTAGGATGCACTTTAACATCTTTTTTTTTAAACTGTTTATATCTTTGCCAGATAAAATTCGGCACTGCATTGAAATGCCAAAGAAATACAGACTTTCCAAAAATTTTTGCATTTGCATAATTTCATTTCTAACAACTAAGGTCCTAAAAGATTGTCTAAAAATTCGTTTTTAGAACTGCTGATATAACAACACCGTCGTCCGAATTTGCCAAAAGAAAGAAAATTGATTGTCGGTCGACACAGACATCACCTGAAAGAAAACTTGTTACAGCTGAGGACTTAACAGAAGCCGAGCCATCTGGATCGTCGTATTGGGAAATACTTGCAGAAAAAAGAAGAGAAGCGCTCGAAGCAACTCTCGTGGAGAATCAGCACCTACACGACCGCATTGAAGGATTAGAAAGCGAACTGAACACATCACGTCAAATGCTAGAGGAAACTAAAAATCTAGTCGAAGTTCTTACTGAAATGTTGAACGAAAATGAGGCCGAAAAAGAAATTGAACATGATCTAGCACTTAGCAGTGGATCTGATACCGATACTAAACCCGCAGTTGATAAGTCTGACTGTTAAAAACACATTGATTACTTAAAATAAAGCCTTAGTACAAAGATGTGTTTGTTAATATCTTTGTTCAGATGCTACCTATTCACTTATTTGTTAAACTCAATTTAATGTTAATATCATTTTCTTTTGAATAAACGTGTGACTATATAAGTCAGGAAAACATTTATTTTTGTTGTCTTTTTTCCTGGAAAGCAAAATGCAAATCGTTACCTAAAAGAGGAAAATCCACCATTTGAGAAAACGAAAATTTATGAAAAGCTTAAAATGGGAACAAAAATTGGCAAGATATTTGGAAGCTAGCCATCGAAGCTTGTAAATAAATATGTACTCCATTAATTTAGACAAAGCAAAGGCGACGTGCAACTCGAAAAGTTGCAAGAAAAGGCCATTCCAGACAATCTTCAAACCTCACGTATTTTGCGTAAGAAAAAATAGCTATAGGACAACTGAAAAAGAAAGTGGATTAACCAAGCCGCTACGAAGTTTTGTAACATAATGAAAGTATAAGTTACAAGCCTGCATCCGTTTACAAGAACTTGTAAGTTTTATTAATTCAAAGAGAACAAAATTCTATACATCTTCGCGAATAACCAATTTTTTTTTCTCTGATATAAAAGGCTTTGTATTAGGTTTGGAGTGCACGCGTACGTTAGCTTCCTTCTGTTTCTCCTTAGCTCTGATCGCTTGCATTTTCTTTTGAGCGTTAAGGATATGCCGCGGAACTTGTCTATGGCGTGCTATACGTTTGACTTGTGGATGGGCAGCATACTTTTCCTTCAGTGCTTCCTGATAATTGAAATTGGATTTCTCGCGTGGTCTCATTACGCCCAATTTCTCAGAAGCTTTGGCTTTCCACATTCGAATATTCATTTCGTCTGATCCAGAATACACGTACTTGTTGTCTAAGCTCCAGGCAACGCATGAAATACGCTGCATTCGTTTAGTATGATAGATTTCCCTGGAGTGGCTTTTATGAATCTCATAGATGCGCACAGTCTTATCATAGCTACCAGTCACAAATTCCTTCCCTGTTGGAGAATAGTCCACATCGGTAACTGCTGAAACATGGTCATAGTGAATTTTTATTGGGTTCCTCAATTGTCGAGTGTCGAATGTGTACAGACTATGAAAAGAAAGATTTTATTAACTGAGGCAATTTAAAATAATAATATATTTTGAAGTCTTTACTTGCAATCCTCATTAGCGATGGTAAAATTGAACGCTTGCATTGGATTCCATGAGAGTTTATTACTTTTCATCGAAAGAACTACTTTTCTCATGGGGTGACCCTCCCTCATGTCGTACAAAATTATGCTCCTATCGCTGGCGCAAGCCGAGAGCAAACAAGTTTCAACAGGATTAAATGCAATTGCATGCAGTGTGTCGACTCCCCAGTTTAAGACTTTTAACGGGTCATTTCTACTTTCGTTCCATATGGTACAAGATTCGCCACAAGTAGCAAAAACATTTTCCTTGACGTTGTGGGTAATGCCTGTTATCATTGTACGGGACATAAAGGTGTTTGAAGGTTCCTCACTCTCTCCAACTTCAGGGTGCGCTGAGCTCCAAACTTTGACGGCTTTGTCGTCTCCAGCTGTTAGAAAACGACAACCATCTACTGAAAATACAACACCACGCACGAAGCCATCGTGTGCTACAAAGCTCCTCAGGCTAGTTCTGTTGGCCAAGTCCCAGACACGAACTTCTCCGTCGTATGCGCCGCTGATCAGTGTTGACAGCTGGTTCGGGTGTTTTCCTAAGCAAGAAACGCCGTCGCGATGACCACTAAGATTGCCCACAAAAGGTTTTGCAAAAACTTTGTCTAGTTTTGTAGCATTTAGTGCGCGCACGTATTCTCTTGCCGATTCTAAAGGATGCAGTGATGGGTCATAGTTTCGCTGAACTAAATATAATGCGCAAGTTACAATCTGGACATATGGAACCATATCTGCAATAGCTAGCTATGCAATTTGTGTTTACCTTTATGTAAGTCGTTTTTTGTTTCCCTCAAATAGTCGTCGGGATTTCGACTTATTACTTTAACCTTCATGACTGAAAAGCGGTTTTATGTTGATAAGCTTTGAGATCAGCAACTCATTTTTTACTTCTCCAAAATAAACACGTTGTTTTGGCTAGATTTGAAGTACAAGTGACGTAAGAAAAAAGCTAGCTGATGGCTGTGTTCAGACATAGCTGTGTTAGACATGTTCAGTGCTAGTAAGTGCTATTCTTTCATTACCGTCGTTTATATGCAGAGCTCAAGCGAGTTCCAATGGTCCCATTAATTAGCATAATATATATGGACTGCTAGTTGGTGTCACCGCTTATACACAACTGGCGACAAAAATGATCCCGCTAATACTGTTGTTTAGTACTGGTGGTATGTTGCAGAAGCAGCATTCCCCATTTAAGTTACACATTGACAGTGGTTTCATTAAGTAATAACAAGCAGAACATTTAGCTTTAAATATGCATAATTTGCCATTTCTTTAATACTTGTATGCTTTTTTGTGTTGATTTGGCAAAATTGCAGCTTCAATATGCAAAACAAGGAACCAAATTGTTTCAGTTTCAATTTTTCATTTCTGTTATTTTAACTACTCGACTCAACTCAACCCTCTTCGTCATGTGCTGAAAAACCTAGGCCGAAATTCCAACTCAACTCAACTCAAACCCTCAACTTTTGCATATAAACGAAGCTTGTCAATGAAGCCAATACAGCTTTTCGCCAAAATGTCACATTTCGTGACTTGGTATGAAAACAAACTTGTTTATCTCGTTCGCGCACAGGCCTACCCTTTGCAACCATTACATTGTTTTCATACCAAGTGAACGTATTTCACCAAAGGTTAGAACGAGAGGTGCGAGCGAGATAGTTACGCGAAAAACTCTATGGGCCTAACGCTGTCGCTTCACTGTCAATGTCCAATTCAATGGAAATGAGCATGGCAATTGCAATGAAAAAATAACTGGCAATCAGATTTTCAATCATATTCAATGTGGGCATTTCATTGCCTACAAATAAAAATTTAAAAGGAAAAAGAAAATCATAAAAGTTTTGAAATTTTCTATGTCTTTCCGTTTTTTTAAGTTTGAAGTTTATATTTTTATTTGTATAGAAGCCGCTGAAGCCGAAAATATTAAATTTAAGTTTCAAATGTCATTCTGAAACTCTTTGCAACGTAGATTTTTGGCAAAGATTACTCTTCGAATGGATATCAATCATTGATGGCCATTTAAAAATCAATATTGCAAAGCTAATTTCCAAAGCGTCTGCACTGGTTAAATAGATGCAATGGTTAAATAGATGGTGTAGAATGGGGTCTGGGAGTTTTCATCCACTGACTACCCTTTCAGTTTAAACGTGGAGTGAACTTCATGCAGACAAGGTGTCTTCTGTTTTTTTATATCTGAGACTAAGTTGCTCTGGGCCAATCAGCTTGCCCAAGTTAAGGAAATGTTGTGCGTGTTTTAATCGAGTTCGTTTAAAAAGTTATTATTGAAAGATCGTGAAACCCACATAAGAAGCACACCGGCCAGTGAAGACACTAAGAGGACCCTACAGGAAGATACAAAATCAACCCGGGCTTCGTTGCAGTACATATGTGATTTTCATTCCATTCCAATACATCCTCAAGGCGGCTGCCGACCCCTCGAAGTCGGAGTCGCCCACGTTTTCCTATACGAGCCCACGGTTTTTTGTTTGCGCTACCCGTCTTTTTTTTTAATTGGAAAAATTTACATATCCAACTGGATTTATTGACCCTCCCGAAAGCCGGATGGAATGGTGCTAGTGCTGAGAAAGAAGACCTATACTACTTACCGAGCATAGAGGAGCACATTTTAACTATTTCGCCCCGCCCGCATAGGCTTAGGTGCCCGTGCCTGTAAGTTAGTCACATCCATCTATTAATTTGGTGCACCCACTTAGTCGTCACTATAAAAAATAGATATTTAATGCTAAAAGTAATTAAAAAAAAAACCTAAAATACAAAAAAAAAATAAGATAAAACTTAACGATAAAATTGAAAATTTTCAAAAAAAATTTACTTAATATTAATACCTTACTTACTTACTTACTTAAGGTGGCGCTACAGTCCGGGGTGGACCTGGGCCTCAGCCAACAAGCTTCGCCAGCCAGCTCTGTCTCTAGCTAGCCGTCTCCAGTTTCGCACGCGAAGTTGGCTGAGGTCCCCTTCCACTTGCGTGCGCCACCTGAGTCTCGGTGCTCCTCTACCGCGTCGTCCCTGCGGTGTGGATTCGAAGATTTTCCGGGCCGGGGCGTTGGTGTCCATCCGCTCTAGATGACCCAGCCATCGTAGACGTTGTGTTTTGACTCTTTTGGCTAGGTCGGTATCGCTGTACAGCCCGTACAGTTCAATGTTATATCTCCTTCTCCACTCTTCGTCTATGCAGACGGGACCGTAAATCGTCCGAAGAATTTTCCTCTCGAAGCAGCCTAAAGTGTTTTTATCCGCCTTTGACAGGGTCCATGCTTCTGCACCGTAAAGCAGGACTGGGATGATGAGGGTCTTATACATGGACACTTTAGTTGCTCGAGAGAGGGCTTTGCTACTCAATTGCCTTCTTAGCCCAAAGAAACAGCGATTGGCAAGAGTTATCCTTCGTTTGATTTCAGCGCTGGTGTCATTGTCTGAATTGATAGCGGAACCCAGGTAGACAAAGTCCCTAACTACCTCAAAGTTATAGCTGTCGATGGTGATGTTTTGTCCAAGACGTCGGTGTTGGGTGTCTTTTCTTGATGACAGCATATACTTGGTTTTGCCCTCATTGACTGCTAAACCCATATTCGCCGCTTCCGTCCCAATACTCACGAAGGCTTCACTGACATCACGCTTTGTTCTACCGATTATGTCAATGTCGTCTGCGTATGCAAGTAGTTGAACGGACTGTTGAAAGATTGTACCTCTGGTGTTGGCGCGAGAGTTCTGCACAATTCTCTCAAGTATGATGTTAAAGAAGTCGCATGACAGCGCGTCGCCTTGTCTAAATCCTTTTTTGACATCAAAGGGGTCGGTGAGGTCTTTGCCGACCTTGACGGAACAGCGTGAGTTTTCCATCGTCATCCTTCACAGACTGACGAGTTTGGCAGGGATGCCAAAACTAGACATTGCGCTATATAGCTCGTCTCTATAGATGCTGTCATACGCGGCCTTGAAATCGATGAAGAGGTGGTGTGTATCGATTTGGAATTCCTGGGTTTTCTCCAAGATCTGCCGCAGTGTGAATATTTGATCGATGGTGGACTTTCCTGGCCTAAAGCCACACTGATATGTGCCTATCAGATTGTTGACAAACGGCTTCAGGCGTTCACACAGTACAGCAGAAAAGATCTTGTATGCGATGTTAAGAAGACTTATGCCTCTGTAGTTGGCACAACTCAGAGGGTCTCCTTTCTTCAGGATCGGGCAAACAATGCAATATTAATACCTACTTACCACATATTTATTTACTATATTCATATAAATACTTACCATATACCTACCTACTATATCCATACCAATTCGTCCTATTACATACTTACGTGATTTTTTTTTGCTAGATTTAAGATTTCTTTTTTTTCTATGTGAAAATTTTGGTTTTCCCCTCATTCAAGTTTTTTTATACCGTTGAGGCATTAGCCCAAGATTCTTTTTTTTAACAACACCTTAAACGAGCTCCTTTGAGGTAGGTCGCGCGGTAGTGTTGAATGCATATTTGCAAAAATATTAAGGGAGAAGGAAGGGCCAAAATTGTTTTTATTTCGGTTTCTCTCATTTAGTTATTTGTTCACGTAGATTACTGAGACGTTAGGAAAAAGATATTTTGTGAAATAAATATGTTTAAAATGTTACATTTATACAAGAGAAGAATTTTGTTCAGCAACATAAGCTAGAAGCTGGTGAAGAGAAAATTTAAAGCTTTTTATTTATGTGGAACTTTTGCCTGGGTTCATAAGAGCCTGAATATGAACTAGGCTTTGAATTTCCAGGGGGAGTGAAGGCCGGCTAAAGTATTTTCGGCGAAGATGGATCTGTGAAGACGATGACGACTGCGGCATTGGGGAAGTTCCTCAAACAGGGCCATGGAACTTCATGGCAGGGGGGGTAATGGCCGCGCCAATTCCACCAACGGCGCACTCCCCAGTGTGGTGAGGACTAGTCCGGTCCTGGAAAAAATACAGGTTAAGTGGTTTTATGTTCGGCATGATTTATGTTTTGTTTACAGGTAGATAGTTGCGTGTGAGGGGCAAGAACCACCCCTTTCTGACGAGCTGAGCCGTGCTATATGCAAGCATGCCGCGCTCCTTACATGCAGATCTCCCTTCCCTTTCTACTTCCAATCCCAACCCAATGTCCCATCCGCTTCCTGTCATTCGTGACAGCTCCCTTCTCATGTCCTCTCTCTGCTTCCTCATCCCTAACTCGTGTCCTCCTACCTCGTAACAATCTTCTTACACGTATTCACCGACACGTAAAAAAAACGTAAGCAAATGGGTGTTGGAGGCTAAGAGGGACGCAAGTTGAACATCTAGTTATTCAGTAATTTATGCCATCACATAAACAAAAAATTGAAAAAAATTGGTGGACGAAATGCCACCTCAGCCCCAACTCACAAGTCTCAACTACTGCATATAAACGAGGTATTGTCCGAAAGAACTACTGCTACTGGTTTTGAGTTTTGACAGTGACAGTTTTGTTATAACAGTTTCTAGATTCGTTGCTGTTTGGTTGGGTGGAAGTGGGAAGCGCGTTGCAGCTGAATTTGCACATACGTATTTATTTCTATTTTGGTCATATAAAAACGTTAAATTTGCTTTTATAAATAAGTTGTATTCACACCTTAAAAACTAAATTCTTCAAAGTGAACAGTAATCTTTAAAAATGAGGATTTTCATTTTCATTCAGTGAAAGGATCCTGTAATTTTAACTGTTATACAGTCTGGCTAAACAAACTGATAGCAGACGGACCAACTTTTGACTGCTTTTCGTTTCAGGCAGCATGAACAATTTGGTAAGCTTGCAAAAATTTTAATTATTATACTTGTGATTGTGTTGTTAAATCTATTAAGGATCATGTAAAAAATTACTACCCCGAAAACTATAAAATGGATTTGTCCGAGACAATGAAAGCTGCTTTATCCAAAGGCCCAGCGTCAGTAAATGGGAATTGTGGAGGGGCCAGCACATCTGGCAGTACAATTGGGAGTAGTCATGGTCAAGTTTCCACTGAGGCTCAGCATAACAATAACAACATTCAAGGAGTGGGATATGTTACTGAAAAGCTTTACATGTTGTTACAACTGTACCTACAAAACAAAGGATGGAATCCGAGTGTTGAATTGCTGCAATGCTTCTCAGAACTTAAAGATAGTGCTATGCTACCAAGTGCCGCATATTTGCAGTGAGTAAAAGTTAGTTTATGGAAAATTGCAAATCTGTAGTTTAATTCTTATTTCAAGAATTCTGGCTAATCGTCTCACTCTTGATGGTCAAGGCCGATTAATATTGCGTGAAAACGGAAAGATAGTCCTGCCTTTTGAACACTTTGCAAATGCTGTCATGTTGAAGCATATGTCTGGTCCACATGGATTGCATTTGAGTGTGGAAGCAACTATGCGTGCAGTGGTTGAATCATACACAATCGGAAGAGACAATTTTGGAATGGAAAAAGAGTTTATCGTAGAGGTGGTGCAATCGTGCCCTAGCCCAGCTTGTCGGTACTATAAGAATCACCTTACAATGCCGCCGATACCATTTATAGAACAACCTTATGCAAGCGTTTCTCCGGAGTTTCTTCAACACATGCCTCCGCCGCACTCAGTGGGTGGAGAGGTTGATCTAAGCAAAGGTCATACAAGTCAAAAAGTTCCTCCCTCGATTGCTCATTTAACAAAACAAAATCTTCATACTCAAATAAATAATCATCAGCACCATCAACAGCAACTGCAACAGCACCAACAACAGCAGCAACAACAAATTACAGCTGCCATAATTCAACAGCAAAACAGGGTTATGGCGCAACAGAACCTCGAAAAGTTTAGCAATCTGTCGGCAGTTGAAAAACAGCGCGTGCTCCAGCAACTGGACAAGAAGCATTACGAACAGAACATTCCGATAGTTGCAGGTGGTGTAGCTATTCAGTCCCAGCAGGGTATGTAATGAGACTTTTGAAATTGGTAATGCTTTGTTTTTAATATATTAACGATGTATTAAACCATTCTTTTTTTCTAGCTAAAAAGATACATTTTTGACTTACTTTTAATTGCAGGGAACAATCTACACCAACTATCGACCACATCACCCCTTTTGCCACCACCCTCGCCATCAGTGGTAGTAGCAACCCATACAGAACAAAATCAAAAAAACATCGATGTTTTACGGTATTACTAATATTTAGTATAGCTATCTAATTGAGTATCCTTTATTTCCTTTTTCTTCGGTGTAGCTCTAATCTGGAGTCATTGGAATCAAATAAAGACTTGTTGGCCTTGCACAATGGAGCTTGGGGAGGACAGGATGTGCGCGAAAGCCAAATGGTGGGACAAGAAAAGATCGTGCGAGCCTTTTCTGAACTAATGAAAAACATGTCTCGAATGAAAACATATATACGTCCATCTATGTGCAAACCATACGGGAAGCAAAGCGAGAGTTTACAAAAGAGTGAGTACTTGTTAGATTTTTCTTTAAATAAACAATAATTCAACTAATATGAAATTAAAAGTTGTGCAAGCCCTGTGGCCGACCCTTAGACTAATTAGTCTTTCAACACCATTTTAAACTTTGCTCTATAACAAATTTAGGCACATTTTTTCAAATCAATTATTGTTATTTTATTCATTTCTTATTAAATGTTAGAAGGCACCTGCGATTCAGATAAAATTCTGCACTTGCTTTGAATATCGTGTCCTTGCGGGATATAAATTAGACATCATTTTTACGCGTCCCGTGTATCGCGTTTTCTAGCTCAAAAGTATGCTGGCATAAGACATTTGGGAAATTTTATCGTAATAGCTTTATTTATCATAATGTTTATGGGAAAACATGGGGCAAACTCCGTATC
The DNA here is from genome assembly GCA_947623515.1 of Neoascia interrupta. Lineage (NCBI taxonomy): Eukaryota > Metazoa > Arthropoda > Insecta > Diptera > Syrphidae > Neoascia > Neoascia interrupta. The sequence continues at coordinate 366,553 of OX392463.1, forward strand.
CTTTTTTTAATTTTCTTTTATTTGTTCCTATTTCTGAAATGGAAAAAGTGCAAAAAAAAAAAATTATGTAGTCAAATTTTTTTATATTTTAAAAATTCACAATTTAGTACGGAAATTTTTTGCATCTTTTTTTGGCGCAGTTTTACGGAGCCAAAAAACACTGCTTCTTATGAGCGATACTATAAGAACTGTCCTCAGAACATAAAGTACGACATAGGAATAGGATATCAAAGAAAAGCTTCGTTCCCTTGTAATTTTTTTGGCTACAACTAAAGGGCCAACTAAAATAGTCGAAAGCAAACTGATGCTAACATCATTACCGGACGAAAAGTTAACTTTAGTTTCGTCAAACAGACAAGCAACCTGCAATTGCCCTTTGCAAAAGTATAAATCTGTCAAGTCGCAATTTCCTTTGTTTTGCGAAGCGTTGTTTTGTTTGCGTGCATCTATTTTAAAAGATTAAAAAAACCAATTAAAAACAATTTTGCTTTCTTTTGGTTCAAGTTCAATAGAATCAGCCACACCAAAACCAATATCAAAATCTACGAACGAAATGTGCGGTCGGGAGCGCTCAATGCGTACGAAACAAAAGTCAAAGAAAACTTGACGAAACTGACCTGACCGACATTATGGGCGCGTTACCGTAGAACCACAGTGATATAGCTGTGGTGGTAGTAGTAGCGGTAGTAAGAGCTGTCAAAAGTTAAAACACATGTATTCAGTGTATTGCGCACACAATGTGTGTCTGTGGCGGTAGCGCGTAGCTGTGGCGGTAGTAAGAGTTGGCCAACTTTTAACTTTCGTAGCGCTACACGGTTGACAGCACTACACGGTGGACAGTTCAATACAAGTTAAGTAAACAATGGAGGAAAAGGACGTCGAAAAGTTTATTGAGATGGTTAAATCTAAAGAAATTTCATGGCATGAAATTTTCATATTTGTGTCATCCGTTGTACAAAAATGTTAAATCTGGCTCAAACTAATTCAGAGTATCGCCCATTGTTTATAAACGAGGTTTTCGTTCGACATAGCCGCGCTACACCATTGTGCTCAATTTTTTTTCGTACTACGTTACATGGCTCCACGGGTGTACTACGTACTACTGCTACATACCACCGCTACGGGCATTGTGGTCCCACGGTCATACGAATCGAATGTATTCACACAATTTCTTAAGGCTCCGTTCGTAGCATTCAGTCTATTATAGTTGGCCCTTAAGCCACCTTAACAAGTAGTTTAAGCTTCTGTACCTATAAATATCGTCAATACGTGCGGTTTTCCGCTTCGTCGCTACATCAAAGAGTCTTGTTCCTTATAGTCGACGATCATGAAAATATTAAAAACACCAAACATCAACAATATTTTTCAGTATTTATGTTAAAAAAGCAGTCTTAAGACTAAATTTGTAAATTCAATTACAAATTCAGTCAATTAATTAATAAGATAAAGAATTTCTTATACCTAAAATGAACTTAAATTAATACAGAATATACATTCACCCTGGCACCGGGGATCAACGTTCTTCTTTCCAAAGAGCCGGCTTAATCCCTGACTGTGGAAATATTTAAGTGTAAAGAAATCATTTTATTCCGCTGACTGTAAACGGAAAAGAAGTATCAAATTGTTTAAAAATATTTTCGATAACCGTGGGTGTTTTGTTTTTGGCTCATGTTGACATGTACTTTACTTCACATTACATTACTTCCCAATAAACATTTTCTTCAGTATTCCGTTATATTATATGTACGGAAATCCAAAAAAAATCTTCTGCAATGGAGGTTGAATTTTTTTTAGTGCGCAAATCATATGTTACTTGTTTGTACTTTGTTTTGTTTTTTTTTTCTGTGTGCAAATCATATGGCATTTTTCGTACATACTTTGTTTTTCATGCACACACTGATCACTTATACCGACGGCGTATTTCAATTCCAATTTTTGAAATTGTGTAAGTACTTTCAAGTACTTTTGTTTCATTGTATTAGTAAAGAGTACATATTTTACTTTGGATTTCCGTCCTCAATTCCCACACGAAATTCCGAAGTGGAAGTATTCTGTGTAAATTGCTTATTAGTTTCTTTGTTCAAAGAATCCATTCCTAATAGCGTTTTTCATTGAACGAAAGACTTGTTCTTTCTGTCATTTCATGCAAAATCGAAAAAGATTGGATCTTTTTCGATCTTTTTCGATTTTGCATGTTTCATTGAAATTAGAAGAGCAATTCTAGATAAATTCTCAACACGAAAGATGTGATCTCCCGATCTTGGGAGATTTGTTCTGAACTCACATACACATGCAAAGATTTCTACTGTCAAACGCTAAATCAAAACAAATTTTATTTGTTTTGAATCAATGTGCGGACGTGTTTGTTGGTTGCCAGCCCGTGTGTGATTTATTTTGTCCCCAAACGGGGAAACATGCTTCATTGAAGCGAGCAGTTCTCGATTTTGAGAGCAATTCTTTCAAGTTTCTAAAACAAAGGATGACCAATCACCGATCGGATATTAAGTCAAAAAATCCAGCAAAAACAGCGGGAAGAACAGTACGGCTTTCGGCCTGGCAGAGGCACAACCGACCAGCTTTTTACTCTGAAGGTTATTCTTGAGAAGGCCTGGGAATATGCCAAACCGGTCTATGCGTGTTTTGTAGATCTGGAAAATGCGTATGACCGAGTCCCTCGGGATACACTGTGGAGAGTTTTGCAGGACTATGCGCTGAGTGGGCCTCTTCTGAGAGCCACCCAGTCTTTGTATGGAAATCAAGTATCTTTGCTCTTATTTTGTACAGACAAAGTGTGTAAATTGGTAAAATTCGCCAACGGCCAATTTTTTTTCAATGTAACAAAACCTCTCAAATTTTCTTTCAAAATGCCTTCTGAAAAAGTTAGGCAAGCCGTAGGAATTCAAATTTTGGTGAAGAGCAATAATGGCGCAAGACCTCTAAGAAAGCGAAAATTGGACCGCCCACAATATCGACCATGTCCACTTTTAACATGTTAGATCTTTTAGAACCCGATTTCGCGGAAAAATTACTCCAAATCGAAAAAAAACAAGTGAGAAAGTGCAACAGTGCGTACGCAAAAGATTCAGTCCATCGTAGATGGCAAAATACCCGACCATACCAAAATGGAAACTGTCACGCCTCCAAAAAGTGGGCGGGATATAAAAATATAACTTTTGAATGCTTTATACTAGGTGGTTGCATACATTTCCGCCTAAAACTCCGCCTTTTTAACTAAAAGAATCACTTTTTAACGCCACGCCGACTCACTTTTATGTATACAATATATACATAAAAGTTAGAAAATGCTAATATCTACAACTTTTGTCATATAATTTTTGTCGAATTTCACATATGTATATTTATTGAAAAACAGTAATTTTAAGCTAAAATCCCTTAAAAAGTGGGCGTGGCTAATGAAAAGGCAAACATTTTTTTGGCTAATTCAAAGACAATTACAAGGCAATGTCACGTACCAAAAATGAATGCGCTAGCGCCATTGTAACATAGCTTAAATTTGGAAAAAGTGTTTTTTTTTAAATAAGAGATGGTCGCACATACAGGCCTGTAGTGGGCGTGTCTGTGGGCGGATTCAGCTAATATTCAAACTTGATCTAAAGGACTTCCAGCCAACCCACCAAATTTCAGCTCTCTACCTTAAAATTTAAGGCCTAAAAGTTGTTTACATACGGAGGGACGGACATGGCTTAATCGATTCTCCTGTCGGCCCCATTCATATCTTTAAAAGGTCTTAGGGGTCTACGGTGATTATTTTACTGCGTAACAAACTATGCATCAAACTTAATATACCCTGGGTCGGGTATAACTATATGACAAATATTAAAGATATTACTATTTGCTAAGTTTGGTCTATACAAAGTTTTGAGATCCAAAGGCCTATACAAATAAGAAATAATGTATGAATTCAGAACAAAATTTTTAAAGATTTGATGTTACAAGTATATAGGGTCGGGTATATAGAAGTTTGTCACAGACGAACTCTTGCACTTACTCACTTATTTACCATCAATATTCAAACTGTAATTAAGCCGTTGTTCGTGCATATATAAAAAACTGCCCTAGTACGACTTACCGTTCAAAAGTTACAGGTGCGGACGGACGGACGGACAACAGAGTAATACCGCAAGAGGTCCTTTTTCCATTTTTGGACGGACCGCTAATACATACTATGTTTTAACATGAAAATATAAAGTGTGAGGTATTCATTTAAGGTATTCTAAAACAGCTGACTCGTTTCTCAGCGTGTATGTTTTCTTTAACAAATGCCAGTAGGGCTGCAGTCATATAATTATTATTTGCCGTACGAGAAGTCAACTCTTAAGCAAGGGGCATTTGTAGCGTATTTCTGCTCGCCCTAAATATGCCAAGTTGGCATGGTGTCTAATCTAAGCTTTAGAGCTAAACGTTTTTGGATCTTCTTTTTCAACTTAAACAAAATGTCAAATTATTTAATGTCTTTTAATGTATTACATGGAATGTATTACATGTATTACAATGGAAACATGTAGCTCTGTTGGATACAATTCAACTTGTACAGTCACTGCGGAACTGCTTGCCAGCGCCCCACATACCAGTGAGTTCATGGAAAAGTGAAGATCGCCATCGCAAGGACCCGGAATCAGTTCGTGTTGAAAGTAATTAAAAAACTACATTCGATTTAACAGTATTCATTAATGAAGCTAATGCATTTTTATGTAAAACTATGTTTTTTTTCTAATATGTGACAAGTAATTAAAATGTTAGTGTTTGGATATGATCCAAGGTGCAATATAGTGTTGAAAAATTTAACGCTGTGAATATTCGCCAAGCGTTAAGATAAAAAGTAGTTTATTGTTCTAATAGCTTAAAAATATGATGTGCCATTCTTTAAATTACATTTAAGTTATTTAGACTGATTTTATTTATTTGTTTTTTAAGCGCTCTTTCCATGAAAAAAAAAAATCAAGTATTATTTCTAAAAGACAATTAAAATTTATTATAAAAATTATATAAATTGGCAATTTATCTGTGATAAAAATTATTATGCGAAAATTTAATAAAAAAATGTGTTGGAAGAAAAAATCAATCCAGTGGACTTGTATTTGTGACGTTACATTTTTTCGAGTGGAAATATAATTTAAGGAAAAAAACATAATAAGTAATTATCTTAGCGCTTTAAAAATAATACGTCTCATTGTTGTTTGCTTTGATACGATTAAATGTATCGATAATTGAATCTTATTGTAGTATTGATGCATCTGCAAAAAAAAAGCAGTGGCATTTATGAATTATGTGTGCTGCAATCGACTGAAAAATATAAAATATCTGTATGAATCATGAAAATGCCACAGGCTTTAAGACTACTGTTTCTTTAAAGAATTCATATCAGATAATCGTTTGATCGTCAAGGATACTTGAAATCATGTATGAATGTATTATTTTAATTATAACAATATTATCCTAAAAATATTTTTAAACCAACTTATTTTATCCTTTTTAGATTTAATTGCTTATTGTGCAAACACCCACCGAATGAGAATAAAAATATGTAACTTGCTTATTTTTTAATATAAGCGGTCAGCTAAAGTTTGGAATACTTTTTTTTTAATTACTTTATAAAAGTATAATTTCATTTACTTGGTGTAGCCTACTGAACCCAAAACATGGTTGTGTTAGCAGTATCCTTTCTAGTATTATTCGCGATCTCGATGCATTAACTGTTACTGAATACACATATTGTTTTAAGTGTATTAAAGAATCTTATTAAGTTTGGCGAATGGCGCGACTACAAACTGAGAAAATTCGACAGTAAACACGACATAAACGTATAAATTTGTGTATGTGGACAGCTGTACTGGACAGCTTTTTGCAAATACATATATCAGTTTAGCGCAAAAAGTTATTTTATCTTTGTATCGCTTTTATATTATACTATAAACTATTCAATATTACTCTAAATTTTAAGATTATACAACATTATCTTCGTAAATATAAAAGAATGGAATTTGTTAATGTATTCTATTCCCTGATACTAAAATCATTTAAATACCATAAATAGCTAATGTTATGATCTAAAGCTTAAATCAATATTATTTCCTTAAACTAAAACATCCACATTCGTGTTATCAACAAGTTTTATTTTATAATAATTGATGTTCGCTTCGTAGGTATAATAAAATTATGAAACAAAAAGTGTTTTTTTTTCAAATTTAATCTCGACTTTTATAGATTCACATGAAGGATTTTTTCTCAAAAATATAATGATAATATAAAGCACGCAAACAAATGGGTGAAAAAGGGCAAGGCGGCGCATGTTGAATAGGTATGTCTAGTAATTCTGAACAGTGGTGCGAAAATGAAAAAAGGTAAAATAAAATAAAAAATGCAATATTATTTAGTATAATATTTAGTATAATATTATTTAGTAATAATATTATAAAGTTCAGGGGAAAATAGAGGCTCTCCTTACAGACCAATATGATTACCTACTGCAGCCAAAATGTGTCTTTTTGTGTTTTTTTGTGTAGGTGAATACGTGTAAGAAGATACAACAACAATTTACCTTACGCGATTAGCTGACGTAAAAGCTCAAAAACGAAATTTCATGCAAATGAATTGATGAATTTACTCACATTTGTAAACAAATGTCGGCGGATGGGTACATTCCTCAATTTCAGCTTGTGGGTAAAGCTTTTACATGTCCGAAGGTGAATATCTAATTATTCAGTAATTTGTGCCCGGGATGTAAGGAGATACTTATTAATTTATTTTTAAAAGTTTGCAGTTTATAAGTGTTAGGAAATTAGTAATCAGGAAGTGAATTCCAAAGTGTACTTGTTCTATAAAAGAAAAAATTTTAAAACAGTGTAGTGCGAGGTGTTTCGTGGTGAACATGTAACTGATGAGCGTGCCTTGTAGGTCGAACAAAAGAAGAATTTTCAGGACTTAAGGTACTTAATTCTTCAGAGCATTTGCCATTATAATATGATAATTAATTATGATAAAGACATAAATCAGCAGCACGTCTTCGGTGAGATAGTGATTGAAGATTTGTTGTTAACTCAGGATTGTCAATTAAACGATGGGTTTTTTTTTGAATTGAATCAAGAAGGCTGAGAACAGAGCAGAGCTACAAATATGAGAGCAGAATTCCAATGCTGGTCTCATTCGAGCTTTGTAAAGTAGAAGTAACTGAGGAGGAGAAAAGAATCGTTTTGCTCTAAACAAATAGCTTAATTTTGATGAACCAGATTTAGTAATATTAGATAAGTGCTGGTGCCAAGTTATATTAGAGTTAACATTGACTCCAATAAGGTGGATATTATCTTTTGCATAAATGATTTTGTTTTCCATATTAAAAGGCTGTACAGTAGATGAATTTTTCCTTAAAAAGACAGAATATTGTGTTTTGCTAGCATTAAAAATAACAAAATTTGCCTTAACCCGATCTACAATATTCTTGAGATCAAAAATAAGTTATTCAATTTGACTGCATCTTTGGCTATGAGAAGTAATGGCATTAACAGGAGTTCTGTTTGAGGTGGAATCAATAAGAGCACTGTCATCTGCAAAGCTAAATATTTTATTAATAGTTGAATACAACAAATCATTTATGTGTATAAGGAATAAAATAGGAGACAGAATTGAACCCTGTGGAACATCTACGTTAATTGTAAACAAATCTGATGATTCACTATCAACTACGACTTTGATTGATCTTCCACTGAGAAAATTTTCTATCCAACTACAAAGCTGTTGCGGCAAACCGTAAGACACAAGTTTAGATATAAGAGCTGTATGCCACACACGGTCGAATGCCTTGGAAATATCGAGAGCAACAGCTCTAGATTCTACATTTTTCTCAATAGATTTTGTCCAAATGTGAAGAACAAAACTAAGCAGGTCTCCAGTTGAACGTTTATTACGAAAACCATACTGATGATCGCTTAAAAGGGTATGTCTCTCTATATATTTATAACTCCATAACTTTAGATAGAATAAATAACCGAGCTATAGGCCGATAGTTCTGTGGCAAACATTTCTTACCCTTTTTTGGTACTGGTTGAACTCTGGCTGTTTTCCAAGAAGATATTGTGCACATTTGATTCGACTACCGGAATCGTAGGAGGCTGTAAATCACCAGGATCTATATTTGAGTTCTGAGCAAATAAGGTAGCGAATAAATCAGCCTTTTCGCGAGAAGATGTAGCAAGCGAATCATCTTCTTTAACTAAAGGAGGGAAAGAAGAAAAACAAAAATTGTTATTTATAACCTTGGCCATTGACCAGAAAGGTCGTGATCCATTGGGATAGTCGATGAGTTTATTTGTAACTCTTTCATTGAAAATTCTCTTTAAATCGTTTATTATTTCATTGCATCTGTTTCGGATTGTTACATAATTATTTTTGCTTGCTGCAGTAGGATTAAGGAGCCATTGTCTGAAAGCTCTATTTTTAGCAGCAGTTGCACGTTCGCAATTTCTATTGAACCAAGGCATAATAGCTGGGGCACAATGAGTATCTGTGTCTGTGGCTGTGCCTCGCAGTTCAGCTTACGGGAACACGTATATAGCGACAGACACAGAGACACAGACACACATTCTGCCCGGCTTGTAAATTACTGAATAACTAGATATTCAACTTCGGACATGTACAAGCTTTGCCCACAAGCTGAAATTTATGAATTTAACCATTCCCCGACATTTGTTTACAAATGTGAGTAAATTCATGAATTCGTCATTTCCCTGAAATTTCGTTTTGCAGCTTTTACATCAGTTTTGTGCTTGCATGCTTGTGCTTGCATGCTGTAGAGTGTAGACGGTTTTTCAATTGTTTCTGTGCTATTGTTGTAATTTTATACTTAATTAAACTTGTTTCTTTTTTTCATTTCTGTGCTTTGAAGCTGTGTATGTAGGCGTATTTGATGAGTAATATTTATTTTTTAATCCCTTCTTAGCTTTTTTATATAACTATATAATTGTTCTTCCGTATAATCTAATTTTCATTTATTATTCAGTGTACCTAGTATTTTTCTTTCTATGCTGGTTGCTTGCATTGACCTTCGTGCTGTTGCTTGTAAACGGTTTTTTCCTCTATAGCTTTGCTCTCTTAACTCAAATCATCTTTTCTAATCCAACTCACATTTAAACTCAAAAGCCCTTTTTAATTTGTTTTCCTTGTGCTTTCCGTAAAGCTTAATTCTCGTTTGCTATCATAGTCTTTTTTCTTCATTTGCTTTAATAGCTAATATCCACACAGCAACTGTGCGACAGGCGGTGGTTCTGTGGTAAGATCCTTGAGTGTTGTGTACGGTGACCAAGGTTCGAGCCCCCACTCATTCCCTTTAATTTTACTTTTTTTTTTTTTTTGTATATAATATATATTTCATTATTATTAATTTGACGAGACATTAGGTACTTCTCTCGTTGTTTCTGTTTAGCTAAAAAAAATTTATTTTATTATGGCTTGTTCGGCTGAAAGGTGCTGTGAAAGCAAGGCTAACATCCCTCTTTTTACTTGCTATGGTCCTTGCGGCAACTTATTTCATGCTAAATGCGTTGGCTCTACCACTGCATTTCTTGAGAAGGTAAATTCCTCCGACGTAGCCTTTTGGTACTGCCCTCCATGCAAAAGGATATCGCTCTCGCAGTTAGCTTTTAAGATATCTTCCTTCAAGCAGGATATCACTAAGTTGTCTAATAACTTCAGTGATTTACTTCAAAGTTTTAATTGTGTAGTAAAAAACGTTGCCTCATTCTCTGAGTACAATTACTCGTGTGACGCTTCCACTTCGACAGATTTTGAGAATCACTCTTACGTTAGTTCTGTAGACAAATCGAATGCCTCGACTTCTACCGACTTTCAACCATCAGATTTGTCTTCAGAAAAGTGCCCTGACCAAGGTACTTCGTCCATCAAAGGTCCGTCCGAAATTCACTTGTCTAGGACTAGTACTGCTGCTTTAGATGATTCGTCTAACCATACCTTATCTCACCCTAAGCGTGTTAATCTGAGGCGTCGTAAGAACAACAATAAAGAGATTGTTTCGTCTCACACTTCAACGATTGTTGTTCCTCAAACTACAATCGAACCGTCTAGTGGGCCTGCTGTTGAATATGCCAACACCTTAGAATCTGTCCCCAGACCTAAATCTGTATTTATTTCAAGACTGAAACCCGAGACCACACCTGGTGACATTATTCATCATCTGATATCTCAAAAGGTCGTTGCTAACGTAAACTTGGTCAGCTGTATGAAACTTAGCAAGCCTGATAGTTTCGTATCTTTATTCAAAATAGTTGTTCCTCCTTCTATCTTTGAGTCAATCTGTGATCATAGGCTTTGGCCGTCTAACACTCTAGTCAAAGAGTTTGCATACAGGCCCTCAAAATCTAAGCAACCAAATAATATTTCAAAAAACTAAATAGTAGACTATGTTTTTTTTATCAAAATGTAAGATCCATCCGTAGCAAACATAAAACAGATGATGTATTTAAAAATTCTTTGGTTTTTCCGCATGATGTCATTATTTTGACTGAAACATGGCTTAATGCTAGCACTACTGATGCAGAACTCTTCACCAAAGAGTTTCTTGTATATAGAAGAGATCGTTATAAAGATGATCTCGAAGCGTTAGGCGGTGGAATTTTAATTGCTGTTCGGGATCATATCACCTCGGACAAAGTTAAATTTCCATTTACTGTTAATGCCGAAGTTGTATGTGTCAAACTTGACATTTTACCCAAATTCGTATATGTTGTTAATGTGTACATCCCCCCCGATAGTCCCGTTGAAATTTATTCTGAGCTTGCTAAGGCCCTTGAGTTTATATTTCATTTAGCCTGTGGACAAAGTACGGTATTGCTCTTTGGGGATTTTAACCTTCCTGCTTTGAAATGGGTCTTATCTGATGATGTTTCGCATTTCATTCCTCATATTTCGTCACCACATGCAGCACTTAACAAGTTAGATAACATTATTTCTTTTGACTTACAGCAAGTAAGCTGTATAAAAAACATAAATAATCGAATACTCGATTTGGTCTTTACTTCTGACGCAATTAGTACTGTTGCTTGTAAATCCAAGTGCAGCATTACTAAGATAGATACTCACCATCCCCCGTTGGATGTTTTTCTTGACTTGAACTGTCACATACATGAGAATGTCCACTCATTTGACTGTTCATACACTTTTGACTTCCGAAAGGCTAACTTTCGCACACTATCTTACGAACTGAATAAATCCGGTATTTAGACTCTAACTCTAACTCTAACTTCAGCCACCCATGGTATACCAAGGAACTGAAAGTCCTACGTAATAAACGCAATAAAGCATGGAAAAAGTACATCACAAATTTGAGTACATTTGACCTTGATAATTTCATGTTTCATTTCAGTGAATTCAATGCTCTCGCAGAGCGTTTGTATTACAACTATGTTTCTCAAATTGGTTCAGATTTTAAAACTAATCCCAGGGAATTTTGGAAGTTTGTTAACTCTAAAAGAAAAGTTGATGGCTATCCATCCACTCTCAAATATAATGGCAGTTCTTCCAACGATCCTGGCACGATATGCAATTTTTTCGCTGATCACTTTTCCAAATCATTTAGAGATTCTCCATTTACTGTCGACACTGATTATTTTGAATATCTCACAGAATCTGCTCAAGTTAATTTTTGTGATATACCAGTACATTTAGAAACTATTTATGAGCTCTTGTCTAGCCTTAAAGACGATTGTTCTACTGGTCCAGACGGTATACCACCTATCGTTTTAAAAAACTGTAAGGATGTTCTTCCTGCCTCTGCCACCTGAAAAAAAGACTTGTTCTTTTTCACGGCTCCCACCTCCGCGAGGGTCTGACAAACCATCCGAGAGTAACATTTGTCTTGAAAAACTTCTCAAAGTGCCGTTCGGATTCGGCGAAAAATCGTAGGTCCCCTTGTATGTGAAAAACATATAGCACACACAGCATACATGGTTGAGAAGTTGGCCCTGGTTCACCTCGAGCTGTTGCGCCACTCTATTTATTTATTTTTAAGGATGTTCTTGCCACTCCTTTACAAAATTTATTCAAACTTTCGCTATCGTCCGGTCACTTCCCCTCCATTTGGAAACTCTCATTTATTACGCCTGTCTTTAAAAAAGGTGTTAAATGTGATATTGTGAACTACAGGCCGATTGCTAAACTTTCAACCATTCCAAAAGTGTTTGAAAAATTAATTTGCGATAGCCTTATATTTTACTGCCGAAACATAATTTGCAAAGAACAGCATGGTTTCGTTAAAAATAGGTCTACCGTAACTAACCTTTTATCGTTTTATAAAAAATGTTCTGATGCAGTAGAAAATGGCTTCGAGGTTGATTGCGTTTACACCGACTTTTCCAAAGCTTTCGATTTGATTTCGCATGAAATTATTGGTTTTAAGCTTACTTCTCTTGGCTTTCCACCAAATTTCATCTGTTGGATTATGTCTTATCTTCATTTAAGATCTTACCAAGTTAAATTTAGAGGACTTTTTTCAGTTTCTTTTCCTGCCATTTCCGGCGTTCCCCAGGGTAGTCATCTAGGCCCACTCTTATTCATTCTTGCTATAAACAATGCGCCTTCGTGTGTCGCTTATAGCGAAATTCTATCATATGCAGACGATATGAAGATATCTAGAACTATTAAGAGTTCTGATGACCATGTTCTTCTTCAGACTGATATAAACAGCTTTGCTACATGGTGTAACAAAAACGGTCTTTTCCTCAATCCAGCTAAGTGTCAAGTTATCACTTTTTCTAAAAAGCGTATCGTAACAACATTCTCTTACTCCATCAGTGAGCATGCTCTTTGCCGTGTTGAACATTTTAAGGATCTTGGTGTTTTCTTTAGTCAAAACCTTGACTTTTCAAAACACATAAACTACATTGTAAATAAATCCAATTGCATGCTTGGCTTTATTAAGCGTTGGTCTAAAGAATTTAATGACCCTTACGTCACGCTTTCCCTTTACAATAGCTTTGTTCGTACTCACCTTGAATACGCTTCACAAGTGTGGTCTCCATCGCAAGTATGCCATACGAATAGGATCGAGGCGATCCAGCGGAGGTTCATTCGGTTCGCGCTCAGGGGACTTCCCTGGGAAGATCCACTCAATCTCCCCTCATACTTCGACCGGCTTAAATTGCTTAACATTCAAAGTCTCTCCCAAAGACGGATAAATAATGACTTGATTTTTATTCAGCAATTGGTCCAAGGTCTAATAGATGCACCGGACCTTCTATCTAGTATAAGCTTTAAATTTCGTGGAGGCTCTCATAACCTCCGAAGAATTCAGCTTTTACACGTTCCACGGCACAGAACAAATTATGGGAAAAATGAGCCTATCAGCCGTATGTGTTTCACCTACAACGCACATACCAGTATTTTAGACTTTGACATGGACAAAGCCAAACTTAAGAGGCTGCTTCGGTGTTATTCGTCTTAAATATTAAATATACTTTTATTTTTATGTTTTTTCTTTTTTTACTTGTGTTCGTAACTAATTTTTATCTGTTGTAATAATAATGTTTCTATCATTTGTTTTTTTGTAATTCTTAGTGTTTTGTGTTTGGTGTTAGTTTATGTTTAATTTATTAACCACTAACACTTGCACTAACTGATGAGCCCGTGTTGGCAGTTTTCTGCTTGGCAAATTTCTGCTGCAGATATTGTTTGTATTAAACAAACTGCATCACAGTTCTGATAGTGCTATAAAATCAGCTGATCGCGTAAGGTAAATAGTTGTTGTATCTTCTTACACGTATTCACCGACAAGGAAATTTAAAGCTTGAAAAAAGCCTTAAAGGCTTTATAAAAAACGTAAACAAATGGGTGTTGGAGGGTAAGAGGGACGCAGGTTGAATATCTAGTTATTCAGTAATTTGTGACCAAGGTTTATTTGATCCCATTCTTTTCACATTGTGTGGAATGTATGACTCCATACCAACAAGAATAATTTCAGTAACAGATTCAGAACATGGTCAGAGTTTCCTAAAGGGGCAGAAATATATTATATAATATATATTATATAATATATTATAGTATATATTATTGTATAATATATATTATGTAGTGTGTATTATATATGTGAGGCTCAGATGTAAGGAACAAATCCAAACACTTTGGATTCTGTAGAGTCGATTAAACATCGTGTTGGAACTTCGATAAGTTAACCAAGATTGCTACTAATTGCAAAAACTTCGGCTAATCTTCCAGCTTCATCTGTAATGTTAGAAAACCGAAGCCAATTGGTATTATGTACATTGAAATCTCCAAGAATAATGATCTTAGCATTAGCTGAAGGATAACAAATAAATTTTTAATTTCCCCTCCAATTATTTCTAATTTATAAATCTAATCTATAAATCTAATTTATAAATCTGACAGCGTGTAGTTAGCCGCAGCTTTCAGATTTCGGTGGACGCAAATTCGACTGATTTGCGTTTGTAGACGTATGTATGGATAAAAATTTTGATTGCATACGTCTAAATTAAATGGTATCTAAAAAAAATAAAAAAAATGTGTTTTCCAAAAACTACGCACGCCAGTCGTTTGCAATTCGTATGTAGACGCCTAATATGTTTTTAAAGTTGATTGTTTTCCTACCCCTTAATCACAATTAGATAAGTTAAAACGGAAAAGAAAGATTTTCGCTGACCCATCGCTCATCCGATGACATAATATTTTATTGCATATTTCTAGGCTTTTTTCTCATTTGATTCTGTATAAATGACGAAAAATATCATAGTAGCCTTTGACTGAAATTAAATTTCACACCATCGCCAATTTCTCCGTTTTAAATAAAAAAACATTTAGTCAACCAAAACAAGTAGAATCTAAAAAAAACAAGCTATTTCGAGAACTCTAACGCAATTCATTTCAGCTGTAATTGTAATTAGTTGAATACGTTCCATTCGATTTAAAGCTTATTTGCTCGCCTCCCCTTTTATTTCAAGATGGTCAATCAATTTTAAAAAGCTTGTTATTAGCCGCTTACCGAAGAAATCTGAAAAAACCAAAAACGCCATTCGACTTACCTTCGTTTGTAAACTTATGTATAGATAATAATTTTTTTTGTATACGTCTAAGTTAAATTTAATTGATAGAAAAAAAATTAAATAAATTTCAAAAAAATAAAAAACAACAGTCGTTTGTAATTCGTTTGTAGACGCCGATTTCGGTTTCAAAAGTTTTAGTTTTCGGAATATCCCGAATAAATAAAAAACCGCAGATATTTCCAGAATAGTTGAAACGAATACAGAAACGCACCCTGTATGTTTGTCATCCTCGGCATCTGTGTTGACAGCTGTAGGTCTTCATCCTCTCAGCACAAAAATGAAGTCTCCAAATTCTAGGTAAAAAGACTTTTGTTAGGGTCTAATCATAGCTATCGTCGGATTGCATCATTGAAAAATTTGTTTTCATGTTTAAGACGTTTGAGCAAACAATGCTGGCTGTTATTGGTAGCAAAATGAAGCTTATGATTTGCAGAATAGTTTTTCTTTTTTAATTTATGAATAATTTCTTTCCGAAACAAAAATACATAAATTGTCTTAAACTTTAATGTTTACTCGCTTTTACTATTTCACTCAAAAACATTTTTTGAGAGGGTAGAGTTAAAAACAAGTCATCAGAGAGAGTTAGAAACAAGCGACAAATCGTTCCACTGAAAATCATTTCATTCTCTTTGTATTCTTAACTGTTAGTTTTCCTTTCTCTGATCAACTCCAACCTCAAACGCCTGTAGCTGTATGTTGACACTGACAGAAATTTTCAATGATTGCTATAAGGTGGCCACCACACTGGCCCTTCCCCCCACCATAGTAATTCTGACACATCAGGTTAGGGTAAACCAAATGAAAACAGGCACTTACGCGATCAGCATATGTTATGTAAGACGGAATTGAATGGGAACAGGCGAATTCGCAGATTTATTCACATTTGTTAACAAACGCGAGAGTGTAGGCAAATTCAAGAACTTCATGCGGGAACCACAAAGCAGCCTGGGCTTGGCCTCGGCTTGACGTTTACAAGCTCAGCCATACGGTTTCAGTGTTTCCAAATACAATGAAGCTCGGCTTCAAAATGTTGTTTTTAAAGAGAAAGAGTGCGCATAGAGAAAACGTAAATAGAGAAAACGTAATGCTACGTAATGAGGCTCAGAAGCCCAGCACGAGTTCAGATGTGCTGAACTTGAGTTTCGTGTGAAGCAAATGGGGGTTGATTTCGATTGCACACACAAAGGCAATCAGGCTGTCTTATGGCTATATTTGCATAAGTGTGTTGGTCATGCACGGATATGACGCAGAATATATGAGTGTGTCCACATTTTCGGCCAAACTGCGTATTATTTATTTATTAGTTGAACATGAATGTTCCACATAATTGTGTACACAGCACCAGCTTCCAGGGCTTTCGGCTGTGTGTGTTTAATTTATCGTGGCATGCTTGGAGAACGTAGTGACTGCATAATAAAAGCTCTCTCTCAACGAGCGAAATGTCATTGCAAAGCCGGTTCAAAGCCCATTATCGTAACGGGGCGAAGCCGAAACCTGAGGCTGCTTTGTGGTCCCCGCTTCAGCTTGTGGGCAAAGCTTTTCCAGGCCGAAGTTAAATATCGAGTTATTCAAGTATTATATGCCATTATGCTAAACGGAGTGAAAAATATTTCGTGCACGTGAATACTAAATTTTCTAGTCTTTGAATGAATTTAAATTATTAATGGAGTATGAAAAGAATTAAGAATTTCATAGGCGCCTTTCCATAAGAACTATATACTATAACTGTACTATCCCTCTAAGCAAGGCGAACCGAATGCGACACGAAAAATTACTCATCTGCCCATACAACACTTCGCTTGCGTATCGCCTTGGCGAAATAGAATCTCAACGATTTCCTTTCTTTCGCCATATGAAAATTA
Organism: Neoascia interrupta; assembly: GCA_947623515.1. NCBI lineage: Eukaryota > Metazoa > Arthropoda > Insecta > Diptera > Syrphidae > Neoascia > Neoascia interrupta. The sequence continues at coordinate 383,495 of OX392463.1, forward strand.
GAATCAATGCGGCTCGCATTTGGGTTACGGAAAACAGAAAATTTATTTTTTTGAGTCTTTTCACAATAGCATAGAAAATATTTTCTTGTTCTAAAACTCACGTAAATCAACAAATTACCTACCACAAATTACCTAACAGCCAATAGACTTCTGCGTTTACACTTGAGATTGTATTTGTTTACTGAAACCACCCCATCATCTTTGAGTTCTAATACGTTGTGCTGATATTTCAGCGCAACAAAAGCGTAAAGTTTGCGTAAAGAATAAAGCGATTCGCTTTTTTGCTTGGAGGGATGTAACTGAACTCAGTTGTTGTGTACTTTGGCCTGACGGGCACAGCGTGTACATTGGGCTGGAGATTTGCTTAAATGAACTTCGCCGAATTCACTTGAAATTTGCAACAGCTGATATTCATTTCCATGTGTCAAATCGCAATTGGTATAAAAAAGTATATATTTGGCATTATTTCCATTTATTTGTTGGCATTGCAAATCGCAATATTTATTCAAGTTTTGGGGTGCTGCGAAATTACAAAAATAAATAATAAGCTCAACTTTAAATTTGTGAGCTATAAGGTGAGAACGAATGTAATTAATAAACGTCATCGGAACCATACTATTTTGCAAGGTCAGGCATAATGCTTTGCAAAATTTGTGTATACAATTTGCATTTTACAAAGACGCAGTAAAATTTGATTGAAGAAAAACAATTACAATAATGCCGTCCTTACAAAGCTACAATTATTTTATAATCTAGACATAAACTCGCAAATATTCAAAGTTATTTTATTCGAGAAGTATACACTTTTATCAACAAAGAAAAAGCAAACAAAGGACGGCGATGAATTGTTTTTAATTTCGAAAAGTTTTGGTGCCTATCTGAGTTCAGACTTTTTGCATTTTTGGGTTGATGCCATAAAGCATGTCACATTTAAGTTGCTGTGTACGAAAGCCGGCGTTATATTTATAATATTGCAAAGTATTTGCCCCCATTAGGTACTTGATTGCGAGTGAAACACCTATACGGACTATCTTTCCGTATGCACCGCTGGTATTTTAACAGCTCTTTGTACATCAGTTAAGACTTCACGATGATAACACCAAATACAAAACGTGTTATATTGAATTCCGGTCTGGCAGGAGTCATAACGTTATTCCTAACGACATGGTAAGTTCTCCATTCATAACAACGCATCCATACAACAAAAGTTATGTTTATTAACAAAAAACATATTTATACATTTTTGGTGAATAATTGTCATTTATACAAAATCTTGTGCAACAACCGTTAAAGAGCATTGCAGCCTCGAGCTCAGTCTATAGAACTATTATATTATAAAGGCAGTCAAGAAAAACTGCGTTGGCATACAAAACAAAAAGATGTAACATAAAGAGTAGTAATAGACGACATTTTTTAGGACAAACTAATCATAGCAGATTCTTTTGTTTATTTAAATCGTTCAACAGAACTCTTCGTTGCAGTCTGTCATAGTGAAAACACTAATTTATTTTGTGAAATACAAGAAACGAGGTTCATTGACTGGAAAACTATCGCTGCAGTGTACACGAATAACTACAACGGTTGACAATATATGTAACACATTTACATTTTTATAGAGCTTAGTCAGAGAGTTTAGGCCATTGTCGCAAGGAGTAATTTACTAATGAGCCTTTGTATGCACTTTGTACAGTCGAAAAATTACTTGAGGATCTCAACATTCCAAATCCGTCCAGACAATATATACCCAATTGTTCTGAAGAGGTGTCTTTACACGCTGGCAAACCATTGTGCTAGCTTTTTCATTGGTCTCATCCCGAGTAGATAGAAAACAGCATTTGTCCAGCTCGTGCATCAAAAAGGCGTTTCTTCTTCTCCGTCTAGCTATCGTCCAATAGCACTAACTTTCCTTCTTTCTACGGTCATGGAAACGCTGATTAATTTCCAGATCATAAAATATCTCGAATCACGCAAACTCCTTTATGACCGGCATACGGTATTCTTAATAAATGGTTCGCTGCACATCGTATGGAATATCTCACAGAAAAGACGAACCATTTCTTTCATATTCTTTGTGAAAGCAAGATTGTTGCGCTTGATATTTTAAAAGCAACTGGCGGAGTCTGGCACCAAGCTCCCTTGTCGATAATGCGTGCATTTGAAATCGACGAATCTCTACTTCAATGGATTAGTAACTACCCTTTCAATTCAAGTTATTTTGGATGTCTTCAAACAAACGCTTCCCCAGCGCTCTGTTTTGCTCCTCGTTTTCATAAACTCTCTGCATCCCTTGTCTGCAACTACTAATCCAATCCACTCCTTTGACGATGACAGTGCCCTCAGTATTTCATATTCGTTCTCGGTTCCTCGCAGAACCGTTAAAAAAAACAGTGTTTTTATGTTTCCTTAAAAAAATACTCTGGGGGTCTTTTCGACTCATACACCAGATGCCCAGGGCGTCGCTACTAGGCATTATGTACAATTTTACATATGTATTTTAAAGTTGTTTTTTTCCCATTAATTTGGGGGCTTTTAGCCAAAATTTCTACACATCAAAATTTGGGTTCTTAAGACTTGTTTAAATTGACAAAAGGTATTGTGAAATAAAATGCGAATCAGAGGTTGTCTTACATTCAAGTAAAAAGTGAGAACCAGGCTACGTTCCAAGTTTCAACTTTTTAGTTCAATTATAAAGACCAAAAAACTTTACACCCACCCTCCAGCATAAAACATGTTAAAGATGTATATTATATCCCGTATGTATCACTTTTTATGCCTGACCCAGGGTATATTAATTTTAATGCATAGCTTGTAAGATAGTGAAATAATACCGTAGATCCCTAAGACCTTTCAGAGATGTGATCAAGACCGATAGGTGAATCAATTAAGCCATGTCCGTCTGTCTGTCCCTATGTGTAAAGTTGATAGGTCTTTAAAATTGAGCTAGGACGCTCAAACTTGGAGTATATATGGTTCGTCTTATGTACAGACAAAGTGTGAACTTTGGTTAAATCCGCCAACGGCCACGACCATACTAGCTTCAATGTAAGACAACCTCTATTTAAAATTTTCTTTCATAATGCCTTTTGGTCAAGTTAGACAAGGCGTTGCCTTTAAGAAGGCAAAAACTGGACCGCCAACAATATCGACCATGCCCACTTTCAACATAAAAATAAATAAATAGAGTGGCGCAACAGCTCGAGTTAAACCAGGGCCAACTTCTCAACAATGTATGCTGGGTGTGTTAGTTTCTTCACATACAAAGGGACCTACAATTTTTTGCCAAATCCGAACGGCACTTAGAGAAGTTTTTCAAGACAAATTATAGTCTCGGTGGGCTTGTCAGACTATCGCGGAGGTGGGGGCCGTGAAAAAGAACGAGTCTTGTTTTTTTTTTTCAGGTGACGATAGTAGGAATCGAACCCAGGCCTTCAGCGTAGTAAGCTACGCCACGGCACCCTACTTTTAACATGTTAGATCTTTAAAAACCCGATTTTTCGGAAAGTTCACTCCAAATTGAGAAAAAATTATATGACCAATAATAAAGATATTACTATTTGCTATTAAGTTTGTTCCATACCAAGTTTTGAGCTCCGCACACGAGGTAAAATAGCGTATTTCGCAATCGCAGACAGACTGAAACCCTTAAAATACGAACTGTTGCTCTTTCCCACTTGTTTTCCATCAATGTTGTTGGAGCTACTCTGCTTGGTATTTTGTTAATTAAAAAAATGTAAACAATATCTTATTTGCCTAAGAAAAACATCTATCACTCATGTGTGCTAAAAATTAGGCATTTTTATGCAATAAAAAATCGGCAAATAATGTGTTATTCTCCATAAAATGAATTAAATATGTTCAGTGTGCTATATTCGAGAGAGATTACAATATGTATAACTTATTTGTATTTTTTGTACTATTTATTTCAGGGTACACCTCAGGCCGCTTTGTATATTGTTTATCGTAACGTTTTTTCTTTGGTTTTATAAAATAAAGTTCGGTATGCAAATAATTCCGACGGAAGAAATGCAAAACAGGGTTAAAGCACTCTTTGAACGAACGAAAGCAATGCGTGAAACAAATCCTGCTTTGTTCTGCATGATTGCTTCAGGAATCTTGGGAACACTAGCTATAGTCGGCCATTTGCTTTCGGGCTCTAGTGTGGTGCTTATCTGCTTAATTATTTCGGTTTTAATTTCAACAAAGTATAATTTTAAAATATTAAAACTTAAAAAAACGAGTAAGGCTACTATAAGAAACTGTAACTATGTACATATATTTAAGACAAAATTTCATTTTGAAGGTTTTAAATGGTCTGATAAAGCGCAAGAAAACGAAATTGACGAATTTCTACCCGAAGTAAACGAGACAAATATGTGTGTTCTAGAACGTGCCAGTGATCAATCGAGCTTAACTTTTACTGCCGAAGATTGCGAAGAAAAGAGTGAGGAAATACCTTCTGATTTGCTGATCCCAGACTGTATACCAGAAATAGATGAGAATTCTACCGATGAAGATGATGCTTTAGGCATCGGTGTTCCAGACGAAATACACAAGCGAAAAAGTGCTCCCTCTGAAATTGAGTTCAAAAAGGGTCACTTTAAAAAAGATTCTTCCGTATCAACATCTTCTTCTTCTGACGAAGAAAATCTGTCGAAAGGACTAGCATTTCCTGAATATTCAAAAATAGACCAAAGCTCACAAAGGTATAAGTTTGAAGAAGGAATTTCGAGTCAGCTTCCACACATAAATCAACAAACACAGTCAATGATGATAACGAGTAGAATTTTACCAAGCTTGGTTTCAGGTTTGGTTTCATGGGCAAGTATGTCAAGTGATAATCGCATATCCCAGCCCATTCGCTTGTCGGAGACAAACAGAGAAGCCGTGTCAGAAGACGACGAAAGTGATTTCGAAATAGTGGATACTGAAGAGTATGAATAAAGTGAGCAAACATAACAACCTTCATAGAATTAAACAATATGATTCAGGCATTAATTTTGTTGCGGTTGTGCTTTACCTGAGCGAACAGCTACATTTAGATTTTTTGTTTTGTCTTCTTTTTTGAAGAAAATGAACCATTGATTAAAGCCATATAAAACATGTAAACATGAAAAATTAGATGGCGAATAATATAGTTTTATGTTACGTGTCATTAGTTATAATTCGCACCACAGTCAATAATCCAAAACACAGCATGATTAATTTTCATTTCTCAAAAAATGTTTCTCGGTTGGTGATCTTAAAAAGCTTGAGATTAGTTGTTCAAAAACGACAAAATTCAGTAAAACATTAAGAAAAATCTAAATTACTGGTTCGTAAGTAAATGGAAAATATTCGCATAAAATAAAATAAAAAATATATATATACATATTTGTATACATATAAATAGATGTTTTTATCAATATAGTGCAACATAAATATTTATTTACTTAAATGTTCAAAGTAAATAATGTAAGTCCAAAGAGCATATATAAAAAATAAAAAGTGCTGAATACTTTAAAAGTAAAAAAATCCCCTATTTTTATAAATACTTAACTTTGTCCTTTATAATTAAAACAAGAAATAATCTTTATTTTGTATAAAACTGTTACTGTCTTGTGTGAATATTATTTTATTATATAATGAGTAAATACATACACCCATAAAGTAAACCTAAGTAAAGTGGCCAATGTTGTCAGCATTTGTAACTGTCAGAACTGTTTTTAAGTACAACAATAAAGGTACATGAATGAGCAATCAAAAAACCAAGTAAGGCTAATACAGTGTGTGCGTAGTAGCATTATATGGTAATTTAAATAACCACGTAAGGCTAATAATAAATATCGATGTATTACTAATTTATGTTCTTTATTTATTTTTTCGCTTAATTTTGAAGTTTCTAATGTTTAAAATATTGTAACCAAAAATGTTTAAAAATGAAAATGAATCTTACTTAAAAAAGAAAGAGCAACGTCTTGTTCATTATTTTTCAACACTCCCGTTTCAACAACCTGTGGGAGCGTCTGAATCATATAAATCAATTCTGGGCGGATAAAAAAAATGTTTGTTAAAAAAAACTTGTAGTTTATTTGCTATTTTGTTTTTCCTGTAACTACTTAGCTCTATTTTGAGCGGCTGAGAAAATTTAAAAGTTTATTTTAGGTTGACTAGTTCTTCAATTTTTGTGTCAAAAATACACGCGGTTTTGCGTAAACACAGAGGGATTCACTTTTTAATATAATTAAATTTAAAATCTTTACAATTTTTACCTTATGATTGGTTTTTAGTCTTACGAACATAAGTCGTTGGCGCAAACAAATGAAGAGGCCGTAAGGAAAAAAGATTAAACTATCCAATTATTATAAGGGTAAATAAAGTGACAGAAATTATTTAATGAATGATCTCCTTTGTCGCATATGCTGAGGAGAGACGGGTTTAGTTGCAACACTATTGCGAAAGGGATGAAGACCTATACACTTCGGGATTGTGGATAGAGTATTAGTTTAAGTAAGAGTATTAAATGAAGAGTATGGAAAAAGACTCTTTATCGTCCTTTATTTGGGCGGAGTATTGTGGAACGCGTCATTATCACCAGATAGAAAATACACAATACTGCAATCTGCTGCTGCAAAGCTCACCAAGTTAATCTTCGAGGACATACATCGAATTTCCCCACACGCAGGCAATCAAACAATGTTGGCCATACTACAAGGACGGGTCTGTATTGTCAACGGACGTCAGGTCTTACGGAAAATTTCCGAATCTTGCGTAAAATGCCGAAGGTACGAGCACGTGATACAGCAGCAACTAATAAGCGACTTGCCCAAACCTCGAGTAGAATCCTGCCTTCCCTTTTAGGACCAGTGCTGCTTCGGTTCTTATAGGGCCGTGGTTCTAAGGCCGTCAAAGGATATATTTTGATCTTCATATGTATGTAAACTGGTGCTATGCACCTAGAGCTTGCTGGTGACTTGTCGTCCGCTGCTTTTGTCGCTGTGTTTAAGCGGTTTGTTTTTCGCCGGGGCCATTGCCGAGATTTTTTCTTCTCTTTTGATAGCTGCTCTGGAGAAGTGCATAGACAAAAATGATTGCAAGCGCCGCCGGTCTTGTCGTGGGAGGCGATTTTATAACTTAATTTTATCCTACCTTTGGTGTTGAAATCGAGTATATGGCAGGTTTCTAACAGTGAAACTTAAGTTTGCGAACAAAATGCAATCGTTTTGGTTTTTATACCTTACCGAGGGTATATTAATTTAAATGCATAGTTTGTAACACAGTGAAATAATCACCATAGACCCTTAAGACCTTTTAGAGATATGATCGAGACCGACAGGTGAATCGATTAAGCCATGTCCGTCCGTCCGTCCGTATGTGTGAAGGTTTTAGGTCTTCAAAATAAAGCTAAAGAGCTGAAACTTGGCACACGGTTTGGTTCTTTTGTTGCACAGACAAAGTGTAAAAATTGGCTCAATCCCACCCAACCCAACTCCGTCAACACTTTTGGAGAAGGTGGAGTAACGAGTACTTGGTCCAGTTGTAGCAGCGAGTAGTCGACAAAACCATCTCCTATTTTTGCTATCGGGGACCTTGTGATTATACGAGAAGACAATATTCTCCGTAGCAAGTGGAGGATAGCGAGAGTAGCTGAAGTGCATCCCGGAAGTGATGGTCGAGTTCGAGTCGTGACACTCAAAACCACCGAGGGTTTGCTAAAGCGCCCAGTTGTCAATATATCTCCGCTTTTGACCTTCAAAGACAATCCTGATGAAGTTGGTAAGTTGAATTAATTTACCATTTAGTCCAAGGTGGGCGGAATGTTCGCGCCATACTCTAATAGGATACAGAGGAAGGTTATCTGCAATCGTCATGCAGTGACAGTCAGTCAGTCAAAAACAACTCACCCCGCAAGCACAACAATATTCCCTTTATTGATCTTTATAAGTAGTGAAGTAAATAAATTAAGATTTTGATTTATATATTTGAAGTTGAACCAGAAGTTGAACCAGTGCGTTTTATTGTCCAGTCGCATTTTTTGTTCTTTAATCGAACATTATGGTTTCCCTTCTGGAGTTGCTGGTCCCCGATTGGGCGCCCCCAAGGTGGCGGATAGGGGAATGCTCACCATAATGTTGGGTACCGGTATGGAACATATCCGGGTCGGCCCAAAACCAGCAACAAACGAAAAATCCAGAAGCGTATGTCTCAAAATGAGCAGCTTCATGGTCGGCGTCTGTTACCCAGGTTAGGGTCGGCCGCATACAAAACACATTTTTCTCTGCCAATATGCAAATAGAGTGGACAACAATAAGATGCATGCCAGATGTTTTTATAAAATATTCTGTTGGTTATACTATTGCTTTTCTCCGTAAAGGCATAACACTTGTGGTGTTTCTGTGCAAAGGTTTCAGATTTGGTGCTTCAGCGTTTGTGTTGGATCGCGAATTACTTTTTTCTTCTATTTTTTCTATCCCCAAAATCTTTCCGCTCGCGATGTGCTACGCATTTTAAGGGTCATAAAATCCCCTTGATCACGAGCGTATTATAAAAAAAAGAGGAAGCCCATCGGTAGGTAATACGAAATTTTAAAATTGTAGATAGTTAGAACAAATCGAGCCCATCGATAGTAGCACACACATAGTGTTACATTGTTTTTGTGAACGTTTACAACAGTTGCAATAATTTTGAAAATATGCCACAGATCCAAAGCTTGGCGGAGGACTTTATTGGACTAAATTATTACTATCCTATAAGTCGGTCACTTTTCTACGACTAGGCACAGTTTTAACCTTCCAATCAAGGTTGAACAAACGAACATCCATCATACAAGGGATCTTTAATTTTTTTCGGGCGGGACTTTAAGAAGTTTTTCTAGATGGATTTTACTCTTGGAGGACCAAAGCCAAGACTTTCTTCTTCGCGATTTTCCATGAGATAAGAAAGATGAGATGGGATATTCAAGCTAGGTAATAAAATAACAAAAGATTGATTTGCGATGTGTGAAAGTATTCAATAAAACATGTAAAGTACATCGAAAAGCCTTAACATCTAAGCGATGTATTTAGCTTTCATCCTTTATTATATTACGAGGTGCTCTGTACTTTTGTATCGTTACTCTCCACTTCCATGGTTTGTATAGTTTTTACCGGTTTTGAGGCTATTTCTTGGCTGACTTCTTGATGGGTTAGGGCAGAATTTTCGGATGAAACTTTTGGCTTGGCTCCTTTGCGAACTGGAATCGTCTGCAAAATCGCCTCTGTCCATGATTTGCCCTCGGATATCCGCAATAGAATTTCAAAAACTGGAATTATAATTTCAAACATTAAGGTTAATAAATGAATTCATAGGCCTACCTACCGTGGTAGGTGCTTAAGACGGTTCGCGTTTTCATTTCGACGTGCTCATTTAGCGGGAGTCGTGCTGTTTTGAGTGATAGCTTTTTCGCTCTTTCATAACATAATCCTTTGTGGTGGTTATGGTCTACCAAACCACCGACAATGTACGTCTTGCTGGGATCAATTTTTTCCAAGACGTCATCTGAATCGCTTGTCAAATAAACAATTTGATCGGTTTTGAAATGTTCTGAATAGGAGTGAAATATCCATTGCACATCCCAATTTTCAAAACCATCATTTTTCTTAAGAACTTCATGTATTCTTCCGTTTTCTTTTACCCCGGTAAAGTGCAATGTGGCAGGTATTTGTGACCTGCGGTTAATTGTATAAATCCTAAGGAGTTGTTTAACGCACTTGGCGACATCTTTGTCTATCATAAGGTCGTCATAGTCGAGATCGATGGCTACTTTCAAAATGTTGGCACTTTTATCCGATTTATTCCTTTTCAATTCCTTACGACTGGGGCCTGCCCGAGTAGGTAATCCTTTTACGATTGCTTCCTGCCGCTTAAGTTTGTACTTTTCACGCTCCTTGCGACGTTTTTCTAGTTTCTTTGTTTCCCATTCCGCTAGTTTCTTAAGTTTTTTTAATTGTCGTTTGGATAATACAGAAGCCTGCAAATTTGTATTTAGGAGGCTCGAAGAACTCGGTGATTCAATAAGCTCCTCGGGACCTGGTTGTTGCATCCTTTCTTTTGTTTACGTATAAGATTTGAAGGAATCGAATTTAATCGCATGTCAAAGTTCCGCATGTTGACTGACAGATCATATGAATGCATGAATAGAGCTTTTAACAGTTTGACGTCTACTGGTATCTTCGAGTTCGTGATGCCAAACAAAGTTCCTTTTTGCTTTTTATATTAAAGGCTAGTATGGTGATCACAAAAAGTTTTTGCAGCAGCAGTCTCCAGTTATTTTCTCCACACCGAACAAAATGCCTGCAAAAAAATAACCCAAGGTTCACACGCGAATAGAAATATCTGTCAAAGGTATATGTCTCCGTCAATGAGAATTTTGTTTGCTGATAATTCTGATATTTCCATATTTTTCCAAACTTTAAACAATCCCCGACATTTCAAACTCACATTTTCTGCCTTAAAAATGTAATCTATCTATTGCCTAGTAATGCTTTTGTAAATTTTGCACGAGAAAAAATGTGCCAGAAATTTATTTTGCGTGCAAAATTGTGTGGAGACTTTCGACTAGCACATCTATAATAACGTAAGAATTTCGCACGCCAGCTGCGTACGACGTGCGGCTTTGCAAAACCGGTTGCAAAATTTTTGCTCTAGAGATTTTTGTATGGGAGCAAAATTTTTTCGCGATCACAGACTAACCCTCTAAGCAAGGCCAACCGAATGCGAAACCAAAATTTACTCATGTGCCCATACTCTTCGCTTGCGTATCAACGCTTTCCTTTCTTTCCTTTCCTTTCTATGAAAATTAGAATCACCAGCGTAACACAAATGCGAGCCGCTTTCTCAACGCCAAAGAGAAATGAATTATTGACGCTCAGGCGAAACGAGTTCTTTACGCCAAAGCAGAGCAAGTACCAAGGCGAAATATATTCTGAACGCCAGTGCGGAATATTTTCGTAACATCCATTCGTTTTTGTAATTCCCATATAAAATGCTTTATACAGAAAATTTATTTTTTCAGGCTTTTCACAATATCATAGAAAATATAGCAGTTGAAAAAAAAACTTGGAACAAAATAAATAAATCTTTTTAAAAATATTATAAAATGTAGATTGTGAACAGGAAGTACGCAATTAATGTTTTTTTTTGCCTTTTTTACAAATAAGATTTATTTTCTCTTCCAATGTTGTAATTATCTTTCTTGTCCATTCTTGCAACTTAAATTTCTTGTTCTTAAGCTTATGTAAATTAACTTATAGCGTTTTTCATTGAAGAAAAGATTTGCTCTTTCTGTCAAAAGATTTGATTTTTTTTGATTTTGCATGTTTCATTGAAAATAAAAAAGCAATTCTAGATCAATTCTCAACACGAAAGATGCGATCTCCCGATCTTGGGAGATTTGATCTGAACTCACCTACACATGGAAATATTTCTACTGTCAAAGGCCAAATCGAAGCAATTTTATTTGTTTCGAATTAATGTGCGGACGTGTTTGTTGGTTGCCAGCCCGTGTGTGTGATTTATTTTGCCACCCAACGAGGAAGCATGTTTTATTGAAACGAGTAGTTCTCAATTTTGAGAGCAATTCTTTAAAGTTTCAATGAAAAACGCTAGTAGAAGAAAACAAAAAATTACCTACCTTATCAAAGAACACATGTGCTTTAACCGAAAAAAATAGCACGCACTATCAGACCAGCCAACAGGCTTATGCGTTTACACTTGAGATTGTATTTGTTAAATGAAACCACCCCATCATCCTTGAGTTCTAATACGTTGTGCTGATATTTGAACGCAACAAAAGCGTAAAGTTTGCGTAAAGAATAAAGCGATTCGCTTTTTTGCTTTTTTTCTTTGCATTCACATATCGCTCATGGAGAGAGAGCTCTTACTATGCATTCACTACGTTCTCCAAGCATGCCACGATAACTTACAAGATACGCACATACAGCCGAAAGCCCTGGAGCTACTAGTGCTGCGTACATAATTATGTGGAACATCGAACATTCATGTCCAACTAATAAATAAATAATACACAATTTGCCCCAAAATGTAGAACACACAGATATTCTGCGTCATATCCATGCATGACCAACACACTCATACAAATATAGCCAATGGCAGACTGATTGACTTCGTGTGTGCGATCGAAATCAACCCCCATTTGCTTCACACGAAGCAAAAGTTCAGCGCATCTGAACTCGTGCTGGGCTTCTGAGCCTCATTACGTAGCATTACGTTTTCTCTTTGCGCACTCTTTCTCCTTGCAAAAAACATTTTGAAGCCGAGCTTGTGTTAGGATGCACTGAAATCGTATGGCTGAACTTGTAAACGTCAAGCCGAGGCCAAGCCCAGGCTGCTTTGTGGTTCCCGCATAAATTACTGAATAACTAGATATTCAACTTCGAACATGTAAATGCTTTGCCCACAAACATGAAATTGAATTTATCCATCCGCCGATTTGTTTACAAACGGGAGTAAATTCCTCAATCCCTCAATTCCATGCAATTTCGTTTTGGAGCTTTTATTTACACCAGCTGATCACGTAAATTAAATTGTTGTTGTGTTGTTACACGTATTCACCGACACGACAAACAAAAAAATCGGCGACAAAAAAGCGCGCGACTAATTGCAGTCCGTCTAGAAGCACACGCGTTTAAATAGTAGACAACACACGATTACGGCTACGAAAATTAGGCGCGAAACTCGATATGCGACAAATTTCCGAATTACGACCTTTTCAAGCCGCACGACAAAAAATTAATATTTACTATTTAACTATAAAAAAAAACGACGGTTTTCATCCCAATTCACCGACATTGCCCCGAAAATGAGTATTTGTGTGCTTAAATTACCTAAAAAAGCTTGTAAACTCTTTGTTTTTACGATAAAAAATATTTGTTTCTTCAAAACTGACAGGAACCGCACGCAAAATTATTGTTCGTGTGTTGAGTATAGTTGCTGCACGAAATCGTGTTGTTTTTTGTCGCGCGTTTTTCTATCGCCGTGTGTCCCAAGACTCAGCCGAAAAACCTTTTCAACTTCGTGATCCGTGTTGACAGCTATAGGTCATCACATATTTCAAATTTGACTACCAGGTATCGCATTCTGTCGTTTCCAATCGTCAATAGTTTCTTGACGAAAAAGACCAAATTATTAATAAACTATCGGACTTAGAATGTGCCGATAGGAGTTGTTGTGCTTGTTGTGATCTTTGAATTGACGCAAAAATAATTTAAAGTAAAGAAGTGGAAGGTATCGAAAAGGGGTTCCTAAGATGTGATCTCCTTAAATCCGTGCACCCTATTTTCACAGCACAAACAACACTTTTTCAAAGCTTTGCGTATTTTATAATTAAAATATTTTTAGCCTAACTTAAAGGCCCAACTCTAATAGGCTTAAGCTGGATTAATCTAATGTCGAAATACAACGATTATCCCACTCAATTCTGCCAAAAGATTGAGGTACCCATAATAGACTTAAGCAAACGATTTGAAAGTAATGAGATTTCACTGTAACCGTCTCGAGTATCACTTTGCTCTGAGAAATTGAAATCAAATTTGAAAATCATGAATCCATTTTTAAGCAAAAGAGAATTGCACGACCTCGAAGCTCATTTGCTTAAAGACGTGCTTTGGGAAAATGGAAGCGACTATAAAAATTTTTGTAGAATGTCAATAGACAAGTTTGAGCATATTTTGAATTTGGTAAGATTTATTGTAATCATGCTTATTCACATTTATTTCAATGGTTTTTGCTTTTACAGGTTCAAAGTGAAATAAGAAATCTCGAGAAATACGCCACTCTTCCATGTTTTTTTGAATTTCCTAGAGTTAAAAAATTAGTTATTGCAAATATTTCCATAATCAGAATGCTCACCAACTCCTGCAAATGTTTTTTCTTCCAATTCACTTCAATTAATCAAAATATAAATACGACCGATCAAGTAAACTAAAAGAAAATGAAGTGCCATTCACGATTTGTCAAAATTTATCGCCCAGGGTTAGAGACAAAAAGTTAGGTGCAATTCTTGGTGTATTCCTTTCTGTTCATCTTTTTAAGCACGTTAAAAAATAAATATGGGCATTAGTATAACGATTAATGAACTAATGTCAAGCAAAAACAAAACTTTGGTGCCTGTTTTCATTTGGTTCATCCTAACCTAACCCAGATTTTATTTCTCAAAACAAAACTGAGTTTGAACGGTGGTCCCCTCACCATAGTAATTCTGACACATCAGGTTAGGACAAACCAAACGAAAACAGGCACTTAAGCCAAAACCAGTTACCCAACGAAAACTGTACGAAATCGAGCAAAAGTCTATTTTGGGTCTAGGCATACGAATCGCGTGTAGTGGGACATTTCAGAAAACTGAATTAAGGTCATCAAAGTCTATAATGGTTAGGCTTTAAGACTATAACTTTTTCGTTCATCGAAACACATGGTTGCATTTTTTAAATAGTTCATTATATTATGTTTGGCTCGTTTTCCATATAAAAAGGAACTTTGTTTGGCATCCCATACTGAAATTACCAGTAGACAAGTAAACTGTTAATAAGTCTATAGCTTCGTTTTTTATCATAAATTACTGAATAACTATTTATTCAACTTGCGTCCCTCTTGCCCTCCAACACCCATTTGTTTGCTTTTTTTATAAAGCCTTTAAAGCTTTAATAAAACTTTGAATTTCCATGTCAGTGAATATGTGTAAGAAGATACAAAAACAGCTTACCTAACGCGATCAGCTGGTGTTAAAGCTTCAAAACGAAATTGCATGGAAATGACGTATTGATGAATTTACTAACATTTGTGAACAAATGTCATTGTAAGGGTAAATTAATCAATTTCAGCTTGTGGGCAAAGCTTTTGAATGTTCGAGCGGCGAACCAGAGCGGCGGCGACAACGAGAGACCAGAGAAATCGTTTGTTAACACACAATGAAAGCGAGACACCGCGACGACTATTATAACTCCACAGTGACAAAACTAAACAAATTACTAAAATTTTTCGGCTTTATTGCAAATGTATGGTTTATATTTACAACTAGTACTTACAGCGTGTCATAACTTACAACAGCCATTGACAGAATAATCATCGACCTCAGAGAGAGTTTTTAAGTGCTGTTCCTAGATTGCAAAGTTGGTAACACCGTTTTTTGGTGTCTATTTTGGTTTCAAAAATCTGACTCCATTTTGACACAATTTTTCGGTGTAGTATTGTTTCATTAATTTGTCTCAATTTTGAGTTGTAGCTTCTTACACGAATTCACCGACACGGAAATTTAAAGCTTTAAAAAAGCTTTGAAGGCTTTATAAAAAACGTAAACAAAACGGTGTTGGAGGGTAAGAGGGACTGAAGTTGAATAACTAGTTATTCAAAGTATTCAACTCCTGCCCTGTAAAAGCTTTGCCCACAAGCTGAAATTATGAATCTACCCATACTATGAAATTTGTTTACGAATGGGAGTAAACTCGTCAATTCATCAGTTCCATCTTCCATGCGATTCCATTTAAGCTTTTTTACATCAGCTGATCGCGTAAGGTAAATTTTTGTTGCATCTTCTCACATGTATTAAACGACACGGAAATTTAAAGCTTTATAAAATCTTTCACGGCTTTATAAAAATCGTAAACAAATTATTGGTATTGGAGGGCTAGAGGGACGCAATCTAAATATCTAGTTAATCAGTAATTTATGGTAAAAAAAAACCGTTTACAATCTATGCTAGCCAATCATGGATCAGTAATCTGTTTTTCTTTGAGTCCGATGACAAGGCTGAATCGTGAATGTGTCCTGTTTTTTCGCAAGTGGCATAATCTTATGTTTTGTGATTTGTGATATGGATGTACCCTTCTAAAGCCACGTTGTCACAAGCAACGTAAAACAGGAACAGAAACCCATATATTAGCAACTGAAGCCTAAATTCGCTGAATTATTTTTGCGTTGCTAATGTATGAGATTTTGTTTCTGTTCCTGTTCCTTGCGACAACGCGTCTTGAGCACGCGGTGTTAAAATAAGCACAAAAATTAAGTCTTTTCCACCCATACATGATGTCAGTTCGGTGTCAATTTTGAGTCCATTTGAAGTTAAGTGATGCTCCTTGGTTGAAAAATTGTTAATACCGTTTTTTTTTGTGTCTATTTGGTTTCAATACTCTGACTCCGTTCAAACACCATATTTCGGTTTCGTTTCATTGCTTTGACTCAATTTTAACACCATTTTGTGGTGTTAGTTTGATTCTGAAATTCTAGAAAAGTTTTGAATTAGTTTTGCGAAATGCTCGCTTTTTTTTTATGTGCGATTTAAAGTAAAACACTATACTTTGTTTTGGATCGCAAGTACCACTGAACTCAAACAAACACTTAATTAAACTCTGGATTGATTATAAATTCAATCCAGGCAGAAAAATCTCGCGTGGTAAATAATATAAGACCATATTCCACGTTAATTAACATAAAGCAAAAAGTAAATCCCGCAAGCGAGTCAGCTGTTATTTTTTTAGACCAGACTGGCAAAGCTTGTTGCCTAAGGCACAGGTCCACCCTTGATGTGGATAAGGATGTCACCTTAAGTAAGTAAGTAAAAGTCAATGGTTTTTGGATGCCTTTAAGTGTAAATACCTGCGCAATATTAAATCATCTTTTACGCTATTTTTTAATTTTGTAACCATTTTGATATGTCTCACGTAATAATTTTTATACAAAAACACACTTTTTTTAGTAGCTCTGGCCACACTCATAAACCAACCATAAATTCAGTAGTATTCAAGTATGCGGTATTTGTATTCTTATCTTTTGTGCCTAGCTTGTGCTGAAAAACTTAAAAAATGGTCGAAATTCCAAATCAACTCAAACCCTCAACTTGGCTGATAAATAAGGCTACTGGTATAAAAGTCAATGTAATCAGGGTGCTAGCTGAAACTTTATTCTCAGTCATTTATTTTCCTGAATGTTTTCATTTTAAATTGACAGCTAACTGTTTTAAGCGAATTCGAAAAAAAAGTTAACGGCCATTGTTTGGTGTTTGCGTGTTTTGTACGGAAGAAGTTAAAAGGAATTAATTTCTACATGCTCAGCTTGTTTTTATATTTGTTTGTTTAATGCTTTAATCTAGTGCTTCTTTTTTTTTGTAATGGACCAAATAAATCATTGGAAAAGAATTCTATTGCAATGGGTAAATGAACTTTAATACTATACAAAAAAGATACATCTCATTTTATTCATACGGTGGTAAAAAAAAGTATATTTTTATAATTTCTGTTTTAGGTCAAAGGTTGCAACCTGTTGACGAAACCATTTTACAATATTGAGCAGTCTGAAATAGAGTCTTTTTTTGAATGCTTTGTTGGCCGCTTGAAAACCGAATATAGAAAGGATCTCTCAATTTTCTTGAAGGGTTTGTTTCTTTTTTTTCTTGGAATTTGGTTAGCAATATTTAACTTTTTATTTTGTGTGGTAGAGCATTATCCAGAATTCGAGCCACATTTTGATGATGAGAACGCGTTGAGTGCTAGCGATTATGTATATGTGTACTCGTTGCTGTTGCACTTCTCTTGTGTAAAACGTCCTGATGTATACTTTCAAGAAATATGCCAACAGCTGAACGAATCGGCTCAACAAAATATTACAACCTTTTTAAAAAAACTTCTCGAAGTTGAATCCTTGACAAAAGAAACTCTGAGACATGCGATTGCTTCAATTACTTTGTTTGCACCCCCGAACGCTGGAATTATGTATATGGAGAGCCCATTAAAAACCCCACGAAGAACAGAAATTTCACCACCAACCCCTAGAAGTTGTTTGATTCACGAACGAAATAGGGAGCTTTATAATCTGAGGGTAGGTTCATGCATTAAAAATCAATTTATCAACTTCTTAATATAACAATTATTTAAGCTGCAACTGGAGGCCGAGATATACGAAAAAGGAAGTTTGGAAATTGAAGTTAAGCAGAATCAAAAAAAAATATTGAAACTCAGTAAGCCTCTCACAAGATCTATTAAACAATAGATACATTTCTTAATATTTACCCCATTCCAAAGATCAAGAACTGCAACGCTCTCATCAAGAAATACAAGATCTGAAAAGAGAAATACTCTCAGGAAACATCGAAAGCGAGATGGAACTGGAAGCTAAACACACTGAAGAGGAACAGGTAATATTATGTTTATTATGTCTTGTGAAGTCCGAAAATACATCCTAATGTTCGGTTTTTATGGATAACTTTTAGTATTTTCCAGTTCCAGGAAGGAACATTCTTGTCTTGAGTCAGGCCTACAGCATCCCATTCACTTAAGCGTATAAATAGTCCCCATAATTATCCGTATTTTAATTTTGCGAATTTTGGATTAATTTAGTTAATCCGAAATTCCCTCGAAAAATACCTCCAGGTTGAGTCTTTTTTGTTTCTTTTTCATTTTTTCTTGTTTCTTTTGTTCTCTCATACCGGTTTTAACGTTTCTTATTTTAAAGAAATCCTTTGTAGATACTCTTGATAATAATAGTATATAATAGTCTGTTGATCCTTTGACAAACTACTTTTTACACGTCAAAATGTTTAAATATCAAAGAATGTGCTGACCTCAAATCGACAAGCAGTGTAACAATGTGTAACGAAGCGTTAGAACATTAGTCCTCGAACAAATGAGTGCTTCATTTGAAAATGTATAAGACAAATATATATTTTTTTCACTAAAGAAGAATGACCTCAAAGAAACGGCTTACTAAGTGGCTTGTATATAAGGGGAATACTATGAAACACGAAGGAATTGCTCTTTGTCTTTTAACAGCAACTTATAATTTTTTTACATGTTAATAAATTTATTTTTCAGATCAACCGCCGTCGACTTTTTAAGCAAATTTCTCAAAAAGAAACGGAGGTAGCTAAACAGCGCGAAGAAATCGAAGAACTGACGTATCAAAACAACACTCTAATTGAAAAGGTAAGATAATACAGATTATGGGGACAGTGATCTAACTCATCACTCTAAATTAACAAAAATACGGCCGAAAGAAACGACACTCTAGCTTGGCTAGTGAGTATAGTTAAAGTTAATCTTTAATGCACATTCGATTAGTAACATAAAATAGTATAGCCTAGACCTGATAATCTCAGGAACTTTATAAACTACATAAACTAGCTTTATACATCCATAGTCTTGAATAGCTCGGAAAAAACCTATCTTTGCATAGCATCATATGACATCCAAAAAACCTTTCCTTCAAAACCGTCATTAATTAAAAATCACCAAAATCTACCCCGTCAGCGAAATACTTGCGAAAGTGCAATGCACGTTGCGGCCAAGAAACCCATTGCATAGTTTTACTAACTCGCTCAAAACGGCAATGATCGACTCGCTGACTCAGCGAACAATGCAAGAAAATTACCACCTACTAGAGCTGGAAAACAGTGAGTCGGTCACTTTCTGGTCTTGGCTGGAATAAGTGGTTGTAAAACCATATAAGTCTTGTATTTCGAATTTCTTTAATATGCCTGCTACTTTGTTCAACTGAAAATCATTGGTTTGAAACAATCAACATGGTTTTGTCAAGAAACGGTCTCCTGTGATGAATCTATTTATGTTTTCAAGCCTTGTGCATCAAATTCGGTAAAGGCAATCAGATGGATATTATTTTTTAAAAAACTAACCAAACGTATCGTCGCGGTGCTTATGTTGGGAATTGGCCTGTATGGCCAAATGTTCGAAAATGTTCGATATCACTTTGATTGGCTTCAACAGAGCATTTGGTCGAGATGACGACAAACTGCTGATTTGCAAAATAAAGGGGTTTCCCAAAATTTTTACACGGTTGTTGCTTTCCGTTGGAAAGTGGAAGATTTCTGTGTGCAAAACTCCGTAGTGAAACTTCAAACTTAATCTTCGTTGCCTCCAGGATCACCCAAGGTAGCCATAACGGTCACCTTTTTTTAAAATGTTTTTTGATTTTGATGTTTAAATTTTGAGTAGTAAAGCTAAAGCCAAGCTGAGTAGTTGAGCAAGTCAAGCATGTGAGCAAAAAAGTCAATTGTTTCTTATGAAGCTTGAAAATTAAATCAGTTAACAGACACGCTCATTACCTATTATTGCCCTTTAATTTTTTTAAATTCCAAAACTGTCTTATTCAAATAATATCAACCGAATATATAATATTTAAACCATCGTTTAAGCTTAAACATGCAGAACAGCAGATCAAGACATTTCAAACCAAGATTGAAGAGCTGGCTCTAAAAGTGGATGAACTCAGTGGCGAAATAGAGGTAAGAACGGTTTTGAATGCTCTTTTGTGTTTGTGTCATTCGCCAATGTTATTCGTCTATCCATTTCCGACATTCCTTGACCATCCTTCGTCTTTTCATAAATATTATTTGTATTGTCACAGCAAAGAGATTCTGCAATACGTTTACTAGAAGAAAATAAGCTCGAGCTGGAGCAATACTTGGCTGAGGTACGTTGTTTGTCAGCTAATTCGCGACCAGATCTAAATGTTTCTGCTGAATGTCTTGACTTATCACGAACTGCAAACAGCTCTGGAAGCATTTACAGTCCAGAAAATCTAGGTTGTTCTGTAGTTGATATCCAGCTTCGCGAAAAAGAGAATGAAAACATGCTTTTGCGTGAAGAAATTGCAGCTATTCGTTTGGACAATAGCAAATTGTCGAAGCACATGAGTGAACTTGCACAGCGTTATTCGAAAGCTTTTGACATTTGCAATGAAAATCTAATTATTAATGAGGATAAAAGTCCTGCTCAAAATGTTGTGGTTTTTTCAAATTATGTTGAAAAACTTATTGAAAAGTACGAGAAAGGAATCATTGCTACCAATGGGTTGAAGGAAACATTAAAAGCTGTAGAGCAACAAAACTTTAATTTATCAATTAAAACTTCGGACATAGAAAACGAAAATAAAAGTTTGCGAATCGAGTTAACTGAACTAAGAGCAAGTAACCAGACTTTGGAAAGCACAAAAATAAGCCTCGAGACAGAGATCAGTCGACTTAAAACTAAATTTGAGATGTGTCAAAAAGACCTATCAGAATTCGAAAATACCTTGGAAAAGCTAAGAACAGAATTGGAGAGCATTAAATCTACTAAAATCGAAACTGATAAAGCCTTTAAGCTTCACATGGAACATTTGATTTCAAAGCAAAATCAGTTAAAATTGGACATTGAACGAAAGAACGAGGCTATGTGTAAATTAGAAGCCGAGGCAGCTAATTTTAAGCAGCAGAACGAGGAGCTGTTACACCGTATTGATGAAATGAATCAAATTAAAAGAAATGCTGATGTAGCTTACCATAAACAAATAAGCAATTTGAAAGAAAACGAAGATCGACTAAGACTAAATATTGAGCAAAAGAACCAGGACCTTCAGAGCTTGGAAACTGAATCGGCTAATTATAAGAAGCAGAGCGAGGAGCTGTTACGTCGTATTGATGAAATGAATCAAATTAAAAGCAACGCTGATGTAGCTTACCATAAACAAATAAACAATTTGAAAGAAAACGAAGATCGACTAAGACTAGATATTGAGCAAAAGAACCAGGACCTTCAGAGCTTGGAAACTGAAGCAGCTAACTACAAAATACAGATTCAGGAGCTATCAAGCAAAATTGACGAGATTACTTCAAACTTCAAGCGTGAAACTACAAATATTAAAGCCGAATGCGAATCTAACATTAATCTGCTTAAAGAAAAACTAGAGCACACCTCAAAGGTGTTAATTGAGACTCAAACTAAATCGAAATCAGAGATTGAAAGCTACGCCGAAAAAAACCGTGCTTTGAACACTGAATTGAAAGATCTGGAAGAACATTTCTTGCAAAAGGTAGAAAATAAAGATGCTCTGCTCAAAGAAAATGCAAAGAAAATCAATGTACTGGAAAACGACAATTCTGCATTAAGAGAGCTCTTAGATGAGACGAAACAAAAGCTTGACTGCATAGCCAGTGAAAAAAATGACCTTTTGAAGCATGCACACGAAAATGAAAAACACGTGTCGATCCTAAGTAGCACAATAAAGGAAAACGAACTGGCTCTTCTAAGGCTTAATAATCAAGATCATCAGCATCAGATCACAGTGTCGAAACTCCAAGCTGAGAGGGAAGCCCATATCCAATCAATTCAGAATAAAGTGGAATCGTTACGAAACGCAATAGATCAACGTGAAGAGCTATGGAATGAAAAAGTAAAGGAACTGAGTGCAGAAAACGATGCTATTAAGAAACGAATTTCTTGTTCTGATGATGAAATAAAACTTCGCCAAGACCAAATAAAGGACATTTTGTCGAGGCATGTGAAATTAGAGAAAATGTTTTCGGAGCAAACCGAACAAATAGTTAGCATCGGCGCTGAAATCAAAGCACGACTAAATGCTGGTTCGGAAACCTCAGCAAACGGTTGCTTGAATTCCAATGACGCTGTATCTATTCTTAAGCAAAATATCTATGCTTTAGTCGAAACGAACGAAAGAAACATACAAAAGCTTTCGCGCGAGAAAGTCAACCTTGAACATAAACTTTCAGTAAGCGACAAGCGAATCGTTGAATTACGCGAAGATTTCCGCAACGAACTTCTTTGCGAGCAAACTAAATTGAGCAATGAGGTGAAGCGTTTAAACAAAGATTTAGCAGTTTTATCGAAAGTTTGTGACAGTTTGAGCGAAGAAAATGATTCGTTGCAAACAAAACTGTCCGAAAGCAAACTATACGCTGACATTATAAGCAAAGAGAATAGCTCCTTGAAAGAAAAAAATTCATCGTTAGAACTCGATTGCGCGAAAAATCAAATAATGGCTGACAAATTGATTAGTACCGAAGCTGAGCTTCGAACCCAGCTAAATAATATGGAAACGTCCTCAAAAAAACTAGAAGCAGACATACAGTCTGTTAAACAACTACTTTTATCCAAAACTCAGGACGCTGAAGTGCTCCTGAATGACCGCAATAAAGCAGAACTTACAATTGAATCACTGCGCAATCAAATATCAGAAATTCAGTCAAAAACTATTGCCTTGGAGTTTGATTTAAAAAGAATGACTGAGAAATACGAGACAGCTAACAGAAAGATTGCGGAAAGTACTGAACAAAGCTTCAAGGAACTCAAAAGTCTTAAAGCCCGACTAGATAGTGAAGCTTCTGAAAAATTGCAGATATGGGAACAGTTTGAAAGCACAAACAAACACTTTAATGAGTTGAAAAATCAGAAAATAGTTTTGGAAAATAAATGCCAACTTTTGGAAAAGCAGATTGAAAAGTATCAAAGTGACGCAAAATCAACACAATCTGAGCTTGTAAGACTGCGATGTGAGGAAACAAGGCTTCTTCGAGAAATCGAACGCAAAGAAGAATTGGGCAAATCGAATGAAGTAAAAATTAGGAATTGCATTACAGAAATTTCAGAACAAAAGGAAAATGTATCTAGACTTATCAAAGAAATTGCATCGATTCGCAGCGAAAAGGAGGCCGCAATAAAGGAAAGCTCTCTTTTATGCAAACTTGTTAAAGAAATGGAAAGCTCACACGCAGAAATAAACGAAGCTCACAAAGCAATGAAAGAAAAGCTGTCTATTTTCGAGAAAGATCGTCCAAAAAAAGAGGGCTTGGTTGCATCTGAGCAGCTTAAAAGCAAAGAATTAGAATGCCAAAATATAAAAATGAAAGCAGAGAACTGCAAGTTAAAAGAAACTAATGAAAATATGACCAAACGCCTTGAAAAACAAGCACTTAGGTTAGGGGAATCTCAAGCAAATGCACAAAAACTTAAGAAAGAGTTAGATGTGATTCAAAACAACCTAGAATTGATGCGATTATCCGAGGAAGCTCTGCAGCGCGAAAATTTCAAACTGAATGCAGAATGTAAAATCTTGAGGGAGAAGTCCATTAAGTATGAAAACAAAATTGAGCAACTTGAGTCAAAGCTAGAAGAACGGCAAAGAGCCTTTGAAATCGTACGCGAAGAAAAAGAAGCCCTAGAGATATCTGCAAATGAGCTGAAATCAACGACAGCCCTTCTAGAGAAAAACAAGGCACACCTAGAAGAAAAACTACGGAAGTTGGCCAAGTCTTTAAATGACACAGACATAGCGTTATCACGTCTGGAGCAGGACAAAGTTCAATTGAATTTAGAAGTTGGCGGTTTGAATACTCAACTTCAGGAGAGTAAGTCCGTATACAATATGAAACTAAAAGAAATTGAAGAGATTAGAGTGAGCCTAACTGAAGCCAAAACTAACAACAATAGCCTTTCGGAAATAAACCAAAAGCTGCAATTGGACGCCAACGAAATCCGTGAGGAAAACGCCCGCTTAAATGATGAGCTGTCAAAGTTATCCCTTCGTTTAAAAATTACCCAAGAAGAACATGAGAGCACAAAGAAAGATTTGCAAGCCTTGCGCACAGATATTGACATTAAAAAATGCGAACGAAATGATATCGAAAGACAACATGTGTCGGCAACAGAGCGTCTGAAAGATCTCGAAACTCGCGTAGAGTCACAACTATCAACAGAGACGCAGTTTGTCAAAAAGATAAAGTTGCTTGAGACAAAACTTGCAGATGTAACGTCTGAGCTAAACGATTTGGAAGAAACGCGTAGTCAAGAAAGACAAAATAACGAAAAACTTTCCACAGATGTCTCTATTCTACAAGCAAAACTACAGAAAAGTCGTTTGATGTGCGAAGAAAATGAGAAAAAATGGACAGAAGAAAAAGAGCAATTGCTGATCGATGTAAGAACAAGTAATGAGCGCATAAAGGAAACACGTTTGGAGATGGAAAGCAAACTGGAAAAAATGAAAAACAAAATGGTAAGTTTGAAATTATTAACTTTATTCGTAGTGATAAAAGGGCATCACATTATTTCTTGTAAACATTTTATTGGACTCGTCTCTTGAATTAAAAATACTTGTTTTTGACAATGTTTTGATAGAAAAGAAAATCTGTCTACGTAGCGCATGCTCCTTAGTTAAATGTTGTTCTGTTTGTACTTTGAATTAAGTGTACTTACTCTATTCTGTGCTTCACTAACAATGAAAAACCGTATTCTATAACCGTATTCTATAGTCCCTTCAAATTATTTTGGTAAAAAATACATTTTTGCGCATAAGGTCGGGAACTATCGTAATTTTAATAAACTAGTATTTTGTGGCTTTTAAGGGTATTACTTGTCACTGGATCAAAATTTAAGTTTTTGCGCTAACTCGCATAATCTACATCATAAACATGAGTTTTTCTATACATCTTTATAAAATTTCTTGTTTTTTGTAGTTTTTGAAGTTTTGAAGTTGTAGTTTATGAAGTTTTTTGGAGTTTTTGCTCAAAACCACTATGAACGTCACGAGTATCAAGTTGTCGTTGAGAAAAAAATTGAAATTGCAAGGAATGTTACTTTGCCTTAACAAGAAGAGATACAAATATCTACGAAACCGGAAGCCCCATCTACAAAATGCTTGCATGTTCAAGGTCAAGGTACAATTCCTGATAAATTCCCTTCTTTCAAGAATCTTTAAAAACCATTGTGAAAATAGGTTAGGTTAGGTTAAATAGGGGTGTGGTGAAATGGACCACACAGGCACAAGGCACCAAAACGGGCCCATCGCGATCCCTGGGGAACCAGTAGAAAATAACATTCAAAAGGCAAAAACAACCTTAACATTCACCGTGAAACAGCCAATTTCTCTGTAAAAGCCAAGAAGGCCTTTGATTCTAAGAAATCCAAAGAAATATTCCCCTTAAAATTGTGTCCTGGCACCCAGCACAGTCTCACCCGGTTCTGACTGCACAATGCCTTAAGCATTGTGCGAAAGCCCCTGACTATATCAGATTTGATGTTGATCGATTCCATTGCCTTGAGCGTAGCCTGGTTATCGATGTAAATGGCGATATCTCTGCCGGATATCGACCTCATCTGCAAAAGCTCGGCCGCCCTAAGTACAGCCAGAACCTCTGATTGGAAGACTTTGCATTTATCCGGTAGTTTTAAGGATATTTTTAGTTCTGGGTTTTTTGAGAAGATACCAGAACCTGTTCCTTCCCCTGTTTTCGAACCGTCTGTGAAAATTGCAATTTTATGTGGTCTGACAATTGCATTATTCTCCCAGTCTTCCCTCACTGGATTAATGACTTCATACGGTGTGTCAAAGTCGACAAGGGAGGGAATTTAATTCGTTAAAGTTGGATTGCCTGGCAGTAGCTCCGACAGGATCGAGCCGTGTCCGTAGCTACTGCTCTTGAAATAGTTAAATTAGTGAGCCGTAGCGCACTATTGCCAGCAAGTTTTTTTTATCTGTAGATCAAGCGGTGTTAGGTTCAGCAGAGTGTTCAGAGCTTTCGTAGATGTAGTACGGAGCGCACCTGTGATAGCTATGCAGGCCCTTCCTTAAACCGCTGATAATTTTCCATAAACTGTTTTTCTGCTTTCCACCAAACCAAGGCACCGTAAGTAAGAATGGGTCTTAACCGTGTATACAACCAGTGGACCATGGCGGGTTTTAAGCCCCAAGTTTTCCCTAACGTTCTCTTGCAGATAAAAAGAGCATTTTTGATTCTTTTCCCTACATTAAGATTTCAATTCAGTTCACTTTAGTTGCGCGAGAGAGGGCTTTGCTACTCAATTACCTTCTTAGCCCAAAGAAACAGCGATTGGCAAGAGTTATCCTTTGTTTGGAATTGGTCGTCAACAGTAAATCCGTCCGAATCCGAGGCTTGTTTCCGCTTCGTAACTGTTGTTTCTCTACGTGGCCGGGAAGACACCCCGACGACACGACCCCCAACCTGGAGGACCAGATTCTTTGATAGGCTCTAAGGACGGAGAGCCGGATAGAGTGCTCCTTATAGGCCTGAGCTCCGAATACGTCGTAGTTGCCCATATAAGGTGTTCATAAGTAGTTCGGCCTGACTGGAACTGTCGACGCCACCGTTGATTTCTTCTGGGGAATTCCTCTGCTGCCGCCCGGATGCAAGCAGAAGTGCCTTAGTAGGAACACTCCTCCCATATAAGGTGTTCATAAGTATTGTATCCTCTTGAGTGCACATGTCTATCCTTTGACCAACGAAAGCTAGTATTTGTTAGAAAATTATTGGAGTTTGATTTTCCTGATGTTGTGTATCCAAGCTGGGGAACTTTTGACAAAATTCATAGCCATAAAAGTCTTAAAGGGCTACAGAAAAGTATTTGTTTTATTGTAATTTTTGCTTTTCCGTTATGCATTCCCGAGAAATCGTCTAACATCCAAGACAACAATCAGCGCTCGCAAAAATTAAATACCGAGTAACCGCTTCGGGTTTGCGCGAGGGGAATTCACCCAACGTGCACAAAGGAAGAAG
The DNA here is from genome assembly GCA_947623515.1 of Neoascia interrupta. Lineage (NCBI taxonomy): Eukaryota > Metazoa > Arthropoda > Insecta > Diptera > Syrphidae > Neoascia > Neoascia interrupta. The sequence goes on from OX392463.1 coordinate 410,823, forward strand.
TTGCTGCCAAAAAGAACCGCGATGTGTCAAATGATGAACATCTTTCAAATGGTAAACAACTTTCGACGAAGGGAAACAACATAATTTTTCGAAGGGAAAAATTACAAATTCCACAAGAAAAAGTTACCGGTCTAAGTACAAAGGGAAAATCATAAATAATCGTCCCAAAATCGTACGCTGAAGTCGTGTCACGCAAAAGCAAACCAGAACCTGTAGCAACAGATTCGGTATTTTTAATATTAGTTATGCTTGTGATATTGGAAAAGCTTGAGGAACAAACTAAAGTTAATCAAGTTATATTTGACTAACTGAGCGAGCTAGTGTTCAAACCTCGCAAAAAGAATAACAAAAATATGAAGCTCATCAACATACTTACATGGAATGCAAACGAACAAAATCGACGAACTAGAAATATTTCTGCGTATTGACATATGCCTGAAACACACTTTAAGAAGGGATCGGGACCCTAAATAAAAGGTTACATCGACTATCACGCCATCATCCATCAGAAAATTCGAGAGGCGGATCCTCTCTCTACATCAAAGACTGCATTCAGCATAACGAAAACGAAGAAATTGACTCTATGCAAATAACTTCAGTCTCCGTAAAATTAGGTCCACTAGATTATAATATCGCCTCGAATTATTTTCCTCCAGAATATCTCCACAGTGGACGACAATCTTACTCCCCTCTTTGACTTACTTGGGTCCACTTTTATCATCAGCGGGAACTTTAATGCGAAAAACACCTTTTGGGGATCACGATGCAATTTAACAAGAGGTAGAGAACTCTTAAAGCTACTATGAAACGTGGCGTCGTTTTCCCTTTGACGGGAAAGCCAATTCCCTCGTTACCTCACGAACTTAAAAAAATGTGTTCGTGAAGTAACGAACTCTGTTCGGCTGTTCGGATCTCTCGGCACTTGTTCTGAAAGTCGGTGGAAGTCTAGCAAAAAATGAGAGCGCGCCTAGGTTAACTAGTTTAACAACACCGACTGGGATGGCTTTAGGAAATACTGCAAAGAAAATGTACCACTTACAACCCAGTTAGAAATAGAAGACGAAGTCGATAAGCTCGGTAGAACTATTCAAAGCGTTGTCTGTAACAATACGTCTTTCTGGAAGACTGAAGTATGGAAAAGGGGAACAATATACCCACGTGAAATTAAAAAGAGAAAAGAGCGAAAGAGATAGTACTTGTCTCGAGCCCCTCCTGATAAAACCATCCTAACCAGGCTATCTAACGAATTAAAGGACTTACTTTAAGATTTTAAAACTCGCGAGATAACCGATTACCTCGAAAAGAAAACTTGACTGCCGATAGAGGGTCAAAATATTCACGTTGGAAAGCCGTGAAGTTCAGTTAAAAGCCTATAATACACTCGGCGCCAATAAGAAAAGCTAACGGCGAATGGGTAAAAGGCGACAAAGAGAAAGCAGATGTATTTGCAGAACATCTAGAAGAAACGTTCCAACCGTTTGACGGGGAGCGGTTGGTCGAGGAGCTCAATCCCTATGCAGTATCAGATAATTATAGAATAAAAACCATATCATTGGCAATAATTCAAGAAAGGCGATTGATTCCGGACCACCAATTCAGTTTTAGGGTCAAACAAGAAACAATTGACCAGGTCTATCGAATAACTAACAAAATCGAAAAAGCGAAAATGATATAAAATTATTCTTTAAACTTTCCTTAACGACCACAAAATTTGAAAATAAAAACGAACTACTTGTGTTTTTAAATGTTTTTATTATGAATGCATTTCGGTCTACAGCTGAGGGACTATCTTCAGCACCTGTCAGTTAAACAATAGAGTAGATCAAAGACAAAGACAGAAACAAAAATAAACAAGTACATGTTATATACGTGGTTGACGGAAACGGAGAGTGACGATGACGTAATACTCAAATCAGAAAATCAAATAGCGGTGACTGAATAGCTCCTGGTTCCAAGTTCATCAGGTTGTCGTTAATGTGTATGTACATCGATTCATATGCATCAACCTTATAGGATCTGCTTACGCGTTTGATAAGGCGAACATTTTCTCCAAAAGAGAGGCTGCTGTGTGGCTCTGTGTTGTCTAAATCATATGCGTGGGCGGTGATGGCATTGTCAAGTGTTTTCAGTCTTACTGCACGAAGGTGTTCGCTGACCCTGGTCTGCAGTGCTCGTCGTGTTTGACCAATGTATTTTTTGTTGCAATGGGTACAAGCAATTTCGTAAATACCGCTTAGCTGTTTGGTCGATATTTTGTCTTTGGTTGAGCCGAGGGAGAGCCTAAGTTTGTTGTTGGTGGAAAAGACAATTTGTAGATATTCCTTAGAAAAATATGTTCTTCAGCTTGTTCGTGACCAAAGGGGGGAAGGGGACGGATACTCGTTGTTTTTGTGATGATTGCGTTGATTGGTTTTGCGTGAAAAGAGTACTGTAGTTGTTTCTTTTTATTTTGTTGGAGTGCTTGTGAATCAGCTGGTCTATCAATGTTGTGTTGAAGCCGTTGACATCAGCTATATGTTTAATTTGTTTATACTCCCGTATGTAGCTATCAGCTGACAATGGGAGTTGGCAAAGTCTATGTACCATGGAATGAAAGGCTGCTGTTTTTTGTTGGTACGGACAAAAAGAGTCATTGGTAATGTATCTGTCTGTTGATGTTGTTTTTCGGTAAACTGAAAAGCTAAGTCGGTTGTTTAGACGTTTAATTTTCAAATCAAGAAAGGGAAGTGTATGTTCGGTTGGATGTTCTTTTTCAGAAGTGAATTTGATGCTAGGGTAACGATTATTTATGATTTCAAGGATTCGGTTTACTGCTGATTCTTTAACTATGGCAAAGGTGTCATCCACGTACCTAAACCAAACCCGAGACAAAACTCCTTCATTTTTTAATACAGTTTCAAAATTGCTCATGAAAGCTTCAGCTACATATGGTGACAGACTATTCCCCATGCTACAACCGAAGTTGTTGGTGTAGTGAACATCGCGAAATCTGAAACAATTATGTTTCATGCACCACAATTCAATGGCTATAATATAGGTGTTCAGCTGGTCTTCTGGTAAATTGAAACGATTGAGATGATATTTGATTGACTTAATGGCAATTTGGATTGGAACGGACGGAAATAACGCTGTTCCGTCGAAAGAAATCATTTTTTCTTCATCGTCAATAACGACGTCCCTGACTTTTTCAACGAAGTCGAAAGTATTTTGTACAGAGAAACCTCCAAACGATCCGAACTTTTTCAAATCATTCACTAACCAACGAGATACATTAGCAAATGGTGAGTTAATGTTGGAAAGAATTTTCCCATTTTTTCACCAAGTTTGTGGACTTTAGGAAGACCATACATTAATGGGACTGATGGGTTTGAAACTAATAAGCGATATTTGTTTACTGCAAAGACACGAGAAATGGCATCAATGGCGGTTTTGGCATCTTTTATCATGGTTGGAAGTGGAGATTTTTTGCAAACGGTAAAGTTGTCTTCTTCAATTGAGTTTTTCATCCTTTGGTCGTATTCGGCTTTGTTTATTATGAAAACTTTGTTGCCTTTATCGGATTTTAAATAATAGACATTCCGTTTTCTGAGCTTACCCAAAGTGACGTTCCATTTTCTGGAGACTGGATCGTCTCGTTTTTGTGTATGAGCGATTTGTAGCAGTGGTAATGCGGCATCTCTGATTCGTTTTGTGACCTCAAAAGTTTGGTATTGTATTCCTGCTTCTATATCAGCAATCAGTTCGACGAAAGGTTCGATACGTGGTTTGACGGTGAAATTTAAGCCCCTATTCAACAGGTTCATTTCATCAGCATCAAAAACTTCGTGAGAAAGATTAACTGCCAAGGATTCGATAAGCTTCACAGATGGTTTTTTATTGCGCATGGTTAAATTGCTTTCAGTTAACTTTAGCATTTATTAACTTTATCAGTTTTTTATTTTGTATATCGCGTTTTTTATTGAAAAAAGCTTCGCTCCTAGCAATCGATGCGAAATGGAAAACGTTAAACACACTGAATTGATCGTTAGTTAATTGTTTTGTCATTTTTAAATGTAGATTATATAGTTTTAATTGTAGGTAATCTAAACAGCTGTAGTGGAATTGTATCTCTATTTTAACCAAAGGTTTTTGGCGTGTTTTATCACTTTTATTGTTCTGGAGTTGTTTAAACAGCAAAGGAGTTTGATGAAGTTGGGAAAAACTTTATTCTTTGCATTCGGTTAGAAAAATAATGTCTGCTTTTGTCCTTTTGATCTGTGTCAAAAGACGTGAAAATTGGCTTTTTTTTTTACGAAAATGATATGTTCTACTGCATTTCTTGACGTTTTTAAAGCCTTTGATAAAGTTTGGCACAACGGCCTGAAATATAAGCTATACTCAGAATTTAAAGAATTACACGCCGGTGTTCCACCAGGAACCGTCCTCGGTCCAACAGTGTTTTTACCTTTTACAAGAGACGTACTTGAAGATAAGACAACCCCTAGACGCAAAACTTAAGTGGAAGCCATACGTTAAAAAAAAAAATGCGACGAACTTGAAATTAAGATGAAATGGCTTATCGGGCGTTATTCGAAACTAAGCGTATATAACAAACTACAATGGTATACAACTTTGAAGTTGTATCTATATCTATATCTACATATCTCTTTTAGAAACTTTATAAAATAAAATACTTAGAGCAATCAAAAAATGCTTCATGGTGATCGTAACCGTGACCGACGATGTAAGAAACTTTGCTCGCAAGCTACGCGAGTTGACACATAATGACGGTATTGTAGTAGCTTTCGTTGGAAGGCAACCTACCAAACGCGGTTACTACAGAAGCTTGAACTACTAGTTAAGGAAACTAAGTCGTAGTCTTACAAAAATTTTCCTCACTAAAAGTTCTGCTTTTTAGTGAGTAAGACTACCTTCCCACGAAAAAAAAAATCAGCGCTCGCTGAGGCGCATGGCGCTGTTATACACGATACGTCTTGCAAAAGCTTAGATTACGGAGAGACAAACTTAAATTGGTTCCGACAAGCCTTCAGTAGCAGAGGCCGGCTCTTGCTAGTGGTTTTCGGCATTACATGTTTTTTCGAACTGGGTTCTTTCGAACTTACGGATTTATTTCCACGGTGTATTTATGAATAAATACCCGTTGTCCTATTTATGCAGCTCTAACTTAACTGCTTTTTCCGTCAAGGGATGGATTTACCTAAAAGTTCATTTTGTCAGTTGGTTGTATGGGTTTAAAAAATTTTACACAGCGTGCATGATTCGAAACAGAGTAATTAAATCGGCTACAAAAGCTTATTTCTTACATTGTGGTAGAGTTCACCTATCCCAATCAATAGGATTTTAGAATAATCAATCGCCCGTCATGGACGAAATCTATACATACACACGAACCATGTTTTATATTAAAATACTTACGTTTACCAACTATGCTAAGGGTTAAGCCCTTCTTTCACGCCAACATCGTTATGTTCTTAATGTTGACAATTATTTTATTGTTTTCTTTTTTGAATGTAGTTTTTGCAGCGTAAAGAAGAAGACAGGCAGAAATGGAATCGCCGCATAAAGTCCTGCATCAAATATCCCATAATATTTCTTGTGTTTCACATGCTCCTTGTTATGGTAGTCAAATATCTTATGATCAAGCATGACATACAATTGGTTGTGCAAAGCAATGTTCCCGCAGTCTTTTAGATATATACACTCATGTGTATGTAAATGTGATGTCCTAAATTGTAAATTTGTTGTAAATATGCTGTAAAAAAAATAAATTTTATTTCTTTATAATCAAAGCCAATTTATTTTGATTTCATCGTTTATTTTTTCAAAAACAATTTTCTACGATCGATAGAAAACTTTGTATAACGATGAGATTACAAAAATGAAAAAGAAACAAGAACGTGAGGCAGCAATTATGAAATCTGAAATCGATACACTAAAAATTCAGGTAGCTACATTTTTTTTTTGTTATTCTAGTCAATCTAAAACTAACACATTTTTATGATTTCCCTGGCAGAATGAGAAATACGAAGAGCACACGAAAAAGCTTTCAAGTCAAATCTTCCGATTAAACGAGAATATTTTAGAGCATCAGAAGCAAAATACATTCTTAAAAACTAGACTTAAAGATCTAGAAGCTAAGCCGCGTCAATTTAGTCGAATAACAACTAGTCACGCACCACCGTGCTCTGCGCCGCAGGTATTGAGCTCTAATCTGCACATGGAAGATGAGGAGGGAGAGGTCTTCAACAACACTTACTTGTCAGACTTGAAAGACGGTCGAATGTCGGAATTATTTAGCCGAGACATTTGGTAAGAATTTTATCAAAAATTTGAAATTTAAATTTAAATTATGTAAGTTTTCTTTTCAGCGCTCAGGAACTGCAATACAGAAATTCTCTGCTGCCCCCGCACCTCAAAAGTACTTACTTGGCCCAATTCGATCATCAAATGGGGGAAGATGAGATCAGAGTAAGCGACGTTACAAATTTAAAAAGGACACCAGGAATTGAAATGATTCTGCAAAAGCCCAATGCACAAAATGACAAATGAGTCGCACAATTCTTGTACGATGTGTTTAGTTGCTTACATTAAACTATACATGAAAAAAAAAACTCAGTTCATTTTCGAAATTTGATTTTAAAAGAGGAAAAGCTTACTTCCATGTTATGTATAAAGGAATACCCTATAAGTGTTTGTGCGTCACAAAGTGATTTGTCGTTTTGTGTTTTCTTTGTTGATCCTTACTGTATCAATTCAAGGTCTTGTAGTGAAATGATTAAAAATGTTTATCTCTTTAAGGAAACACCCGGATTAGACGATAGCATGAGCACTCTCCTGAACACGGGCCAACGGAAAAAGATGTCCGGTGCTACTTCATATAAACGTCCAGGTCCTCCAACACCAAGCAAAAATGCGGGTCGTTTGTCCTTTGGTGGAAGCGGGGAACACAATCGCGAAATATTGAAGGAGACTGCAGACCATGGTAATTGGCCATCATCTTCGAAAACTCCTGCTAAGTTTAAGCTGTTCTCATCACGACTCAGCATGAACATGAAGGATGAGGTAATAAGATGAAACACACAATTTCTTTTAACCTTTGGAAATTAAAAGTTTCTGAAAAAAAACTTTTGTCTCTGTGGTAGACTAGTGTGGAGGAGCTAATGCTTTGCTATATTTGTCGTAGACTTGTCTCAAATCAAGTGTTTGTTAATTAAACGTTCCTTTTGCTTTATGCCAAAATAATTTTGACTATTTCAGCGAAAAAGCCATGTGGCGGCCTTTAAGCGGAAGCAACATGCTTTCGGCACAATACAGTGTTCATCAACGCCACGTAAAAGCAAAGCACACATTGATCAACGCCGTCTTCTTGACCAGATCATGTCTACCGATAGCCCTTGTTCCGAAAATTCGAATCAAAATGTTGTGAGTCCAGCCATTAATCTTCCATCCACTCTGAATGCCTTAGAGTTGAACCGGAGGGTATCGCGAAAATGGCGACAGCCAAAACGAGTGTATGCCACAACTGACAGTGCTACTTCCGATGCAAATTCTCCCTTATGCAAAGACGTTGGCCATGAAGTCAGTGGGAAACGTCGTAAACGGCCGAAAGATCGCAGATGCTCGATTTTCTTGCGTGGCAGTATGTTCGCTAGAAATTGTCGTACCCCAAATGTAAAATTTCGTGAAGTTTTTAAAAGCAAAGTGAAGATGCAGCGCAACGCAAATTTTAACAAATATCGCAGAGAAATAGTTGTAAGAAGATCATCTATTCTGCTTCCATGTGAAACACTTGCCAAAAGTGAGTGTTCACTGGACACCATCGACATTGATTGCCCCAAAGACAGTGTGAACGACGATAAGAATTCAAAACATTTTCTGCAGCTTCTTAAAGAAAAAGAGTCACAAGCGCCCTTTGAAATAAGCGAAATTAGTGGGCCCTCCAGTTTGAATGTAAACAGCTCCAGCACTGTACACTCCCGAACGATATACGGCGCAAGTGTTATACTTAATCGAAAAATTCCCAATGTTAATACCACTTTGGTGCGCAAAAGTTCCATCTATGTAAAAGCCAATGATGAGCAAGGAATTATATTAGTCACGAACCAAACCATAACAATTGCTGACTTGGTACAAATGTGGTTTCAAATGAACGCGTCAGCAAAGTCATTTATTCTGTTAATCCTAACAATATTATGCGCAACGTTAATTTCAGCAATAAGAGCGTATATTCGATAGATTTATCGTTTTTTGTTTTTCTCAAGTCTCCTTATTAGAACTTAATTTAAATGAAATGCAACTATTTTTTCATTCTCTTTATAAAAAATATAAATTAAGTCCTACAGCACTTAAGTAAAGCTGATAAAACATAAAAATATCACCAGTTCGTTTTTATTTTTCTAAATATATTTTTAAAGCGATTTCTTTCAAAATATTTCACCAATTAAACTCAATTTCTTTTCAGAACTCCCCGCCAAAAAGACGATTGAGCAATTTATTTAAAAAGAATAAATAACATTTCCAAGATTAGTTTGTCTTTTTTGTGATTACCTTATTTAATTCAGTGATCAACGTTTTTTCACGAATTATTAGTCAAAATGCAAAGCTGCTTTATATATTTTTGACTGGACGATGATTATTATACAATACATACACATTTCAATAAATACCTAACAATTACTGTTTTTTTAATTTGTTAAATTCTTGTAACTTAATAAATTCAACTGAGTTTTAGTTTGACGCTTGGTGGAATGACTTTACAGAGTACAGGTAACAATAAAAGCACTTGCTCAAATTCCACAATTATAAACTTTATTTTATTCAACTACAGCCGACGCGTTTCGCCTAATTGGGGCATCATCAGAGCATTGATTGTACCATACAATCATATCACAGTATTTACATCAAAATTTGCGTCTTTAGCTTATTGAAACTTATAATTTAATAGAGGACTACGGTTAGTTAAATCTAAATGGTTATTTTAAATATTTTGGTTCATATGTTTGTTAAATCCATGAATCTCGTATTTGTGAAAATTGTTGGGCTTCTGGCCATAGGAACGTTCGTGGCAATGGAAAGCCGATGAGCTTGCACGAGATGGATCAGCATTACAAGCTCAAAAAGCCCTTCAATCGATTAAACCCCCACTCTTGGACCTCAGAAGGGTGGAAAACGAGTTCCGGATATAAGCAAACACAAGATGGTCATCCTTGTCGACTTGTGGAATTCCATGACGAAATTGGCCTAGGCAACAGCAAGGATCTTCCCGTACTGGGCACCACAATGGGTCTCAATAGACCTAAGTGCGGTGAGGCGCGGGTTACCCCGTTTCATCAACCCAAAAACCTAATCTAACCTAGCATATAAAATATCCAAATTTGCGACTACAATGTACGCGAAAATGTTTTTTTTTTCCAAATTCAATAATTTTGTAAAGACGTCACCAAAAGATGGGTGTGGCCAAAAACTTAAAAAACAAGTTTTAAAAAGTTGATAGAAAAAAAAGTACACTCCAGGAAAAAAAATCCACCAATACCTATTTAAAAGGACTTCATATTTTATGTCTGGAGTCGTCCATGAACGATGAAGACGTCCAAAACTAGAAAAACACTAAGAGATATTTGGACACATCGATACTTTGTATAAAATAACTGCTTTACACACTATTTTTTTTTATTAAAAATCATTGACATAACATATTGTAATGTTTTCGCACAATGAAACACTATATTTATCAAACAAGACTTATTTAAATTCAAATCACACTTAATTCAACTTCGTTATTTAGAATTCAACACTTTATTTCAATTCGATCACTTTTTACTTTGCTGCCGATTTTCACAATTACGTACGATTCTGTAACCCGTGTATTTATACAAAATTAAGCACCTTCTAGTACGTTCCATACTTCCCCTTTGGTAATTTTCCATTGGTATTCTTCCGCTGAATTCCAAGGAGGGGAAATCGAAATTCTAACTTCGAATATGTCAGCTGATTAAAACGACAGTTGGGTATGTTCGTTTAGTGAATCGAGCGGGTGTGTTCGTAAAGTGAATCGATGGGTGCATTCAGCGATTCCTTTTATTTCTTGTCGCCACATGACATTGCCCCCCTCTTAGTTTTACAACAAGTACGTCATCATTGCTTCCGTGGTAGCGATGTAGGCGATCAACATGGACAACTTTCATCTTCGCTCTTAGTCTTCGTTGGATTCGGAAAACGACATCATTAATTTGCGTTACAACTTGGTAGGGACCTTCCCAGTCCTGCTGAAGCTTTGGCGATGTTGTAGAGCCATCTTGATTGTAGAGCCATACCAGATCTCCCTCATTAAACTTGGGTGCTGTTGTTCGCGCATCGTACCTGGTCTTCATGCGATCGCTTGCAACTTTTACATTGCTTCTGGTCCTCTGGTGTATGTCGTTGATCCTTTCTCTAAGGTCCACCACGTAGTCCTCTTCGCATGTTGGGTCTACAATGGTAAATCCGAATTTCAGCTCACTGGGTAGCCTAGCAGTTCGTCCAAACAAAACTTCATATGGAATGTGTCCAGTTGTACTATGAAAAGCGTTTCGGTAGGCCATGACGAATCAAGGTATTCGCCGATCCCAATCCCGTTGATTCTCGTCCAACTACTTTAGAAAGATGTTCCTTCAGTGTCTTGTTGAAGCGTTCGACCATTCCATCTGATTCTGGGTGAAGAGGTGTGTTCCGTGTCTTCTGTAGTCCGATTGCTGCGCATACTTCCGACACCAGCTTTTATTGTCGTTTCTTGCACTTAGCCAATAAAAGCGTTCTCGTACCTTTTCCAGGGTTTTGTTGATTCCCAAGTGCCCACCAGACACTCCATCACGCATTTCCCGTAGAATCTCCTGGGCTCTCGACCGTGGAACCACAAGCTGCATCTTAAAGGATTTCCCGTCCGGCATTTGCCATTTTCTCCGCAGAACATCAACTTGTACCTGCGAGAGTCCCACTGCGCCCAGTATGTCTTTAAGGTAGATCTTTTGCCTTGCATTCGGCTTCTCCATAGATTCCTTCCATGCAAGGATTGGCTCGATGTCAAGATATCTTGTTGCGCATTACGACGTTCCTCAGTACTCCAGCCTCTGCAGGTTCAGAAAAACATTCGTCCCTTTCTTCTTATCGCACGCAATGCTTACGATTGGGCTCACATGGTCTCAGGGATAACGCGTCCGCGTTGCAGTGCAGTCTTCCTTTGCGATGTTGTATCTCGAAGTCATAAGCCTGCAATCGCTCGATCCATCTTGCGACTTGGCCCTCAGGATTTTTGAACTGAAGTAACCATTTGAGTGCGGCGTGGCCGGTATGCAAGATGAACTTCTGGCCACTCAGGTACTTCTGGAAGTGCTTGTCGCCAGTATTAGAGCAAGGAGTTCTCGCCTGGTAACACAGTAATTTCTCTATGATGGTCGGGTTAGAACTTTGCTGAAGTATGCTACCACTTTTTCCTGCCCTTAATACTTAATACTGCGCCAACACCCACATTGCTAGCGTCAACGTCCACAATAAATTTCTTGCCAGGGATGGGGTAAGCTATATCGGTGACTCGCAAAGTCGCTGCTTCAGATGCTGAAAGCTCCTTTCGCACTCACTTGACCATTTAAATTGTCTTCCCTTCTCATTATTACCAGCCAATTTAACAATTAGTTAGTTGGCTGGTAATAATGTAACTTTTTTGGAAACTAAAACAAAAATATGATAATCTGATAGATGGCGCTGTCTACGCGAAACCAAGCTAGACTGGGAAATAACCTTTTAAATAAAATAATTGTAATGATAAATACAATAATAAAATAAAATAATAAATGTAAACCTACCTAAATCTAAATGATTATGATGACGAAATTAACTTCAGCACCGTCTACCGTTTCTACCCTAAAAAAATTATAAGTTAATCTTATGAGCTACTTTTCTGCGGTCGTCTCTCCGTCTATCAAATTAGCATATAAATTTAAAATAAATTATTCTGTACATTTTATATTATTATATTATATTATTTATTTTATTAATATTTTTGGTTGGTGGATCCACCTACCGTCTTTGAAGATTTGTTCAGTTTGCATTTTTATAAAGTTAATAGTTTATCGCTTAAACAACTATCCACAATTGTAATAAGAGCGATCAATGAAAGAGAACAAAAGAATATACATTTGCATGCCCTTCTCAAAGCATGAAAAAGTTCTTCCTAAAGGGGTGATCCAATTAAGTCAGTACAAACAAAACACTGCTTATAAGTGTGTATCAACTAAATGTCAAATTAGATTACACCCTCTTTTGACCTTAGAGAATCTGGAACATAATGGTTAAAATAGTCGAGAGCCTGACTATTCTCATTAAGTTGCTCCATTTTTTTTATTATTTGATACCTTATCAAGAAGTATAACAAACGGTACAATAATTATGTACCCTTACAATGATCTTTCGCATCAACGGTACCTATGTTTTTTTATACGACTTCCATCAAAGGGCGCTAAGAAACCGCACGAGCATCGCTCTGCAGATTTATACCAAAAGCCATCTGGATTTAATAGCAAATACTAAATGACTAGGCTTATATTCTTCTCATATTTAATCGGAAACACGTTGAAAATGTAAATAAGCCATGTTTTAATTTTATTCGACGTTCGTCTTGCTCGCTCACCATACCCACCTGTATTCTTAAATTGTTATTTAAAACAAGATACTGGAAATATTGGTTGATCGAATTTTTGCATATGTTTATATTATTTTTTGCCCGTGTAATGAAATAGAAGCAAGCCGATAAAAGCAGGCAAAGTGGATCATAGCGTTCAGTTTAAATCTAGTTTTTAAACGAAACGGACAAATTACTTTAAAATTAAAAAGTTCAAGCTTATAAAAGAAAAACCTGCAAAACGATTATACATTGCCAATTACCGGCTTTAAAAAATATATTTTAGATTGTGAAAAAAAAAATAAAGTATCAAAGGTTTCAGAAACGAAAAAAAAAAATATTTTTAATAATATCTGATGTGATAATGCAAACAAGTGATTTGATAAACGAAAATCAAGAAAAAATAAATCGTAAAACTACTACGCAATGGAATCTTCGCCCTTCAAAATTAGCGCAAAACACTCACAATCGGATTCGGGAAATAGTTGAGTCCCTGAAAATCGAACCAAATCCAGAAAAACCAATGATTCCGCTCTCCATTGGTAAGTTTTTTTTTCACTTTTTTAAGATTGGCAGAACTTCATGGCTAGGAGATACTACTGCTTCATAGATTTATGTGATGCGCTTAAGATTTTTTAACATTACATTAGATTTGGATTAACTTAAAATAGTAATTAAAAATAATAGACATTTTTAAGGAAATAATCCTAGAGGAAGAAAAAACGTCGTTCAGTACTAATTAATTTTACGATATTGTTTCCTTTCTAAAGTGAGCTCCTCTCATATGCTTTAGGACTGGACAGATTACACTGAAGTGGAGTAAATTATGTATGTATGTAGTTATCCTCCTTCACGCGCAGGTTACATGGTGCACTCTACACTTTCTAGCTCTTTGTGTGGTACAATAATTTAGGTAGGTACAGAAATTCGATTCGGCGAAATTCTTTTTTTCGCCCAATGAATTCGTTGCATCCGTCACGTCGAAGTACACAACTGGCAACTCAGTGAAATACACCCGTTCTTATGGGAAGTGACGTTCGTCACGCACATCTTCTATGGGCCGCATCCTGAAAGAACTTCGACGTGACGGACGCAACGGATTCATTGGGCTGAAGGCTTTGGCAGTAGGTATAGTTTTCCAAGAGTGCATAATAATTAGAGGTAGAAAAACATTATATTTGGTGTTTAGTCTTGACTATAACATGAGGATTGTAACTTATACTAAGCTCTTACTTGTGTATTAACTAAAAAACTTTGATAGTTGTCCTTTTTGTCAATTAAAAACAATCAAAGACACTCTATTTCCACTTGCCGAAATTTCAATATAATCTATTAGGATGTGTGCACACAAGACACAACGCTCCAAGCAAAAAAGCGAATCGCTCAATTCGTAACGCGAACTTTACGCATTCGTTTCGCTTAATTATCAGTACAACGCAATAAACCGCAAAGATGACGCGTTGCTTTCAGTAAACCAATACAATCTCACGTTTAAACAGCGTGAGTCGTCCCGCTTATAGTGCGACGGTATTTTTCGGCTAGAGTGCACGCGTTTTTAGTTGTGGTAATGAAAAGGAATTTACATTTTTAAAAGAGAATTATTCATTTTGTTCTTATGTTTTCTTCTTCAACTCTACAGATTTTTCAACTGTTTTTTTTTTTTCAATATATGTATCATGTAAAACACTCAAAAAATTAGATATTCCGTTTCTTAGATATTCGTTGAAAGCAGTTTTCATTAAACTCCATCCCATATGATAGGGGGTATATTAAGTTTGTCACATAGTTTGTAACACGGTGAAATAATAACCTGCCCCAAGACCTTAAGGGCATATTACCGATACCAAATTCTGATTCGAATAAGCCAAGTCCATTCTAAGGACGGATTTTTCCTGTTGATGCAACTACCTCAAAGCTTTCACAACTGTAAGACGTCTTAAAAAAGGCTAAAATTTGACATTAAGCATCTCCCAATGATAATGAATGTAAGACATAAAAAAGAAAAATTAAATCGGTGAACCTCCTCCAGTGGGTGTGGCATCTATTTTAAGGGTAAACTCTTTCAAATGCATTATATTCAATATTTTTGCCCCATATTGCAAAAAAAAAATTACTTTATGTTTTATGTAGAAAAAACTCAGTTCTACATTTTATTCATACAAATTTTCGGCTACGCCCACATTTGGAGGCAGAATTGATAAAAAACCTTGAATTTTCCATAAAAACGTAATTTTGACAGATCTTTATGCTCGAAGAGCTCGCGGTCGTAGGTACTGTACCTTTGTTGCGCTGAGTTGAGCCGTTCCGAGTTAAATCTATGAGGAATGCCAATTACCACCGGCGCGTTGTTGAAAAATTGCTCCAAGGCAAGCGCACCCGGTTTCGGAAAATTTAGAAGTGTGGCATTACATAGACTTTCCTTACAGCGTTGAAACGCTGGTCTGCTTGATCATTGAATTATCATTCTTCTTATTACCCTTGGATAATAAAATATAATAGAAACAACCTCTGATGAAAAAAAAAACGAACAGCTGGGTTCCAGCTAACTGCTTCCAGTTGTGCACTCAAAAATAGTTGATAACTAGGTCCTCTAACTCTCCTTTAAGGATAAAATGTATTAAGTTATGCTTAATCACTAAATTAAAGCCAGTTTGAGGTCAAGTTTATACTATTTGAAAAAATGTTTGTTCCTTAACGACCGCAATGCATTCGGTGAAAAAATAAAAACATTTATTAAACAAATCTTTTCGTGTTTTTTTCGATTTTTGCGGTAAACA
This sequence comes from Neoascia interrupta, assembly GCA_947623515.1. Classification (NCBI taxonomy): domain Eukaryota; kingdom Metazoa; phylum Arthropoda; class Insecta; order Diptera; family Syrphidae; genus Neoascia; species Neoascia interrupta. The sequence goes on from OX392463.1 coordinate 426,252, forward strand.
AAATTTTATTAAATAGTATCTGCTAGGTATAAGAAGTATGATTTAAGTGTAACCATATGTGTTTTAGTTTGCTTTCATAGTTATTGTCTGGTACTTTCCATCCTATCTCTGTATCAACATGATGCTTAAACTCTTTGATACTTTCAAGCCGGGCACAATGTGTGTCTGTGTCTGTCGCTGTGTCTCACCACATTTTTCACCTAAAATCAGAGACACAGCGAGAAACGCATTGTGTCGCTATATATACGTGTTCCCGTAAGCTGAATTGCGAGACACAGCCACAGACACAGATACTAATTGTGTCCTAGCTATATTAATCTTCCAATAGATGTACTTAACAGTTTTGAATCTTTCTTTTATACCATGTTGCATATAATCCCATTTCCTGCGTTATTTTTTAAGCATTTTAGCAGTGGAGGATATCCGCCAAGTTTTTACTTCATGTAGCCTTCCTCAGATATTCTGCAAGCACATCCGTAAATCGTTGTAGGTAGGTACTTCATTCGTTTTGTATGGCTGTCAAAAAATAGATTTTAGAAGCATAGAGTTTAATTGTTTCGTATTGGGGGCTGTATGTTTGTTTAAAACGTTTGGGATCTGCTAAATCTCCAATGAGTAGGTATGTAGAATCTGTCTGTAAAAATCTTTTCACAGTTCTTTTCTATTCCTTTCTTAGATATTGTTAAACCGGGACTAATCATCCAACCTGTAGATACCAACCTGATCCAACCAGACCAGGCACTATCATTTTTTGCAGTATTGTACTGCGGTGTAGTTATTTGAGGAAACCTTGAGGAGCTTAGTAGATATTTATTTAGTAAATTGTCACACAACACCCACCCCAATGAGTCAGCCCTCCAAAGCCATATCTTTTCTACCAGTTCGCTTTTTAATATATAGATATCTATACTTAACCACTCTGTCCACCCAATGTAAGTTATTTCATTCACTGAACTCGGTCAATGACGAAACAAACTCTAAAAATACATATTCGGAAAACTTTTCTAAGGAATATCTTTTCTTTAATCCAATTTCTTTGCATTCGTTGCGTCCAGTTTTATTGCGTCGCAAACAAACAATTTTAAGTTAAACCATTTAAATCAGAAAGTGATCACGTGCTTTTAACTGTCACTATATACTTCTTTCTGATTGGCGAAAAACAAGGGGTGTGTATCTGCCGTCTCGCTGTTCCTCAAATATTTTTTGCCTTGTTGAATAAATTATTTGGCTTTAATACTCGTTTTTGTTGTTCTGGTTTTTGAATCTGCATAAAGTAGGTTGACAACACCAGAGATACGTATCTAGTTCGCAAAAGAAATTTGCACCACGAAATGTTGTAGGATTGTAGGTACCTATATGAGTTTATACCACAGTTCCTGCAAGAATATTTAGATGAAAAACACTTTATTAAATATGTAAATATTTAATTAAAAAAATAAGCGTAGACTTTAGAAATAAAATTTAAAACTGGATTGTGCTACGATCAGTGTTAAAAGTGTGCATGTTATGTGTACTCAAGTAATATATAGTTATGCAAGACGATATGAAATAAAAATGTGTCTCAAGTTCAAGAATTCAAAAACATGTTTACAGATGTAAACATCTATGAAAAAGGTCAGAACGTTAGTAGTATGATGACATAAACAATAAACATGAAATAAAACAATAAAAGGTAAATAAAATGTAGTACCTATATGAGAAAGCAAACGCAATAAAATTCTTTTTGTCATCAACTGAATTTGTTGAAATGTTCTGCGGTCCGCACCAAAATGGAAAAAGGTCTTTTACTTTCGTCCTTACTCCCGTTGTAGCTTCTGAACAGCTAAGTCTAATAACGTTTTTCATTGAAACTTGAAAGAATTGCTCTCAAAATCGAGAACTGCTCGTTTCAATTAAACATGCTCCTCGTTTGGTGGCAAAATAAATCACACACACGGGCTGGCAACCAACAAACACGTCCGCACATTAATTCGAAACAAATAAAATTGCTTCGATTTGGCGTTTGACAGTAGAAATATTTCCATGTGTAGGTGAGTTCAGATCAAATCTCCCAAGATCGGGAGATCGCATCTTTCGTGTTGAGAATTGATCTAGGATTGCTCTTTTATTTTCAATGAAACATGCAAAATCAAAAAAGATCAAATCTTTTAACAGAAAGAGCAAATCTTTTCTTCAATGAAAAACGCTATAAGAAACCCAAAATTTAGAGTACATATTTATTAACTGCGAAAGAAAATGAGAACGCATATATGTACCTACAAGGACATTTTTTTCCCGCACAACAGTTGAATTATAGTTTTAACTTTATGTTTTATGTAAAAACTTTGGTCAAGCAAGTGGGTGAGTTTTTATGGAAAAATTAAGCTTAAAACGTTTAACTAAATCAAATTAAATAGAAAAAAGAGATAATTTTTGAGAAATTGAGCCTAGGTATTAGGCTTAATTATTAGGCCATACATTTTGGTTGGTTAAATAACAGAAAAACTGGGGTTTTTGGAAAAATTCAGATATATACCATACACATGTTGGTCATTTTTCAGCGCGCTCTAGCTGCCAAATTAGTTATCCCGCAAACGCATCTACATATCTTGGAAACTGCACACTGCTCTTAAGCCTGCAGCGCAATGAAATCGTTGCGTCCATCACGTTGAAGTACACAACTGACAACTGAGTTAAATATAGACGTTCTTATGAGAAGCGGCCCATACAAGAACTTCGTGACGTACGTCGCTTCCCATAAGAACGTGTGTATTTCACTGAGTTCTCAATTGTGTACTGAAAGTATGTATGTAAGTATGGGCTGAAGCCACTTCTTCTATGGACCGCTTTCCATAAGAACGTTTGTATTTAACATAGTTGTCAGTAGTGTACTACAACGTGACGAATGCATTTGGCTGAAGACTTAAGAGTCACAATCCGTAGATGACATCCCATGTTAGGGCCAAAGCCTGTTTGGGGATTCAGCTTAGGATGCTGCGAAGGTTCCAGAGCTCAAACGAGCCAAAAATAAATCCTCTCATAAATTCCATTCACCCCATTTACAAACCTATTTTCTGCACCTTTGTAACAGTTTGAGAATCAAAAAAAGGAAACTGAAACTGTCCCTGTGCGAAAGATCTTTCACAAGTACGTTTTCTTTGTGACTTTTACTAAGGAAATCGTTTTCGCTCCTGGGAAATGACATCGCCACTCTCTTTTGAGAGCCAAAATGACAGTAACAGAGTTTTCGTGTCAAATTAATCCCAGATTTGTCCGATGAAGCCACTTTGGGATATCGTCTGCTGCTAATATTCTTTTAATTGTCGGTGGAGACATATACTATGAAATTGTTTAAAATTCTATTTATTGTGATTGGAGAACATCAACCGCACAAGGCGAAAGCTGTCATGATACAAGCCTATTATTTTTCTGATTTAAGAGTTGAATATACTACGATTATACTACTACTCGCGGCACTAAACCACGATTAATATAATTCTTCATTAAATCCTCTACAAACACGTGATTTACCATACAAATTTAAATCCTCTCGGCAAGTGAATTGAAGATAAATCACCCTATAAAACCCGTTCACCCTATTCACAAACCTATTTTAAGCACCTTTGCAACAGTTTGAGAATCAAAAAAGGAAACTAAAACTGTTTCTGTATGATTTGTCACAAATACGTTTTTTATGGGGCTTTTTACAACGGAAATCTTTTTTTTGCTTCTGGAAAATGGCATCGCCACTCTCTTTCGAGTGCTAATATGACGAAAAAAAATTGCGCGTGACAAATTACTCCTATGTTTGTGCGATGGAATCACTTTGGGATTTATTTTTAAACGTCTCCTGTTAAATCCTCTTTTTATTGCCGGTGGAGACATAATAACTTTACCTGCATATTGTGTAATAACATGATGTTTTTGGTAACTTTTGTACTTTTTTGTGGGTCTAGAAAATCGTATGAATATTTGGTACATATTTAGATATGTATATAATAACGATAAAATAATCGTTTACTGTGCATGAAGTTTGACGCGCCAGTTTCTTTATATTTTTGAGAAGAGCAATAAATTTTCCTCAGTACACGAATAAACATTTTAAAATTGAAAAAACAAAGAGACAGAATGGATCCCAATTAAATGAGCAAATTAATTTCAAAAATTATGATAAACGTTCTTTCAAAAAAAACATAACATCATTAAAATAAACAAAAATACATTTAAGAATTTTTTTTTATCTAGGGGATCCGACTATATTTGGAAATCTTAAGGCATCCGTGCAGACAATTGAGGCCCTTAAACGTTCGGTCGAAAGTGGAAAATATAATGGATATGCTCATTCGTATGGACACGAAGAAGCCCGAAAAGCCATTGTGAAATATGTTGCACATCAAGGATCCGTTACTACAAATGATATTATCATGTGTAGTGGGTGCTCATCAGCTCTAGAGATTTGTATTTTGACGTTGGCTGACAAAGGTCAAAATATTCTCGTACCAAGGCCAGGTTTCTGTTTGTACAAAACACTTTGCGAAGGGCTTAATATAGACGTTCGATATTACAATCTCTTGCCTGAAAAACAATGGGAAGCGGATATAGCTCAAATGGAAAGCTTGATCAATGGAAGTACAGCTGCGATTTTGATCAATAACCCCAGCAATCCATGCGGCAGTGTGTTTTCGAAAGCACACCTGCAAAGAATTGTTAAGTTAGCGTCTAAATACTATCTGCCTATAATCGCAGACGAGGTAGATTCAAAAACTCGCAAATGTGTGAATTAAATTTTATTAATACTTTTCTCTACCTAGATCTATGAACACTTTGTTTTTCCTGGCTCGCAGCACATTGCTGTTAGCAGCCTTTCTAAGGAGGTTCCAGTTTTATCATGTGGAGGGCTAACTAAACGCTTTCTTGTTCCTGGTTGGAGAACTGGATGGATTGTCATTCATGATCGCGAAAATCGCTTTAAAGATATTCGAAGTGGATTAAAAAATATGGCTACGCGTATATTAGGATCGAATACCCTGGTGCAAGGTGCTGTTCCTGATATTCTTTCCAAAACACCAAAGAGCTACTTTGACGGTGTTCTTGAGATTCTATCGGTATTATTGGCAAAATAATAAATTAAATTCGTAAACAATAAGCTCTTGTCATTTCAGCACAACGCCAAAGTCGCTTATGACATTTTGGAAAATGTTCGCGGCCTCAAACCTGTGCTACCGAAGGGCGCCATGTATATGATGATTGGCATTGACATTGAAGATTTTCCCGCTTTTTCAACAGACTTAGAATTTGTACAGGATCTCGTCAGCGAGCAGAGTGTTTTCTGTTTGCCTGGGAGCTGCTTCGAGTATCCAAACTACATTCGAATTGTTTTGACAGTACCTAATGAAATGGTTAAAGAGGCTTGCTTAAGAATAGCTGAATTTTGCGCTAAGCATTTTAAAATAGATAATAGAATAATAGAAAATGTTTTTACTTTTGTTTAACCTTTTAGCAGTAAGATAGACAAATCGTATCAAAAACTTTCTTTGTTAACAGCAAAACGTTAGTTTTGCAAATTTTTGGTTTTGTAATTAATTGCAATATTTATTTATTTAAATAAATCTTATTTCCTTTCCCATGTAAGGACTTGGGCGATGATGATTTTTTGTATAGTTCATCCTTGAGCACAACTTTTTACATAAGCTGCGATACGCTTAGCCTTGATTTGAAAGCTAAATCCAAACACATAAGTTTCATTGCGAGCTACCGAATCAAGTTGCTTCGATCTTCTGTCATTAAGTTTTTTCAGTAATACCATGTCTCCACCGGGCACTAATCCGCTATTAATATAAATCTTCATTAAATCCTCTACAAGTCACGCGATTTAGCATACAAATTTAAATCCTATTTAAAAAGATATTAAAAATAAATCGTCTCATAAATCAAATTCACCCTATTCACAAAACTGTTTTATGCACCTTTGTAACAGTTTGAGAAAGGAAACTGAAACGAAAAAGGAAACTGAAACTGCCCTTGTACCACAGATCTATCACAAATACGTTTTCGATTGGAGTTTTGCGATTGGAAATCTTTTTTCCTCCTGGGAAATGACATCGCCACTCTCTTTAAGGGAAAATTAATCTTATATATTTGTCCAGTGGAAACACATTTTGGATTTATCTTTAATCGCCTCCTGTTAATCTCCTTTTAAAGAAAGGCTTGTGAAAACAAAATTATAACTTATTCGCTCTTCAAACTTAATCAAAAACTGAGTTTTGGGCAAAAGGTTTTCAAAATTCGTTTAGCCATCCACACTTTCTACGCTGACTTAAATTTTTTGTAATTCAATTCGCTATTTATTTATTGAGATCAAAGTGGCATTCTTTGCAAATTTAATTTCAAATTTTTAACAAGAATTATAAAAAAACAAAGTTTTCCATAACAGAAAATTTACAAAAATTTATAGGAGAACTAACGTCTTTAATAAGTTTTTGCCTGTTTTTAAGCATGTTGAAATTGCAGTTCACTAAATTCTTTTTCTGTCACTGAAAAAATAAATATTTGTATTCTGATTAATAAAAAATTATGCAAATTACTAGCTTAGTTTTTATACCACTATGCTTTATCGCACACAAACAGTTTTTTAAATATTGAAAATTATTCACGATCCAAGCGGAAGCATTACTCACATGAGACTTTTTATAATTTTCTTGCACATGAAACATTCGACCCTTCTTTAGTTTCTCCAAATCAGTTTCGTGTCGGCGCTGATAAATTGAGCGGCATGCGTTAAGGTTAGATTAGACTGTATGCCCAACCATAAATTGCTGAATAACTAGATATTCAACTTTGGACATGTAAAAGCTTTGCCCACAAGCTGAAATTGATGAATTTACCCATTCTCCGACATTTGTTTACAAATGTGAGTAAATTCATGAATTCGTCATTTCCATGCAATTTCGTTTTGCAGCTTTTACATCAGCTGACTGCGTAAGGTAAATTGTTGTCGTATCTTCTTAAGCCGCGGTGTCACAAGGAACAGGAACAGAAACAGAAACAGAATTTCATACATTAGCAACGCAAAAAGCATTCAGCGAATTTAGGTTTCAGTTGCTAATGTATGAAATTCTGTTTCTGTTTCTGTTTTACGTTGCTTGTGACAACGCGGCTTTACACGTATTCACCGACACGGAAATTTAAAGCCTTAAAAAAGCCTTAGGGCTTTATAAAAAACGTAAACAAATGGGTGTTGGAGGGTAAGAGGGACGCAAGTTGAATATCTAGTTATTCAGTAATTTATGTTATTCAGCATAAAGTACTGCATAAGGGTCTAATCATAGCTATCATCGGATATCATCATTGGAACAAATCAGTGGAACAATGTCTTCGGTTTTCTGACAAGTCATTCATAGCAATCATTGAAAATTTCTGTCAGTGCCAACAAACAACTACAGGCGTCTGAGGTTGGAGTTGATCAGTGAAAGGAAAACTGACAGATGAGAATGGAAAGAGAATGGAATGCTTTTCAGTGGAACGATTTTGTCGCAAAAACACAAATCATAATCAGCTGTTCCTTGAAATCGATTTCTGTCAGTGAAATAGTAAAAGCGAGTTTACATAAAAGTTTAAAGACAATTTATGTATTTTTGTTGCGGAAAAAATTCTGCAACTAATAAGCTTCATTTTGATACCAATAAAAGCCCACATTGTTTGCTCAAACGTCTAAAATCATGAAAAGAAATTTTTCAATGATGGAATCCGATGATAGCTATGATTTGACCCTAACTAGATATTCAACTTCGGACATGTAAAAGCTTTGTCCACAAGCTGAAATTGATGAATTTATCCATTCTCCGACATTTGTTTACAAATGTGAGTAAATTTATGAATTCGTCATTTCCATGCAATTTCGTTTTGCAGCTTATACATCAGCTGATCGCGTAAGGTAAATTGTTGTTGTATCTTCTTACACGTATTCACCGACACGGAAATTTAAAGCTTTAAAGGCTTTATAAAAAACGTAAACAAATGGGTGTTGGAGGGTAAGAGGGACGCAAGTTGAATATCTAGTTATTCAGTAATTTGTGGTTATTCAGTAATTTATGAGTTAGAAAGTTAATTTGTTTACCGTTCTACGATCGAGGTAGATTTGGTCGAGTCGAACGACTTAACTCAGCTCGCCCATATTAAGATGGCATATAAACGGAGCATGGACTTATGTCAAATGTAGGTAAGGTAGGCTTGGCACATTTGATACAGCTGATATTCATCCGCCTTTTTTGTTGACAAATACTTTTGTAATTTTTCTTAAAATATAACACAGTGGATAGAAAAGTTGAAGTTATAGTAAAAAATGATTGCAATTATTTGCAATTGCCCTCAGGCTCTAAGATTAAATTTTCACCGAGCTATCGGTTCCTTTACTGAAAGAAAAAACAGTACTTCCACCGCCAAATCGAAAGATTTACATGGACGACAATACTGCTTAGATTTGGTAGAGTAAGTAAAAGGCGTATCTGTAAAATGTATTATGTAAATATTTCTTCTCAGGAAAAATGACCATGAGAATTTCCTTTGCACTTTACTGCTTAAAGGCCGACAAAGACGATGTGCGTTTGCCATTCGGGCTTTTAATGTAGAAATAGCTAAAATTGGATCAACGGTAAGGTGCTCCTATCCATAGTCCACTCATTATACCGGCATATTATATTGTGTTCAGGTATCCGAAGAGCACATAGGAAGGCTTAAACTTAAGTTTTGGTCTGATTCCATTGATAAATGCTTCGATAAAAGTAATGAGTCGTATGTGACTGATCACCCCGTCCTCTACGAGCTGAAAAACGTGAGTATATTATTTTCAATTAAAACAAACCAAACAGCATAATATTTCTCGACTTGGTCTTGTGCTTATAATTTAATAAAGAATTAAGGAAACTCCTTATTTCAGACAGCAAAAGACTTCAAACTGACGAAAAGATACTTCAAACGTCTGGTTACAGCTCGAGACAGATCACCTAACCAACAGTTTATAACCAGAAAAGACTTGGAAGATTATGCGGAGCAGTCTGTTTCATCGATATATTACCTGTTATTGGAGGTATTTGGTATTAAAAATATTAACGTAGACCACGCTGCATCACATTTGGGAAAAGCTCAAGGAATTACGAATATGCTAAGAGCAATTCCATATCAACGTAGAAGTGAGGCACTAAACATACCCCAAGAAATTCTAATTAGAAACGGCGTAAGCCAGGAGCGGGTCATTCGGGCAAAAACTGATGATAAAGGAGTGGAAGACTGCATTTTCGAAGTAGCCACTATGGCTCATCAACATTTAGAAAAGGTTTGGTTCCCTCAGTGCAATAAGAAGACAGGTCTAACAAGCACCTTTATTTAGGCACGAGATCTCAGTGGAAGTGTACCAAAAAGTGTAAGACCGCTGCTTTTGCCGGCTGTCGCAGTAGGGCGATATTTGGAGAGACTTAGGAATGCACATTTTAAGTAAGTCAGTTAAATATGTACCGTCAGTTAAATAAACCAAAGCCGACTTTATCGTATTTTAAGATTAACAGATCAACGTGTTCTTCAACGAGACACTATGCTTCCCGTTGCGCTTTATTGGAGCAATTTTACATCAAAATACTAAGTGGTTAATCCACAGTCGATTGCGATTGTTTGGTTGGTCTTTGCTTTGGCTGCAGAGCTTTTGTGAAGGGGAAAAAAGTTGAGAGTGCTGCAAAGTATCAATACCAGAAACATTATTAAATAACTTAAAATCTTTTAATAAAACAGGTAATTTATATAGAAGGAAGCAGATTGTCACTTTAGTTTTCCAAAGTAGAGTTAACCCCAGGTTAAACCAAGATCTGTTAATCCCGAAATAAAATAAGTTCTGGGACTAACACAATTAACAGTTTTTCAGAACAGAGTCTCCCAACTGACATGTTAATTATGTAAAAAAAAAACGGCAAAGAAGTTTTAGCTGGGAACCAAAGCTCTGCTCTAATATCATTTTTCGCAAAAACCCTCGAAGCAACTGTAATTTCACATAGGAAAATAGCAAAACATTGAAATAGTTCTCCAGAGACTATTTCGAGGGTCCGATCCGGATTAAAATTAACTGAAACTTCATATCTGCCCTCCAAGCAAAAAAGCGAATCGCTTTATTCTTTACGCAAACTTTACGCTTTTGTTGCGCTGAAATATCAGCACGACGTATTAGAACTCAAAGATGATGGGGTGGTTTCAGTAAACAAATACAATCACAAGTGTAAACGCAGAAGTCTATTGGCTGGTCTGATAGTGCGTGCAATTTTTTCGGTTAAAGCACAGGCGTTCTTTGATATGGTAGGTAATTTGTTGATTTACGTGAGTTTTAGAACAAGAAATTTAAGTTGCAAGAATGGACAAGAAAGATTATTACAATATTCGAAGAGAAATAAATCTTATTTGTGAAAGTGCAAAAAAAACATTTATTGCGTACTTCCTGTTCGCAATCTACATTTTATAATATTTTTAAAAAGAACTATTTATTTTGTTCCAAGTTTTTTTTTTTCAACTGCTATATTTTCTATGCTATTGCGAAAAGACTCAAAAAAAAAATTTTCTGTTTTTTGAATATATGTTAAACAAAAACAAATGGGTGTTGCGAAAAGATTCTGCACTGTTTCGCTATAGTACCTACTTCGAAAACATTTCGTTCGAACTTTACGCATTCTTTACGCTTTCATGTTAAGAAAGCGCTCTGCTTTGGCGTAAGGAATTCGTTTCTCTTGAGCGTTAAGAATTCATTTCGCTTTGGCGTTGAGAAAGCGGCTCGCATTTGTGTTACGCTGGTGATTCTAATTTTCATATGGCGAAAGAAAGGAGATCGTTGAGATTCTAATTCACCAAGGCGATACGCAAGCGAAAAGTTGTATGGGCAGATGAGTAATTTTTCGTTTCGCATTCAGTTCGCCTTGCTTAGAGGGTGGGTTGAAAGTTGAGAGATAAGGATATGAGTGAGAACAAAAGATTACGCCACTTGAGAAAAAACATGTCTATCATCAGCTTTGTCATCGGATTCGAAGCAAACAGATCGCTGATCTGTGCAATAGAGTTTTTCGCGTAACTATTTCGCTCGCACCTCTCGTTCTAACCTTTGGCGAAATCCGTTCACTTGGTATGAAAACAATGAAATGGTTGCAAAGGGTAGGCATGTGCGCGAACGAGATAAACAAGTTTGTTTTCATACCAAGTGAAGAAAAGTGACATTTTGCCGAAAAGCTCTATTGGCCAGCACAGATTGTTGTGTAAACAAACGTGCTTTTTTGCACGCGTACAAAATGACAGCTCCACTCGATGGCGTCAAATTTACAGTTAGGTCTGTCGAATAAATAGAGCTTTTACCATGGCTGTCAAAATCTGACGTCTTTCATATTTTTCGACCGCGGGATGCCAAGCAAATCGCGTTTTTATATAAAAAAAATTCAATAATTTTTGTAGAAGTGCGAATTATTAATAAACTACTCAACCTAGAGTGTGCCGATAAGGAAAGAAGTTATTGTGCTTATTCCGTTCTTTATGTTGACCCAAAAATTATTTTAATAAAATAAGTGAAAAGTATTCTTAGCTGTGATCTCCTTGAATCCGTGTACCTTTTTGTGGTCATATGCACTGTTTTTACAACACAAACAACACTTTTCCGTGTTTTATAGTGATCAAGTCTACAACTTTCTCGTTCATCGAAACACAGGGTTGCATTTTTTAGATAGTTATTTGCGTTTATGTGTAATTTTTGTTCGCTTTCCATATAAAAAGGAACATTGCTTGGCATCCCGCACTCGGAAATATCAGTGGACGTCAAACCGTTAAAAGCTCTATGCCATAACAAACGAGTGGCGTCAGCGTATCCAATGAATAAAGACACATGCATGGAAGTGGTGTTTTGGGAGAAAAGTGAAGCATCTGTTTAAGTTGTGTGAGTTCGGATTACTTATGTTTCAACCAGACATGTCATGACAGACGGCTTGAGGTCAATGCTTCACTCACACGCAATGTATATGTGAAAAAGAGCTATTGCTTGTCTCTTTATTCAATGAGCGTATCGGTAAATTCGTCAATTTAAGCTTGTGGGCAAAGATTTGTTATGCCGTAACTTGAATATGTAACTTGAATGTCATGTCGTAACTTGAACTCAGAAATTACTGAATAACTAGACATTCAATTTGCGTCCCTCTTCCCATCCAACTTCCATTTGTTTACGTGTTTTATAAAGCCTTCAAAGCTTTTTTAAGGCTTTAAATTTCTGTGTCTGAAAATACGTGTGAGAAGATACAACAACAATTTACCTTACGCGATCAGCTGATGTAAAAGCACCAAAACGGAATTCCATGGAGATGACGAATTGATAAATTTACTCACATTTCTAAACAATTGTCTAAGTATGGGTAAATTAATGAATTTCAGCTTGTGGGCAAAGCTTTTACATGCCCGAAGTTGAATATCTAGTTATTCAGTAATTTATGGTTGAATATCTAGTTATTCCGTAAAGTTTGTACGTTAGTTATTTGATATCCGATATAGCGATCTAAATGTAAGACAAAATGTCAAAACTGTAGAACGTCATCAAGAATGAAATTTGCCAAAAAGTCCTGGTGATGTAATAGAGTTTTTTACTCGCTAGCCTAATAATTAGGCCACTATAAGGGTTTATTCGACAAAACCAAGAAACTAAATTTTCGCCCGCATTTAAGTCCTAAACTTGGACATTTATAGCTATGCTAACATTGATGTTTATTTTTGACGTTGATTGGCTGCCTCGTTCGTGCAATATCCGCTATATAACATCGCTGTACTATTTCTTGTGGGGAGACGTGAAGTCGTTGGTCTATGTGGATAAGCCGGCATATATGCCGGTAATATTGTTAGGTCAACGGAATTGTGACTATAAACTTGTTTATCCGACAAAATGAATCGAATTGAATTGTAACCATTTTGACTCATACCGATTCCACTGCCATGTTTATGCGCAAACGAATCAAGTAATTTCAAATTAACCGGTTTGAAATTTAGTTTTACTCTTATGTCAAACTCGAACAATTTGTGACAAAAATTCAAAAGTCAATCGATTCAAACCGATTCAACCGTCTATGCGCATTTTGTAGTCGGTTTGAATTTGACAATACTAATGATGTGATAATTAAAAGAAGATTAGCGGGAGACGATCAAAACAAATCCCAAAATGGGTCCATCGGACAAATATAGAATTAGTTTGACACGAAAACTCTGTTTCTGTCATTTCTAGTCATTTCGTTGAAAGTCAATCAGATAGTTAAAAGTTAATTGATTCAAACCGATTCAACCGTCTATGCGCATTTTGTAGTCGGCTTGAGTTTGATAATACTGATTTGATAATTAAAAGAAGATTAGCGGGACACGATTAAAATAAATCCCAAAGTGGCTCCATCGGACAAATATAGAAATAATTTGACACGAAAACTCTGTTTCTGTCATTTTGGCTCTTAAAAGAGAGTCATTTCCAAGGAGCGAAAACGATTTCCTCAGAAAAATTTATAATAGAAAACGTACTTGTGACAGATTTTTCGTACAGGGACAGTTCCAGTTTTCTTTTTTGATTCTCAAACTGTTACAAAGGTGCAGAAAATAGGTTTGTGAATAGGCTGAATGGTAAATCGCTGTATGGTAAATCGCTTGATTTGTAGAGGATTTAATATAGATTTATATTAATCGACGATTAGTGCTGAGTGGAGACATAGTATTAGCTATCGGTTTTCGTGAATTCGATATCGTTCAAAGCGATTTAAAGTGTCGGATAAACGGGGTATATAGTTTACCGATAAAAGCTTACAGAATTAAGTTTGCAAAGTTTGCATTTTCGGTCATTCCCGGCATTTTCATATATCAAAGAGAAAGATACAGAAATGCAAAAAAATATATTTATCCCTATCCCACTCTTTAATTATTTTGCAGAATATTAGTCTAATTATTAATTCTTTATTTCGACTTCTGGGTATTAAACTTTTCAAATTTTATCGGAAATGCAAACAGCTACAGGGTAAAAAATTCACGCGCTTCAGTAAAATTCAGGTTCAACGATTTTCTTTTAATTTGGTTTTACTCAAAAAGTCGAAACACACTACTATGGTTCTGAAACTTAATTTTCTATCGGGCGATTTCTTGCAAAGATCTCAACCATAATATCTATATAGGAGCCGAAACAAAACTGATACACTGTAGTAAAAATGTAGTTTCATTACCGTCACTTTAGCGTCATATTTTGCGGATATCTAGATTTTGACCAAATTGACTTTTCTTTGTCGAAAAATGTTTACCAATCCGTAGCATCTTCGCAAATTTTTAGCTGGTCGATTGTCGCTAAACGCTAAACTTTTTCATATTACGTTTATGGTCACAAGTTTCTACGTGGGAAGGGCCATTGAAACGCAGTTCTCGATTTTAAGTTCCAATTACCAAATGTGGAAAAAAAAATTCTTGAAATTGCAGTCAAAATGTAATCAGACCCCTAATTCCTACTCCTAACAGAAAACGGCTTGCCGCTAAGAGCTAAGTCGGAAAAAACTCCATGCCTTCTCGCTCCCTCGTTAACTTCAAATGTCTCGACTCGGGCGGAAACTTTCTGCTTTTCTCACTCTTGTCTGTTGTTCGGTACGCGCGGGTGCAGTGAGTTTTCGGTTGACGGATAGAACTGCTACTAGTTTTTCTTATCGCAAATTAATTTTTACAAATTTTATAAATTGTGCAGTGAAAGTGGTTTCCAAGAAAAATTTAAATAAAATTCATTCAAATTTTGCTTTGCGTGGTAATATTTGCAATAGCAAAAAAACCCTTCTGGGTGTACAGCAGAAACAGTAAAGTTTCTCGGTTAAGGCGTTGTCCAGCATTGGTTTTGTTTTTTAGTTTTTGTCCGCTTGCATAGTGTGTGATTTATGTTATTTTGAAAACTACAAATCAAACAGGGTAAGTTTCTTGTAAAATAGTACAGAAGTGAAGAATATTGTTTTAGAATTTAGTGCCCCGACATGCTTTTATGAAGGGACATATTTCTTGGAAGACGTTACTGGAGTTGGCGTTACTGCATTCGTTAATCTCTACCGTTGAGAAAACGTCTGGCCAAGTTTTTTTTTTTGTCACAAGCGGAAAAGTTTTGAGTTTACCATAGCAGCGAAAGTGATTTACGATCAAGTTTGCGCCATAAACAGCAACATTTTCGAATAAAACTTGGTCAACTCCCTCAAAATACATACACACTAGCGTATTTTGGTTAACTCTCTAGTGACTCATTGATTGCATGAAAATACTTCTTAGTTGATGACACTGCTCCGTTTTAGTGTTTGTGGTTACTATGTACAGTGGAGGTAATTCATTCAATTGTACTCCCTTTTTACTTGTGGACTTTTCTGCTTAGAAGTAGAAGTACACGCAGTCAGTGTTGGCTTGGCATTGGCACTCTGGTGGAAACCGTATTGTGTGTGGCTCCTTGGTTCAGCTCGTCTTCTCACATCACTAATTGCAAAATTTAATAAGATTAGGGAACACAATCATATTCTGTTGGTGTGTTTTGGTGGGTCTACCAAGAACATAGTATATCCCCTCATATGGATGAAACAATCAACTCGACAGAGAACTCTATTGACAAAATGTCTGTCGACTATTTCATGCCACCAAGAAAAGCATGTTAATTGCAAACGCGTCCATTCGTTACTCGATGAGCAACTTTGTGTACCTACATGATAAAAAAAAAATGGAATTCCAGAAGCGATATAAACAAAACATTGCTCCGGCCAAAACACACGCAGTTTCCATTGTTTGACGCATGCACGGCGCACCATTTCCTACTTACTCTTTTGCTTAGCTTACATGCTCGATCTTTTAACGGAACTTTATGAAATCACGAGTATAAAAATAAAGGTATTTCTCATTTACTTGCATGTCGCTCTTAAAAAACAACTGAAATCGTATAAAACGCTATCTTGGCTAACGCTATGGCACACAGCAGATAAATTGCGGCTAATGATTGTGTTTCTTTTGTTTATGCTGTGCTTGTTGTATGTTTTGTGGGCAGTCTGCTTCTCATCAGAATTTCCACAATTAATGCAGAGCAAAATTTTCATTATTCCAGGTTTCTTTTCTTTTCTACAGATTTTGGAAATCGCCTAGTACCTACCTATTTTCTTAAATGTTTAAAACACGAGCCATAATCTGTCTTCATGGACGTGATCATCGTGTGTCACTAATTACCTAACAGGTCTTAGTAGTATTGTAGTCGTCTGGCAAATCACATGACGCTTGACTCAACCGTTTTGGTAAGACTTTGCAAATCACTTCAACTTTGCAAAGAACTGTTAAACTGAAATGGGAATCAGTTGAGAAAGTTTTTTTTTTTTTATAAAATATTTATAAATTCTTTGGTGAAAACAGACCTTCATGCAAAGGAATGTTAATGAATTGCACGTTTTGATAGCTGTTTGAATAGTATAGCAAAAATTATCTAACGTCTCTACAGTATGTACATCACAACTTAGTTTGCATTTATGGAACATGAATTGGTTGTGTCAAATAAATAACCACAATCGTGTACTGGTGCATGATTCATTTAAAGGCTGAGTTGTGGTTTTGGGTAAATTGCTTTATACAAGTGCTGCTTTAAAAGGAAATAAGATCTGATCATCATCTCACAAGTGATTTTATCTTAACTTATTATGTAGCAGATTCTAAGTAGGTTTGGCGTCTAATATGACTTAACACGAATGGCAATCTCCTTGTGTAGTATAGTGATCGGGCTGAGGTTTTATTTATTTCACCTCTGTCATCGAAACGGTCAGATTACTCTAAAA
Organism: Neoascia interrupta; assembly: GCA_947623515.1. Classification (NCBI taxonomy): domain Eukaryota; kingdom Metazoa; phylum Arthropoda; class Insecta; order Diptera; family Syrphidae; genus Neoascia; species Neoascia interrupta. Next base: position 443,075 of record OX392463.1, read on the forward strand.
CTGAGTGATCTGAACGGACAGAGTTGATTGCGTGCTCGCTTAGTATAGCAGGAGTTATTAAAATTTTAGTATAGTAAAATTTTCGGTGCGCAAGCACTTAGTGAACTTTTTTTTGAATATGTACTAGGATGGACGAAGGCTAAAACTACAAAATCTTTTAAAGATACTAATATGCACCACTGTTGCATTGCAGGTACATCCTACCGAAGTAGCCGATGTTGGTTATGCCCGATTTCCCTTTTATGAGAGACTATGGAAAAAAAAACCCTCTTATGAGAGACTATGAAAACTGCAAGAATGCGTAGTGCGACATAGCATGCCATAGTAGAAAAAGCATCGTTCTCTCATATTTCTTCTTGACTGCAACTAAGTAGGTTGCTATCATCTACTAGAATCGTCAGTTCGTGCGGCTTCACCCTACGACGCCAGGTCGAAGGGTCTTGTTCTTTGCAGTCGTCGGTCGTTGTTTGTATCGTTAAGAGTCTCGTTAAAAGTCTCGTTAAGAGTACGGATGAACATGAAGGCGTGCATTAAGCTTTAGAGCAAAGTTTGTTACTTTTTGCTCACAGTAGCTGTTTCTAAATCTCTGTGAATATCACTATTCCTAATAGGTATACCATTTGGATGGATGCTCCATCGTCCCCGATTGCTCTCAGTGTTTTGTTTTGGAAAATCTGCAAAATGGAAATGTTGCTCGGCTTGGTACAACCCCAAAGTTGTACACCGTATGTCCAGAAAACCCGCCTGTACAATAGCAGCCAGTTTGTTATGAATGCTTAATTTTTAAAATTTTCCAATAAGCCAATGGATTTCCTGTTTTCCACTTAAGTTAAGCGTCTAGGGTCATTTCTAGATATATCTCTGCGTTTGCATAAAGTATCTGTACAGGGTTTATGAAAAGTGGTAAATTGTTGACATGCGTTGACCTGTTTTCGTTAACTTGTTTGCGTTGACTTGTTTTCGATTCGCCAAGTTTTCGTGCAGACACAAATTCTGTCCAATATTCGTTGGAGGCTTCTCGATGAATGGACTGATTAACCTGTTGCCAGGATGGCCGTACCGTACGCGAACGTTGCCATAAATGTCTGATCATCTTGAGGTATGTCTCTTGTATAGAGCAGAAATAGGGTCGGGCAGAGGACACTTCCCTCGGGTATACCAGCTCGAATTAGCTTAAAATTGGAGTATTCAGTACCACACCTTACACGAAGTAGTCTGCTTTCGAGATAGTTTTTTAATGTTCTAAACATGTGTTCCTTTAAGTTTTGCCGTAGCTTATATTTCAAACCTTCGTGCCATACCCTGTCCAAGGCTTGCGATACGTCGAGGAAAGCACTTGAACATATCTTTTTCCCTTCTAAGGCTTTTTCAATTTTATGTGTTATTTTGTAGACTTGATCTATTGTCGAATGGATGGTCTAAAGCCGAATCTATGATCCGGAATCTTTCTGCAATTATAGGCTGTAATCGCTTCAGCAGAAGTTTCGGCAGAAGCGATATGGGGCTACAAGATTTTTTATCATTTCCACAATTTCCCGGTTTTGGAACCATTATGACTTAGCAACTCTCCATTGCCTTGGAACGCATAGAAGTCTTAGAGAAGCGTTTATCGTGTAAAGAAGCTTGACTAGCGCCTTGTTCCGTAGTTCTTTCAGGATTTCGCCAGTGATCAGGTCGTAACCCGGGCCTTATTATTTTTAAGTTTGCTTATAGTCTGTCGAAGTTCTAACGACACGTTTTTCATTCTAAAGCTATCAGGTTCCGCGTTGTTGTTTTTACCGCCAGCCAACGGTGGACCGTCGAACGGCTGGAATGTTTCTTCGAAATTTCGGCAAACAAATTCGCTTTCTCTTTGACTTCTTTTGCCCATTCGCCGTTAGCTTTCTTTATTGGTGCCGAGTGGAATATAGGTTTATTGATGGATTTAACTAGCTACTTTCCACAGCGAGTAGTTTGAGCTCCTACCCACCGACAAGCGTTCAACATATTCAGTGATCTTATGATTTTTATAATCTTGAAGCATTTCTTAGAGCTTGTTAGAGACGTGATTCAAGAGGGTTTTGTCTGGGGGTGCCCTCGTGCCTTGCCATCTTCTACGCGAGCTTCTCTTTTCACGAATCAATTTTTCGATGTTGTTCGTACATGCCCGTCGGTGCTAACTTCGTTCTTTTGGGGCGAAGTGTTGTTCAAATCAGCGCTCTGAGTTGCTTAAATAAATTTATCAACTGCGGTTTCTAACTCGAAAGGAGTTCTCAATGGCTCATTGAGGGCTTTCCAGTTTATGTTTTTGCTAGCTAATCTAGGAGTTCTTTCTATTTTCGGCAGTCTTCCAGCCATCTTTAATATAACTCCTGAGTGGTCTGAGCTAAGGTAATAAATTCTTCGACACACGTAAGGTATTTGGAGTACCCTTTAGCGACGAAGAAGTCGACAAGGTCAGGCTTTTTATTCCTGTAGGTTGGCCAATACGTTGGCTTTCCCGTGGAGAAAAATTCCACACCACTTTTCATACTGTTTTTGTACAGTAATCTGCCTCTTGTAGAATCGCATCTTGAACCCCAAAAAGTATGCTTAGCGTTAAAGTCAACCCCAATGATAAAATTGGACCCAATGAAGTCATATATACGATCAAGATCGTCTTCCACCAGTCTATATCCCGGAGGGAACAAGATGCAAATTTACAAAAACTAAACTTATCAGCATAGAGTCTAGCTCAACTTCTGAGTTCTTGAAGTGCTTTCTGCAGTTTTTCTATGGCTACTTCGCATCCTCGATATTTTGCGGGGTGGTTTCTGTTGCAATTGGCGCAAACTGCTAGCACCTACATACGTCTACTTTGCACTCTGTTGAGAGGTGTTTAGCGGCACATTCCACGCAACGTGGTTCTTTTGGCGTGGTTTTTTCGGTTGTCCGGGAGCGTCCGGGAGATTTCTGGACTCCTGAAACTGTTTTCTTGGACTCTTTGCTTTGGAAAATTTGCTTCTGGTTTTGAATCCAGAATCAAAATCAGAAGCAGGCACACAATCATACATATGTCAATGTCAAGTTGGATAAATGTCATTTTTCCCCTGCAGAATAGCTTTTGCTTCAAAAATACAACGCCAGACAAACTTCAACATTAAGAAAAACGTTTTTGACTGTTTGGGGAGAAGCCCCAATCCGGGAGAAGAACGCCCTGATCCGGGATCGCCAACCGAAAAGGCCATAACATTTGGCTTAATGTCGCTCAGGTAAAGTGTCAAAAGGCCTATTCGGCACTATGTCACTTTCGAATTTAGGACCCAAGGAAAGGTACAAGAAAAATCTAGCAGGGGGTTGCCGGAGGAATCATGGCCCCAATACATATGTCACTTTTGTGTGCATAACATTTGGTCCTTTAACACTTTGATTAGTAGGGCACATGATGCATTCAAAAGTGTCATTATGCCAAATGATAAAATTTGGTCTATATCACTTTCACAAAGTGGCTTTAGGCCGAATTTTTAAATTGGGCACAATGTCACGGCATTTTATTTTTTATTTATTACCACCGCCCACTTCCATCTCGGGTGTCCAAATAGCCTACATGCTGCATAGATAATGCATATAAACCAACAACATGTAATTACATTCAAATGATCACGTGGTTACACGTAGTCAAGCAGCAATGCGCGAAATTCACTAACACAAGTCTTCTATGCGTCATTCCTAATTAGCTACAAAGAATAGCAACGAATATAGCATACGAAAAGGCAAAAACTAGTGAGGTGGTCGGATTTGGACAAGGAATCAAACGTATTCACTGTAGCTCAAATGGTAGAGCATTACTCGCTACAAGTAAGGATTGCAGGATCGTACCCTGCCGGTGAGCCACACACGTTTTTTTCTTTCGACACTTCCATCCGCTAACATTTCAACTCCACTCTATTCCGATTATGTTTATTGCGGGCGGAGGGCGAATTTTCAAGTATGGTTTAGCACTGTTTGATTCAGAGCGCTTATCTTCTTCTTGTCATTTTGATACAGAGGACTTATCTTCTTTATGTTTGACTTCTTGCTAGACCTTTTCTTTGAAGGTAGATCGGTCTCACGTGCCATTTCGTCCTCATACGTACAGTATTCGCTTGCTGGTCGGTTAGGTGTTACACACTCTATCGCTACCTCACAGTCTTTCGTTACACGAGAATTTAATTTTATTAAATTTCCTTTTTTAGATCTTGGAAGAGTCGCTCCATTTCTGTAAGCGTTTCTCAGAGTTCATTGTTCTCCTGTTCTAAGCTTTTAATTTTCACTGAGTCTTGGTTGACCTGCTGACGGCTTTTCTCGGACATGTTCGATTTAGGTGGGTGGTGATCGATTTAGCTTTGTTCTTTTCTTAAAAGGATTTATAAGCAATGATAAGCTTTCCCCAGAATCCGTAGAGCCTGCCTCCGAAAATAGTGGATTTTCCAGCATAGCTGGGCTACCACGGGGAGTAGTTATGTGTTTTGTTGTGTCCACTGCCATTTTTTTTTTTCAACTTAGCGTTTTTTATAAAAAATAGGTAAGTCACTTCTATTTACATTTTTTAAATACAGCCGTCCCTTAGGAGACAGTCGCCGACCAATGAGCCGCCCATGTGACAGACGCTTCTGGATTCTTATTAAACCTCCAGATTCATCTATAAGTTTAAACCTTGCTGTCAAAAGTTACCCCAAAAGGAGCAGCATCAACAGCGTCCGTTGCAATATAAAAGACTACTTCTTCCGGTGGATTTTAGTCGGCTCTTACGACAGACATACCTTACTTCAAGGATACTCTAACCCCGACCTTGCAGGGGAAGAACTATTGTGACGACAATTTGCGAATGTTCGCCCAAGCTAGTTGAGAAAGACTCCAATCCTGTGAATATGAGCTGATTCTAAACCTTCTCGATTTCACCTTGAATCCACGCAGCACATCAATGACAAATTGTTGTAATTATAGCTATAACCAATGATTGAAGAAAATTTTTTATAGTTAAAAATATGTTTTGACTGGAACCTAACTTTCAACCATCTTTAATTAAACCAATGTAGTAACGCGGTCTAGGTTATACAAAGTTAGCACAGCTAGTGCTAACTTTTTAGTTCATATTTTTATAATTCCATAATGTGCAATCAATTACAATAATAATATTGATTACATTAGTTACCAAGTTTATAAAAACTTACACATTGACCGCGTATGAAGGGCATATTATGCAACAAAATATTGGAAATGTTCTCGATAATCTCCATTATTGGTTGTCGTTCAGATTAAATAATAACGCGTTCACATGAGTTTATTATGTTACTTTAATATGCTTTTTTATTATGACAGAATAAATTACTGAGTTTAATATTAATTAGCAGCGCTCTTTTGTTCAAAGATCAATGGCGAACCTAGTGGAGTGGTGAACATAAATTTAACACGCTATCGAATATCGGATCTTTCGATACCTACATAATCTTTCATGGGCGTTTTAATGCATGATTGCGTGCGATAGAGACCCACAAAAAGATTTTTTTCCCAAAATTCAGCAATAAAGCTTGACTTAAGATCTATACCGGTACAAAGAGGACGTTTGATGTTTTTCACACCAGCAAACATGTTTAAAAAGAAAGTTGCAACTTTGTTGGAACAAAAAAAAAACTACACATAAAGAAAACGTTTAACCGAAAAAAACCTTATTTATTTAAAACAGAGTTCTGTTCTGACCTACACACGCATTAAGTTGTCGCATAAAACGTTTGCTCACTATTTGGGTTACGCTTTTTTCTCTCTTTGTCTGCTGGTGTGATATTTTCGTTACTACGCAAACCAAGAAAGTAGAACGGAAGAATTTTTTAATGATCTATTGTTGAACATTTTCTCACATAGTTAATTCTAAATGGCATGGTTTTCATACTCTACATGTGCATATAAGTGAGTTTGCTCACCTCTCTTCCCACGGTAAATAATATAATCTTATCTAGCTGTTGGCAGCAGCAAAAAAAATTATAATGTTAATTTTTATTACATTTTATAACATTTTTCAAAGGCCCTTAAAAAATGCGTGTGCTTTCAACTGCAGTGCGAAGATAACCACAGCTTTGTACGAGCTGTAAAAAGTCTGTGACTAAGTTTAAGCCGTTATCTCTTATAAGGTTTAAGCCGGGGCGCGGTGGAAATCCTCGCACAAGCACAAGGCATCAAAACTGGTCTATAGAAATCTCTGGGCTATCCTGTGTTATCCCTCATATTTCTCAAACATTTATTTTCCTACCAAATTATTATTTTGACTACCAAACTAGTATGTGGGATCGTCATATAGGTCCATAACCCATGCAAATGGTCGATATTGTCAGGAAATTGTCGGCGCGGGTAATAAACTTGGTGTCCGAAAGAGTTTTTAATAAATTTTGTTGAATTCGCATTGGTTTATAATGATCGATTAAACAGGAACTTGTTGTTTCTTAAAGAAAATACGGTAATTCAGTAATGATCATTACAGCTATCTATTTTTTGTCGCATAAGAAGAATTCAGATCGAGAACGTTCTGCCAGCAAAAACTAATACCTCATCTGCTGAAAACATAAATTGTTAATGCGCAAGAGCTTGCCTGTAACGACCCGTGTAATGCCAATAACAGAAAAGCTTACAGCTGTGTCTAATGCCATGTCTCCACCGAGCACTAATCGTCGATTAATATAAATCTTTATTAAATCCTCTACAAATCACGCGATTTACCATATAAATTTAAATCCTCTCATTCACCCTATTCACAAACCTATTTTCTGCACCTTTGTAACAGTTTGAGAATCAAAAAAGGAAACTGAAACTGTCCCTGTACGAAAAATCTATCGCAATTACGTTTTCTATTGTGGCTTTTACTGACTTTTACGTTTTCGCTCCTTGGAAATGACATCGCCACTCTCTTTTGAGAGCCAAAATGACAGAAACAGAGTTTTCGTGTCAAATTAATCCTAAATTTTGTCCGATGGAGCCACTTTGGGATTTATTTTAATCGTCTCCCGCTAATCTCCTTTAAATTCGGTGGAGACATAGTATAAGGATTCATTCCGAAGATTTTGTATTTTGTGCCTTGCTATCGTTTAAGGCAATATCGCATTTTTTACCAAAAGTTCCTCCTGGTGATTAGTGAATTTCTCCAAGTATTTTTGTTGAAACATTTTGTATTTTGTTGAACATACGACTCTCGAAAGTAAAAGAATTATTAACAACTCTCTAAAGAAGGCATTTTGAGGTAGTTTTAAGGTAGTTAGGGACTTTGTCTACCTGGTTTCCGCTATCAATTCTGACAATGATACCAGCGGTGAAATTAAACGAAGGACAACTCTTGCCAATCGCTGTTTCTATGGGATAAGAAGGCAATTGAGTAGCAAAGCCCTCTCCCGAGCACCTAAAGTGTCCATGTATAAGACCCTTATCATCCCAGTCCTTCTTTACGGTGCAGAGGCATGGATCCTGTCATAGGCGGATGAAAACACTTTAGGCTGCTTCGAGAGGAAAATTCTTCGCACGATTTACGGTCCCGTATGCATAGACGGAGAGTGGAGGAGGAGATATAACATCGAACGGGCTGTACAGTGACACCAACCTTGCCGGAAGAGTGAATATACAAAGGCTACGATGGCTGGGTCATCTAGAGCGGATGGACATCGGTGCCCCGGTCCGAAAAATCTTCGAATTCACCCTGCAGGGACGGCGCAGTAGAAGAACACCGAGACTTAGGTGGCGCGCGCAAGTGGAAGGTGACCAAGGCAACATGTTTTAATATTCCCATAAAATATAGTAAATTCTCGAATACGGAACTCTTGATTTGCGCAACTAGATTTCTGTCGTTGTAATTTTAACTTTAAACTAGTGTAGTTGCCGCTTAGGCAATCCATTGGATGCATCCCAATCGACCACTGTCAAGCTTAGAATTGCATCATAAATCTTGGTTGTTAAATTTTAGTTTCTATTTTCTTTAATTGTATTTATAATTTGTTAGTTAAGAATCTCCTTACTTAAAAAAGGGGCGTGGCATCAAAAATTTACGTGGCATCAAATCATCTCCTTTTCAATGACATCGTTTATTTGGTCATATTTTTAATCAGAAGTGGTATACACGTGTTAATTGCCCCAAAAGTGGGCATGGCATGGCACATTAATTCATTCAAGTTGATAGTGTACGTATATATTTGAACATTTCATAGTGCAAGTTTTTTGGATTTAAAAATTTGGATTTGGATTGAATAAAAACCGTTGATTAGAATTTACATGAGGGTGGTTTTCACTTCTTTTTTTTAAATGCCAATCACAATACACTTAGGCGAGGATATCGCATACCAAATTTCATCTTGCTACGACAACTTTGATTTTTCATGCATATAAGTAAAGAGTGGGCTAATGTTAGTGGGCTGGATTAGCCCACTGGACTGAGCGTGTCAGTGGGCTAATTTTACTGCTTCGAGACCTAGAAAGAACAGATATCAAGTTTCAAGTGCGGACGGACATGGCTCATTCGACCTACGATTCGGTCTCGATATTGGGGGCTACGGTGATTATTTCTCATATATAACAAATCAATTTTACCTCGTTCTGTTGACAAATCAATTCTAGTATCCTTGGGATGGTGTATAAAAATTTTACCTCGATAAGTTGAACTTTTCTGATACGTGGTGTCCCGATAAAAACTTAATTTTCAATTTGTTAATGTACATCACAATTTTGAGTGAGCTGAGATATTTTTCTCATAATATAAAGTGGAGATGTTCCCATCAGTTCTGAAAAAAAAATCCTGCATAATGGCAACCGCGGCTTTAATGGCCCTTGGGTTCGGTTCCATACCTAAGTACTCGACCCTCTGTACCCTTTAACATGAAATTTAAAAGTCTTTTTACATGGTTCAATGTGCTGTACGTCAATTATTTTTATTGGCCACGCCTGCAAATATGGACGTGGGCTGAAAATTAAAATCAATGAATTCTAATTGCGTTAGAAATATGAGAAAATGAGTTAAAACGAATATTAATGCTTAAAAACAGTTTTTTCACGTCCCCTAAAAGTAGGCGGAGCTCAATGCTTTGTATGTAGGAAACTTATCCAATGGTTGTATATTTAATATTTGTTATATTCAATTTTCATAGTTTGTTTGTACAAAATGAGAACCAAGCAACACTGCAAGTTTCAGTTTCTTAGCTTGATTTTAAGGACCTCAAAACTGCATACATACGGACAGACGGACGGACATGGCTTAATCAATTTACCTGTCGGTCTCAATCATATCTCTAAAAAATCTTAGGGGCAAACTATGCATTAAAATGAATATACCGTGGGCTGGGTATAAAAATATTAAGTAACCATTATAGGCAAATAAAAAAATCCTTGGAAAAATGTACTCTAAATGCCTTTAGCTAATAATTTAGTCAATTAACACAAAATGAGTAATTATCACAACGTGACAGAAGTTTTGGATAAGTTGAGACTAGTTTTGAGCAAAACCTTTACTAACGTAAAATAATAATTTCGTTATACATAATTGAACAGAATACATTACTTTCACCATATTTTTGTTAATTTAACAGTTTTAAAACTCCCAGTCTATAAAAATGTTGAAATTTTTTTCCTTTTCAGACTTCTTGGATTCGATAAACTTTTTATTTGAAAAAGTTTAACACAAAAAAAAAAAATGAGTAAAAAACCGGCAACTGGACCCGCCCTCCACAAAGTCATAATGGTGGGCAGTGGAGGTGTTGGAAAATCAGCACTTACTCTACAATTTATGTACGATGAGTTTGTAGAGGATTACGAGCCAACCAAAGCTGATAGTTACAGAAAAAAAGTAAAAAAAAACGAACAAACTATGAGAAAAACAATCTTAAATTCATTTAAAATCTATATTTCCCGAACAATTTAGGTGGTTCTAGATGGAGAAGAAGTACAAATAGATATATTAGACACAGCTGGTCAAGAGGACTATGCAGCTATAAGAGATAATTACTTCCGTAGCGGTGAAGGCTTCCTATGTGTCTTTTCAATAACAGACGATGAAAGTTTTCAAGCTACACAAGAGTTTAGGTAAGTCGCAAATTTAATAAAAAGTACTTAGAGCACCGAAATAAGTTTAAAGACCCTCATTCTTTTACTACCGTCTCCACCGGCAATTAAGGGTCTAATTATAGCTATCATCGGATAGCATCATTGGAACAAATCAGTCGAACAATGTCTTCGGTTTTCTGATAAGTCATTCATAGCTATCATTGAACATTTCTGTCAGTGCCAACAAACAATTACAGTCGTTTGAGGTTAGAGTTGATCAGTGAAAGGAAAACTGACAGATGAGAATAGAAAGAGAATGGAATGCTTTTCAGTCGAACGATTTGTTGTCGCAAAAACGATTTCTGTCAGTAAAATAGTAAAAGCGAGTTTACATAAAAGTTTCAGCGCAATTTATGTATTTTTGTTACGGAAAAAAATTCTGCAATTCATAAGCTTCATTTTGATACCAAAAACAGCCAACATTGTTTGCTCACACGTCTAAAAAATGAAAATAAAATTTTTCTATGATGCAATCCGATGTTAGCTATGATTAGACCCTAAAAGAGGATTAGTGGGAGACGTTTATAAATAAATACCAAAGTGGCTACACCGGACGAATATAGGATTATTTTGACACAATCACTCTGTTTCTGTCATTTTGGCTCTCAAAATAAAGTGACGATGTCATTTCCTAAGAGCGAAAAACGATTTTCGCTGTAAAAATCACAATAGAAAACATACTTGTGACAGATCTGTCGTACGGGGACAGTTTCAGTTTCCTTTTTTTTAAATCTCAACCTGTTACAAAGGTGCAGAAAATTGGTTTGTAAATAGGGTGAATGGGATTTATGAGAGGATTTATCTTTAATCTTTATCGTGTGATTTGGAGAGGATTTAACAAAGATATATAGCTAATCCGGTGGAGACATGGCATTAAACTTTAAGTGGATCTCTGTCTCTAGCTAGCCGTCTCCAGCTTCGCACGCGAACTTGGCTGAGGTCCCCTTCCACTTGCGCCACCTGAGTCTCGGTGCTTCTCTACTGCGCCGTCCCTGCGGGGTGGATTCGAATATTTTGGGTCGGGGCATTGGTGTTCATCCGCTCTAGATGACCTAGCCATCGTAGACTTTGTGTTTTGACTCTTCTGGCTAGATCGGTGTCGCTGTACAGCCCGTACAGTTCGATAATATATCTCCTCCTCCACTCTCCGTTTATGCAGACGGGACCGTAAATCGTCCGAAGGATTTTCCTCACGAAGCAGCCTAAAGTGTTTTCATCAGCCTTTAACAGGATCCATACTTCTGCACCGTAAGGCAGGACTGGGATGATGAGGGTCTTATACATGGACACTCTGTTGTCCGGGAGAGAGCTTTGCTACTCAATTGCCTTCTTAGCCCAAAGAAACAGCGATTGGCAAGTGAGTTATCCTTCGTTTAATTTCAGCGCTGGTGTCATTGTCTGAATTGATAGCGGAATGCAGGTAGACAAAGTCCCTAACTACCTCAAAGTAATAGCTGTCGATGGTGATGTTTTGTCCAAGACGTCAGTGTTGGGTGTCTTTTCTTGATGACATCATATACTTGGTTATGCCCTCGTTCACTGCTATACCCATATTCGCCGTTTCCGTCCCAATAATCACGAAGGCTTCCCTGACATCACGCTTTGTTCTCCCGATTATGCCAATGTCGTCTGCGTATGCGAGTAGTTGAACGGACATTTGAAAGATTGTACCTCTGGTGTTGGCGCGGGAGTTCTGCAAAATTTTCTCAAGTATGATGTTAAAGAAGACGCATGACAGTGCTTAGTCCTGTCTAAATCCTTTTTCGACGTGGAGATCTAAGGCCTGAATATATGGCAACATAATGTTCACCAAAAACGTGGGCTAATCAATTCTCTCTTAAATTAAACTGATTAACAGTTGCTAAGAAACAGGGTGATTCGTCATTATTAAAAAAAAAGCAGCGAACACAATTGAAAAATTCTATCGGCAGGGCAAGTTAGTGCTATAGCTTCACCTATCGCTGGTAGTGCTTTGACCAATTACATTATCGGTTACGAGATATTTTTCTATGCGGTTCGCGGATTTATTTATTATTATCCTCATTTTGCCGAAAACACGGTGACGAGCCCATTTTATAAGCTTATCCACCAAGGCTAACAACTTGTATTATTTCATTATAGAGAACAAATTTTGCGGGTCAAAAACGACGAGAGCATACCATTTTTGTTGGTTGGAAACAAATGTGATTTGAACGATAAACGCAAAGTACCGCTCAGTGAATGCCAGTCGCGAGCTCAACAGTGGCAGGTTACCTATGTGGAAACTTCGGCCAAGACTCGCGAAAATGTTGACAAGGTGAGTAAAGCAAGCAATCTTAAAGTTGATAAGCTGTTCGTCCTGTGTTTATTGTTTTTTTTTTCGATTCATACACAATTTATATAGCGATAGATTTTTCTTATGAAGTCACCGTAAAACGGCTTAGGTATGGTTATTCTTTTTTATGGTGGAAAGAAGTGTGAATTTCATTTTCCAACAAAGAAATTTTTCGAGAAAAAAACTTACCGATATTATATGAATACTCAACTGATGTTACATATTATATGGATTCGGCAAACTCGACGAATCATTAAAACTATACGAACGACTCTGTATTAAAGCTAAAGTAGAGGCAAGAAGTTGATGGTCATGATTATGCGCAGCACTTACCATTTTTTGTAGTTAAATCTAACAAGAGAATTCTAGTTTTATATTTATTTTTTTCGCTGCTTACCCTCACATTAACGTATTAATAACTTCAATAATTTAACGTTTTTTTCGCTTTTTTGTTGCTTTTTAAGGGTATAAAAAGAAGAAGAACATTTTTAAGAATATAAATATCTGACGAAATTTTTTTTTTTTTGTATTATGATCTAAAATTCATTCGTTTTGTCCTTCATCAAACCACTGGTATGTTTCTTTTTCTTTTTTATTCCACACAGGTGTTTTTTGATTTGATGCGTGAAATACGATCACGAAAAACTGAAGATTCAAAAACAACAAGTGGGCGAGCTAAAGATAAATGCAAGAGGCGGAAACTTAAGTGTATACTAATTTAGATAGGTGCATACAGTAAACTCATATAATGATATTTTTTTATATAAATTTAATTTTTGTTGATTTAATATTTAGTTGCCCTTAAAAAATTATTTTCGTTCTAACACTTTTAATTTAATATTTAAATTCACTAACATTTAAGCTTTTATTAATATATTAATCAATGACTTTTACAAGAACAAAACTTGACAAAAACTTACGTGCAATGGGTTTAAAGAATTTTTACTTGCTCTGGATGCGCTTGCGTTGAACCTTGTTAGCTTGTGTTGGTGTGTTGACTCGTGTTTTAGTCTACTACTTCCGGATCATAATGTTTTCTCTAAATTTTTGAAAATATTACCAGTTAGATAGAAGCGAGCATAACATTTTTAATAAGATCATATAATTATCAGTGCAGGGAATAATTAGAATGTTTGTCCCTTACTCTGGTTTTACACACAAAATTGTCGATCATTAAAAATCTCATAGGGTTGCCAAGGTGACAAATTCAAACCGTCGCGTCGCAAAAATGTAATTTATTCTTACATGATTTACCAGCAGTAGTAGTTTAGTGTGAAATATCGAATCAAACTTAAAAAAATTCCAAACAAAACCTTTTTCCACAAAACATAAGAAGTGAAAACTGGCAAGTTCAAAGGGCCATTCGGAACTAGCGAACTTTTGACCCGCAAACTACGACACAACTAAGCCAAGTGAATTTTATTTTCCTGCTTTATGTAAAAAAAATTTATAAAAATTAGACTCAATGATATAAGAATCGAGTTATATATAAAATTTGTCATGACATTAAATATTCACTAACTTTACAACCCCACTCACTCTGTCACTGTAGACCATTCATCGTTAGTGAATTGGTTCGCTGACACTGAAAATTTAATTTTAATTTTTTTAGACGATTGAGCCAACAATGTATTCTTTTATTGGTATCAAAGTAAAGCTTATGAGTTACAAAATTGTTTCCGAAAAAATTGTTATGAATGCTAAAGCTTTTCTTTGAATTACCTTTTAATATTTCACTGATCAATGGAATCTAACTGATCATTCCAATGATCAGTGAAATATTGAAAATAAATTTTAGGAAAACCCTTAATATAAATTTTTTATTTTCTTAAGGTAGAAAAATCTATAACCCGAAAGCTTTATTTTTATACCAATAACGCCAACATAGTTTGCTCAATTATCTTAAAACAAGAAAATAAAATTTTCAATTACAGCAAACCAATGATAGCTATGATTAGGCCCTTAAAATCAGTTAGTATGAACGCCTGTTTATACTGTCTCATATATAACGTTTTCATGCAGAGTCGAACCTGGATTTAAAAGCATGGAAGCGCGGTTTCAGCGGAAACTGGTTTGATAAGCTGATAGGCGTAAGCTTTTCTGTAAGTGTAAATCTGTCAGTTGAAGTTGATTTGAATCCTCTCTTGACTCGACGCAGTGTTCGCGGAGACGCGGATCGATCCTGAAGTGCATGCAACAAACTACATTTTCTTTTTATCGCCGTACACACGCATAATATTTTGATTGATCACATTGACTGTCACAAATTGCGACAATCATAGATCACCTTGGGGGATTCCAACCCAGGAGTTGCTGACGAAGATGCATATTTCCGTCTTAAAAAGTAGATGAATACTCCAAAAAGTAGAGAGATAAAACCCATACTCGCTCTATCTGGTTATCTCGAATCTAGAGCAAGAATTCGAAAATCAAATTTCTTGGACATAGATGCAGCGTTTGTTGCTTTACTGGACACTGCTAAAGAATTTTTACGCAATAGCAGTTACCACGTAAATTAGTTGAATTAACTTAATCGACCCAAAATTTACTTAATAATCTTTTTCAGTCAGCTCAGCCTTTGCTAGCTGCCTTAATTAAACGTTTGTACAGCTTTTTTATTCATATTTTTATACATACATCACGCACATGGAGTCTTTATTTCATTTCGTCCCGTTCAGTACATAACCTTGTCTTTTTTTGTATTAAAAGAAAAATACGGTTATAAACAATGGATTCATTTGTATTTTCAAACAGGTATTTTATGATCTTATCAGGGATATATCATCACGTAAAAAACAACGCCAAACAGACGTTCGACAGCCTACAAAAACAAAATCTCATTGCTGCCAATTGCTGTAATGTTTATACATAAATACATACACATAAAGAAGGAAAAGGTTCTTCTGAAAGAACAATTTATAAAAACACTCAAACGAAAACAGAAACGTCACCACGCATATTTGTAGACCTATATGCATAAAAAAGTCGAATCATTCATTACTTTGGTATTTCTTAGCTGCAGAGAAACAAATAAATAAACTTTAAGTACGAAGCGTATGTAAAAATGTTTGTAATTTTTTTTTATTTATTCAAAAACTAAAATAAATAGTAAATAAACAAAAAAAATATATAATAATAAATCATAACAATAAAAGTATGTCTAAGAGGAAAATATCGTAAATTTTAGCTAAAGAACACTCAAATGCAAAAATATATACACGCTCGCATGTATATAATCTAAACTCTATCTCATAAATGTGTAGGAATATAATAAGTTTTTACTGTTATTTGCGTTCTTTTCACTGACAAAAAAATATTGACTGTCATTTGACAGAAAATTTCAAGAAGTCTACACCTTAAATTTACATGATTCTAATTCATAATAATTAAGCATTTTGCGACCAACTGCTGTTCCAAGCTAAACGAACGAGATTTTTTTCAAAAAATATTCCAAAGTTCCTTTTTTTAAAGAAAAGTGAAAGAAATTGTACATGGGTGCATTGAAAATTCATAAAACATTTTCAATTCGCTTTTTTAAAATATTGTCGTTGTTAAATATTTCTACTTTTGTATGAAAATTATTCTATTTCGTTTTGTACTCCTGTGAAAATACTTTGATATTATATGCATATGTTGTAGTTAAAATTGATGTACATTCTGTTTTTTTTTATTCTAATTAGCTAAAAAGGGTTATCTTGGCGGTCGCAGAACCAGTAAAGGATCTATTTATGATTTGAAAATACATTCGAGCAAGTGATACAATTTCTGATAAAATTCTTTCTTAGTCTTCTGATACTCGTATTTCCTTCAAATAAAACAATAAGCACTATTTTACTCGCCATTAATAAATTATAATCCTTGTGTCCAATTGAAAGAGGTTATTTTAAGTTTTTTCCTTTACCCATTTTCCTTAAATCACATTTTGTATTTCGGGCACTGCAAGTATAAACCTGCAAGTCATTAGGCAAATTTAAACCAAAAGGAATTCAAAAATCAAACATGAATTCGAAACTTTTTTTAGTTCACATATTACTTAAAATATAAATACACATTTTTAATAACTATTTGAATAAACATGTAAACAAATGCAAGCTAAAGTTAAAAAAAAAATATTTTAAACGATAATATTATACACAGAAATTATAAACGAATAAAAACCAATTTATACAACAAATTTTATAAAATAACATAATCTTAATACATGTATGTTTGTACATACTTACGGGCCTGAGGTTTTTTTGTACATAGGTAAGCTTTATAGACTTTGAATGCCTCAGCTTGGCACTTGAGGGATTTTCAACTTGTTTTTTGGTTAAATAATTTTGATTTTAGATTTTAAGAGGTTAAAAATATCACAACGCTTACTTCTGCTAAGGATTAGTTAGGATTTAAAAAGACCGTCAAGTATGAAGTCATGCACGGAGCGGCCCGTCGGCTTTTTTGCAGGCTTAGCGTACAATTGACCGTCAAGTATGACGGTTTTTTTAACCTTAATCTAAAGACATGAAACAAAAACAAATTTTATTCGAAACAATATCGCTAGGCTTAGGTAGTACAATAACTCGACCCCTTCTTGTGCGGTATGGACTTATGGGTTATGGATCACATTTTCAGGTATTTTAGGTTCTTCATTGTTAGAACTATCAGCATTACGCAATACACTAGCGTCGGGTATTGCAGACAAATTGTAGTCAATGGATTGATTTTCAATGGATGAACATGTATTAGCGCTTTCTGAGTACGAATCTAATTGTGGTTTTTCTGATTTCGGGTTTGTTGATGGAGTGAATAAAATAATAATACTTACGCACATAGTTAAAAATTCTAAAAAAAAACTACTTTCATTAATTTTAAGGTATGTAAGGACGGTTGCTTATTTTAGGCTAATTTTAAGGTAAGGTTCTCAAATTTTTATCGAAATGCAGGGCGCAGGGTGGCAAATAATTTTTTTTTTATGTTTTTCTTTGATAAAGAAAACTGAAAAAAATGACAAACCGGTATTTCGTTTTAAAATTTTTCACATATTTTGGATTGTTACTCAGGGGGGTTATGCCTGTGTAAGATTCAGATTTTTCTTGTTTGTGCATGCAAGCATGTGTGGTGTGTGTTTTACATTTACTCAGTCAAGGGATGATTTTGATAGAAACGGACGTCTGGAGACAAGATAAGACTGAAATGTTGAATATTATTTTTATCACACGACCTAATTATTGTACAGTTTGCATGCGTATTGTATGGGGAAAGAGTGTTTGCGCATTTTTGTGCTTGTGCGTGCAGGTATGTGTAGTGTATGGGCCCTATAAGAGTAATCGTAAATGCTCCATGGTATATAAGAAATAGCGATTTACATCGAGATCTAGTCATCGCAACCGTGACCGTGAAACTTTGCTCGCAAACTTCACACTCGCCTTCACGGCCATTGCAACCACGAAATAATCCGAAGTCTGGATCAGACAAATCTTGCACGCCGACAACAACGAACAAGACCGTTGGATCTAGCGCCGTAATGATTTGCGAAGCAATGCTACTAAGAACAAAACGAAATTTTCTGACAATTTAACATTTAAAAATGAATTTAAGTATAACGTATATCATTTAAGTTAAGCGATCTCTAAGCAACATTGCTTAAATGTGAAAATTGATTATAAATACCGATATTGTACTTAAATGCTACTTAGAGACATTTTAGACTTAAACAATATTTAAAATTTGTTAAAAATACGGCTGTTAGTTTAATTCTTCATTGAATTTTCGATTCTATGAAGCGAAATAACTCAAACGACAACAGAATAACAAAACGTCAAATAGGTATGTTGATGGGATGTCAGTCCACAAAGTTCAAAGAAGATCAACTTAATCAGCATCAACATCCACCATTCTGTTGCACTATCCACATCAATATCAACGATAATGGATCAACTTTTCTGTTTCGAGCTTAAAGCTTAGACTGTGATCGCGAAAAAAATCTTGCTCCCATACAAAAATCTTTACGAAGCAAAATTATTAGGAAACGGGTTTTGCAGCTGGCGTGCAAAATCCTTACGTTATTATATTTTTGGTAATGTGGCCAGTTTACAACTTAAGCCGCGTTGTCACAAGCAACGTTAAATAGGAACAGAAACAGAATCTCATACATTAGCAACTGAAAACTAAATTCGCTGAATGCTTTTTGCGTTGCTAATGTATGAATTTCTGTTTCTGTTCCTTGTGATAACGTGACTTAAGGCTTATTTTCATCGGAAAGCGATCATTCACTATGGAACAAACAAAAGACATACTAAACGGCGATAATTGGGTAGCTCTACATAAATTCGTTGAAACTGCATTTTCGAAAACTATGCTGTGAACTATTTGTTAAAAAAAAATTAAAAAAAACCCTGTCTTTTATTCTTATTATTTTTGAAGTTTTTTTTGTTCTTTTTCTCTATAAACTAATGTTTGTTCTAAAAATCTCACGACGCAATTTTAGCATGCACGAGGCAATAGATGATAACACTGTTAGCCTGAAAATGTGAGTTTTAGATGTCGTAGCTTGTTTAAAGTTTGGAAAAATATGGTAATGTCAGAATTTTCAGTCAACAAAATTCTCATTGACGGAGACAGATGCCTTTGACAGGTATTTCTATTCGCGTGTGTACCCTGAATTATATTTTTGCAGGCATTTTGCTCGGTGCTGCAAAAAAAATTTCGCGATCACCATACTAGCCTTAAATCTTTAAAAACGAAGTCAAAAAAGCCAAACATTTAATAGATAGTGATGGGAGTTTTGAATAATTTTAATCAATGAATTTGATAAAATTTTCGGATTAATTTTGGTCATTGAATAAAGAGACAAGGAAGTGGTGTTTTTTGGGAAAAGTGAAGCATCAGTTTTAGTTGTGTGAGTGCGGACGACTTATGTGTTGAACCAGGCATGTCATAAGAGACGGCTCGAGGTTCATACGTTTTTGGCAGTTGGCTCTACTTTTTTTTAACATTCCTGTGTTTAGGTGACATTTGTACCCCGATTCGTGATACATTCGATACATTCACTTACAAGTCGATACCCGACATCGGGCGACTAATGTCAAAATAAGTGCTTCACTCACACACTCTGTATATGTGAAAAAGAGCTATTCCTTTAATATCTCTTTATTCAATGATTTTGGTTTTAAATTTAAACATATCGATGAGCCAAAATATCGATTTCTACTTTTCATCCCTATCTCTTAGAGAAACAAAAGCATTAAGCACACTAAAATATGCAACAAAAACTTTATAAATTTTGATACCCATGCGACCCGAATAAATCAAAAGACTGTTTATTCTTAGTTTTAGTAAATTGTAAGAGCTATAATTGGTCCTTGAAAGCTTTTCTGTGTTAGTAACCGTTATCAAGATACCCTTTTAAGACCCTTGTCCGTGACCTTTGACCAAGTCCAACACCTTTTAGTGAATAACATTTTTCACACAGCTCTTCAAAGTAAGCCGCCTTATACAGTTATTGTACACAAAAATACCTATCCGATGCAATACAACTGTTCTTAATCTTGAGGGCCGAATTGGCCCCTCCTCCTTTGGTTAAGAAATAGGGCGGCAAAACGGTTAACCAGAAATGGTTTTGCTTATTATTATACATAGATGTTCTGCATTGCACATAATCTTAAACGACTTCCTGTATTGAACAGTCACATCGATTCCAAATGCTCAACGCCTGGCAGTCGAGTTCAAAGTACCAATCCCAATAAGCTTGCTTTTACTGAGATGATTGAAGGAGCGCTTTATTCAAATAAACTAAATGCTACCAAAGCTTTTTTATTACTCATTAAAAAGCCTTTAATACTCATTAAAAAATCAAAAACTTGAGCTGCGCAACAATAATTCTAGTGCACACTAAGAACGCCTTGCAATCATTGTGTTTACTGTTATTTTTTATTTAAAATGGAATCGAATAATATGCATGCATTCTCTTCTTTCCAAAAACATCTACATAAATAATTTTTACGACACAACTTTTTAAAATTGTTACTTAAATTTATACAATTACGCAAATTCGAATTGTGTGCTTTAAATCTTGTTGAAAGCAGCAACATCGACACTCTGGACGTAATCCTCTATTTTTTCAATCTCTTCGGTTAACCAATCAATTGAGACTTTATCATCCTCAACGACGCAGGAGATGCTTAGCTTTTGTAT
Organism: Neoascia interrupta; assembly: GCA_947623515.1. Lineage (NCBI taxonomy): Eukaryota > Metazoa > Arthropoda > Insecta > Diptera > Syrphidae > Neoascia > Neoascia interrupta. The sequence goes on from OX392463.1 coordinate 463,629, forward strand.
ACCAAAAGCGACAGGGACGTTCTTAGAAGCTCCCCACAACAGGCCATCGGAGGTAATTTTGCGCACCTCGGCTTCTAATAATTTCATGTCGGTTTCATCATCCCATGGCTTTACGTCCAGGACCAGACTAGACTTTGCAATCAAAGCGGGTTTCTTTGACTTCTTTGCTGCATAGGCGGCCAACCGTTCCTCGCGAATTTTGGCTGCTTCTTCGTCGTCATCCTCTGAGTCGGAAGCAAAGAGATCCACACCATCATCATCGTCGACCTTGTCTTGTGCGGGGGTGGCGGCTGGTGCGGAAGGTTGTCCCACACCAAGATTTACTGCAGCTAATTTCTGCTCAAGGGATTTAACGCGATTCTCAGCTTGGAGGCAGACGTTTTTGAGACCCTCAATCAATTTACGGAGATCGGCGTTATCTTTTTCGACAGCCGCAAGGCGATCGAGTACGTCTGGTGAAGCTGGTGATGCGGCTAATGTTGCGATGCCGTCCATCTATGTAGATTTTTTCAATCAAAACTAATAAGTTGGTGTAAGTATTGCTTCAATTTACCTTCTCCAGTGAGTTCTTTATGTGCTGCCTGGCCTTAGCAATCTCCGACACCAATGTGCATTGATTCGACGATGGACCCTAGTTTAAATGGTACCAAGTTAAAGTAAAATGTCTGTATGCAAGCATAAAAAATAAAAATCAAACAAGGAAGAACTACTTTTCTCCCAATTCCTACAAAAAGCTGAAAAGCAACAAGAGAATAAATAATCGCCAAACACAAATCTGTCGCTTTCTAGAAATAATAGGGATGAAATGGATGAAAAAAAGCTGCTTCTTCAAACCTTATTTTTGGAGTTCTTAAAGTGCTCATGGGAGTTATGCGAAGCCGCTTTGGTTTCCGCACACAATTGGCTAGGCGGAACATTTTCTTTCTGACCATCATGCAGTTTGTCTGCAGCGTCTTTATTAGTCTTTTTCTTCTTCTTCTTTTTGGTCTTTGTCTCCTCAACCGCTTCTGCAGCTGGGGACGGTGGTTCTTGCGTCTTAGTAGCTACACTATCAGTTGGTACCGAGATAATATTAACAGTCGAAACGTCCGATTCGACCTTTGGCTTCTTGTTCTTTTTGGCCTTGGCAACAACCGCGTTGGGCGTTGACTTCTGAGCAATTGGTTCAGTGCTGTCCATCATTGCTTCAGGACTTTGGGATTTGCGCACAGCCTTTTTGGGCTTCTTCTTAGTTTTATCGGCAGTCACGTTCACGTTAATCGGCGGAAGATTTTCAACCACTGTTTCACTTACTGATCCTTTGAGCAGCTTGCAATTACACGTTTAGCCAGTATTGTTAAAAATATTTTGTTACACATTGAAGGGACACGTAATTATGTAAATCTTAAAGGTAAACCAGTTCAAATTCTTACCTTTGCTAAACGCTCATAGTATTCCCGTTCAGCGTCATGATAGCGGGATTTTTCAACCCAAACACGCTCAGCTGCAAGTGGACATGCCATTTTTAATATCTGAAAGTTTATGCTGTATACGTATATTTTACTTTAGTTAATGTTTTACACAGAAATCTATAAATTGGAGTCTGCGTTTTAGCAAGTGGCGAGGGCGACTTGGCAAAACGTGGCATTTGCTCGGCTACGATTTTATGCTTTAAGAGCTTTTTTAAGGACAAAAAGTTGAATGCAGTAGAGTTGCACGCTTTGTAAACGCAATTTTAATTAGGTACTTACATGAATTTTGTGTGATGAAAATAAAACTTCAAAATTTGTTGCAGAAATAGACTGAATACGATTCCAACACGCCGGCCAAGTGCACAATTCTAATTGGAATAACAGGAGGTTACAAAAGAAAGAAACTTGCTCCGTTCACAATGCACATATAATTTAAAAAAAAAAGTGATGCCAAATCTCAAAACTTATACCATATTATTGGTTTACTTTTTTTGTACCATAGCTTTAAGCCCAAAACAGATGAGCAGCGGGTCTGCACGTAGCATTGCTAGCAGCACTGCCTCTAAAACAGATGTGCACCCTTTTTTGACATTAACTATGCCAAGTTCTATACAAGTTTGTTATCCCATTTTGATATACTTGTCAACTGGATGAAAAAATAACCAAAAGCCGACCAATAAAACTAAGGCGGGAAAACGCACTTGCTCTGTATTGTATTTTTTGTCAGTCAACAAACAGTCAAAACTTTCAGATTTGATGATATCAGTGATGCTAGATATCTTATATTTAAAATGTTTTGTTTTCATTATGGCTGCAATGAAACTAGGCACCAAATTTAAAAAAAGAGACATCGTGCAGTCACTGCAACCCCTGCAGTAGTTTGTTTCGCTTGCCCCATAAGAGCCTGTATAATTAATTTTTGCTGCACAAACATTTCTGCACATCTGTTTTGAGCTTTAGATTTCTATGGTCTCTTACGCCATGTCTCCACCGGCCACTTATCCACAATTAATATAAATCTCTATTAAATCGTCTACAAATTACGTGATTTACCATACAAATTTAAATGGCAAGCGACTTAAAATAAATCCCATTCACCCTATTCACAAATGTATTTTCTGCACCTTTGTAACAGTTTGAGAATCAAAAACGGAAACTGAAACTGTCCCTTTGTGACAGATCTATCACAAGTACGTTTTTCGTTGTGATTTTTAAGGCGAAAACAGTTTTTGCTCCTGGAAAATGACATCGCCACTCTCTTTTGAGAGCCAAAATGACAGAAACAGACTCTTCGTGTCAAATAAATCCTATATTTGTCCAGTGGAGCCACTTTAGAATTTTTTTTCAAATCTGACCTCTTTTAACTACCGGTAGAGACTTAGTATTGATACCCTTTTTACACCGAGCCCAGAATCTAAAATCTGCGCAAGTCTGAGCGATTTCAAAATCGAATTGAGAACCAGCCGTCGAATTTGTCACAGTTGTCACAAGTTAAATGGCTTCGAATTAATAAAAACCAATTGTAGATAACTCAAAAAGCACTGAAAAATACTTAAGAATCATCTAAGTATTAAATTGTATAAAATAAATGAAAATATTTCTCGTATTTATTTGCATAAACAAAAATCATCAGATGTTTTGTCCATACATTACTAAATGACTAACTAGATTTTTATAATAACCGTTTTCTTACGTTTTTTCATAAAGTCTTAGAAGCTTTTTTAAAGCTTTTAATTTCCATGTCGGTGAATACTTAAGCCCGTATGACACTTCTTTTTTTCTGCATTTTTTTCGGATTAAATATAAAAGTCAGAGCAGCGCAGATGATTTCGCTTGAAATTTACCCTTGGAGTGAGTGCATACGCAATAGTCACAATAAAGTCTGTACCTGTAAAAAAAAAATGGGCTGGGAGCTGAAAATTGTGAACAGTTGTTAACAGTGCTCACGAGTCTGGGGAAAAATTGTTTTAGTGGGATTTTCGACCTCAAAAGAAATAAATTAAATATTAAAGGAGTATAAATGCATACAAATCTAATGAACATTTAAATCCAAAACTAAAGCCAGTGAAAACTATATAAAATTTAAGAAAATAAGTAATAGCAATTGTGTTATTTGAAGAATGCTAAAAATAAGGTGGAAAAAGTCATACGACAGAGAATTCTCAAAAAAATATTTAATTTTGAAAATAATTTTTTTTACAATAATTTTGCATTTCAAAACTTTTGAACAAGTAAACTTTTGAAAAGTAAAGTAGTAAGTAAAACTTACTTGTTACTTCAATAAATCAAAAAGGTATAAGCTGCGGTCATCAAAATTAAGAACATTTTAATATTTACTACTCGTTTTAAAAAAATAAATTCAAGGCAGTCTTAAAACAAAATTAATAAAATATGTTTCATTTTGGTGCGAAAAATAAAAAGGGAAATGTCAAAGCAGAAAATGGGAAATTTGCTATATGGAATTTTTTCTATAAAATGCCCCCTAGGACACTTTGTTTGACAAATCGTTTTTTTTTCTGGCCCTCATCGGAGTTCGTTTATGCTTTGAAAGCAAAGATAAAAAGATGAAAATGTTTTTTATCGCATGATTATGCTGAAATGCACTATAGTTTTATTTTTTCTTCAATCAAATTAAGTGAGCCCAGTCAACGGAGAACCTACACTCAGGTGATGCTGGAAGATATCCTGAATGGAACCCAAATTTTTGTGTCCTTAACGCTGCCTTTACATCAGCATTTATCAGCAATCTATGTCCAGAGTTGTTTCGCATCCATGAAAATACAGGCTTCCAGATTTATGACAATCAATTAAATTTATTTTAAGCGAGTAAATCCCAGAGTAATAGTTTTAAATAGACAGCAAATAAAAATTGCACATTCCTTCCACAGCTTTTTGTTATTGTAAACACACAATTTTTGACAAGTGAAAAGAATTTTTAACTTTCCTTCTCTTACCAGGCTGACACATTGGTCGATTTAATCCGGAAAAAAATGCAGAAAAAAAGAGTTGTCATACGGGCTTAAAGCGGCCTTGATAGAAGTAACAGTAACAGAAACAGAAACGAAACTGAAAACGGAATCATTCTGTTTCAGTTGGAGTGCTGAAAGAAAAAACAGAGACAGAAAATTACTGCATTCGCAGAGGCTTTCAAATAAACGTCATTGACAAAGTTTTACATGTTTGAAAAGTTTTGAAATTACAAAAAAACAAAAGTTTTTTAGCTATTTCGTTTGCCGCAATGAAAAATTAATGTCTTTTTATTTATTGGTGTTAACATTGCACAGCCGCGTTGTCAGAAGGAACAGAAACAGACCTTAAAACGGCGCTGTTTCTGTTCCTGTTTCAGTTGCTAGTGCTGCAACAAAAAACAGAAACAGAAGGAACCGGAAATTTTCTCAGAGAGAGCACTCAAATGAACGTCACTTATCAAGTTTGACATCCAATTAAAAAACCTTTTGTCACAACAATAATTAATTCACGAGCTTTATTTTGTGTTAAATTCTATAATATGCAATCGGAATCGGTATATTGTTAAAAATTCCAATCCATTGGCGTGCTCGAAAAAATTTCCTGCGATTTGATACAAGTTTACAAGGCTACAGGAATTAAAGGACTTACCAAGGCACCCAAATGAACCACTCATGCCCTTGTATGTTTACTCATACTTATTAAGCCATTCAACTGCCTTAAATAAGACTTTTCCTTCACTGTGTGTTAACACTGTATTATATAACTCTTGTGATTAAATGCCCATAACAAATAAAAACCTCCCCTGTATTCACTTTTCTTCGTATGGGAAAACTATTTTATTTCAAAAGAAAACAAAAATACACAGGATACCAGAACGGACAGCCAAAAGTACTGCCTTGACAAGAACATCGCTGTTCAGCTTCTCCGCAATAATTCTCTGCGTGGAATACACTATGTGCAGCTTACAGGCAACATCCATGCCATTAAAAGTTATGCACGTGTGATTGCTGCACTTTTGGCATTTCCGTCCAAGGGTGCATGTTCCTACACGGCGGATATGTACACAGACCCAAAACTATTTCAGACGCACTAGATGCATTCTCGCCACTGGTTCTTCTTGAAAGTTCCACTGAACTGAAACGCTTGTTAAACTTCATCGGAAGTACCACATCGTTTTCTAAAAGAGGAAAAGCTGCTATGGGTTCTGGTTTAGTATTAATTTAATAAAATGTCTTAAGATTTGTAATTACGCACCTTTAATTATGGTCGAACGGTCGAAAAAGCAAAAAAAAAACAAAATTAAAATTAATTGTTAACATTTGGCGATCAACTGCCAAAATGCTATCAAAAAGAAAAGAGAGCCGCTCATGAATGGCGGTTGCTCGCTCAAATATAGACAAGGGTTGCTATGCAACAGCAACGTTTTGATTTTCTTTTCCAGAAACAAGTCCCCTCGAGTTGCTGATTTTACGTCGCTGATTCAGTTGCTGCTTCAGTTGCTAAAAACGGCGCCGTTTAGGTTTCAGTTTCTACTGTATGGGATTCTGTTACTGTTCAGCTCGGGACACATAGAAACTGATTGTGCGATAAAGCTATAATTAACGAAGTTATAAGATATAAATTTGATTGTGGAATTTTCGGGACACACAGAAACTGATTGTGCGATAAACCTATAATAACAGTGTCAGTGATTTATTTGCTAGTGAATTTTCTGGAAAAAACAAACAGATTGTGTTGTGAAAATTATTTGAGGATAATTCGAAATGGGTCGCAAAATTGAACGATTGATAACAGCTGAGCTGAAAACAGAATTGGGTAAAAGAAACCTGCAGACATTGGGGCTTAAAAGGGAATTATTGCTCCCACTCCAGGACGCTATTACCGAGGAAGGTGGAGACCCAGACATGATGCTGTTTGAAGTTCAAGAAGAATAGCAACAAAACACAGTAAGTATTGCCGAGGAAATGCCCGCTTTCAGGAAGTTGCTTTTGGAGAAATTCGAGAAGATGGAGAGTAGCCAAAAGAACGCTCTTGAAGAACAAAAGAACGCTCTCGAAAGCAAATTCGAGAAGCTGGAAATCGGCCAGAAAGAGCAAAGGAACTCATTAGAAGGTCTCCAGAAGGGCATTGAGGGTAAACTCGATACACATTGCACTTTCTTTGACGAAAGATTTGAAGCTATTGACCAAAAATTTGAAAGCAAAATAGAAATGGTACAAGAAAAAGTCGGCGATTTCAAAGTGCAAGTAGAAAAAGTAGAGCAGCAGTATGAAAAGCTGGCTAATGAGCTCAATTACGTCAAGAAGCAGAAAGTTCGGGAATAATCCATCGACAGCCCATGATGCAAAGAAATGCGGCCGCTTGTCTTTGATGGCCAAAAATCATGGCCGATTTATAAGAGACAATTCGAAACTGCAGCGTTGACAAAGAACTGGGACAACGAACATAAATCTTAAAAACTTGCATAGAACTAGGCATATTTAATATCAAAAAGTGTGCACTTCTGTTTTCGGTGCAGTGCTGCTAGCAGTGAAACGTGCAGACCAGCTGCACATCTGTTTTGAGCTTTCTTTCCGTGAGATATTTTCCCCTCCAATCCTTATACCATTTTTACACTGAGCCCAGAATCTAGATTCTTAGCAATAAAATTTCATGGAATTGAGGCTTTCAAACTGCGAAAATTATGGAGATTCCTTGTCGTTTCGGTTCATTGAACACCAGCCCTCCAATTTGTCACAGTTGTCACAAGTTAAATGGTTTCATAAGTAAAAAAAACAATTGTAAATAAATTCAGAAAGGTTCAATTAAGTCTTCTAGGATACGGGCATTCGATCTGCCAAACTTAACACGTCTCGTTTTGCTATCTTTCCAATATTCTTGATTTCTTAAAAGTTGACAGTATCATACCTACAAAAAATTAAAGGTAAGGATTTGGCTGCACTGAAAAGCACATCCTTCTCTCTGCCATCCCCTGGTAGGTGGCAGTACCAGCGCTTTGAATTCGAGTTCAAATTTCTCACAGCTGACGTTTTGAACAGATTTGTCCGCTTGCGTCTCAAACCAAATATTTATAATTTTTTGTTGATTTTCTCGCGCACATTGTAAAGTTATTTTGTTTTCTTTTGTCGTTAAAATGTGGAATAACTTTGCGCAATCATCTACAGAAGATGAAACAATTAGTAATGCATTTTGTACCAACGGCATATTCAAGATATGGGACGAAAACTTGGTAAGTCTGAAACACCGATGCCTGAGGGTGGCTGTTTGTAATGCTTCGCTGAATATAGGTCTTGAAATACCCTCTAGTACGCGCCAGTGTACAAAACCAGAAAATGGTTATAACCATCGACAAAAGTGCAGTCTTGTTGGAGGATGAGAACATAGCCAAGTGCAGTTTTTTGGGTTTTAACTCGGATATCGATGTGATGGCCATTTCCAACTCGGGCAATATTGTTATTTGTTGCCTCTCCGATGGAGAAATTCATGGAATTTACATCAAGGGTGTGCCTCTGTTTAACTTGTAAGAAAACGCCACAGGACATTCCCTTTTGCGATTAAAAAACTTCCTTTTTATTAGGTGCGTTCATCAGGATGATGTGCATAAGAATGTTACTTTTGCGGGAATACTACAAGTCAATAAGTGCTACTATATAACTTGTACCAACGGGAGTATTTACAAGTAAGACAGTTTGAAAGTATTTTCGTTTTCACTTACAAAGTTTTTGCAGGCTTTCGGACATAGACGAGTCTCGTCTTGAGTTCCTAAACGTGTCCCTTAAAGATAACGAAACTGTTCCTTTCGATGAGACTCTAATGGAAAATGTCACCCTCGAAAGAGTCACACACACAAAAAGTTTAAATGAAATCACAGCTGTTGCGTTGATACCTCTGAAATCGCAGGACGAGTTTCTCTTCCTAAATGGCACAAAATGCTTTATTCGATTTCAAACGAAAACGCAAGACGTAAAAATTATCGTGCCTGATTTCTACCAAGGTCTGAAGAATATTTACAATTTGGAAAACTACACGTAAGAAATAATAAACACTTGAAAAAAAAATCCTTAAAAAACGCGAACTTTTTACAGCATCGCTCTGACGCATAGTGGACATCTTGTAGAAATATGCCCCTATACTAAATTGCTTCATCAAACTCCTTTTAATTCGGATTGTTTGTTAATTGATGACCTCACGGTGATGGAGAACAATGATAACGTCGTTGAACTGCTGCTTCTTACCAAGTCAAAAGAAAATGGGACCCGTGAGATGAAAGTAGTCGAATTCCCATGTAAGTTTGCATTGCTTTTCAGCTCAACCTTGTGTTACAAGATATTTTGCAGCTTTCAGGTGTATCCATGAATTCGAAATGCAAAGGGATACATGGCTGGTGAAGCAGCCAAAGTGTGCTGTGAATTTGTACTACTTAACCGGAGAGAACATTAATGCCCAAGGATTACCGCAGGAAATCGAAATGAAGATCGTCTCAGAAACCGAACCGGCGGAACGTTTGAAGAAGCTTATCTATAAAGGTCATTTGGAGGAAGCAGAGGTACTTGACTCATCCGAGTTTCAGTGATTGATGTACAAGGAAATCTTTTTTTGCAGGAATTCGGAAAGCAATTTGACCTTAGTCTTCAACCAATCTACGAGGCAAAGGCAAAGAAAGTTCTCCTTGAAATGAACTCTATAACCGAGGTGAGTAGAAACCATTGACATAAACTTATTTTCGTTCTACATCAGCGTACCGAAAACAACGTGGAAAATAGTTTTGCTAATCCAAGCATTGAAAGCCTTCGCTGTGCTGACAGGCATCCCATCTTCACACCTTCAAGCTTAAATTTAGCAATCTTGTAGGACACCCGGATATTTTCAACTCAATTCCATAAAGAGACTTCATTGCCGTCAGACCTTGCTATTTCGGCCTATATCTTGATACCCATGAGAATTTCAATTGCTTCTGAGTACATAGTTGTATTGTCTTGGCACATGATGGACTTTCGTGTTGGCATCTGTTTTGGCAGCTGTTTTGGTCCTATGCGAAACACGGGTAAGCCCGTTAGGTAAAGATCCTGTAACGGGCTTAGAGCGATTATTCTTCTCATATCGCAGCCTCACCATTTATGTTCGTGATGATGTAGTCTCCATATTCCTTCGACATTCTAGTCAGATATCACCCGAAGGAACTTTGCTGATCTAAATAATCTAACGCAACTTGTTAACGAGCCAACACGAATACCAGAAATTAATAAACAATTCGCCAACACTCTGGACTTGTGTCTAACCTCCCATCCGTATAAGTACACCGAAAATTGATATTCTTCGTCAGGCTCGTCAGACCACCGTCTCATATTGGCCAAATTCTTAATTGTTTGCATACCTAATAAGGAATCAACTCCTAAAAGAATATTCTCGGGAAAGCCAACTTAAACTTAATGCTCATATTTGCTTTGTCAAATTCTAATACGACCAAAAGCTACTAAATACTACATTGTGGTAAGGGTAGTAAAAACTTTTGTTTCTTACTAGTTTACAACGACATTCCAGCTGTCACCTCTTTAGATAAAGTAAATCTACCTGCAGCGCATTTCGCTTTGCAGATGGAATATGCCCGATTGTTCGCTGGCAAAACCGTTTTGTTTTGCCTACACATACCTCTTTCTGAGTAGAAAAGGATATTCTTCCTTATCCTCTAACTTTCGTCCAATTGCATTAAATTTCCTTCTTTTCAAAGTTAGGCTGAATAAGGCTGATTAGCTTAAGAAACTTCTTAAATCACGAAAACTTCTTAACGACCGGCAATACGGTTTTTGAGTTGAATTCGTTCAGCGCGGCGGCACACCATCATTCACGATTATGCTAATTTAGTTTTGTTTTTTTTTTCGTTTTCTGTTTTTTTGTTTTGGCTTCGGAAATGAAACATTGATTTTGAAACGCGTCTGTTGCAAAGGTTACACATATAACTTGTGCATAAATTTGTCCGTATTTGGTAAAGTGATGATTTGAATTCAAAATTTACTGGATAAAAATCCATACGCTATTTTTCTGGCTGATACGGGGAACTATCTATTCCGCCTAAAATTCTTCTAGATGGTCTTTCAAAAGGTCTTGTTTAATAATCCATGCTGAAGCTGTTTGAATTATCTTAGCGGGAATCCGTTAGAGCATTGATTTTATTGTATATGCTACGCTATGTTTTTGTAACGTGGTCTATGGTCTCTTCGTTATTTGGTCTAGTATGAATTCAAGCATTTGTCTCCAGCAGCTTATTTCAACTTGAAAGCACTTGATTTGAAACATTATCAGAAAATCTATCTGTAAGGAGACTTACTGACTTCACAACAAAAGTGTTGATTAAAATTTTTTTTTATTAATTTAGGATAACATTGAGCAACTAGACGAAAAATTTAAGCGCCTTGTAGATCTACTGAAGTTGGTGGAAAACAAGGACTTCTTCAAAACAATTCGATCAAGAGAAATATCAAGTAGACGAATATTAAATTTGTTTTTGAACGAAATCTTACAGCACCTGGATGAAGAGGTACGTATAAAAAAAATTGATCCGTCTAGGAATTGATTCCGTTATTTTTTCGTCTCAAAAGTTGGACGAAGATTGCATTTTGGAAGTAAGAGAACAACAGCTCCGTTTGAAAACATTAGCGCTGATTGACCCATACGAGTGCAACATGGATTGGCAACGTTTTGTCTACCATCCCAATATCGTGAAATTGTGCTCATCATTTCTCAAGAGCGAAATCCTAACAGCTTGCTTGATTTGGCGCCGACATTCGGCATCTATTATTCCCCAGTTAGATGCCCCAACGGTTCGTAAATTATTAAGCTTGATCCCGGCAAACATTGAAGCATTTAGCTTAGTTCAATGGCTTCGTCATTTCGTGCCAAGTGTGATGCACGCATATCCAAGCCTTATGCCCTTCATCATCGAATGGAGTATTCAAAAGACACGCTCCTTGCAGTTTTCGAGACACTGGCCAGATATAGGTTTGGAATTTTCAACAAAAGTTGCCGAAATCTTTGACGAAACACATTTTCTTCATTCGTAAGCTAATTCAATGAACTTGTTTTGACTTCAGTAAATAACTTTTTGATTTCCTAGTGATGTCCGCCGGCAGCATGAGAAGAACATGGAAAAATTGCGGGATTTAGTTAACGCTTTGCAGGATTTAGTGGTGCTTAAGAAAAGCTACAACCTCGTGTTTACGCTCGACAATTACATTAAAGACTCGCTCGACGAAACGACTCTATGTATTCTGCAGAGGGTACAGATCTCAAATTTGAAGAGTCTCGTGAATGATTTTTTGTATCCAATCTTCATGGAACGCGGTCAATCTCCTGTGAATGCGATACGAAAGTACATAATGTTCCTTGTTGGAAGCAGGCAAACTTTAAGCACCTGGCTCAATCGGGCTGTGACGTCAATTGAACTCCTGCATAGCGAGGATGTCCGTTTAGAAAGTTCTTTACTTGTCCTGCAGGTATTTATGCAAACATTTCTTTTTTTCTTAGGCATTGTTTTTTTTTTTTAAATAGTCTGCACCTGTGCCGTGGCCTGAGACGGTCGCACCTCTCATCAAATTTGGAAAGTCGACCCATCCGTTGGCACAGAAAATCAACATTGAGTACGAGATTCAAATTATTAAAATCATGAAAGCCAAGTACGGATGTCCTGCCGACGGTACCGATTGCAACATGAACCTTGTTATTCGGATCGTCAAAACTGATTTGCCAGAAATGATTGAAGACATTAAGGATCTCACCAAAGCCGCTCCTGAAATTCAGGGCTCGGCGAACTATTATTGCTGCTACCAATTAGCACGGAAGGGAAAGGTTGATAACGCCATGCGGTTCTACAACAGTCTTGAGACCAAGCAAAGAGTTGAATGCGGTGAAAAAATCATGAGAATGTTTCCGGTACTAACGGTTTAGCGTTTTCATTATATAATTGTGTTATATGAGCATCCAATCTTTTTAGGAAGAACTTGAGGATCCCGATACGGACCATATCTGCCACAAAAATCTATTTGAGTTCCTCCAGCAAATAACGCCACAGTCAAGTGAAAAAATTCAAAAAGATTTGGTGAACATTCAAAGCTCCCACACGCTTAAAACCAAATTTCAGCTAAACCTATCGACAGATGACTTCAGAAAGCAAGATATTCGGCGAAAGCTAATTGACGAGGGTATATCAAACTTGAAAATGAAGTTAACCAAAGGCTTGTGCACCGTAACTAATATTTGGAATCAAATTTGTGAACTCTCACAAGCACTTGGCTTCGAAAAAGTTTACGGAGTCCTTCAGCTATGCAAAGCAATCAATAAGCTGCACGTTTCATGCGCTCTTTCGCACTACGTACTCGAGTTACTCGAGTGCACAAAATTAAATGTCGATGCTTTTGCTGATCTTGCTGTTTTGTTGATTTCTCAGCAGATTATGCTTTGCCAGAACAGTGAGTTTGAAATTCAATTTAGTGGGTTTTTTTTTAAAGAAACTTTTCTTACAGAGTACGAAAGGGATGAGGCCATGTCTTCAGATCCCCTTACATACCCACTTGCTTATAAGTTGCTGATAAAGGCGTCGCCATGCGAAAAAATATGCCAACTGGAAATTCGTGAGCTACAGAAATGGGTGCATGTAGTGAGCATTTGCTACGGTCTCGATGTTATCACCGATCATTATGAAGTAGAAAATGATGTCAATAATCGGGTAAGAAAAGTCAAAAGCTCATTTCAGAACTCCTAATGCTTAACGGACTATGTCCAGTGTTAATTAGCTTAATGAGGGTGTATTGAATGTGACATTTCCTTAGATTGCAACGTATTTTGAAGAAAACGCAGTTGCCCAACAAAAACATATCAAAAAGGAGAAAAAGCGTCGAAATTCAGTATCAGTTTTCGATGAGGTGGTTTCCACACCAGAGGTGCGAAAAGAAAAGGTAAAAATTTCGACAGTGTCCTCGAGACAGTACAATAATTTATGTTTGCAGACATTTAGAGATCAAATGCCAGTTGTCAATTGTGTGTCACAGGCCCTGCTGTTGGTCGCCTTAGAAATAAAGCCGGCATTCTGCTGCTTTGATAAATTAGTTTCGCTTATTCCGGACGATTCAAAAGTGGATGTTGGTCGGTATGTTGGAAAGCATGTGCCTAAAAGCCTGTCCCATTCAGTTGCTCATTCTTTTGTTTCAGAATAAAAGCAGAGTTCTTCAACTCACTTGAGTTGTTGGTCAAGTCGAAGCAACATCGTTCTTGGTACTCTGTAGCACGTTTTGTGTTGGAATATCAAAAGAAGACCAATGCCCGCATTATTCACACTGATTTTGTGTCAGTTCAGATGAGAAGAGTGCTTCGACATTTACTGTCGCACAAGGACCCCAATATTAAAGGTGAGCGAGGAGCATTTCGTAAAATATTCAATCTTACTAAAAGCAGCCCCTTTAAGAACTCTATGTGATGCTTATCTCTGATATGCAGCCACGCCAACAGCTTGAAAATCTTTCGAATGACATCAAATCAGATGTGCAGAAAGTCAATCTACTTATGCTGGCCGAAGTGTACAACGTCTACATTGAGGATTTAGTGAAAGTAAAGTCCATTCGAGAAAGGTACCGACACTACACTGATGGAATTGAAATTTAATATTCTAAAAGTGAAAAAAATTTTTAGTCGAATCAAACAATTTTATTTTGCCGAGCTTTGCAAACAAGATACAAGCCTTAAATCGAAATCCGACATTGATATTGTGTCGATGGGTCAACTAATGAAGGAGCTGAGAAATAATATGCTGGATGTAAGGCTCTTGGAACGGCTTAGCAAAGATTTTGGTTGGGATTATCAGCAGGTCCTAGTTTCTCAGGTGATTATATTCACAGTTACAACCCAATCGTGACGTAATTTTATTTTATTTCAGGTCATAGCTGTTCTACACTTGCAAGAGCCTAGTTTCGAAATCAAAATGGACACTTTCGGAAAAGAGGAACTAGTTATGAGAAGCTCCGTTGAAGAAATGAAAAACCTTTGTCAGCCCTACATTGATGTTATAAAGAACACAGAATTACTAGCGTCGAAGCTATTACATTTTATGTCCGAGGCGAGTTGCATCATTTTTAACCTGGCTGCAGACGCTTCAGAAATGCCTAACTGAACCTTTTTTACATGTTACTTTAGATAAACTTCTACTTCTACGAGCATTACTTGTGCGTAATTGAAATTCTGAAGTACATTGACGCTTTGCCGAAGGAAATGCAACTTTGGACTTGTATTTTGGCTTTTCTCAAATATAAAATGGTCTGCAAGCGTCCCAATCGTCCTTCACAATTAGAAATGGATTGGTGGCTTAAGTCTCACTCCGAAATTGGAGTTCTTCCGAAAATATCCAAGTACCGCCTGCCATTTATGCCAATAGTGCAGCAGCCTCTCAAGGAAATATTAGGTAAAATGTTTAATTTCGTCTTGAAACTTTTAATGAACCTTTTTTGGGCTTACAAACAGATAACGAATTGAATATCGACAATTGCGAAAGTTGGTTCCCCTTGATAAAGATGCATACAATCTTGCAATCTTCTGCCTCAGAATCGGATATAGTTAAAATGCAGGACTTTTTCTGCATGTCGGCGGTGAAAATTTCGATTCCCGAGTACAAGGCCAGCAATGACTCGGACACGTGGCATCTTCAGCCAACGAACAATGCCTTTTTGCAATCTGTAAGTCAATAAGAACAAGACGAAGAATTTTTGGATATTTATTTTTTATTTTAAGATTTTAAGATTGGTTCAGCACGTTTCTAGTTCATCAAAGGTGTTGCTTATTCTTTACTTTGTCGCCAGTCATGCCCCCGATGGGGCGGATCAAGTTGAGGCATCGTACGAATGTTTTAAATTTGCGCTGCAACATGAGGAGGAATTACTTAGTCAGGAAAAGACGGCCGAGACAGTTTTGAAAGTTAAGAGAAAGTATCCCATCCTAAAGACTCAACATCTATTGCATGTGTACGGCCTGGTCGAGGATAAGCTTCTTCAGTTGGTTGAAAATCCCAAAGAGTTGATACACGCTTTGTACTCCCACGAAATGATTTTAAGGCCTAATAAACCCGACATCAACAAGGTTTGCAAGGAAATCGCGGAACTTCACAATTTGGATATCGACATGATGCAATTTAATTTGCTACAAAAGTGGTTGTCTTTTGCATCGTCCACTGAAGTGACTACCCTAGAAGAGACATTTTACGAGGACATGAATAGTACAGTGAACCTAGGCGAAGCAAACGATGGCGAAAATGTAACAAGAGCGCACTACATCCTAAGGAGTTGGGACACTGACAAGGCAATGCAGTTCCTTGTTGGTCATATTTTTCCGGCCGATGGGTATGTATATTTATTCACAACACAACAACCTTGGAAATTAAATTCAATCTTTTATTCAAGTTCCATCAATACCAGTAAACAGTTGCAGATGTACGAGTGTTTCTCTCAGTTGAACGATGGTAGCTCAACCTATAACGACATATTGAGCCAACGCAACTACATAATAATTAAGTGCGTACATGATTTGAAGCAACTGGGCTACAACTTTAGTCTGGAGAAATTTGCAGATTACGATAAAATCACAATCCTAAAGAAAATCTGGCAAAACCATGCGAATAGTCACTTTGCAATGGAAGTGATTGCTAACATTTGTCTTGGATTTGATATTTATATTCCAAAAATATGGAATGGAGTGCTGAAGCAAATGGTAAAGTTCAATATGATGCGCGAACTGAACGCACTTGTCGATGCCTTGTCGTGCAAATCACAAATTCTTTACACTGGCGGACTGATAAAAGCTTGGGACTGTGTTTTGAAAGCTCCTTTCAAAAAAGCCAACTGTACTCGGTCCTTTGAACAGGAGGAAGTGCTGACGAAAACTCTTTTTAGGATACAGGTGCGTTAAGCTATACAACTGCAGCAATGTGCATATTGTAAATTTTTTCATTTATGTAAGGGTTGCCCCTTGGCTAGCGACATCAGTCTTCTGGAAATTGCCGATGACTGCGTAAACATTGAGCGACCACACATGGCCTCGATCTTACTCGCTTTCTGCAGTTCGGCTGAAGATCGGGACAAAGTTAAGAACGTGAGTTTTTATATTTTCCTTCAGTAATTACACAAAGTTTTTGTCAAGAAATTATGCAAAGATTGTTTTTAACTGTCTTTTTGGGAATAGTTAAAGAAGTCTACGTAATATTTAGGTATATGGCTCATTACTTTTATCAATTCACATAATGCCACTTCCGGGTCAATGTAAAATGCAATGTAAAAAATGCACCAACATTATTCATAAAACGTTATTCGTTTATGGCGTTTTATGCTCAATTATGTCGCATAGAAAATATGTAAATTTTTACAGGTGAGAAATTCTGCTATTAGACAAAGTTCATGATGCGCGGATTTTTCAAAATTTTGACTTTGCTATTTATACAAACTTCTGTTCGTTTAGTGCGCTAAATAATTTCTTTATTTATTATTACATTTATAAAGAGGCAGGCTGTATAATTGCTTATTTTTGTAACCAAACTTAATGTAGGTTCAGTTTACACCGAGGACTATATTTGGTCTAAGACTATATTTTTTAGTCTTGTTATTTCCCGTTTACATCGAATAGGACCAGGACCCAAGCTAGCGATAGCTATCGTTCTATAATTTAAAAAAGTGCTCTTTTTCTGCGACATTCCTATGAAATGTTTAGAGACATCTATTGCAGATATAGAATAAGATAACATCAGGCGAAAATAACAAGATAAGGCAGTTTGAAATTCTCATTTTTGTTTAGTCCATGCCACCTCAATTTAAGGACTGACCTAAATAATTGAGTCCTCGTTGTGTGTTTACACCGACGATTTTTGGACTAAAACTAGGTATAGTCCGGATATAGGCCCCGGTGTAAACTAGGCCAGTGAAGGAGTGGCACCGGAATACTTCTAAAACGCGACGAATTGATTAGCTGAATTTGATAAATTGCTTATAAATTTACTTTTTTAATGTTTAAATGTATTCTTACTTCTGGCTTTCAGAAAATATAGTTAAACTGTGTTGCAGTACTTAAAAAAAACTGTCTTTATTGTACAGATTGGGTTCACTATATGTTTTTATTTTTTCTTTATTTTTAGATCATAAAATCTAGCATGAGCTCTAACGTTCGCAAAGATATTCTTCAGTTGGAAGAGTCTGGCATATTGCCAAGTATTATAAACTTTGTCTTAAAAGAATTAAATATTTAAATAACGATTGTTAATACTGTTTAAAATTTAAAGAAAACTTGCAAAACTTGCATTTGCTTGTTCAAAAACCACGATGGTGTGCAAGTGTAAATAATAAGAACCATATTGTGTGAAATACATCTTCTAAGGCAATGAAAGCCCTTTATTTGTTTTTTATTGATTAGATAATGTGGTAAGTGCACTGGCCATTTAAGTCGTGTCTATGGTGACGATTGTGAGAAGCGTGAAAATGCAAGTTGCAGAAAAGCTTTCTTTAACGCCTAAGAAAACAAATAAGAAAGTAGCATTATTATGCATTTATTTCAATGATTTATTTACCTTCATTAACAAAAAGCAGAGTCCATAAATATTGTGTAAAAAATTAAATGTACTAATTAAAGGCAAAAGCTCTGTGAATACACAATTAAATTAAAGTAAAACATTACAATAAGAACTACGGCGATACGATATCATTTCTTTTTGGCATCCTTTAAGCCAGCCCCAGCGTTAAACTTAAAGAATATAATGTCACCATCTTCAACAACGTAGTTGCGTCCCTGTTGCCGGTATTTTCCAGCTGCCTTGGCAGCTGCTTCCGTGCCCTCTTCCTTGAAATCCTTAAAATGCATTACTTCGGCCATAATAAAACCTTTTTCAAAGTCGGTATGGATTCTACCGGCAGCTTGCGGAGCCTTGGTTCCTTTCTGAAATTCTTACTCTGACTTGAATGTTTACGAAATTTTTTTAAGACGCTTTATACCTGAATTGTCCAAGCCTTTACTTCATCTGGGCCCGCAGTGAAGAAGTATTCCAACTGCAATGCTTTATAGCCTGTGATTATAATTTTATCCAACATAGACTTGCATTTAGTTTCCTCCTCATAGGCTTTGCGTTCGGACTCTTCCTTTTCGGCAAGATCGTGTTCAAAATGCCCAGAAAACGGAATTATCGTTGCTCCAGGATCATTTTTATCAACCCATTCCTTGATTTTTGCCAACCACTTGTTCTTCTTTCTTATAAAGTCCTTGTCGGATAGATTTACCAAATAGATTGCAGGTTTGGTCGTTAAGAACATGTACTTGTTCAGTGTTTCAATCTGCGATCGAAATTGATTAGCTTTAAGAAACGCATTTGTTATAATTTATCTTAGAACTTACATCATGTGCATTCCAGTCAGCAAATCGCAAATGTTTCTTCTCATCAATCAGAATTGTTTTTACCTTCACTAAGGAGTCGTATTCTGGTTTGAGTTTTTTGTCTCCGCCTCGTGCAACGACCTTTTCCAATTTGTCCAGATTTTGAACAAGTTTTTCCTCGTCCTTAAGGCGAAGTTCTTCTGATATGATGTCTAGATCGCGAACTGGGTCCACTTCACCTTCAACGTGAGTAACATCAGGGTCCTCAAATGCTCCTAAGCAAAAATGTTGAATATGATGTAAGCAAAAAAAAAAAACACAATAAACCTACGACACAAATGGAAGATGGCATCGCAAGCACTTATGTGTGAAAGAAAAGCGTTTCCGAGTCCCTGTCCTTCAGCAGCACCCTTGACCAGACCCGCAATGTCAACTACATTCAAGTAAGCCGGCACTTTACTGTTAAATAAAGAGAAAAAATTAAATGTTTGTGGTAACGAATTGCAGACACTTTAAATTCAAATTACCAATCTTTACTGTTTACTTTTACTTTCTTTTTCCAAAACCTCGCGTTTTGTATTGTATGTAAAAATTTCCATGTTACTCAAAATTAAATACATTAATCGAAGCCAGTCTATTTTGCATAAAATATTTGCTGTATATCATGTACCTACTATCAAACTAAATAGACCCATTTAAAAAAAAAAATCTAAACATAGACCATTTTCTTTGAAGAATAGCGAGTCATTAAGTGTTTTTTGAGACAAGTTTAAAATTATTTAAGTTGGTTTATTGAAATGTGCCAGTAAAATGCCCATAACATCTGATCTGTTTCTTTTCAATCAAATAAGTTTTACTGAAGCACAAACTACCAAGTCAAAATGTACCAAGCCAAAATGTGTTAAAATTTTAAAAACCAAAGAAAAAGCGTTTGGCTTTTTTTTAACTTTTTTAACAGAAAAAAAAGTTGAGTACCGATACTTAAAATTCACTTTAAGTAAAAATAGTTAACTTAGAATATAAAAAGCAAATTGTATGACAGTACCTTAAAATGAATCAAAAAATAGTTTTAATAATTTTCAATCTGAAAAAAAAACATCGCGATTTTCTGCAGGGAGCACACTCAACGCACAAACGAAAATTTTTCATGCGGTTCCCTTCAGTTTTGATGAAAAAAAAGTTTCCAAGGTCTTTGTGGTAAACTCAGCATACAAATAGTCGCTTGCTATGCGGTTCCAGTGAATTGTTATGAAAACCGTCATTTTGAACGTTAAATAAAAAAAATATTCTATATGTTGTCGTGCGGCTTGAATACCGTTTCTGCAGAATATAACTGAGCCTGGTTTCTTTGTATTTGTCGTAACAGCCTCGATACTGTGTTGCTGACCCACTCTATCTGAATGATAAACTGAGTCTGGTTATATTCGTCGTGACAGCCTCTGCCAGTAGCAAGACTGTGCGCTTATACCTTACATCATGTCATATAAGTTATCAATTAAATATTAGGTAGTATTATAAACATTTTTAAGGCCGAAGATTATAAGTAAAACCGTAGTATTGTATAGAGTTAAGTAAAATCAAAAAAAATACTGGCGACGATATAGAAAAACCAAAGTTAAGTCTTCTTTGTTTTTAACTATGAATCCGAGGGGCAAAACTTCAGCTTTGAACAACAAAAAGACCCTTGCAAGGTTGACTTTTCGATGCAAAAAAATAAACATGTCTGGTGTTGATTTTAATCGAAAATAATAAATTCGTATAATAATATCCCGATCTAGATTCTTATTCATTAGGTGTACCTAAAATAAAAGTTTTACTTACCTTAGAGGTTTGTGATATTCACAAAGATACTCGAACCTCTCGTCCGGTACCGGTACCCTACGTGCTAAAAAAAAGATAAAACAAAATAAAATTATAAGCTAATATTTGTTAAATATTTTATTTTATGCAAACAACAAAAGCATGAAGCTAATTTTATAAAAAAAAACACTACATATTTAATTTCTTTCACTCTTCGAACAATATGAATGGATTTACGTTTTCTCGATATTTTTTTAATTCTCTTTCAAGCCTTTTGCAATCTTTTACAAAAGTTCGGACTGCAATGCCCCAAAAATCATTAAAGTTGGGTTTTGCGACGCTGTACTTAAGCTTGAGGGCAACAAAAGTTGCAGCTGATTGATTGGCGGTGAGAGCAAAATGTTTTGGTCTTACAGTTCCCAATTCGATTAGTGCAGCCGAAACATCCTCTTCTTTTAGACCACAGAATGTCGACGGTTTTTGGCTTAGCATGTAAAAGGGGTTGCTAAATCTTAATTTACGGTATTTTTCAGGAAACCACAGAAATTGAATGGTATTCTCCTTATTAGACATAAGGTATACCTAAAAGAAAGGAACAAGCTTTTGTGGCAGTTTTTTTAGTGCGTTATGATAAAAGATTGCATATTAATAAAAAAAACTAATTTTTGTCTTAGTTTTGCGCCTAGTTGTGGCAGAGGTTCTAGAAGACATCTGGTCTAGTTCAATGGTAAAAAATCAGTCAGAACCCAATTTGCAGTCTCCCAAATTATCCTACCTAGCACACAACGAAACCTTACCTTCTTTCGATAGTAAACAGCAAAATCCATGTCGCCTTTCACAAACTTGCCCTTGGCATATTCTACCGGACAAAAGCCTTCCAATGCCACAACTTCCTTTGTATATCCAATTACCAAAAAGGGAACATACAAAGGTCTAAGGCTGTCATTTTCGTGGTACTTTGCACTGTCCAACAAGAAGTTTACAGTATGGTCGCTACACACCCAATAGGTCAAATTCTTGTATTGAAACATGCACATTAAATGCTTCTTTTGCGTCATTATAGGTTCAGCGTACGCGTTCATTTCAAACGGTTTACTAAAATTGAATTTTTTGTACAAATCGAAATTTCTGTATCCATATGGCTTATTAAGTAGCTCCTGAAACTCGGCACTATAAAATTCGGGCGGCACATTAATGTGATAATACTTGAAAGCATTTAGTTTTCCCAAATCTAGACAGACTTGGCAGTAGAATAGCGAAATTTCCCGATCAAACATAACGCAATCGTAATATAAGTTTAAATGTCCAAGGTTGGGTAGGCGTCCTTTCAGCAGCTTAATCCCGTACCCGGAAATGCAACGAGCCGTCTTCATAAGCTTATATTTAATGTCCTCCCATGTAGTCCAACTGTTTGCATCGCCGTCAAGGTAGTGAATATTAAACAATGAGGAATCAGGGTAAGTTCGGAGTTCATGTGTAGCTTTTTGCGTTTCTATGAATTTTCGTTTGAGTTCTAGCAACATAAAATGAGGGCAGCTTTTCTTTGTTTTGTTCTGCTCGTACCAGGAGTTCAGAATTCTATGGAAACTGGTTACGAGAACAAATACAACAGTCAGATCTACTGAATTTCGTGCAGCTTGTAACAAAAGTGTTGGGGTGAGTGGAACATTGTCCAAGATTATCCCATTGTGAGTTGCTGAGCGATTCATTTTGAGCAGATCAACTACTGTATATTGACGCTGAGAGACGATTTCCGAAGACAACACTTTTAGGCCGAATTCTTCCGATATTGCATTGCATATCGTAGTTGCTCCAGATTTTGGGGGACCAAACACAGCTACTCTTATGGGATCTTTCATTTGGGGCGGATTGCATGTGTTTACGTATCTGGGGGCGTTTCTTTTAAAATCTTTTAAATTATTTTTTCCGCAAATGAAATATATGAAGTCTCCATAAATGCAGGGATAAACAGATCCTTGCTGTCGCATGCCTTGGAAATGATTCAATGTGATTAATCGACTAACATCTATAGGACAAGACCGTTTGAAGCGGCTAAAACGGTAGTAGCCCGCGTTTATTAATGCCTCACTCTCCGCCATGGAAATTGTGTGCACGTTTTCAAACATTAACCCTCGGTCGCGGTTAAGATTTATTTGGTCCGCATACAATATCACTTGATTTGTACGTTTGCGATTCCTGGGTATTTTAATGACTGTAATACGTTGGCTACGACGCACCTCTTCGATCTTGTGAAATTCTTTCAAAAACGACTGCACGACGATTTTACATTTCGTTCTGATGCCTTGCTTGATCTCAGACAAAAATTCACAATCGGGCACAATACTTGCTTTGCGTGCACCTTGCCAGCTTTAGTCACCGTCTCTGTTCAAGAACAAAGAGAAGAGAGAAATAGAGAGATTTTGTGATTGTGACACCACCTTTAGTTTGGACGGAACAACAAAAATGATGAGAATAAAAGGCTGCAACTGCAGCCACAAAGTGTGACTCAAACGAATGTGATGGGGCGGAATCGGTTGCAGCATGTAAGGCAGAGATAGAGCGCTGACCAGGAGCATCAAACTCTCCTACGGCTCCTGAAAGCGCAGAATATAGGCCTGAACACAAACGCTTGGAAAGTCTTGTACAGTCGGAAAGAGGGGTCCGGGCAAGTACTGTCCCTCGGAATCGACGGCAAGTCACTTGAGACGATCCGTGTTCAGAACGGCAGTCTAAGCTATTGGTTCAGCAGAGTGTCGGTGAGCGGTCTGAAGAGGTCGGAGGAGACAGGTGGGCCAATGACCACCTCGAATCCAACCTCCCAGGTGGCCGAATCTGCAACTGAGCAGACTACACAGAAGGTCGGAACACTGGCTTCTACTGCTGAACCGACAGTTCAGAGCGGGGACGAGTATATGTCCCTCTCGGAGGGTTCGCTCTCCGACGAGGATGAACTGGGTCAGAAAACGATCGAGCTGAATCTCGATCTGATCGAGGAAGAAGAAGCGTTGGCAGTGGTTGGGGCACAGGCCCCAAGTGAGCATTAGCTCGAAGGCCGCTGCCAATAAAATCAGCTTCCCCCAGGTGAACATACACCATGCTGTCGCGGCCTCGATCCTAAAGGGCTAGTCAAAGGACTAGCGTGCAAGGATGCGAAGGTAATTTGGAACACGAATTTGTCCAATCCAAGATCATGCATTCTAATAGACAAAAAGTATTAATATATTCTACCGAATACGCTTCATGGTGCCTATTCAATTGAGCCTGGACATGGAGGAAGCTCACCGCACCATTATCTTCGCTTCCGCATATTGTGCTGGGGATGAACCTACAGCACGCCCTAGGGGAGCACTGCAAAAAGCTTCACATGCCACTGCTCATCGGGTTAGACGCAAATGCGCATAACACTATCTGGGGGAGCACGGACACTAATAACAGAGGTAAGTGTTTCCTAGAATTCATGCTTAGCTCTTCCCTTGACATATATAACGTAGGAAAAATGCCAACTTTTGTGATTAGGGTAAGACTTGTTCTCACGCTCGGCAGTCCGAGCATAAGTGGGTTAATAAGAAACTAGAAAGTATCGAATGAACCATCGCTGTCGGATCATAGAATAATTTTATTCGATCTCGATAGCACAGCTCCCATTTGAAATCTGGTAAGGAATCCAAGAAAAACGAACTGGGAAGCTTTCAAGAAAAATTTTAAATTGACGTAAGACAAGCTCCAACTCACTGCCTAAGTTTAGAAAACCCAGTAGAGGGCGTTTCAGGAGCCATCAATTCAAACTAACGCGTTTGAAAGTAGCTGTCCTCTTAGTACGAATCGGAGAGCCAAGGAAGTGCCATGGTGGAACAATAACCTGCCAAAACTAAGATCTGACACGCGGAAGCTGTTTAACATGGCTAAGCGAAACGGAGACTGGCAGAGCTACAGAGAGCCACTAACCAACTACAATAAAGAAATAAGGAAAGCTAAAAGAAATAGCTTCAGGAAATTCTATGAGACAATAACTGGCACTCCCTGTGCAGCAAGACTACACAAGGCTTTTGCAAAATCGGATGGAGTGCCTACGTCTCTAAAGAAAGTGGATCGAAGCCATATAGAGAATGAGGAACAGAGAGTTCTATCAGCCAAGGCAAAACAAGAGCACATACCCTCCATACAATTAAGTAATGAATCATAGTGTGAGGGGAGCTCCTTTGAGGGAATTTACCTCCAAGGCTAGTAGGGGGCACAATAGACCAACAAGTCGCAGTGCAAAGCCCATAACTTAATAATTATAATAATAATGCTAAGTCATAGCTTTTCTAAGTGCTCAAGCTAAAAGTAAGTTTTATGACTCAAATGAAAGCTTAAATAAATAAATAAAAATAAATAGAGTGGCGCAACAGTTCGAGGTGAGCCTGTGTGTGTTAATTTTTTTCACATACAATGGGACCTACAACTTTTTGCCGAATCCGAACGGCACTTTGAGAAGTTTTTCGAGACAAATGATACTCTCGGAGGGCTTGTCAGACCCTCGCGGAGGTGGGGACCGTGAAAAAGAACAAGTCTTTTTTTTCAGGTGACGATGCATGGCAGGATTCGAACCCTGACCTCCGGCGTAGTAAGCACACACACACTAACCACTACGCCACGACACCCCACCAAAAAAATGAAAGCTTAAGATATGTAAATGTTTGTTACATCTCTTTTTTTAATTTTCGATAAAGTTATTACTTATTGCGGATAACGATGATGTTGTCTAACAGAAAAAAATTAAAAATAAACAGAATATTGTTAAATGGCCAAAATAATGGTGTTTCTGAAACTGCAATACGACCTATTACAAGTCACCCTGTGTACACAAAATTTCTTACCTCAGTACTCCATGACGCAACATATGAACCCTCGCAAACCGACGGTACAATACCCTCAATAATTTCTCTTGATCGTCCAATAAAATGACGCTCTCAGGATACAATCCATTGGCAATGGCATCCTCAAACTGCGTCACGAACAATGGAAATCCGCACAACACAAAACCTTTTTCGTATATAGACTCTAGATAACTGACAAGTTCGTCTTTCGCTTTATCGTAAGAGTCCGCAAGGAATTGAATAGAAAGGTCCTCATTCAGAAACGGATTTGCCGATAGCTTCTCAAAGTTTTTCATATATGAGATGCTTTCAACGTTGAAGTTGTACGCCAAAGTGTTTGCGAACTCGGTTTTAGTAAAGTGATCAAGACCTGCTATAAATACTCGTGGTGGGGGAACAAGCTGATTTTCTTTAACAAACTTGATGGGACGAAAGAGAAAGTCTTGCAGTGCATCTTTTGAATGCATAAGGTAAGTCTTGTTATTATATTCTGCCGCATAGCGAATATCTCCTCTTAGTAGTTTGGCTTCGTTCTTGAGAAGAACCGGACAGTAGTCGAGGGTGTGTCCCAGTTCTATTGATGGTATTGATAAATTGCAATCGCTTATCGAACCGCTTTCATTTTCAAGCAGATCTTTGTGAGAGCTTGCTGACGAATCATCCTCGTTACTCTTCTGCGATGATTTAAATTCTGCCAATGAAGGATGATGATGCAGAGCCTGCGGCTTTGTAGTATAAATATTTAAGTACCTAGTGAGTGCTTCTAAAATTGATTGCGTCCACGTATGTTTGGAAATATCAATGTCGATGCATATCACGCTGTGTTCTTTGAGAAAAGAATTAAGCTCTGCGTACTTTTCTGCGAATTCAACAGCCTCGTTGTACCTGATTTCGACTAAGTGCTTATTGTATTTTTCATACACCCTTTTTTGGCCTTTGGACTTATGGTGTGCCTCGTACTTAAGGTGGTTTTTCCATTCACTGAAATCCTTGCAAACATTTTCAAAAATGAACTCATCGAGAATGCAGGTCTCACTGTGAATCATGCTGTAAATGTCAAGCATTTTCTCTAAGGTCGGAGATGCTACAAGAAAAACACAGTCAGGCAGTTCATCGTAATCCAAAAGCTTTTGCCAAAATGAAATGTCCAGCGGTGGTGCCTCAAGAACATATTGCCTGAATTTTTTCTGCAGCTGGTGAAGCGAGGAAATCCAGTTTATAAGATCACTGGCAGTTATCTGTCGGAGGGCTTCATTGAAGACCGCGTTATCCATTATCAGCTGCGTTAATCCTACACTCGAAACCATGTGGCTGCCATTTTCATAGTAGTCTTTTTGATTAAAGGAAAAGTGCCCCCTAATATGTAGAATTTTTGCCACCACTTCGTCTAGCAAGGGAAAAACGCACGAAGACCATTCTTTAATTTTTATCGCTTTTAAGGTTGAATTCTCCTTCAGTCTTAATGCTTTGAGATTCTTAAGCTCTCTACCTAGTGCCTTGTCTCTAAGTTTCTTATGATTTGCGCGCGCGACTCTAGCAGCAGATTCGTCAATGTGAGCTCGGTATATACCAGCTTTGAAGTAACGAGCAATATAATTCGACAAAGTGCTTTTTCCCGTGCGATGAGGCCCAATTATTGCAACCCGACATGGAGGCACTAAGTGCAGATACTTGCCGGGATGTATGATAAACTTTTTTCTGACCTCCGAGGAGTGACACAAGAAAATATATTTTAAGTAGCGCACCGGGAAGCTACAATCACAAAACCGAACTCTCCCATAGTACAAATTGACAGGGCACATGACCCCAAATGGAGAAATCGACCATGTAAAGGCCGGCAAGACTTTATCTTGACTGCAGAGATCCTTCAAACACAACTTGCTGTTATTTTGTGTGTTTAAAAGGGCGCAATCGTAGTTGTGTTTGTGGGATATATACTTAAACCGCCTGCATATCGAACCGAAAATATCCTCAAGCTTTATTAGACAGCTGACCCGAATGACGTTTTCCCTGTTATGTAAAAGTACGTATCTCTCCAATAAGTCAATTATTCCTTGAAACTTTTGGGTATAAGTGTGAGTGTCTAAATAAACCACAAAGTCCGAATAGGACGAGAGGTCGTACATCCAGTCCAGTTGGCGACGGACAGAATCTCTGCAAAGCGAACTCTCATCTCCGTCTATATGCACAAAGGACACGACAACCAGAAGTCAGAGTCTGGTTGCACTGTTGTCTTGCTAGCACTGTAAAAGTTTGACTCTGGGACAAGTGCTTCTTCAGGAAGATTATCTATTCCCTCAAATCGCACATAAGTCTCACCGTTCATGAAGTCCGAAGGTAACTCACTTTTTTCATAAGCCTTGGGCGTAATAGGAAACCCAGGTAAAATAAAACCCTTGTGCAAATATTTATCTTTGTTCATCTCGGCTTCAAGGAGTCTCATTACTATCCAAATTGGTATTCCTCTGCCCCTTTTAACGTTCCAACAAAACCAATCGTCAATGTGCGTATTTCCCATGATTTGTTGCTTAACAAGTTCTTTAGGTGCCAAGTGATATGTTTTAAATTTGCAAGCGAGTAACTCACCAATTTCGTAAAACAATTTTCTTTCATCACCGACTATCGCAATACAAAATGGGTTCATGTCCGTGAATTTTTTTAAATTTTCCTCGCTGTCGCATCCGTCTAAGGGGAAACTATTTTTAGTTTAAAAAATCTGACTCCATTTTGAAACCATTTTTCGGTGTTAGTATTGTTTCATTAATTTGACTCAATTTTAACACCGTTTTTTTTTGGTGATATTTGGTTTAAAAATTCAGTTTTGCCTTTGTTTTGTGAAATATTTCCTATTTTTAAACGCAAAAACATTATCATTTCTGTGGTAAACATGCGATTTAAAGTAAAACACTACACTTTATTTTAAATCGCTAACACTTAAACACTTAATTAAGTTCCGGGTTGATCATACAACGATTGAAAAAGACTGCAAAACAACCGATAATGAAATTCGAGGCACAAATTAATGCGTAGATGTACGACGACCGATGCCGATGAGTATTTGTGGTGAGAAATGTGTGTGAGTGTGAACATGAAATAAAAACATTTTTTGAGAGGCTAGAGTTATGCCTTCAGCGCAATGAGTCCGTTGCGTCCGTCATGTCGAAGTACACAACTGACAACTCAGTGAAATACACACGTTCTTATGGGAAGCGACGTACGTGACGAAGTTCGTCCATGGGCCGCTTCCCATAAGACAAGTTTCTAAAAAACAAGTCAAATCGTTTCCAGAAAAATTGACTCGGAAATTTGCTTAGAGGGGTGGATAGTTTCAGTGTTCTTTTTCGATTTTCAAACTTTTAACAAGATGTTCGAAAAGGGTTGAAAGTGGTTCGTGAAAAGGGTCAATTTAAATTTGTATGGTCAAGCGCGTAATTTGTAGAGAATTTTACGACGAATTGTATTAATCGGGGATTAGTGCCCGGTGGAAACAGGGTATAAGAGTAAGAAAAGTCGGAGATCGTGTATTGCGCTGGGGTGACATTCCGTGACGAAAGCGAAAAAAACGTTATTCGTTTGTGCTAACAATTTCTTCATGTAACCTAAAAGACGTAACATTTCGATCGCGCGTGCGAAAGAAAATAAACGACAGCATTGTTTGACCAGTTAAGAACAATTTCACATATAAATAAATTAGTTTTCGGGAGTTTTATCGTTTATTTGTGATATTGAAAATATGATCTTTCTGGATGCCTTAACCTGAGGAACGTAAGGAAGAATCTCAGAGACCATTCTGCGACCGCATACAGAGCCAGATCAAATGTTCTTCATAGGAGGTCCATCAGCGTTCAGCGTTTCTCAAAGTTCTTTCACAAGCTGTTATTTCCTCCGTCAACAAAATATAAATCTTTGAAAACAGAGTCAAAAAAATCAAGCACTTGATAGTTAGTGATGAGAGTTTTGAATAATTTGAATCGATGAATTTGATAAAAAAAATTCTATTTGATTTTGGTTTTGAATTTATACATGTCGATGAGAAATGTTTTTAAAATAAAATCGGAAGCTTTAGTTATAAATTTTAACTGAAATTGATACCGTTAATCACACAGTTGCTTTCGATTTTCTGACGATTTTTTAGTTTTTGTTATCGATTTCTATTTATACCTCATTTTTCTAAGACGAATAAAAGCATTGAGCACATTAAAATATGCGACAAAAACTTTATTCATTTTGACACCCATGCGACTCGAGTAAAAAAACGAAAATCGATACAGAATGTGAACTGTGGCTATCGCACAATTTCTTTCGTTTTTGAAAAACCACCGATCGCTTTTTACAGAATCTGCCCCTGAATCTTCCCCCCAAATATGAGACCACTTTGAGTGGATGGCATAAGTTTACCGTAGGTCCAAGTGGAATGTATTGGATTTTTTTTTATCTTAATAATATGGATTTGGGTGTCCTGTCGGGCTCAATGAGTTTAGAAGTTATAAGCCAGAGAAGTTCAAAAAGAGTGCAACTTTAACATACCCATAAATGGCCATAGGCTCCTGCCAGACAACTGGTACCTACACTTAGCGGAGCGACGAAGTCGCGTGAGCGGGTAAACCCTGCGTTAAAGGGAGTTGAAATCCTTTAAGCCCGCGAAGCGATCCACCCAAACACTGTTGTCTCCATTGAATAAAGAGACAAGGAATAGCACTTTTTCACATATACAGTGTTTGTGAGTGAAGCATTTATTTTGACATTAGTCACCCGATGTCGGGTATCGACTTGTAAGTGAATGTATCGAATGTATCACGAATCGGGGTACAAATGTCACCTTAACTCAGGAATGTTAAACGAAAGTAGAGCCAGCTCCCAGAAACGTATGGACCTCGAGCCGTCTCTCATGACATGCCTGGTTCAACACATAAGCAGTCCGCACTCTAAAACTGATGCTTCACTTTTCCCCAAAAACACCACTTCCTTGTCTCTTTATTCAATGGTTGTCTCTAAAAGCAAATTTATTTTACAGCGAATCTTGTCAGATATCTATAGCATACTCTTAGGCAGAAATTAAAAGTCTAAGATGAGGTACTTTGTAAAGGCAAATTGAAACTTTGAATAGCTATAACTTTTAGACTAAATGAGACCGACAATTTTTAATAACACATTCGTAATCAGGACACTGAAATACATACATAAGCATAAAAATAACAACTAAATTCTACTTGGACCTAAGGTAAACTTGTTCCGAGTTGATCAATGCTTTCTTTTTTAAAAGCGGAATAACTTTGGATTCTTTTCAAAGTAAAGTGATGGATTACGCTCGAATTATAGTGTGTATTAAATGTGGCGGTATGTATGGAAGAATAGTTTTAATATTATGATGAGTTTAATCGGAAATGGTTCAATTGATTTACTCGTAAAATTGCTTTAAGAACATCATAGTCGTCTAGCCTAGAGAAAGTAAAGCTGCGATTTTAATCCAAATATGTACTTCGTTCTGAGAAACTGGAATATTCTTTGCATGCTTGTGTCAGGTACAGCTGTCAACGTAGTCGACAAGTTGTCATATGTCAACTAGTCCTGTCAGGCTGATAAAGTTTTTAACAGTTTGACGTCTACTGGTATTATCGAGTGCGGGATGCCAAACAAAGTACCTTTTTAAAGTTGTAAGCTTGATCAGGTTTCCTAGGTAATGTTCAAAATATTTTCATTATATAACACGGAAAGGATAAGAAAAGTGTTGTTTGTGTTGCAGAAACAGTGTATACGACCACAAAAGGGTATACGGATTCAAGGAGATCATATCTTTAGAACACTTTTTCGATACTTTCCACATATTTTATTAAAATAATTTTTGGGTCGATATAAAAATAAGCCCAATAAATTCTTTCCTTATCGGCACTTTCTAGGTTGACTAGTTTATTAGTAATTCGCACTTCTACAGAAACTATTGAATTTTTTCATATAAAAACGCGATTTGGTTGGCATCCCGCAGTCGATAAATGTGAATCCGTGTTACTTAAATTATTCTTTCTGGGACATTCAGGTTATTACGTGACACTTGCAAAATCTCTTTTCATTTACTTTGTGATTCGTGTTTCGTAATGAGGAAACCATTTTTTTTTATTAATTTCTTAAAGTTATCGCATAATTTCAAGGTGCGCCACTTTTTTTGTTACTCAGCGTATTATTGAAATCAAGTAATTGTTTGCTTTTAGAACTTAATCAAATGAAAAATATTTTTTCATTTCTATACTAAAACTCAAGACGAGAACATACATATTCGAAATAAATTAAGCTGCTTTTATAAAAAAAAAGAAAAACTGCGTTTAAATCTCAATATATATCATACAATTCTCAGTTTTGAACCGTTTCCACCTGTTGTACAGGGGACCTTGAAGTTTTTAATTGGTTTCTTTTGGCACTAAACCAAGGAACATTAATGCGTTAAGGTTACTTTTCTAAAGAATCGATCTTAAGCTTGTTAGAGCAGATCAAATCAGTCGTCGATTTCGCTGGTCTCCTTATAACTTTCTGAGCGGTTTTTCTACGAATGTTACTTTACGCTGCAAACTAAATTCTGACATTTATTGAACAGCCAGAGTTGGCTAGGAAAAAAAACTATTCGTATGCCACCTTGCAAACGGTTTTGCATATCGACAACAAGATCAAATCATGAACCCTTAAGAAAAAAAGACATAAAAGTAAAAATTGCAAACAATTTTAAGTCATTCCATCCCATAGCGCCCGTGGGCATGTTTTGCACAAGGAGCAACACATTTACCGACGATTTTACCAACTAGGCTGCAGAGGTAATTTTATACTCCGCAGAGATTAAACTTTCAGCCTTTCTTATGGAAAAGAGCGCACCTACCACGCCTCTGGTTTAAATTCAAAATATATAATTCACCTATTAAAGGAAGAAGTTGCCATCAGCAGGAGAGCAAAATCGTTAGCTCTTGCCCCGAACGAAGAAGCCGGCGAAGTAAATTATAATAATTTCACCAACAAACAGTTTTGCATACAAGCTTTCCGTAAAAACCGGGGATACACTCTGCAGGAATTATTATAATAATCTGGTAGTGGTTGCGTTGTGATGGTGAGGTCTAATATTAAAGCCAAAAGGAAAGATAATATTCAAAAGGTACTTATTTTCATTGGGATCGATGGTGCAGAAGGGGAAGTTCTCCGCTGGCGCAGCACTTTTGGTCAGCACATTGAAGAAGGTCGACTTGCCAACGTTTGGTACTCCAACTATGCCGACTCGCAAATTGGTACCCACGCGACCAATTAGCGGCTTCCTCTCGTGTTCTTCGGCCTTTTTAGGTGGCATTTCGTCGAATCGAATCTATAAATAAAAGAATGTGTTTAATTTTGAATATATCCTGCAAAGTGAAGTGCATATTGCAAAGGTCATGCCCTGTGCGACGTGCGTGTACACCACACAAATGTTTGGTTATGTATGGCAAACATTCCAAATAAGGAGTAATAGTAGCACTGGGAATAGGAAATCAAATATCACTGATATGTTGCAAATTTTTCTGTCAAATATTCATCTCAACAGTTGGCACACTCAATTCTTTAATAATGAAGTCATTTTTCAGACAGAATTGTATTTGCTGCGCCTGTTAACCTTACAAAAAGTAGTTATGTTTGGGAAGTTATTGTGCCGCACATTGACTTCTTATTCGCACTTGAACTTCACTTTTTTGATTATATGGGCATAACTTTACCTAAATCAATTTGTTTAACACTTAAAATGTTTACGCAAAGCACTGGAAACCCGGAAAGATAGCCGATGTTAAAAACCAAACGTGGAGAGGCGCCGCATATGCACAAAAAAAGAACTGTCAAATGATAAGATGCAGACAGGTTCCACACACTGACGTCCACTTGGTAGCACTGCCATGCACACAATTCTTTTTGTGGATCTTACTTAAAAAGTGAAGCGGTCGGTAAAAGTACCTAGGAATATACATAATTATTATATTGAATGCAATGTTACGGACACGAACGATTGAAGGATTTAAAACGGACAAAAAACACGTTACGTTGGCCCTTAATTATTGAACAACTACTTATTCAACTTGAGTCGCTCTTGCCCTCCGACACTAATTGGTCCAACAGTTCGAAATTATAATTAAGATTTTTATGCCCGATGAAGATAATTTTTTTTAGTAGGTAATGGTACAATAAGCCATTTTTAATTTATTATGAGTCCTCTTATCGCAGTTTTAAAGCCGGTGGAGGCAAAGTATAATAGCCTTGTGACACTGGATCATAAAATTAGTTTTTGCGTATCAAAAACATGAGTTTTCCAATTTATAAATTTTCTATTTTTGTCGTATGCCCCTGGTTTTGGATAGCTTTTGCTCAGAACTAGGTAATCACACTGCCGTTGAGAATTACAAATGAAAATTGCTGGAATTTTTAAGGGAATTTTAAAACATACAATTCTTGCTATATTACCTTCTTTCAAGGATCTTTTGAAGCATCATTTAAAAATATAAATGGGCTTAAATAATGACAATTGATGTACTTATACAAAGAAAAACCAAGTTCCCGTTCAGAAGTGTGAATGGCTAAACGATTTTGTGTAAACTTTTTGCCAAAAACTCATTTTATGATTCATGTGAACAGCGTATTAGAGGTGAGGAGAGTTAAATAAATACAGAAGTTCTTATGGAAAGCAACGTACGTCACGCAATTCTTCTATGGGCCGGATCCCATTAGAACGTGTGTATTCAACAGAGTTGTCAGTTGTGTACTGCAACGTGACGGACGCAACGGATTCATTGGGATGAAGACTTATTTTCGAGTTGTTTTCAGGTACCGTTTTTCACAAAAACACGCAAAGCTACTGCCATTCCACACAGAAAAAAACATTGAAAAAAGCTCATACTGTTCTCTAGAGTTGATCCAGAAAGGGGAGTTAAGCCGAATTTAACCCTGGATCAAAATTCACTGAAAAATTCTTTTTTTTTTGGCTCATCTCAGTTTAACTTTTTTTCAACTGGAGCAATTTCGATAGTCAAATATCGAATGTCACTTTACCCGCAACCCGCAAGATTCAAGCTGACATGCATGCCATGTTGACATATTTGACGTTAAAAGGAAAATATTTGCAGCATTGTTCTTTTTAGGTATGTCAAATATGCCCAAATGGCATGCAGTCTAGTCTAAGCTTCAGTTTACCGATTGAAATGATAGGTTAGGAGTGTTTGATTAGCGAATCAAATTAATCGTTTAATGAATCCTGCATGTCTTTTCATATCTTGTCACCACATTACATTATTAGGCTAACCCTAGTTAAATGGCCAGTGGAGATATATCATATCCCGATTTATCTCCTCCGGCAATAACTATTAATAAAACTATTAAATTAGATTTGGCCACATTTTTGAGGCATTTTTTTCACTGACACAAGTCCCAAATATTGTAAAATACAATTTTCCAGGTATTTGGGGCATATTTTTCACTAAAAGATCCGACAATATTGTCTGATCTGGCAATAGCGTGTGTACATTGTAGCTGAACTACGTTAACGCACATCGAAAACATCTAAAAATAAATAGAGTGGCGCAACAGCTAGAGGTGAACCAGGGCCAACTTCTCAACAATGCACGCTGTGTGTATTAATTTCTTCACATATAAATGGACCTACAATTTTATGCCGAAACCGAACGGCAATTTGGAAAGTTTCAGAGAAGATCGGCAATTCAGAAAGTTTGTCTATTATAAAAGACTATTTTTTTCATAAATGCCATTTTAAAACAGATTCAAAGCCGAAATATCGACGTACAAAAGGAAGACGAAGCCAAAGCCTCTTTGTGAAGCTGCCTTAATAGTCATATGCCTTAAATGTCAGCTGCCTTAAAGTTATGTGTGTTAATGTTCTACGTTTGTTTTCTAAAAACATATTTAGTCTGAAAAATAATTTGTAAGCCATGTAATGATATGCCTCCACCGGCAATAAAAAGAGGATTAACAGGACATGATTCAAAATAAATCCCAAAGTAGCTCCACCAGGCAAATAAAGGATTAATTTGCCTGCACATACTCATTTGACACGCATACTCTTTTTCTGTCATATTGGTTCTCAAAGGAGATATCATTTCCCAGGAGCAAAGAAGATTTCCGTTGTAAAAATTCCATTAGAAAAAATATTTTTGACAGATCTGTCGTACAGGGACAGTTTCAGTTTCCTTTTTAGACTCTCAAACTTTTATGAAGGTGCATAAAAAGGTTTGTAAATAGGATGAATAGGATTTATGAGAGGATTTGTTTTTAATCGCTTGCCGAGAGGATTTAAATTTGTATAGTTAATCGCATGTTTTGTCAAGGATTTAATAAAGATTTATATTAGTCGCGAATCAGTGCCCGATGGAGACATGGTATAAAAAACGAGAAAAAACTCATAGATTTACTTCTTTTGTGCTTAAAGCTTTTTTTTTAAATAAATCTAGTTTAATAACGAATTTAGTAAGTCTAATCAACGATCTTACAATCAATATTAAGAGGCGCTTATGCGAAAAGCTATTAACGTCAGCATTAATTTTAAGACAATAAAATTCTGGTGCGATAAATATAGTTTGGGTTATGAGATACATAAGTCAAGCAAAAATTGTACTACATATTTTCCACCTACACGCAAGATCTGTTAAAATTTTGTTTTTGTTATTGCAATAGCAGATTTCCCCACATTATCTTAATTCAAACATCATCACATATTTCTACAAGTTATGGAAATTATGGAAAACTGCAAATAAAATTTCTATACAATTCTGTAATGGTCTTGTTCACATATCACATATTTCTACAAGTTATGGAAATTATGGAAAATTGCAAATAAAATTTCTATACAATTCTGTAATGGTCTTGTTCATGAACCCACCTAGGGCCGGTTTTTCGGTGCTGAGTTAAGTACAGCTTAAGCCAAGATCTGCTAATCCCGGATTAGCGGAAACGATACGAGCACTATTTTGTTGTCACTTTGACTTCGTCGAAAAAATCAATCTTAATAAAACTTCACACGGACGGACCGGGTATTGCCTTATCAATTCACCTGTTGTTCTCGATCATATCTCTAAGAGCCGATTTTTCAGTGCTGAGTTAAACCCATCTTAAACCAAGATCTGTTAGTCCCGGAACAAAACTAATCTAGCGTTAACGCAGCAAACAGTTTTTCAGTGCAGAGCTAACTCCTTCAATAAAGTTTTCAGAATCTTCGACTCTCGAAATTATTGGCTCTCCCAGTTCTTACTTCACATAGAAAAACATAGGGAAAGAAGTTTGAGTAATTTTTCGATGCCATTTTTTCACAGAAACATGCAAAGCCACTGCCCTTTGACACAAAAAAAAATTTAAAGATGTTCATGCTGTTCATGAGAGTTGATCTGAGATTAACTCACCGAATTTGGCGAGTAAAGCCGATATTAATCTCTGATCAATACCTACTCCCTGAAAACCTAATTTTTTGGGTGAATCTCAGTTAAATTTAGAAACTCGGATGATCTCACATTGAAAAATTGGCCCTTAAAAAACAATAATTGAATCATGTGTCCTAGCACATCTGCCCACGTCTATATAGAAAACCATTTGAGGTTCCAATGCTTGCTGTTTATAACTGTATAAGTTGTGCAGAGAAACAAAATTGCCTTGTACTATGTCTCCACCGGCCATAAAACTGGGTTTAGCGGAAAACGATAAAAAAACTCGAAGTGTCTTCACCGGACAAACATTAAATTAATTTGACACAAGCACTCCTTTGTTGTCACTTTGACTTCTTTGAAAAAATCAACCTAAAAACTTTTCCCATGCCAACAGACGGATGGTCGGAGGGACGGACATCTCCTTATGTCGGTCTCAATCATATTTCTAAGGGCCGTTTTTTCAGTGCTGAGTTAAGCCCAGCTAAGTTGTCAAAATCTTCGACTCTCCCAGCTCTCCCTTCACATAGAAAAAAAAAACAGGAAAAGAAGTTCGAGTCATTTTCAGATGTCAATTTTCACATAAATACGCAAACCACTGCCATTTCACACAGAAAAAACATTTAAAGAAGTTCATACTGTTCATAGATCCGGCATTAACTCACCAAATTTTGCAAGTTAAGCCGAGATTAATCCCGGATCAATATTAACTAAAAAGTTTATTTCTGGGGTTGATCTCAGCTAAACTCGGAAAGTCGGATGATCTCGCACTGTAAAACCTGCCCTGATCGTCAGCTTGGTCTTTTTGAACCAAGCCTCCATAGAATCCTAGCCTCCATAAGAATTCGAGATGTTTCTAGGTATACCTAAGGAAAAAGAACCGTTTTCGGTGGCTAGACCGCAAAATCTCTACCATTTTTTCTACAATGTAAGAATGAGGAAGAACATCATCTTCGAAATTATGCTTCAAAATTGTCACACGAAAGAATGTTTGTGACTACTTTAACAGCATATTCTTCTCAAGTGGCCGGCAAATATTAATTGAGTAAATTTTTCCATATAGCTTTAAATGACATAGCTCGAGTTGGGGAACAAATTGTATAGGTATAGGTCTTCTATTTTTTTTTTGCGTGGGAGCAAGGATCACGTAAGCATTGCCAATTATTTCAGAACTAAATCAACTTACACGTCTGTTTTATCGTGAACATTTACTCATCATTTACTCTTTACAATTTTTATTCTTATCTTCGCCTATTCGGTCGAAGGCTCTTATTTAGAGGCTAATAATGCACATTCGGGGACTCTTGGCTCTAAAGCACCTAATAAACTAATTTGTTTTTCGGTGGGATGTGAGATCACTCTTATTTCCCGCAATAACATATAAATTTACAGGTCACTAAGGCCATGCTAACGGGAACGATCATCGCATCAAACCAATTATATATTTAACGGATTTGTTATACTTCTTACATTCTCTCCCACACAAAATCCAATTATCTATCATCATGGACTCTTAAACGTGCACACTTGCATCGAATTCAAAGTTGTCCCTCAAGGACGAAGAGGCATCCAATATATTAGCTAAACACATGAAAAAGCACGTACAAGAAATTTCCGAAAATTATAGCAATTATAGAATGAATTGGTTGCACATTATGGTATGAAACACTGGACTAATTCCTTGGGCCAATGATAAGGACACTATAATTTGATGACCATACAAAATAGAATTGGTGCATTTATATTTTGCTGAAAAATTTTACGAAAAATAACCGTTGTTCTCTAGGTGTTTAAATTTGGCAGAATTCGACTTTTTATTGTTTTTTTTTTAAGTGAATGTAAAGGATTGGAGTAAATGGCTACCCAGAAGCACTCGGAGGAAAGTTGAAGGATATATTTTTTAAATAAGAACGATAAATATGCTCCCCGCGTGAGATCTCATAATACTATAGTTTTCATGCGGCCAGTTAAAATATAAAAGGTAGATACACATTGGAGATCATAATAAAAAGCGTTGGGATCCGATCAGACATATAAACTCGACGCATAGAGTAGCATGTTTAAAAAAGTCCAGTCCACGCTTGAACTGTAAAGTAGAACAGGGATGATGAAAGTATGTTGTAAAGAGACACTTTACTTGATCGAGATTGGCAAGAGTTATTTGTTCAAAATATGTTTAAAAAGTCAATGTTACGGTTGTCCCTTAATGACAGCATACTGCTTGGCATATAAGGCTAATATCCTCATTAGCTGGTAAATGAAATCCATGTTTTCCCTTCTGTATCAGCAGAGTTCGTTCTTGTATGATGTTCAAAATGTCTTAATTCTGTTATTTACATCAAAGTGTTTGGTGAGGTTTTAATCGTCCTTGGTAAAGGGGCGTGAGTTTTGTATTCTCGTTCTGTATAAAAAGACCCAGACTCAGACAAAAAAATATACAATTAAACAGTCCTATTGGTTAAAGTTTCCTTAGTAAAAAAAATATTTTTGATGTTTGATGATGGATCGCACAGTGCCAGGGGGGGGGGGGGGGGGGGGGGGGGGGCAAGTGCCCTGTATTGCCCCCCTCCGGCCGCCTATGGACATTGCCTTTATAGCTCGCCTGTACGGAATAGATGCTTTCATGTACGGAATTAAAATCTATGAAAAGGTCGTGGGTATCGATTTGAAGTAAGTCTGCCACGGTGTAAATATATATTTGATCGTTGGTTGACTTTCTCGGCCTAGATTAAATGGTTTATTCAATTGGCCACCGTCATTTTGACAGGCTTCGGCCTTAGCTATTAGTCCGGGAGCCAGCGACAGTTTT
This sequence comes from Neoascia interrupta, assembly GCA_947623515.1. Classification (NCBI taxonomy): domain Eukaryota; kingdom Metazoa; phylum Arthropoda; class Insecta; order Diptera; family Syrphidae; genus Neoascia; species Neoascia interrupta. The sequence continues at coordinate 503,317 of OX392463.1, forward strand.
GCGTCAATCATTCGGATTCGGCTGATATTATGGAAAATGCTTCGCATGGTGTTGTTTTAAATGTCAGTGGGTGGGTTCGCCTACGGTAGCCTCCCAAACACATAAAAAACAATTTAAAATTAAGTGATTCGGATTTGGCTGAAAATGAACTCAAGTTTCGAAGATATCGTGTATTATTAGAAAAAAATAGTCAGCTGATGGCGCGGTGAATTATACATCAGCTGGTTACGTGAACATGTAAGAAAAAAGAAAAAATTTAATGATTTGGATACGCTCTAAACTTTTTTCAGGTAATTGATTTTATGATACCTACCGGGGAAAAATCGTCAGCTGATGCTTTGAAAAATGCAGCGCAATTGTCAGTTGTAGCGCCGCTTAACTTCTTTAATGCCCCAGCTGACGGCTTTTCCACCGTCATACATCCAGCTGACTTCAATTTTTCTTTCATGTATCATACCAACGGTTATATTACCCATTTGCAATCGAATCCACATCGCGCATATCTTTAACTATCAGGCACAAAACACATTTTATTTATGGCTAGCTTCACCTTATGATCGACAACTTTCCAATAATTTTATGTAGGTAAATAAGGAAAATTATTATTAATTTTATCAGACACTCATAATTAATGGGCTCTACATTAACGACTGAGATTAAAATGTGTTGGCGCCTGCCAAAAGGAGTTCGGTTCTTGTCAAATAGTATGTGAAACAAGTGGGTAGGTGCAAAAGTGCGTATTTAAAAGCTTCAGTCCGTCTGCAACGGAATGCAAAATACCCTACCCCACCAAAAAGAAAACTGCCACGACTCCAAAAAGTGGTCGGGATGCTAAAATATAGCTTATGAATGCTTTTAGCCTTAAGGCCCCACATTTTTGACTGAAAAAAAACCTTTTTTTTAAGCCTCGCCTACAAAAGTGGGCGGAGCTATTTGCTGTTTATACAAAAAAGTTAGAAAATGCCGACATCTACATTGTTCGTAAAAGAATTTTTTGTCGAATTTTAAATATATTTATTGAAAAACAGTAATTTTAAGTTAAACCTCCTCAAAAAGTGGGCGTGCTCAACTTTAAGGAAAAACTTTTTACTGCTGCCTTAAATACCATTACTAAGCAGTGCCACATGCCAAAAATCAGCTTGCTAGCGCCATTTTTGCATTGCTAAATTTTGAAAAAAGTATTTTTCTAAATTAGAGATGTATTTGTTTCATCCGCTCCGCCCCCATACACACTAAATTCAAAGTCTATCAAAAACGTGTTTATACATATGAACATAGCTTTGAGGCCTGCAAGGAACTGTAGGCATTAAGAATAATTAAACATGCATTAATTATTACAAGCATGCATAAATGTAGCTTAAGCTTTAAGCTTACCCAAGTATTCAATCCGAAAACACTCTTTTAGTCAAGCTTTCAGTGAACCATCCCGTCTTTCCATAATCTATATAGTATATTAGTCTGATCGTATGATTCATTATGTAAATTAGGCCATAGGTTTGTGATGTGACTCTAACAATAAACGGGGAATTCTAGCTTATCGAAGCAAGCTCCTTTTCTCTTAGTCTATAGAACTATTTTTTTTGTTTTTGTATGGTCAATCATATCAGCCCAAATGACATACTCTTGAGAGTTACACTCTAAAACCGTCAAAATAGCTCTTTTTAGACTTTTATAGTCTTCTTGATACTCTTCGACAATAAAATCTTGTTTTAAGATCCGAAAATGATCTTGTAGCACTCTTGTTAAAGGAGTATCACTCCTATAGCGCTTAGCTTTTATTACAAGAGTATATTTGTTAGCTCTTATAAGACTCTTGTTATGAGAATTCAACTCTTGTAGAGTTTAAGTTTTGTAATAAGAGTCTTATAAGAGATTAAATCTTGTAATAAGTGTGCAACTCTTGTAAGGAGGGATTAGCTTTGATAATAAAATCTAAAAATTACTTATAATACATTGCTGTACATCTTTACATTCTATAGAGACTAAGGATAAAATCATTTAACCGACTAGTGGAGAATGCAGTGGTTTGAGTAAATAAATATTACAAAGCAAAAAAAAGCTAAATTTAAAAATGAGATGGTTGTTGGGTGAAAGATGAATGAGTAAAAAAGCTCGGTGAGCTTAATGCTTAGTTTTAAGTCCCAATTCTGATCAGAGTATTGGTCTAAGCATGGTCAACATTGAAGCGCCATTGTCTAACTTGTTTATTAAATTAAATTGACTGTAAAATTTGTCCAGTTACAATTGCTTACTTATAGTATAATCTAGGCGCTATTGAGGAGTAGAACTCTAAAAACTTTTGGGCTCTATGAGGTGGAAGAGCCGAAAGCCTTTGTTGCTTGTGCTCGTTTCTTCCCTGTTAGCACTGTAATTTTTTTTAAATTATATGTTGATAAATTTTAATAATACCTAATAATATGAGGTGGAATAAAAGCGATTCTTCGAAGTTGATAAACAGGAATGTCTTGGTTTTGCAAGTTACCACTCCTTCAAAAAGTATTTTCAAGATATTGTAAAAGTAAAGATACAAAGGTAGTATTTTCAACTTCAGGAAAAACGGAAAGGGATGTTCTCGACGCCTTTATTCCTATACAATCTTGAGAGCATGTTTTAGTAATATGAACAAAGGGTGCAAAAAAAGGTTGTTAGAATCACCCCAGAAATAATTTTTTTAAATGGTTACAAACATTGTGTTATACAGATAGGACGTTAAAACTTATCGGGAAGTAAAATTTTAAAGGGAAAAATCTCATGAAAATATTTAAAACGCAGCAATTGTAAGGCCAGTGTCGATTTTTCCGACCACTACAGAATAATAATACCGAGTTTTTTTTTTGACCATCCAAATTAGATAAAATTTCAGCTGACTTATAATCCACCGCGCTACAGCCAGCTGACTATTTTTTACATACACGATATCTTTGGTATTTAAGTACATTTTCAGCCAAATCCGAATCACTGAATTTTAATTTTTTTATCGTGTTTGGGAGGCTACCTTAGCCCAAGCCACATATGGTGCGGCAGCTGACTTGCACTAGGATTCGTAGTATCATCTTGTCAAGAGACTTTCAAAAAATTATTCGGCCCGAAATTGGTCACAAAATGTATCGCTGGCTTCCGGACTAGCACCATCATGAAAGCATCGTTAGGCTATCAACTGGTAGACGTGAAAAAATCAATTGTCTCATCAAAAGTAGATCTTGATGTCGAGGTTTTAGAAATATCGTTACGTATGCACGTTGCCCCCTTCGTTCGTCCCATCCCACTTCAAAGGGGCGAGGTGCAATTGCACCCATTGTCCCACCTGGTCTACATTATATGAGCTGAGGGGGGTGCAAGGTCAAAAAAGGAATTCAATGACTTATTTATAAGAGTTGCTTAGGTTAATGAGGAACTTTTTAAAAAATTACAATTTCACTTCTATTAAATTTAATTCTTTAAAAAACACCACGTTAGCACGTACCTAGCTTTAAGCACAAGCTTTGAATGTGGCTATGTATCACTATGCTCAAAGAGAAAGCATCTAACGAAACCAATTTATACCTAAAAGTTAAAATCCCAATGTGAGTATACCCATAAACGCTTAGCAATTAAGATCTTCTCAAATTAATTTAAATTCGCTATAATTGGTTTCCTATAGACACAAAATACGAATCCTATTGCAGATATATTCAAAATATAAATAACTGTCCCATAACGTATGCCATAGCCCTGTTTTCCTTGAAGGACGTCGTCGTTGGGTATTTAAAAAGCGGAAGTGTGTACAATGAGGAATATGTTCGGTCCACATAAACCCATGAATTCGATGGCATGCGACACGGTGATTTTTCAATCCCCAATTCATTCAATTAGAATTGTTCACCCTTCGGCAAATGTCTAATCCGAGAGCCGACACTCCCACCTTGGTCCGCCTACTAAAAGAAGGAAAAAAAAAAAACACACACACATACCTATTCAAAGGGATGTAAAGGACCGTTTTCCTAAAGAAGAGAATGTTGTGAACGTTATTAAATGCTAATTCCTTCAAGTTCCTGCGAACGACAATTATTTTATTTTTATTTGAAACATTTTATTATTGTGCCACGCGAGTCCTTTGAAATGAATCGAACACAAGAAGCCATTCACCAGGACTCAACATCTGCACTTTAATTATACAGTGAGCACTCGTTCCGTACACACCCAGATTGAGGATAGGTATACTCTAAATTGGATTTGATCAACATTTAGTACCGACATTTTCCGTTAATCGGCCCGTGTCGCGTCGTGGACAGAGTCTGCGTACTAGGCTATCCAAGTCAACTCAAAGTTTAAGAGTTTCAATTTGAATAACAAGCGCACTCGAGAGCAAGCAAAACTCAGTAATTAAGGCTAATAAAAACCGTCGAAATGGTGGAGACTAACGCTAAGCACCTGCTTTTCTATGTTCGTTTTGTTTTTCCAACCAGGTCGCGATTAAGAACTCGAAATATTATCCAAAGCATTTGAAAATGGAAAGCCTAATTGCTAGACTTCCTTCTTTGATTATACACGTTCTGCCATTTGGCTTTCACATGTGATATCGTGGCTAATTATGGTTACGTTCCTTAGTCACTGAATAATAAAATAAAATTTTTTCTTCTATGATTTATTACAATTTTTCGTGAAAGGTTATGGAACTGCAAATGAATAATTTTATTAGCCTATACAGCTTCGGAAACACAGGCGTATGGGTGCATTTAAAAGAAGAACTGTTCAAGGATTTTTACATCACATGTGGTTGGTATATGCAATGCATCGTCTCTAGGAATGTTATACTTTTACCCAAATTGTGAAGGTTTTTGCATGTAAAAGAATCTTAATGTATTTTAGGGGGGGCGTACTGAATGTCGTCTGTTATAGTTCCCCAAAAACGTTCCACACTAAAGTGACAAAAACCTCACGCTAATACTACCATGATGAAAATGAAAGGTAAGGCTCACACGGTAGAGGTGGAATACACCGATAGACCTTAAAAATCCATAGGTACATATGGACAGCGCTATGAACATGTCGAGCTCTTTTCATCTATCGGTCTCGGCCATATCTTCAAAAGGTCTTGGCGTCCATTTTGGCTCCACTCTGGCTACATAGAATAAACAAGCAGTTATCGTCGTATAAGCGCTTGCAGGCAACTGAGAAATGTTTTCTTTCTTTCATTTATTAAACAAAGACGCAGATAAGTAAGTGTTAAATAAATGCCTCGGTACAAAAAACCTGCTGTAATTACTCCAGAAGCAATAAAATAACTACTTTTCAAGAGCTTAATATTTTATGCTTATATTTCATATTTTCTATGTGCATCCTATGAAGACGCCTTGAAGAAGACGACAACCCCCGTCGACAAGTCGCCAAAAAAAGATGAATATTTCTTTGCATTGAACTAAACGTGTGAAGACCAAAGCAGCAGAAAACAGCTAACTTCTTGAAACATTGAAAATTGGTCAAGATCCAATGCAAAAAGTTCAGATTTTTTTAATTAAAAAAAATATATTTTTAAATACCTAATCAACTTTTATTTGCGAATCTTTTTTGGACAAATATTTTTTTGTCAATATATTTTTTGAAGCACTTTCATTATATTCCACTTTGGTCACACTGGTGACTGAAAATAGAAGACGTGTTTCGGACGTTACAGTCGCATTTCGAATAGTCAGCGTTGAAGCTCTGTTGCCAGTTGCCATCCAGTCAATTATTTAATCCTACTATTCTACTTCGACTATTCGATCTAGAAACACAATAATCTCGAACGTCAAAGTCTGGAATAAAATCTTCAACGCAATATTTTTTTGGGAAATTTTATACCATGTTTTCACTGAACACTAATCCGCGATTTACATAGATCCTCGAATAATCTCCCTTAAATAACCAGATTAAAAATTTAAATCCTCAAGTGATTAATAATAACATGTCTCCACCGGGCATTATTCAGCGATTAATATAAATCTTTGTTAAATCTTTTACAAATCACGCGATTTACCATACAAATTTAAGTCCTTTCGGCAAGCGATCAAAAATAAATCCTCTCAAGAATCTCATTCATGTTATTCACAAACCTATTTTCTACACCTTTGTAACAGTTTGAGAATCATAATAGGAATCTGAAACTGTCGCTGTACGACAGATCTGTCACAAGAAGGTACGTTTTTCGCTCCTGGGAAATGACAACGCCACCCTCTTTTGAGAGCCAACATGACAGAAATAGAGTGTTCGTGTCAAATAATCCTTTATTTGTCTGGTGGAGCCGCTTTGGATTTTACGTTCGTTTCCCGCTATTTCCCTTTTAATTGCGGTGGAGATATAGTATAAAAGTAAATCTCCTCATGCATGTCATTCACAAACCTTTTTTTGTCCCATACTCAACCCTTTTCAAACAACTTTGTTATAGTTTGAGAATCGAAAAAGGAAACATAAACTGGGTTTATTTTTTTTTACTCTAAGTTTTACTCTAAGAGTAAGTTGGTTTTTGCCTACTCTTAGGCTTACTTTCTACATGTAAGAACAAAAACAAGTGGGAAAGTGCAAGAGTGGGTATGCAAAAGCTTCAATCCATCTACGACGGATTGCAAAATACTCGACCATACCAAAAAGAAAACTGCCACGCCTCCAAAAAGTGGGCGGGATATAAAAATATAACTGTTGAATGCTTTATACTAGGTGGTTGCATACATTTCGGCCTAAAACTCCGCCTTTTTAAATAAAAAAATTGCTTTTTTAACGCCACGCCCACAAAAGTGGGCGGAGGCACACACAATATACACATAAAAGTTAGAAAATGCTAGTATCTACAGCTTTTGTCATAAAATTTTTTGTCAAATTTCAAATATATTTATTGAAAAACAGTCATTTTAAGCTAAAATCCCTTAAAAAGTGGACGTGGTCAATGAAAAAGCTTAAATTTTTTGGCTACCTTAAAGATAATTATAAGGCAATGTTACGTCAAAAAAATGAATGCGCTAGCGCCATTGTAACATAGCTAAAATTTGCAAAATGTATTTTTTTAAATTAGAGAATTCAGCTTATTTTCAAACTTCCAACCAACCCACAAAATTTCAGCTCTCTGCCTTAAAATTTGAGGCCTAAAAGTTTTTTACATACGGACGGACGGACGGACATGGCTTAATCGATTCTCCTGTCGGTTCCATTCATATCTCTAAAAGGTCTTAGGGATCTACGGTGATTATTTCACTGCGTTACAAACTATACATCAAACTTAATATACCCTGGGTCGGGTATAATCAGTGTTCTTACATCACAAGCCTAAATAAAGCAACGATTTGGAACAATATTTTTGTGATCACCTTGCGCAGACGGATTATTTTGTTTCATCGCAGTGACAAAATGTGAAAATCACAGATCACCATAGCCGAATCCACCCCTGGTTCATGTATGGGTTTTTACAACGGGCATCTTTTTTCGCTCTTGAGAAATGTTATCTGCTCTGCACTCTTTTTGAGAGCTGACAGAAATAGAGTTCTGGTGTCAAATTTATCTTATATTTGACCGCTTGAGCAACTTTGGGATTTATTTTTAATCCTCTCCCGCTAATCGCAAATTCATTGCCGGTGGAGACATGCCATAAGCCGCGATCAACATAAATCTTTAACTAAACTCCTAAAAATCTTTATGATAAAATTAACATCCTCTCGGCAATCAATTAAATATAAGCCTCCTCACCCAAATCTTTCACCCTTTTCACAAACCTCTTTTAACTCTTTTCGCACACTTTAGTAAAATTTTGTAACAAAGGAAAGAGTGCTTCTGTTTGTCCTCTTGCACTGGGGTTCTACTCATACTTACAACTGCACCACGGCGCCCCCAGGCGAGCAACAAACCCCCATTGACATTCAAATAGAGCTTTTCAAATGAGCAGTATGCAAAGCCTACTGAGCTATTTCAAATAAGCAGTATTTTGGTTACCTTCAGGGTATACCCCATATGTGTGTCTTGCGTTTATGAGCACCACAATTAAGGTCAAATAGCCTTTGACCCAATCAACCCTTTGCGTATATTCAATCCATTGCGTCAGATTGAAGTACGTACACAAGTGACAGGTGACAGCTCAGTCAAATATACACTTTCTTATGGAAGTTCTTTAAGCTTTAGCTTTCCATAAGAACGTATATGTAACAGAGTTATCAGTTGTGAACTTCGACGTGACGGACGTTCATTAAGCCGAAGACTTCACACAGTCTAGAGATCGCCAGGTTGCAATGTATGAATATTATAAGAATCGGAATTGGAATAAGAAGAGTTGGAATAAGAATTCCCTTCTGAGGTTGCTGGTTCCCGATTGGGCGCCTCCCCCAGGTGGCGGATAGGGGAATGCTCACCAGATATGTTGGGTACCGGTACGGAATATATTCGGGGCGGATCAAAACCAGTAACAAACGAAAAATCCAGGCGCGTCTGTCTCAAAATGAGCGGCTTCTTGGCCGTCGTTATTATGCAAATAGAATAGGGGTAAGCTTTGGTGTTTCTGTTCAGACTTTTCAAGTTCCGTACTTGCTCATCAACATTTGCGTGTTGGATGGAGAATTTATTTTCTCTTTTATCTTTTCTATTCTGAAATTCTTTCCGCTCGCTATGTGCTACGCACTTTAAGTTTTAAGTTTGCTATAAATTAATAGTTAATTCTAAAAAAAAAATATTATTAAAAAAACCATTATATTTCTCGTTTCGTGAAAGCCTTGCACCAACTCAATCTCCGAAGATGTTTTTCCTTCCGAATTCAGGATTAAAATCCCCAAGCATTGGCAACAGCTTTCACATTGTACTCTGGTCTGGACAGGTTCCGTAGGCTCTACTCTTATAGAAAATGACAAAATACCTATACTTCATATAGCGTATAAGAGTGTGTGCACATATTAAGCTGATGTTTTGGAAAGTGCAAGGCGATCATTATCGGCTCAGGACCTTATAACATTTGTCAAGTATAGGCCTTTAAGTTTAAGCCTTTCCCGACGGCGACATTAAGGAGAATCTTTTAAAAAACAAAGGGTAGTATTTTCCAACCGTGATATACCTATGTACAAACGACAATACAAACATATCATAAGGTTATATCTGGCGTACAGCACTAATCCATCGCTTTATTTCATTACATTTCTGAAAACAATTACATTTCCCAAAAGGGTTGACCATTTCACTTGGGTTCTATTTGCAATGCAATCCAATGTATTAAAGTCAATTATGAAAGTCATTCAACGATGAGAGTCGTTTCTATTCTGTTATTAAACTAAAAATAATTGAAGAACGATGCAGAGTACATGAAAACAAAATTGTAATATTATTATTAAAATATTAGGTTTATATTTACTGTCCACCGCAAAATTGACGTTAAAATGCCGTGACATTAAGAATTTCTTTTTTTTTTTTACAAAAGATACAAACACGAATTACACGATCCCATCAACCATTACGGCAATGCTCTATGTGCATTCTGCGAATGTAGAGATAATGATACATCTGCTGATATCTATTGTGAAACCTCCATAAGTAGCATATTATTAACCCTTTCCTCGTAATTACAAGTTGTTGGTAAAGGAGGACAAGCAAGTCAACCCCTTAGGCTTTTGTATATCCTCCTACTAGGTATACTGAAATGCAGGCATTTTTCTTTATGGTTAAGTATCCATTTTTACAGGTCTTGTTAAAAGTATGCATTGTAACAAGTACACCTTGTTTACACACATTTATGGTTGCGATTTGCAATTCAGTGGATTGTCTTGCTGTTCAAATAAATTTGGTAAAAATTGGGTAGGTAGGTACCTATACCTACACATAGAAAAACGTGGTCTATATTATAAACTTGGGCGAAGCATGCTTCAACAGCTTTAACCAGTCTTATGAAAAAAAATCCTGTAAATATATTCCTCGGATAATAAAAAATATAAATTCGTTATTTTGAAAATTTAACCGAACGTATCGTTGCTTATATGGGGGAGCGGCGTCATGGCAAGCTCCTAAGAAAAATACTCCGACTTGAGTTTCGAAGAGAGAAAACAGATTAAGGACCAAAAAATTGCAGAAGTATTATAACTTTTCATAAAATGCTTCTGTCATGGTGCCTTGCTTGTTTCTTAAGTTTTAAGTTTGCCTTCCTCTGCCTTGCCAAAGACATCGCAAATGGATCCGAGGTAGACAGGTGCGAGCATCTTTCCCTCCTCTATCTTGCAGACAGATTCGCTGGTGGACTGCTCTTTAGTACAGGTAAGTGCGGACACCTTGCCCTTCTCTACTTTGCACATTGCGCGCAATAGTGCCGCCAAACCGAGCCGAAAGCCAGTTAATTGAGGGCACTCTGACTCAGCCTGTGAAAACCTGTGAGTGCTCCTGCCTCTTACCATAAGTACATATCTGTGGGACACCGTCCCGCGGCCTCGAGAAGAGAGATGGGCAAACCGCCAGCTCCAGGCGACACTCAAGCAAACCCTGTCCACAACAGACTTTTAATCATGCATGGTTGCTGAGCTGTATGAGGATCCCAATAGGGATCCAATCTTTTGGCCCACTTGTCCTTGTAATGGAGTTCAGGGTCCTCTCTTGAGACAATGAGTGGACGCTGAACAGTGTCTTTGAACAGACTACCGGAGGTGAACAACAGGCTTGAGGGTATATTGGCTTAAGCTTGGTCAAGGTATGGGTGATCGGGCAGAACTGGCGTGGTGTCGATCCGCCTGCAACTCAAACAGTACCAACAGCAACCCAACAGGATCTAATAAAGATTTTGCAACTAAACCTTCATCACTTATAATCTTTGAAATGAAAATTTAAATTCTTATGTTTATGCTTAGGTAGCCTGTCGTGCCATCTGCTGGTATCGTTGGCGAAGGTTTCATGCTGACGCTGGACTCAACGCCCGGGCTCAACCGCAGATGCTGCCGCAGCAGTTTTCCAGTGCGTGCAAAACGTGAGAATACCAGTTATGGGAGGCAAGCAAGTAGCTCTGCCCTCAATCTCATTGAACATCTATGGTATGAACTTAAATGAAGGATCAGTGATAGGAATAAGCCCGTAGAAAACCTCCAGGACTTAAGGTCTCCCTATTGAAGTTAACAGGGTAAACTGAGTTAATAGAGATAGCAAAGTAAACTTTTTAAAACCTAATTAAATTGCCTGGCCTTCTTTTTGCCAATTCATCAATTATTTCGACAGTATTTATTTCTACATCTCGATAAATTGATATAAAGTCAAAACCTTGAAGTTGGTCTTCACCTGTAGAGTTTTTTATTTAAAAGGTTTGTCGACGTTTTTGCCGTCGAAAACGTTTATTCTGGTGAACACTTTGATACTGATAAGCTTGCCAACATTTAAGTCAACGCATGTTCGGAAAGATCTTATCTGAAGCGTGCTTAAGCTGTTATGGCGTTCTCTTGACGCTGTTCCCCTGGGTGTCTCAGTTTTGAATTGTATCCCTATCCAATAATCATTTATAAAATGACAATAATATTTCTTTTCTTGAATTTTGAATTGTGAATTTAGTACAGTTTTAACCAAAAACAGCACCGAATATCGGCCCTACGCATTAATAATAGTCAATGGAATAATCGTAGCAAATAAATACCGCTGACACCACCAGTTCGTCGTCAGAATAAATCGTTGAGTCGCAGATCGCGGCGGTGACATGCCGCCAAATGAAACAAGTTTCAATGCGGTTGCACCAAAATATCTCGAAAACCATAATCTCGAAAATAAAAACCTCGAATTAATGTACCTACATTCACATACATGTTGGAGAAAATTTTGAAAATTTGAGGCGAATTTCCACGATATATGGCCAAACAGTGAAGTATGTATGGGGGACATGATCCCGCCCTGCAATCCTCCTGCCTGACTTTTTTTTATGCCCCATCCCATAGTAGGAGGTATATAAAGTTTATCACATAGTTTGTACTTACTTACTTATAGGGCTCCCGACCCATGGAGGGTCTCTACCTGGTTCACAGTACCCTTCAATCTTCTGCGATTTTGAGGGGCACGCTGCTTCCAATTGTCCGGATCAAGCGCTCTGGCATCCGCGATGGCTGGGTCCTTAAAACGGAGGTTCGATCTTCTTGGTCGTTTAGAGTCTGGGGACTTGGATTCGAAGACCCTCTTGGCTGGAGCGTTGTTGTGCATTCGCTTGATGTGACCGAGCCAATGTAAGTCTTCGTGTTTTGGCTTTATGAACTACATGCACATCTTGCTACAGCACATAGAGTTCGCGGTTATATCTTCTTCTCCATTCAGGACCGTAAATTCGCCGCAGAATTTTCTCTCGAAAGAGCCAAGTACAATTTCAGCTTCTCTGCTTATCGTCCACTCGGCGCCATAAAGCAGAACTGGCAGAATAAGGCTTTTGTAGAGCTTTAAAGATAGTTTGTAACACGGTGAAATAATAATGGTAGACCCATAAGACCTTAAGGGCATATGATCGAGATCGAATTCTGAATCGAATAAGCCATGTCTGTACGTCCGTCTGTCCGTATCAGTATGTCACATATTTTTCGCCCACAATTGGTCTAAATGTCCAACTACCTCCATAGCTTTAAAAATTGTAAGACGTCTTAAAAGGCTGAAATTTGACATTTAGGGTCTCCTAATGAATGTTAGACACAAATAAAAAATAAAAAAACAAAAAGGAAATAAAAATAAAAAAGTATAAAGCAAAATAAACTAGCAGGTGAGGTAAACGAGATTTCATTCCAGATTTCGTTCACACAAAGTTTTTAGTCACGCCCGCTTTTAGAGGTCGATTTTTCAAGAGGCCCACTTTACGCTTATTGGTGGTACAAACAGACTAATTTGCCGCATTTGGGCAACGAAGGGTCCCATGAGGGATTTATGAAACACCATTGCAGAACGCCAAATTAGCCGATGGGATGGGTGGGTATAGATGTTGGCTCACTTGTGTGCCTGCTGGCTAAGACAAGATAGTGCGCTATGCCACAAAATAAATTAATTGGCTTGTTTCTGAAACAAAAATTCCTTGGATGTGTCCTGTCATAATATGGCAACATTATTACTGAGCACCGAGACCGAGATCTTCAGACTTTACCCCTTCGGACCCTTTGGATAAAGGGTGTTCGACAAAAAGCCTATAACCAGTGCAGAACTCCAGGTTAACTTTGTACTATAAGAGACTCAAGTCTTAATGAATATACCAATATTAATAAACTAAACTAAACTTTCTCCGCTGGGTACATGTCTGAGATGCTCGAATATGGTGCTTTGAGCTCTGTCTGGGTTCGAATAACGCAACTCTGTCATCTAAAAAGAAAAATTGTTATTTTTTACGGCCCCTTACTTCCCTAGGGTCATGAAAGGGGGGTTTTACTATCGAGGGTTTTACTCTCAGTCAAACCCTCGGAGAGTAAAACTATTTTCTCCAATAACTTCTCAAAGTTCCGTTCGGAATTGGCAATAATTGTAGGTTGCTGATGTGAAGAATACAACACATACAACATACATGGCGGTTCTGAGAAGTTGGACCTGGTTTACCTTAAGCTTTCAAGCCACTCATTTTTTTTAACTAAATTAAAAATCTCATTTAAACCGTTTGATTTTTCAAATCATTCAATCTTCACATAAGAAATGGCATAGAAATGGCGAAATATTGTAAATGGCGCATCCTTTATTTTATTTAAGTCACGAAAACCCTAGTGTTGTGTTTTGATGTCGTTGTTACCGATAATGTTTATGTTTATTGTATATAAAGGAGGTACTTTACACACTAATTAAATTTTGCAATTCATATAAAACAATAATTTTGTAGGTAGTTCATAGGATAGATATAACCTTCGCACCTATAATTCCCTGTTTTCTCAGACCCTATATTAAGGACTTTATTGCATACCCATAGATATACTGAAACATTTGTGCTTTTCATAGGATTTATTTTTCTTGCGTTGCATCGACTGGAATATTGGTATCCACCACACAAGGATGGTTAATAGATCAAAGCTAGATACCCACTTTGCCGAATAAAATTCTAATGATCCTTGATCATGTTATCCGCACTTTTCTTTGTGATCGACATAAGAGTCTTTGCTGAATGAATAATGACATACGGAAACACGTGTTTGTACATTAACGACCGTTAATTCTATACAAAGGACATAATTATACTGCATTACGCAGTAGGACAAAAATCATAGCACGAGCTACGATTCTAGTACAATTATCACCCTAGGCATCGCATGTAATTGCTATTGGCCGTTAAAGGAGATGGATTTTTTTTGGCAAGCACGCACCCATAGCATTTGCGCACCCAAATTATAGAACCACCATGAATCCTAGACCTCATGCTGCAAAAATAAAAAATCCTTCGATCCTGTCGGCTGTCGCATTTCACCCAACACCGGAGACCCATTAACCCTTGGGCTGGGATTCGGCAAAAGTCGCTGTCATCACCTGGTGGTGCATGCAAAAGGAGTATACGGATAATTGCATGTCCTTCATGATAAGCGACGCAGGACTATGCCTATACGTACAGTACTTACATAGGTATACCTATCTCATTTGAACTGTTATTAAATTACCTAACAGCTTAGAGAGAAAATACCTAATTGTCCTTCCAATGGACGCAGCGGCCATGGCGTCGACCGCTCGTAACCACTTAAAGTATATTGGATTGCAGCTACTGATCATTACATGCACTATACTTACCAGTTCTGCTTTCGAAATGAGCCCGCTGGCGAAACCAGTTCCATTGCAAAAATTGCCATTTTATATGCGCGCTCCTCTGCGCGCATCCACATCCACATCCTCCAGATCCACTCGACGGCCACTTAAGATGTGCACTTGTTTTTATCTTTGGCAAAAGGTTGCCATTGCCATTTGGTGGAGCCGATCGCCTGTGCTTGGTTGGATGGCTTTCGCTGCCCGGTCGTCGGGTTCTTCTCAGCCAGCAGTTGCATGGCAGGCGAAGAGCACCACTTTGCATGGTTTGGGAAAATAATACGCATGGCGTGCCACCAGGTAATAAGCATCGAAAGGCGGTGTCCGCCAGGCGTCCTCCAATGGAAGAGAAGTTGGCTATCGGCGAGTACTGTTGCCATTTTGTGTGGTGGAAGTTTTTTGTGTCCATTTCTACATTTCGTTTCGTTTAGGTTTAAGGTGGTGTAGTGGTAGCTGCTCAAAAGGTAAATTGTTAGATTGCCTGTCAGTAAAACGCTAATTTATGCCAAGAGCATTCGCTATACCTCGGTGTATAAGTATGTGCCAGGGCCAGCTTTCTGCATGATGAACGTCCTGGTGGAGGGGATGAAGTGTTCAAATAATAAATATATGCAATACAATTTTTTTTCCGCTGTGTTTTGAATTTGGGAGGAAACTGGACGGCCGGCGTCGCTGAACGCTGCCGCCAACGGAGCAAGTTATAATTGCCAGCCGCACACACAAACAAAAAGTTCAAAATTTCGATTCAAAATGGTGGCCTGGCAAAAAGGAAGTCGTTGGCTGGATGGTCTGCTTGAGTCGTTTGTCGAAAGGAGTGCAGTGTGCAGCATATTCTTAGAAGGAAATTATTTAAAAGTCATTTTTTTCTTGTTTTTTGTTTTTGCCATTTTCGCTGCTGTTGCCATTGCCGCGGCTAGTGCTCGATTTTTTCCTGCAATTACGGCTGGATCAAATAATTTTCTTTATTAGCATTTATAGATTTAATGAATGCGGGCTGGGCTGGGCTGGCCTGCTCTTATTATTTTTGCAGCACAGAATGCGGTAATTGCTCCAATTAAACGCAATAAAAAAATACTGAACTTTTTTAAACAAGTTTTGTGGAATTGTGTACGTTAATTGGTTACAAAAACATGAAAGCTGCAGCTCTTTACTACAGTTATTGGTAGTTTAATGCTAATGAAAAGATAAAATAAAATATGTATGTGGGCTTGGGCTTTAAGTTGGTACCGTACCTACCTATATCTACATAATGTAGATTAATAATATTATATACGTTTGCAGGTAAGTAGGTACATTAAATCCGTTAACATAGGTATTAACGACACTGAATAATCTTTGCATAGGCAAAGCACCTAATCCTTGAATCCTTGACAGTTATAGGTACTTAATAATGAATCGGGATATCACTTTATCTATGTCATGCTAAGGAAGGGTAGGTCAAAAAAACATAGTACCTACTTACATAAAATAAAATTTAAAACAATTTAGAAGGTGCAAGAGTTCGTCTGTAACGAACTTCTAAATAGCCGACCCTTCTTTACCCTGCAACATCAAATTTAAATGTTTTTGGCCTGAGTTCATAAACTTTATGTCAGTTATTGGGCCACGCCCCCAAAAACTGGGCGTAAGCTGAAAAATAGAATGAAATAGTTCTAATTTCGTTAGAATCATGAGAAATTTCGATTGCTTCGAAATGATTGCTCAAAAAACAGTTTTTTTGACAACCGCCCCCTCAAAGTGGGCGGAGCTCAATGTCTTATATGACAGAAACTTAATAAATAGTAATACATACTTATTATCTTTTATATTTGTCATATAATTTTTTTCGATTTAAAGTTAAAAGCGGGCATGGTCAATAGTGTGGGCGGTCCAGTTTTTGGCGTTTTAAAGGCTTCTTTCCATTTTTGCTCTGCACTAAAATTTGAGTTCATTTTGAAACAAAATATAAATTTGAGCTTGTCTGACGTCCAAGTCAATTGTTAGCATGACTGTGCGCGGATCTTATCAATTTTCATAATTTGTATGTACAAAATGGGCGTTTTTCTTTTTTCGTTCAGGATTAGAGCTCGAACTGTCAAACAAAAATCAAAGTAATCAGAGCCCGTAATTTGTATTTCTTTAATTTTATCGAGCAATCTGAACTAATTGCTGAGCACAGCGAAATGGAAGTTCTAAAGCCTCCAGTCCAATGAATCTGTTGCATCCGTTACGTCGAGGTACACAACTGACAACTCAGTAAAACACTTCATACTTGTATAGGTACTTCAACTGAAGGCTTAAGACCGAGTAAAAGCGTTTGATGACTTATGGCGTATTTTATTGAAGAAAAGATTTTCTCTTTCTGTCAAAAGATTTGATCTTTTTCGATTTTGCATGTTTTATTGAAAATAAAAGAGCAATTCTAGATCAATTCTCAACTCGAAAGATGAGATCTCCCGATCTTGGGAGATTTGATCTGAACTCACTGACACATGGAAATATTTCTACTGTCAAACACCAAATCGAAGCAATTTTATTTGTTTCGAATTTATGTGCGGACGTGTTTGTTGGTTGCCAGCCCGTTTGTGTGATTTATTTTGTCGCCAAACAGGGAAACGTGTTTTATTGAAACGAGCAGTTCTCGATTTTGAGAGCAATTCTTTCAAGTTTCAATAAAAAATTCTTTTATTAATCGGCTCATAACAAATATTTTGCCAATTTTTTCAAGTTTTGTTTTTTTTTTTCATTTTGCATTTTGACAGATGTCTAACCAAAAAATTGGCTCAAGTGCGTTACAAAATCAGAAAAGAGTGCTCTGAGCGTATTCAATTCAGAGCAAGCTCAGAGTGCTCGAGCTCTGTTCAGTGCTCTACTCTGAATTAAAAAAGAAAAACGCCCAATTAGAACCAAGCAACATTTCAAGTTTCAACTTTCTAGCTCAATTTTAAAGACCTTATAACTTCACACAAACGAACAGACAGACGGACGGGTGGACACGGCTTAATCAATTCACCTATCGGTCTCTCGATCATATCTCGAAAAGGTCTTAGAGGTCTAAGTTGACTATTTCACTGTGTTACAAACTATACCTACACCAAAATTAATATACGGGGACTTATAACCGTTTTTATAAGTCTCCCCAGTGACGGATAAAGGAACGGTTACCTTTACAGAAATGGTATTTACCAAGCCCAGTAAACAACGAAACAAATCCATCAGGAGTGTCTTTCTCAAAATGAGCAGCTTCCTTGTTGGCAGCTGAATATCTTTTCTCTTTGAAGAGTATGGCAAACGTTATAATTGAAAACTCTGCTGATAGCCATATCTCTTCTCTGTAAAGGCATAACACTTGCGGGCATAAGCTTTGGTGTTTTTGTGCCAGGTTATTCATGTTCCGTATAGCGGCTTAAAAGCGTAACTCTCCTCTCTAATTATTTTCGCTCGCAATGTTCTTCGCATGTAAGGGTATAGCAATAGCCTCTTGATCGCGAGTTTATTATAAAAAAAGCTTGCGGAGCTCATAACTAATTATTTCGATATAACTCGTCCCAAATGTAAGAAGAACCTCTTATGATATCGCTGCGTTGCCCGCCCGTCCGTCCGTCCAATCTCGTACTAACTTCTGAACGGTAAGTCGTAAAAAGACGCACAATTTAGTGTGCTTTTAAATTGCAAAAATAGTCTGAATTTTTTTCTAAGCATAAAATTTTTTTCTAAGCAGAAATAACGTTTTAATTATAGTTTGAAATTTCATGGGTAAAAGGATTAAAAGTTTTTCAACACTTTTTTTGAGAAGTCAAACAGGAAAATAAAGAAAATTGAAATTTTAGTTAAGTATTGATACTGAACTTTAATGCAAAAATTCAAGTTTTTGTAAATAATGAAAAGTTTTTGAGAAATGAAGAGTTGAAAAAGGTGACATTTTTCAAGGTTTCAAAGCAACACAAAATAAACCAAGTGCTTACATTTTTCAGAAATGGTTCTAATACTGCCGATTTAACGCATTTTACAAAAATCGCAGAAGTGCGTAAAAAAACGTGCGTCCCCGCTTTACCTCCGGTGTTGTTTGGACAAATCATGTGAAGAAAAGCACACGTATCAGAAATTTTCCAAATTTTAAGGAAAACTTATAGCGAATTTTAATTTTTAAAACCTTTAGAGATTTAACTAAAAAACAGAAAAGCATTTTTAAAAACAATTTTTAAAAATCTTTTAGTATCTACGGTGAAAGCGGTATTGTTTAGATTCGGTTGAAGTACAGGGCGTGCAAAAAGAAAGCAAAAGATGCTTTAAAAATATTTTAAAATATTTTCGAATTCCCGTTTCTAACCTAAGTTCTTCGAAGCCTATTTAAAAACGAAGTAAAAAAAAAAGGAAGTTGATTCACCGTTTACACAAAACCGGTTGCCATATAATTCACGAAAAACATCCGATGCTAGCGCAGGTAGTTGTGCTATTGGAAAAAAGTCTTATGTGAAAAAAATTCAAAATAGTTTTTAAATAGAACAAATTATCAAAAATTTTAAATTTAAGTAAAAATACTTGCAAAAGTATTAGAAAATACTCAAAAACTGTCATGTTAGTTGAATAAATAAATAGCATCCCTGAGGCAGTTTACAAATAATCGAAAGATAAAAGAAGATATGAGAGGGGGACACTAACTGCTAAACGGAATAAAGTATAACTTTGAAATAAATAAAGGGCATAGTCCATCTTCTGAGATTTTATACAAGACTAGAGAACTTCAAATATTCAAAAAAAAAAAATTCATAATTCAAAATTTAAGTAAAAATACTTGCAAAAATATTAGGAAATTCTCAAAAACTTTCATGTTAGTTGAACTAATACATATCGTCCCTGAGGCAGTCGACAAATAATCGACGAAACGTCGCGTCGGGAAAAAATAATGGAATAAAAGTTTTTTCTTTTTTTCACATTTAAAAAAAAACAACGACCGGAAAGCCTATTTCAAACACTATAAAGCTCTAATACTGGTCTTAGTAAGCAACCATAATCAAAATAGTTGTTTTATATTATTCACTATAAAAAGGCTAAAAGAAGGTATGAGAGGGGGACATTAACTGCTAAACGGAATAAAGTATGACTTTGAAATAAATAAAGGGCATAGTCCATCTTCTGAGATTTTGTACAAGACTAGAGAACTTCAAATATTCAAAGACTTCGAAGATGTGACTCAAAAACATAAAAACGCATTTTCTTAAAGGTTTCTCATCCGTTAACGGTAATGACGATCTTACTTAAATTTGGCTGAAATATAAAGCGTTTTCAACGCAAGCTAACTGCATTTAAAAAGTTTGAAAATTGCCGTTTCCAACTTCAAGCTTTTGACCCCTTTTAAACAAACGAAACAGAAAAGAACATGTTTTGTCGTTTTCCTGTGCTCGGAGGGTTTAGCAGTTGTTTGAAGTTTTCTGCCAACATGGATGTTTCTACTTGGATACAACCCGCAAATATTTGAACATTAAGTGATCACTTTCCAGAAAGAACGACTGTCTTTTGCCCTTCCGAGCGCTGACACCATTAGCTGTTTCTCCTTGCGCATCCTCATATTTTTTGTTGTACTCATGATACATAATTTAAGCTTGTTTGTCACCTGTTTCCCGTAACAGCCGCAGGGAGCTAAAAACTTTCCTTCTTATTTCCTCACAGGTGAACAATTTTTGTTTCTTTTTAATCTTCTAGCACGTCTGTCTGACTAGTGTTAGCTTGTGACTTATTGTGTTATCATTTTGCAATCCTCTTTAGATCCTGAAGTGTTCAGAGGTTTCCAATTTTGATGCAGTAGGTTAGGAAATCTCCTTGATCGTTTTGCAAAAACGGGCGGCTTTGTATACCTAGGTAGGAAGTTATTCTATATACTATAAACTATATACTATACTTATACCATGTAGAGTTATATGTTATGAATTCATAGCTCAAACTTATGTATATAAAAGCTGTCATATGCACATGAGGCTCGAAAAAAATCAACCGCTTTGACAGGGACCTAGACGAACGGTGTTCATTCATTTAGTCTGATATTTATCATTTGTGAGAGATTGTGAAAATATACATTTATGGATGTATTAAGCTTTGTCTATACATCTGCATGAGTGAAGTTTATTAGACGATTGCTTAAATTTGGGCAGCGAGTTAATTCTAGTTTTGTACAGCGCACAGCCATAAAGACATAGACCTTAAACACGATCCTCCTTCGAAAAAAACTCAATTTCAAACGTAATAGTGATATTTCTGCCAAAAATTTGTATTATAAGCAATGCGCCAAGGGTGAATAATCCCACGCTAAAAACACACATTCAAGAAAAAAGTGAAAGCATTTGAATTGTTCCTTAACCAGAGCCTTTAGCCTTGATCCGAGTAGTAACAATATAAAATTGCATCAGTTAAACGTTCTGTGGTCTTGTGATGCTTGATGATATGTCAACTTTTTCAGTGCGTGGTTGTTGGATAACACACTTTGAGGTTGCTGGAATACGCTCCTTTGCCTTAACAGAGTTTCAGTGTAAAAAAAACCTTCAATTATCGGTTAAATTCCTTTGTGGCTGCATACAAACTCGACCTATTCAAGGACATCGAGTACAATCAAAGAGGGACATGAACTGACCTTTACAATAGTGCCAGTGTTTAGGTATCCCTTTTATGGTTTCATGCCTAATTGAATTCTCATGCAAGTTGCAATTAATTGCCTGTGGTTTTTTGCATTTGTGGACCACATGTCGTTTACATATGCGAGCGTGTTTTTCATATGTGGTTTATATTAAACGGCTGTTGTCCTCGAAAACATGACAATTTTATGGATGAATACTTGACTTGTTGACCCATCAGCTTTGTGAGTTGTTTTCCTTTTCTGTACGCACAGGTATTTATGTGATGATGCATTCATTGACGCGTCATGTTTCCAGAAGGATATCGTGAATAGCTATGATAAGAAATTGACCAGGAGAAACATCAAATGAATTGTTAAAGTGTAAACAAATATGTTTACCTAACCTATTTGCTGAGCATCAAGTATGATAATAAACTAGTGGGAGGGTTACAATCCGCTCAAGCGAATCGTTGGATACCCCATCCCAACTGACCACTTTCAAGCTCCGAATGGTGTCATAAATCTTGGTTGTTGAATTTCTGTTTCTATTAACTTCAATTGTATTTAGAATTTCTCAGTTAAAGAACCTTCTCCCTTAAAAAGGGGCGTGGCATCCACCCCTTTTCAGTAACATCGTTTTTTTTGTTTATATTTTTTATCAGAAGTGGTATTCACGTGTTGATTGCATTTTCATATTAAAAATTTGGTTTATACTTAAAAACGCCCCCAAAAGTGGGTGTGGCAAAAATGTATTCATTTTAGTTGATAGCTTTCACACATATCTGAACATTTTATAGCGCAAGTTTTTTGGATTCAAAGAAAATATATCGAAAAATAGTCGTTTATTAAAATGCAAATGAAATATGACCACGCCTAAAAGGGGCAGTTTTTGCCTTGTTTTTGAAATGCCAATCACAATACACTTAAGCGAGGATAACGCGTACCAAATTTCAGCTTCCTACGACAACTTTGACTTTTTAAGCTAATAAGTAAAGTGGGCGTGTCAGTGGGCGGATTTTAAAAAATTTTAAACTTGTACTGCTTCGGGACCTAGATAGAACAGATATTAAGTTTCAAGTTCCTTGCTCAATATAAGGCCTAAAAACTACCGACACTAGGACGGATGGACGGGCGGACATGGCTCATTAGACTAACAATTCGGTCTCGATCATGTGTCCTTAAGGTCTTTGGGGTCTACGGTGATTATTTCCCTATGTTACAAACTATATGAACCAAACTTAATATACCTCCTATCCTATGGGATGGGGTATAAAAAATGTCCTGGTGGGCCCTTCATTCACTATGCTTTAAGTGTTGCAATATACTTTCTATTGTGGGACTTGCTATAGGCGCCCAAATGCCCTTTCAGAGACGTATCGCGTTAAGCCTGATAGAGAAAAATGTTTCAACTATTTCATCTGTATAGATAGCATAGAACTCCATTTAAACAAATCAAAGGATAGCACTGAAGGATAAAAGGAAGGAAGAGAAAGAAAAATATCGCTTCCTAAATTTATTATCGTTTTATTTTTTATATGATTTTTGTATTATAAATGCAATAAGAGAAAATGAATGGGGTAGTGGTCCTAGTGGGCTGGGCAGGATGTATTGTATGACAGAAAAATAGGTAGAACACGCCCCTATAGGGATACGGTTGCACGCACCTTTTTTCGATTCAGTTTTTTTTTTTCTCCTTTTCTTTATTCTGGTTTGAATTTATCATCATTATTATATAGAAAACCTGGTTGAATGCAACGCGCCACATTGGAACGTGATGCCATCCGCCAGATGTACACACACATACTCGTACACGTGTGTTTAGGGTGCGTATTTGAATAGAAGATACTCTTAGTTCAATTGTTTGCATTTGAATTAATTTTTTTTCTTTTTTTTATATTATTTTTTGTTATATGTTGAATACCTACATTAGGTAAATGCAGTTATACCGATGATGCTATGTAGCAATAGTGTGGCTACATCCTACTAATATTATTTGCTTTCTTCTCAGGGGAACTGAGCCCAACTGTTAAGAGTGTTCAAAAACGAAGAAGGACATCCCAAATAGTATGATATAAAACTTAAACATTGCTTTTGATAAACAATTTATATCCCAAGGATTTGCCTCGAGTTTCTTATATAGCTTGAGGTGTTATAACAATTTATCAATAAAAGCTGCTGTCAAGTTCTCAGAGGCAAGAGGTTAAGAAGTTCCGTAGAGGCATCGGTATTGATCGGGGAGCCTCTGTAGACTGCACGATGCTGGTCTTTACAGCCCTTTAAGTTGTTTTTATACCCCATCCCACAGGAGAGGAGGTATTCCAAGTAACACAGAAGCCCTTGTTAGTACCACCGTTACCTTTACAGCACCACATAATAAAACCTTAGGCTCATAAAGTTGGTTTTATACAAGTAACGGGGCCCCTTACAAAACCCCTATAAGAGCAATTTGGCACTTTATAGAACATAATTTTGAGTTCAAAAAGGGTTCTACTTTGAGCTCTCTCACACCATTTTCTACTGTGAATACATTTTTAAAAGAATATGTAGGTAAGGTACACACACTTTCATGGTGTTCACCTTTTACTTTTATGATGGGGTTTGGTTTTTACTCGGGTATACTATGTCATCTTGTTCCTTGTTAGCGTAGATGTTTTTGAAACAAATAGATTCGTTCATGTGAACTAAGGTATATTTATGTTCTTGATGAAATTAATGAGTTAAAAGATTGCATTTGCTTATCATAAAACAAGCTGCGATTATTTCTTTGAATGATTTTTTAAAATAGGACGAAAAGGAACTTCGCCCTTCTTTTAATATTAAATATACAAGAAAATGAAGAATACAAGATCTTATGTTGGGCCCACATAGCACCATTATAACACTTAAGGTGTCTTGCGTTATCTTTTAGAAACTTTTGGTTCTATGTAGGACTGTTGTAGCTAGCTTCATGAAAGGTCTTTTCATAAGTACTCTATACTGACTTTTTTTTGCAAACAGAGTATCGTCGGGATAGAAAAATAATCGTTTTTCAGAAAAAAATCAAAAGACTTCAATTTCTTCAGAGAAGCTAAGGCAAAAGCCTTATACTTACCAAAGATTCTAAAACACTCTTTCGGTTAAGTGAAAATTTTTTCCTATTTCGGGGGATCGGGAGCCTGTTAAGGGTCCCTGTTAGTAAAGCTTGAAATACTAAGTCCTAATGCGGTGACTTGCCACTATCAGATTCCTTAATCATTAAATAACTGATCAAATTGACGTTTAACGCAGTGGCTAATGTTTTAATTCGATATATTTTCTCACTCTCTAATAGGGGAATAGAAATTATAAAGCGACAAGGAGTGTCACCAATTAGGGGACAATCTTAACCGTTCTCATAAAACATTTAAACATCCTTATTTCTGATATTCTATATTTTGTGCTTAGACACCAAATATCCCTTTACTCATTCCTATTTCGATTTCATAACAATACAACTCTTCTGCAAAACAAAATTCCGAACATATGAACGGATTGACCATTTTCTTATATGAATTTTTAAAGAGCTTCAATCGAAAGGTAGATATTATACTTAAATGAGTCAATTTGGAGTACATTTTAAATATTATACCAAACCACAATAGATTTGAGATTCAAACGTCATCATTATTCATAACCTTAGCCACACCGATCCATACATGGTTTGAAATTTTCAACCCTTCCAGTATTTGGTAATATAGTTTTATAAATAGTATTGATTCACAATGTGCTGGGTAAAATACGAAAAATGGACATTTTGAAAAGTTCCCATATATCTTGAACACATTTCGTGTTACCGCCGAAACCTGTTTCAGATGTGTGAAGTTCCTCCGTAGATACTCCGTAGACACTTAGAACAGACTCTTTCTGACGCACTATTTTTCATATGTTGTTTCTTATAACAAAAGCGCAAATTATTTGGGTTAAAAGATGTGCGTGTTCACAGCGCTAACGCGACTATGGAGTCGAGCCATTGAGTGTTCTAAAACTTTTGTTTGAGACCCATGCAGCAGGTGCGAATCGATTAAACCAAGGAATTACAGGTCTAGGTCCCTACGAATAGCGTCTATACCTGCGTCTTATAAAATATGTCCGCCTGTCGGACAAAAATTTGGTTTCAAACCGTTTCCAGCCGTTTGACAACACAAAAAAGAACTATCTGCCACTGGCAGCTTAGGAGAGCAATCGCCTGATCTCTCTTACAATCAAGTATGCTGGGTGCGTTACAGTCACAGGTGCTTTTAGGCACATGAAAGGAACTTACAATTTTTTGTCGGTTCCGAACAGCAAATTGAGAGGTTTCTCATGACAATTTGTAAGCTGGAAGGGTTTGTCACCTTCGCGGAGCTGAGGACACCGTGAAAAAGTTTGTGTTGCCCCAGTTAGAATTCGAACCCGGGACCTCGTGAACAGTGGTGTTGCTTACAACCAGGGCAGCAGCAAAATTGAGGCGCGGCAAAAAGGGTAGTTTTATGAATTTTGTGGGGCACAAATAATTTTGCATTTTAACAGAAAAGGCTAAGAGAGATGCTCATAAAGTCAGTGACTTTGATGCTAGATGGCGCTCGGATTGCATAAAGGATCCTCTTCTAATATCTTTGTTTTCTTTTGGTCACAGATAGACAAAATCAGATGGGTTTATCAAACATTTACAAATTATGTTTGAATTACAAACCCCGACTTGAACCTATTCAAGCACGATACAAGCGAAGTTTTGCAGAATTCTAAATTGATTAATAAATCCTGATTGAATACGAATTATAGAAAGAGTAGACTTTAACAGGCAAAAGTGCTCCATACTTGATTAAATAATTTTGAAAACTAGAAAAGTAATGGAGCGACTTTCTGAGCCTCCAACGACATAGATTTTTTTTAAGAATTGTGTAAGAAATATTTAATGCGCAGTAATAAAAAAAAATCGGCCCCATTTGAAGAAGAAAAACTTATAAA
Source organism: Neoascia interrupta (assembly GCA_947623515.1). NCBI lineage: Eukaryota > Metazoa > Arthropoda > Insecta > Diptera > Syrphidae > Neoascia > Neoascia interrupta. The sequence continues at coordinate 529,544 of OX392463.1, forward strand.
AAACTTCTATATCACCTATTTAAACTTCTATATCCACGAAATGGACCAACTTATTCGTCCTCAGCGGCAGGAGGCATATTAACTAGCTGAATTGGAAAATAAACTGCTGCCTTATTGAACCTTTTCTCTAGATTAAGGTCCTTTTGATAATTTGTTGTTAAATAAATTTCTTGTTGAAAATGTCTTACTATGAAGAAGTAGCTTAGTTCTAATAAGTTATTTAAGAAAAAGTATTTGAATGAACTGAAATAAATTTAAATAAAAATTATATAATTATATATTTTTTTTAGGGCGGCAAATACTATTTTTGGCCAGGTCGGCGAAATAGCTAGGGCGGACCTCGCACACAACTAACCACTATTACCCCAAAACATAAAAAAAATGGTGACAATTCAATCAATCATCTTTTCGGTTTGTATAGAATTTAAAGCATCGCAGAGCCTTAAACCAGAGTTTTTAGTCCTTGCATCTTTCGCAATTATTCGCCAACTTAACTGAAGAACCTTAGGCAAGATTTGATTAAACCACCTCCTACTTCAGTTATCACCGCTGGCCTGCTTGTTTTTCGGCATGCTCTGTTTGCTGTTTTCTTCTTCTTTTCCATTAAGGCGCGAGGTTATGATTTGAAGTGATGGATCATAACCCTACCCTAATGCATTCCTAACGGTCCGCTTGTGGGGTACGCCGATTTTACCTCAGAATATACCGGCAGGCCACCCGGTTTTGGAGCTCTTCGTCACTGAGGCCAAATAAATGCTGTTGTCGTTGCATTTGTGTGATCCATGAATGTTTTGGCCTTCCTCTCCTTCGCGATTGCGCTGGAATGTTGATTGACTATTGCCTTTTTGACGGGGTTCGTAGGATCTCTTCTTTGAACGTGGCAATACCAGCTGAGCCGGTAGTGCAGCATTTTTCTGGAGATAGGTTCTTTAACATGGAGGCTTCCTCGGATCTTCGTACTTCTTATTCTATCTCGCTTTGTTACTCCTGCTGTCATGAGAAGCATCTTCATCTCAGCTGCCGTTAATTTGCTCTCATATTTCTTATACGCTGTCCAACATTGTGAACCATATGCAAGCGCTGGACGCACAACTGCGGTGTAGAGCCTTCCTTTCAGCTTAGGGAGCATTTTTCGGTCACAGAAGATGGCGGAGTTTTCTCGCAACTTCATCCACCCCACTCTTACGCGATGATTGATGTCGTCAGCACAATTTGCTATGCTATTGATCATAGACCCCAGGTACTTGAACTCTTTACACTTGGGAAGCACATTTCCATTCAATTTAATATCTGGAATCGGCTTGGGTCGGTCAGGGAACGGGCAGCATAGGTGCTCTGTCTTCTTTTCGCTTATACGATACCCATTGCCCTCTAAAATATCCACCCATATATCAAGTGCTCGCTGATGCAGGGATGTATGATCTTCACTTGTGATGGCCCCATCGTCAGCAAAGAATAACTGATGTCTATGATCATCCGCACGTAGACTTCTGGAACCCCTCGTTTTGTTAGCGCCACCCCTATCAGATTTCGTGGAAGTCTATCGAATGCTTTTTCAAAATCAAACATCACCATATGCAGATCCTTAAGAGCATATCGATGTTTTTCCATTATGTTCCTTATACTTTGGATTGCATCAGTGGTTGATTTGCCTGCGACAAACCCACACTTGTCCTCGGATAGTCTTATTGTTTTCTGCAGTCTACTATCAAGTACCCGCTCGACGATCTTCATTGTGTGAGACATCAGCTTGATAGAACGGTAATTGTCACAGCTTCGTGTATCGGCTTTTCCTTTAAACAAAGGAAGGAGATAACTTTCCCTCCACTGATTAGGCATTGGATCCTCTCTTATTAGTTTGGAGATGGAGGTCGTGCGCCTTCTGGACCCGCTCGCTCCTATTTTCTTTCAGAACTCTGAGGGTATTTGATCCGGCAAACCGTTTTTCACTTTTTGGAGTAGTTAATCGCCTTCCCAACCTCCTCGACTGTGATTTCTGGTACTTCTTATCGGTTAGGAGTAGTTTCTTCTGGAAAGTGATGTCTGGGAAACTGTTCATTCAAAAGTCCCTCACAATACTGCTGCCACCTGTGAAGAATTTTGTGGTCATCCACAAGAACCTGTCCCAGAGCATTGTTGATGAACCTTGGCTAACGAATCTCCGGGGCGTTTCTCCTCCTCTGAGCGGCAATTTTGAAGATTTTAGCCCCATTATTTAAGGTGCTTTGTCGAAGATTCTGTATGGCCTGATGTGTTTTAGCCGTGGAAGAAGAACCGTCCTCCAATTCCTGACACATACCCTCCATTCTCTTTGCTTGAACCTGGGCGCACTTCTTCTTAGCAAGACTCTTGAGGTGTCTATATTCCAATTCCAGGCGAAGCATTTCATCTCTGTTGTTCGAGGAGCACTTCTTCCATGCCTTGAATGCCGCTTTCTTTTCACTGATCACTGGTTTCACCTCATCTGACCACCACCATATTTTAATATTCATAAATACAAACAAAATTTGTATTTATGAACTAACCACATTTAATTTCTGTATTTAAAATCAACCGATGCAATAAAACTCAGTTTAAAAGATCATTATAATATTTATAAAAGGTAGACTTAATTCATTTGTGTGGTGGAAATCAAGCATAAAGCAGTTCAGAATAATCCAATAACTACTTGGAATCGAAAGGATACTTGTTGATTTTGTTCAAAACGATGTTTTTCTAAATATAAGCATTAATTTTTGACAAGCCTGGAATAAGAAATTACAAGAAAAATATAATTATTTATGTAAATAATGAAATTATTATATTATATATAATATAACTATAAAATGTAATATTTAATAATATTATATTATAAAATATAATTATTATATTATAATATTTATTTAAAAGATAACTGAACGTATCGTTGCTTTTATTTTGGGGAGTGGCCATATTAAAAAATATATTTAGCATTGTCCGAACTTAGCGGCCATACTTTTACATTCTCAGAACTTTGATTTCTTAGAGAATTATGTCGAATGGGGTCCTGGTTGGTTCCTATATAATAACGCCATCCAATGCGGCTTATTAAAAAAGTATAAAGCAAAAATAGATGGAAACATTGTTGCTGCCTTGTATGAGACTTAAGTGAGTCGGATCTCCTTTGGTATGAAAAGTTTGTAAGAAGGCGTATGCTTATTGACAGACTAAATCACGTTGCCGAAACACGCAATGCACAACTTTCCCCCTCTAAAACCGCAAGACGCCTCGTTTTTTTCTTGTTACCAATTTGAATACCTTTTAAAAAAGAATACAACCCCGTTTGTATGCATTTTTAACATCGAATCCAAGTCAATAATCAGGGTGTGTGGGGTATGGCCGTCTTTTTTATTTATTAGCTGTCTAAGAAAAATTGCACACAGCATGTACAATATTAATTATTTTTTTTATTTTCATATGAAGGAGCTTGTTACATTGTGAATAGTTTATTCCTTAATTACGAAATTTTAACAAGGAGTTCTTTTTTGTCTTGAGAAAAGCAGGATGTTAGGAGTTAGGTACAATAAAAGGATGAAAAAAAAAAATTCTCCTGCTGGTTTTCTTTCAGGTTTTGCATAAAATATATAATTTTATAAGTTTAAATTGTTTTTTTTCATATTACAGCGAATGAAACAATGTTCCACCGCGGAGATAAATATCTCAAAGTGCTTAAACACCAATTTCAGAGAAAGTCTATTGCAGGTAAAAACGGCTTAATTAGTCTATAAATAAAACTATACAAGTTTTAGTCATACGCAAATATTAAGCTGCATAATTAAAAGCAAATAAGGCGTCAGGCCTTTGATTCAATAATTCAAAATCCAATCTAGTTTCTTAAGGAAATCAATTGGTGAAATAAGATTGCTTATTTATAAATTTACACGGTTTATAAAACAGTTTGCTTCTATAAATGTGTTTTATTCAACAATTTCTTTTCAAAGAATTATTTATTAATATTGGTTAATTCATTACTAAAGATACGATACTCACAAAGTGCAAATTTTATAGTCCAAGGCGAGGTAAACTGCACCTGTAACAGCTAAGCATATTTATAAGAAATCAAAAAAGAATTTTAAAGCTTTGTGAACCGCAGTGAAAAAAGTAGGCGAAATAAGGAGGTACTTATACCCTTATATATAAAGACACGAAGACAGTTATTTTCCCGTATTGACGTGAGGATATGTCACGCCTGGATGAAAGGCAACATAATGTTCAACAAACCATTGAGTAAGTACTACAGTGTGTACGCAGAAGTTACGGTCCGTAAAATACCCCATTTTGAATACCCCATCCTATCCCAAATTGTAAAATGCTGATGGCATAGTTGTTTTTTGACATTTTAAAAGTAATGCAAACTTCGAAAAGGGGCGTGGTTCAACCACCCCTAATAACAAACTATTAATTATAAGATACTTCCACAGATATTTCCAAGTTACACGTAAATGTACATAAAAATGCAATTTTTTGGTTCAAATTCAATATTTTTGAAAAATCGACCCCTAAAAGGGGGCGTGGCTAAAAACTTTATGTGAACGAAATCTGGACTGAAGTCTCGTTTACCTAACCCACTACTTTTTTGTTTCATGCTTTCCTAAATTAGGCTCAAGGCCAGTCGAAATTAAGTCTTTCTGGGAAATTTTAGGCTTTTCTTCAATTCTGCCTCCAAATGTGGGCGTGGCCCAAGGTCTTGTGTTAACAAAATGTGGAACTAAGCGTTTTCTACATAAAATATTAAACAATTTTTTTTCAATTTCGAGCAAAAATATTGAGTAAACTGCATTTGAACTGCATAATAAATTTAAATAATACCCTTAACATAGATGCCACGCCCGCTAGAGGAGCTTTACCAATTAAATTTGTCTTTTTTGTGTCTTACATTCATTAGGAAATGCTAAATGTCAAATTTCAGCTTTTTAGAACGTCTAACAGTTTTGAAAACTCTGGAGGTAGTTGCACATTTAGACCGATGGTGGGCGTGTCTTTGGGCGGATTTCAAAGTTTTTTACACTAGTACTGCTTCGCATGACGTGGACCTTATTTACGGAGTTTCAGCACCCTAGCTCAAAATTTAAGGCCTAATAACATGCGACATACAGACGGACGGACGGACGGACGGACGGACGGATGGACATTGCTCATTCGATTCAGAATTCGGTCTCGATCATATGCCCTAAAGGTCTTGGGGGTCTACCATTATTATTTCAACGTGTTACAAACTATGTGACAAACTTAATATACCTCCTATCCTATTGGATGGGGTATAAAAAGCGGTTAAACCAATTTCGCTTATTTTCTTACTTAAGGTGGCGTTACGGTCTGGGGTGGACCTGGGCTAAACGTCCCAGCTGGCTGAGTCTTGGTGCTCCTCTACTGCGCCATTCCTGCAGGGTTGATTCGAAGATTTTGGCAGGCGTTGAAGTTTGACTCTTCTGGCTAGGGCGGTATGTTGCTGTATAGCCCGCACCTCAAAATAGTCTGCAGTAATGGTTTTTCCAAAACCTCAGCAAAGACTGCGGTTCCACTACGATCTTCCCATTGATGGTCCTTACAGCCTTCAGTTTGAGCTTTATACTCTTGGCAACACCTATTGTTCCTTTGCTGGCAAGGCTTTCAAACCTTATTCATGTTGCAGCTTCTCTCTATCTCTTCCTCTGCTCGTAGAGCTTACGAGCAACTCTAATCCTTCTGTGCAGAGCCACTTTTTATGCTTTCTGTTTAGCTGCATGTACCGTAACCTACTTGTGGACATTCATAGTCAAACCAGGGGTAACCAAGCACATCTAAAGCGACATCTCTGATGAAATTTTGGTCAATGTTGTCACTTGCAATTAACACTTGATGCTGGGGCTGGCTGCATAGGGGACTTTGTTGAAGTTTTTGAGAGACTCGGTAGAAGCACCTGGCGATGTCTTGCGATCGTAGGTAGCCCGTCCACATCAAAATTCCCCACAGCATTTCCATTTCTTGGTATTGGTCGGGATATCCGCAGCTATACCTTGTCTACAACGAGTTAGTGGTCCGAGTCAATGTTGGCCTCTCGGAAAGTTCGGACAACCATGGTGCTGGAGGAGTGCCTTGCGATTGGTTAACTAAGCCAATTTGGCTTCAATAAAATAAAAATGGTCCCGTGATATCAAGCAGTGATGCGTGAAATCCACTAACATTAGTCTTCTACATGCGCCATTCCTTATCAGCTTCAAGGAATAGCAACAAACATAGCATACGTAAAGGCAAAAAATATTGAGGTGGTCAAATTTGGACAATGAATCAATCGTGCTTACCGTAGCTCGATTGGTAGAGTATTACCCGCGACAGGTAAAGGTTGCTGTGATCGTACCCTGCCGGTGAATCCCAAACTGTTTTTTTTCTTTCAACATTTTGTCCATCTAGTATTTCAACTTCATTCTACGACTAAAAATTATAACGTTGCCTATAAGAGCATATTTCGAAACAGCGCGATTCGTCAAGAAGCAGCGAATCGCAAAGGTACGAAACGAGTATAAAGAAAAGACACTTCTTAAAAATTACATTCTCTGGGTATCGTGGTTTAGCAGGAGCGGAAAACTATGAAATCCAAATGATTGTCCATATAACGTCACAGTGACCGACCTCTGTCCCATTATTTGATCTCACGAAAAAGAGTTAAGCTTAAAAACATATCTTTTTCCAACCGTGTACAATGTGTTAAGATAGCTTTTGCCGGTGTCTTAAATTTGCGTCTGCGTCAAATTTTAAAAACTTCAAATTCTCTCCAAAGGAACTTTAAAAAACACAATAAAAGAATAATGTCCCGACCACCCTACCCGTATATTCTTAAGCAATGATGACTCTAAATAAAAGGATAATTAAACATTATTTCGTGTGAAAAAACTGTATTCCGTGCTTCTAAATCTTCTCCTTTTGTGGGCAAAGCTTATTGTTTTCTGTTGGCAAAACTAAATCCGGTCGGGCTTCCGCGCGTCGCGTCAGACCTTACCCTTTCATGGCTTATACACTAGGGACATGTATTTAAATCAAAGGACAAAGGAACATTAATCGGTAAACACCGGAATAATTAATAAAGGCAGATCGATTGGAGTTCATTCAATTGGAAGGCCGATCGTTCAATTGTAAAAACGCATTTTGACGTCGGCTCATGCATACAATCAATTAAAAAGTTTTGCAAACAAAAACTTTGCCATTCAGGTGCGACCGACTGGAAGAAATCATTTGAATTTCACGCAAAAGGTGAAAGGAATCGGGCGCGATTTTATAATTATTTTAACGTATGTGCGATGCGCGTCCTCGTATACAATGGACCCCGTGCTATTAATTAATTGTCGTTGCACGAAATAAAGAGAAAATAAATAAATAACCATGGCACAATGGGACGGTGTTCCACAATCCCACCTCAATTGGTTGCAATTTTCCCACAAACTACCTCATATACGAGGGACCGACGATGAAGAAAAAAAAAGTCGAAATTTTGGGGAAGCTGCACATCATTGTCGAATATTAGTGGCATCAATTTGTCATTTATCCAAGTGGCCTTTTTGTATGTCTTCTCCTCTCTTTGACTGCGGATTGACAGAAAGACACCGAGTCCTGGTCCAAGTGATAAATGCGGAACTCATGCTGTGCTCCTGACAGTGCTCTTTAGAGGTGACCACAGAAAAAATAGCAAATTCAATGTGATGCTTCTGTTCGATCATAAATCCAGAGTCCTTGCAGCAATGCCATAAACCCTCGGTATCAGCGGCAGCAGAAGCACGGTGTGCAATTGTTATTGTTTCCTGTTTGTCCTATTCAATACGTATACCGTGTACAGCAAGTAACCCTCTTCTCTTGACGCAATGATTCTGTTCTTGTATCCTTTGCCTTATACTCTTTTATCGGAAAATTGCTAGTCGTCATTCAGGGGGGAAACAAAAGGGCTTCGGTTTGAAATAAACATTTTCATTGCTTTCGGAACGCTGCTGCTTGTAAGAGTGCGCAACAAATCTGTTCCATAATAGCTTGACATAAATACATTATGTCCTTTTGGGATACGCTGAATGTGCCAGGGAAAAAAGAAAACAGAAAAATAAATATAATTTGAGGGTGACAATTGCTTCGCAAACAATTTTTGGACAATGTGTTAGGTAGGTACTCTGTACCGGTTCGGGAGATGTACCTATACTTTGACCAAGATGTTATATGACCTTTGAACTCAGAGACCTTATGATATGGCTAACACAGGACGGTTTATTTTTTGAGACTTTTTTTAGTTTTATGCAAGGAATAATGCTTAGTTGAAGTCTTCTTGACTTCAAGTACTACTATACTCCGTATATGCTATACTGTTCTGATACCGAAAGTTTTCAAAAACATTTCACGCGACAACTATATTCGTAAAAAATAGGAAAAACCAACAAAAATTTTATGACGTGAAGGGTGCACTGTAATGTAATAATTGTAATTTCGATAATTTCGATAATTGTAATTTCGATAAGCTCCTATTTCAACAAATATCAAAAACGGCCATGAACCTTTCTAGTTTATTTGTAAAACCACATAAGAACTTTGTCAATAGCAAATAGAAGAACGGCTTACTCGTATGTAATCCAATCAGAAAGAACCCTCGCCAATTGGCTTTGGACTTTCTGCCAAATCTAAAGCCAATCTGTATAAAAATTTTTCAGTTTCTTTCTATAAAGACTGAATGCTTGTCATAAAAAAGCCACCCAGCTCATACTTGTGCAAAGCTCTCCCGATCGCAAGCCTTTTTAAAATGTATACAAAACATGTAAGCACCAGTTTGGTATAATCCAAGGATTTTTTTAAATTTTCAGAGTAAGCAAATGGATCTTTTTAATAATTTGTAACCATGGACCATCCATTAAGCATTTCCGGCCTGATTTCATCCAACAGGCTTGATGCTATTGAACTTCTAGCCACTTCTGGAACTTCTGGTCACATGCTGCACTCCACATAAACTGGAGATTGGGTTTCTTATCCCTTTGAAAAATTTTTATAGGTAACAGACGAGAGAAGGGGGGGGGGAGGGAGGAGTGTTTCCACTAAGGCACTTCTCCTTGCATCGACGGTGGAAGAATTTCCAAGATGGAATCAACGGTGGCGTCCACAGTTGCAGCCAGGCCGAACTACTATATGGGCTACTACGAAATATTCGGAGCTCAGGCCAATAAGGAGCGGGCTCTCCAACCTTGCTGTCATCAGAGGATCTGGTACTCCAGGTTTGGGAGTCGTGCCGTCAGGGTGACTTCCCGGCCACGTAAAGAAAACTTAGCTACAAACCAGCGACAAGCCTCGAAATCGGATAGATTTACTGTTGACGACCAAAGCAGAGCGGAAGGACACCAACGCCCCGGCCCGGAGAATCTTCGAGTCCACCCCGCAGGGACGGCGCCGTAGAGGTGCACTGAGAAATAGGTCTCGCGCTCAAGTGGAAAGGGATCTCCGCCTTCGCATGCGAAACTGGAAATGACTAGCTGGAGACGGATCTCGCTGGCGAATTTTGTTGGCTGAGGTCCACCCCGGACTGTAGAGCCACCTTGAGTAAGTATGCAATACTTCACTTGCTTTGGGACTATTTTCCACTCAAATCACAATGGCGGATTGTCACTATTATTTTAACTCCGAAAACTACTCTCTCCATAATCGTAAGACAGCATTCTCGTTGGAAAGAAATGTACCTTCTGTCGTTCTTTCCGCCTTCTTGCTCTCAGTACCTTCTTGCTCTCAGTTCTTTCCGCACCATATCAACCGCTCTACTCCGCAAACATCTTCTGTACTGATGACTGTCTTTAAAAATGTGGCAACTCTTCACATACAATTTTATAACACAGTTGAAATTCGTCCAATGAAAAATCGCCGCAAGTATGCTGGATCCCGAGAACAGAACCAAGAGGCGGTTAATATTAATAAAACCCAGAAAGCCTACATTGTCTTCTTAGGTATAAGGACTAGCGGCGTCTTGGTAGAAACGTCACAATAAGCTATAATTTTAAGCAAGTCAAGGGCTTCGAAGGTCGGGTATGGTCCACCCTTTGATTATGAGATATCTATAAAGGGTTGGAAAATATATTTTTCCCAAAAAACTGATTTATATAAAAAAAACTTTTCGAAGTGTTATCTACATTTAAGGAAAAAAAGGCCGTCTATTATGAAGACAAACGCGGAGCGGTCCTTCGGCTTTTGCTTAAGGTTGAGCTTACCTTTATTGGGCATATAAAACACTCTGTTTTCTATTTCGCTTGTGTAAATAGGTTTAGGTAAGGTGCCGTGGCGTAGTGGTTAGTGTGTGTGCTTACTACCCCAGAGGTCTGGGTTCGAATCCTGCTATCGTCACCTGAAAAAAAGGACTTGTTCTTTTTCACGGTCCCCACCTCCTCGAGGGTCTGACAAGCTCTCCGAGAGTATCATTTGTCTTGTGAAAGTGCCGTTCGGATTCGGCAAAAAATTGTAAGTCCCTTTGTATGTAAAAGAAATTAACACACCAGCATGCATTGTTGAGAAGTTGGCCCTGGTTCACCTAGAGCTGTTGCGCCACTCTATTTATTTTTATTTTATAAATAGGTTTAAAAACTAAAGGTTAGAAACGGGAATTTAGAAACTTTTTAAATGCAGTTAGCTTTCGTTGTAAGCAAAAGATATAAAGGCTATATTGATCGTCAATCTCATTACCCTTAACGGACTAGCAACCTTTTAAAAATCGTTTTCGAAAATGTTTTTACGTTTTTGAGTCAAATCTTCGAAGTTTTTAAATACACATTCGAAGTTCGCTATAGCCTTGCATTAAATCTCAGAAAAAGGACTATGCCAGTTATTTATACATAAACTAAATCTGAACAAGATAGGTTTCACCGTTATGATATACACGAAGATTTAAAAAAGCTGTTTTTGTAAATGCTTTTATATTTTTGAGTTAGATCCCAGAATGTTTTGGAATTTCAAAATTTGCTTAACTTTTAATTGAAATTTTGGATAATTTCTGATACTTGTGATTTTTTCATATTATTTGTTCAACCAACACAAGATATAAGGAGAGATTAGCGTTTTTTCATGCATTTTTCAATTTTTTTTTCAAAAAAACTTCAAAACTGCATAAATTATCAAAACTTTTTTGAAAATATAACTTAGCACTTGGTTTAATTTGAGTTGCTTTATACGTGTGTATAATGTTGGTGTGCAGTAAGGGGTTGAAAATGGTCTAAAACGCTTTCAAAAACGTCATCCATTTTCTCTTCCCTTCTCAAAAACTTTTCAATATTTTGATGAAATTAAATTTTCGTTTAAAGTTCAGTATTAGTTCTTACCTGATAAACTTCTTAAAAATGTATCAAAAACCTTAATATTAATCCTTTTTCCCATGGCACTTCGAACTGGTAGTATTTAAACCGTTATTTGTGCTTAAAAAAATTGCCCCCGTTGGATTCTCTGACTATTTTTGCATTTAAAAAACACACCGAACTTTGTCTTTCTTCGACACACTGTTCAGAAGTTATAACGCGATTAGACGGACGGATGGAGGGACAACGTAGCGATAACATGAGAGAGGTCCTTTTTCAATTTTGAACGGACCGCTAAAAACAAAAGATGTCTCCCATTTCAAATGAGGGATTAAATTTAGAAATTTCATTCATTTCATTTCATTCAAATTTTTTTATGAATTCACTGACATAAAAGATTTCAAAAGGTTCCAAGGCCTTCAAAGACTTCAAATGACTTCAAAGACTTAAAAGACTTCAAAGGCTTCAAGTGACTTCAAAAAATTGAATGCATTCAGTGACTTCAAATGACTTCAATGGATTGAATGCATTCATGAATGCTACTGACTTCAAGGTGACTTCATTGAATGCAGAGCAGTCAAAAAGATTTCATTCATTGGACTGCAACTCTGATTGATTGCTGAAAATGTATGCTTCAGTCATGACTTCCAACTGAATGCTGATTTATTTTTTCTAAGTTGAAGTCATTGTTGAATTATTTTTCGAAGCATTCACAAGAATTTATTCAAAAAAGATTGCATTCTTTTACAGCTCTGAGATACGCCTTCTCCCATTGACTTGTTGTTTTTTGTTTGTTCGTCGACTTCCATTTCATTTATCCATTTATCGCAGGCAGAAGGACCAATCAGTTCCATTTACCTCTTCGCGTGTTTTTGTATGGTGCGTGCTGAAGAACTAAGTTTTTTACCACTGGAGCATACCTATACAATCGTTTGGCATCCTAAAAACCGAAGAACTAACAAATCAAAAAATCTACATTAAATTGTAATATGGGTTATTTAAACCTGTAGAATGGATGCCTTGGACAAACATAAAGGATAAATAGCAGCCTCCAAGAAATGAAGTAAAATCTATTTTTTTGCATGGCGGTTTGAATAGGCAAGTCCATACATTTCAACTTATTCTTTAAAAGTCTTCTTTTCGATAAGCCATTTTTTTGTTCACCTTGGATTCCGCTAAAAAAATTTGCTCTTTAAAACAGGGTGATTTTCCACCTGATCAGTCTTTACATCAGGGTTCGTAAAATATCGCTCGCGATACGTACGAAAATACGGGTTCGTACGAATACCCGTACGAAAATACGGGTCTTTATCGTAATTTATCGATCTTCTCACGAACCATAAAAAATATAGTTCGCGAACGATAAAATATTCGATCTTTGAAAATGTATAGTTCGCTCTCGAACGAACTTTATTCTTTTTTTTCTGCATCATTCGTTCGTGAGAGATCTTTCCGATCTCTTTCCGAAAGAAATTCAGGTAGAATATAGTTGCTCGCGATAAGGATCCGTAAAGATCCATAAAACGAATCATTCTTTGTCAAGTATCCGTTCGTTCAGCTTAATTTCAAGTGTTGATTGCGGCTTCGGCAGTTGAAATATTTATTTGTTAGCTGTTAATTTTATTCAAAATTGACAGTTAAAGTTTGTATAGTGATCGCGAAAAATGTTTGCCATTGCTCCAAATTCATTCGCCCGCTGGAGTTTCTCGCCTGGTAGAAGTGAAAAATAAGATGCTTCACCTTTATAAGGGACTTCTCCAGCTCCTAACCACTTCTTCCAGAATTCCTTGGGCTAATTGGAGTTCCTTGCCTGGTAGAAGCCAAAAATGAGATGCTTCACCTTTATAAGGGATTTTTCCAGCTCCTGGCCACTTCCTCCAGAATTCCTTGTATTCATTGGAGTTCCTTGCCTGGCAGAAGCTAAAAATGAGATGCTTCGCCTTAGTAAGGGATTTCTCCAGCTGCTGCCCACTTCCTCCAGAATTCCTTGGATTCACTGGAGTTCCTTGCCTGGCAGAAGCCAAAAATGTGATGACCTTTACTATGGATTCCTCCAACTCCTACCCACTTCCTTCAGAATTCCTTGGGTTCATTGGAGTTCCAGTACAATTTTAGCATATTTAGCCGGGGACTTACAATGAACCCAAGGAATTCTGGAGGAAGTGGTTAGGAGCTGGAGAAATCCCTTACAAAGGAATCCGTAGTAAAGTTGAAGCATCTCATTTTTTGGCTTCTGCCAGGCAAGGAACTCCAATGAACCCAAGAAATTCTAGAGAAAGTGGGCTGAGGAATCCCTTTTAAAGATGATGTACATCATTATTTGATACTGTGTTCTATGTTTTTTCAATATTAAAACAATAACATTCATGCAAAGTGAAATTTTTTCTTATTCGAACGATTCGCGAACGGATGTCCAATAGTTCGCACTTGATAAATTCGGGAACGAGCCATATTTTACAGATCACAACAGATTTGATTCGTACGTGAAAACAAATTTTTTTCTAAACGAACCAAAAAATAAAGTTCGCGAATGAATCAAAAATTAAATTCCTCTGCGAACTTTTCACGAGAGAACGAATCATATTTTATCGCTCTACGAACCTTGCTTTATATCCTACGACAATACCTACAACTTTCTAAGGGGTTCAAAAATAAAGTTGTCGTTTTTCTTGTTCAGAAGTTGTTAACAGCCACAAACACATTTTACCTACTTTCAATTCATTTACTTCACCTGGCATTGGTTCAGTTATCGCAATTAAATATGTCGCTGCCTGTAATTATACAAGGAAATGTTCAACCCCTTCTCTATGGTGCGTGTAAGTTACCTATTTAAAATTTCGATTGTTCTTTAATGTAATTACACTCGGTGCTGAAAGTCTTTAATTAACTCGTTTCAATTATGTCCGAAACAATTGGTCAATAATATTTGTATATATGCTTGACAAAAGCCGTATACATGCAGTCATTTCGAGCACGCATTAGGCACATATAGGTACATTGATACAGGTACAGGTATCAACCTATATACATGCATGACAATTGACAATCGAAACATGTTACAATGTCATGTGAAAGGGTTGAGACTCTGTCCTTGCAGATGTTTGAAACCGCATTTCTAAAGAAATATCTTGGGTTTCTATACTCCAATTTGGTGGCAGGACTGATTGTGCGAGTTATTAAAAACAATTAACCAATCTAAACAAACGTATCCTTCCTAAGGAAATGCCAATCGGCTTTTATTAAACATATGCCCTTCTTACATAAGTGGGGGCGCCTAAGCAACAATGCGAAAAAGTATTAAACCCTTCAAAAAGGTTCTGTACACACATCATGCAATTTTCCGATTGCTCTCGTGGTAGTCCACTTAAAATCGAATTATCCTATAGGTTCTCCCAGGTTCTTCAGAACCTCTACAGCCGTACACCATGTTGCATGATTGGCATACCAGACAAAATAGAAGAAAAAAATCCTTAACAATACTTTCATTCAACTTAATGACAGACAATAGTCCCAAAGGGTAACTTCCTATAAATGCTGTTCGCTCCGGAGACCACCTTCGTCATCCCGAAAGGGATACCGAGCTCCTTGTGTCAAATGGGCTCGCAGACTCAATTCATCTCACGTATCAAGTCGGTTCAATAGTCACCCAAAGGAAGCAAACGGCAGGTTGTCCTACCAACGCAACTTATATGTCAGACACACAGCAAGCTATATGCGATGAGATAAATACGATAGCAAGTGATTATCCTTATTATCCTTTTTGAAGTGGTATCATATTTCGGACTACAGCGTGATCCTGACTGTATGAACGGTGTCTTATTCTATATTGCCGCTCCCACGATGTGAATAGTTCCAAATGATTGGGAACTTTGACATCATGTCCTGATATGCGGGGTGAGAAGCACCTTGGACAGGTATGAACAGGAAGTGGATTTTTTGTGTCTATGGATTTTATATTATTAGCAGGCTAATAAAACATTTGATATGGCTATTTTATCATTGTGATATCATTGATTCTCTAGATCATGATAAACTTTTGCTTTAAGCTAGAGATGTTACGATTGAAAAAGGTTAGTTTGAGATTAACTATAGTGTGCGGGTTATAATCCGCTTACGCGAACCGTCGTTTAGGCGCTTTTGTTACCGACAGACGGACGGACGCGGACGAACATGGTCTCGATCATATGCCCTTGAGGCCTCGGAATTTTACGGTAATTATTTCTCTATGTTTACAAACTATGAATAGAACTTAATATAGGTACCTCCTATAAAAATTAGCTCACAATTTCACTGTTCAAAAATGAGTTCATTCGAGTATGAACTCATCAGGCAGTTTTTTACGGCTTTCTAAAATTTCGCTGACTTTTTAATTTCTTAAATGTCAATCTTAATAATGAATGGAATTTACAAATGTTCAATAGAGCAAAGGCCATTACTTCGAGCCAGCTACGTCATTACCTCACAGTTGATTTGCTGATATCATTATCTATTTTACGAACCTTGTGTTTTCAGTTTAGAATATGCAATTTTCGGGAAGAATCTTTTCGGACATTCGCCCACTACATTAAGATTTAGCACCTGGATAAAATTTATAGGCGATTTGAGCTAAAAAATCTATTCGAAAGAAGTTGAGAAACTTAAAAGCCTTACCATATCAATTTCAAATCAAATTCCGAATGTACTAAAAAATAGAGCCCATCTTTATCAAAGTTGACATTTAAAAAATAATCTGCCAATTTAGAAAAACCGTTAATAGCTACATTAAAAAAAAATTCCAATGTACACACCTAATCAATTGCAATCAGGCTTGTGAATTAAAATGCTCCCAGCACACACGTTAGAGGTTTTAAGATGGGCATCACTCATGATACTTCTCCCAACTAAGTTGAATAAGCGCTTGAAATGTAGGTATGAAAAAAAGGGTATTATATAACTTTGTTGCAGCAAGTTTTTAACTCTACCAAATCTGTAGTGCCCCCTACATATTTGGTAGATGACAAAATGTTTAATGAAACAGCACAACAGACAAATTGTAGATTGCAGACACCATCAGTTCTATTGTTTACGATGAAAGCTCAAAACAGATGAGCAGCGGGTCTGCACATATCACTGCTAGCAGTTCTGCCTCTAAAACAGATGTGCACCCTTTTTGACATTAACGATGCCAAGTTTTATACAAGTTTGTCAAACGGTTTTGATATACTTGTCAACTGGGTGAAAAAGTAAACAAAAACTAACCAATAAAACTATAAGGCGGGAAAACAGCTTTGTTCTGTATTGAATTTCTTGTCAGTCAACAAACAGTCAAAACTTTCAGATCTGACGGTAGCAGTGATGCCAAATATTTTATATTTAAAAAAATTTTTGTTTTCATTGTGGCTGTGAAACTAGGCACCAAATTTAGAAATAAGCTCAAAACAGATGTGCACAAATTTTTGGGCAGCAAAAATAAATTATACAGGCTTTTATGGGGCAAGCGAAACAAACTACTGCAGGGGTTGCAGTGACTGCACGATGTCTCTATTTTTAAATTTGGTGCCTAGTTTCATTGCAGCCATAATAAAAACAAAAAAAAAATTAAATATAAGATATCTGGCATCACTGATACCGTCAAATCTATACCAAAAAAATTCAATACGGAGCAAGTGCGTTTTCCCGCCTTAGTTTTATTGGTCGGTTTTTGTTTACTTTTTCATCCAGTTGACAAGTATATCAAAACGGGAAGACAAACTTGTATAGAACTTGGCATAGTTAATGTCAAAAAAAGGTTGCATCTGTTTTAGAGGCAGTGCTGCTAGCAGTGATACGTGCAGACCCGCTGCTCATCTGTTTTTAGCTTTAGAGACATCGTGCAGTCACTGCAACCCCTGCAGTAGTTGGATTCGCCTGCCCCATAAGAGCCTGTGTAATTTATTTTTGCTGCACGAAAATTTCTGCACATCTGTTTTGAGCTGAAGGCTCTTTTAAGTCTAGGAGATTTCTTGCAGGCTCTTAGAGCCTATAATATGTACGAACTTGAAATAATCTTTACATTTAGTCAGAAGTTTCTTGTTGGTTTTCCTATTTTTAGTAGTGTGATGTGACGACAAAACGAGAAAAGGCATGGAGGGCTCGCTGAATTCACCCATCGATTCGTTTGATGAACACACCCGCTCGATTGACCTACTATCATGCAAGCTAAACAGAAACCTTCAGCCTTTATCTGTGAATGGAACTTTCATTATGCTGAGTTCGAAAAGCTTTTTGTATTCTTGGTATGTGTGCGTGACTGAAAATCTGCGTTGTAATGACTTTATAATTGATGTCACAAAGAATGCTGCGAAATGCTTAGGATTTTTAAAGCATTTATAGGTTTACGTTATGCAAACGGTAAAAAAATTTTTATTGAAATTTCTTTAAGTTTACATAGTTATTATATCTATAATTATATTTATATTAGTTCATAAAAGAAGGCCGCTGTCCTAAGCGAGGCTGCACCTTCTAGTATGATGGTTGAGTTAAGACTGACTTAAAACTAACTTGAATTCTTCTACAGAAAAATTATTTCGTGATTTAGTTCCCGTGGGAATGGAATGCACTTGTTGACAAAATATTCATATTTCATTGTGGTGCAATGTAATATGAGTATTTTAATCTGCTGTGTGCGCAAAAATGGCTGGCGCGTGTAAAACTGCGTACACGGGCGGGTCGATTTGAATTCCCGTTATGCATGCAAAATGCTGACTATAAGAATAACCGTAAAGGTTCAAATGGGCGTTGGCATGGAGTATCCGACGTAACTAAGCGGTGTAAAGACGCGGTGTCACAAGGAACAGGAACAGAAACAGAAACAGAATTTCATACATCAGCAACGCAAAAAGCATTCAGCGAATTTAGGTTTCACTTGCTAATGTATGGGATTCTGTTTCTGTTTCTGTTTTACGTTGCTCGTGTACAACAAGCGTGTACAAATCTCATGCTTGGGCAGGTGCATAAATAACATCGCAGCATTTACTTGATAGGATCCAGAAACGAGCGATTAAGCTCATAGGAGGCCCTAATATTTGCAGTTGCACTTTTTCGCACTTGCACTCGTAAGTGTAGTCTGAAGCAAACTGGCAGTTCAAAGCCAAATTGCACCAGTAACTCCTTTCTTTCCTTTAATTCTTTTCACACGCGTTGTTTTAATTCATAATAAGGGTAGTCATAAACCCTTGAACGCGTATAAATAATAAAAAAAAATAACCTAACTGTCATTTCAGTCAATTCAAAAAATTGACAATTGGAAATCAATTTACAATTGGAAAACTTTTTTTTCATAACCAAAAAAATATTGTTAACATCTTAAATTTAAGCTGGCCAAAACCAATATTATTCTCTCCATATATTTTAATGTTTTTTTTTTTGTATTTTCCGTTATAAGTCCAATATTTTGGTACACAACCAGAATTGTATTAAATTAAAGCTGATCATCTTCTAAGCTTACGTTTACCTTTTTTTTTGAAATAATGGAATGCGGTACATCATTCCAAGCCTCCTTGGCTCACTTGAAAAATTTGTCCTAATTGTTGCACTTGTGCCGAACTTTTTTCCAATCTATGTATGCATAATTAATTATGCGATTCAGGTCAAGGAATTCCGATAGCTTCAACATTTTTTTATTCTAAAATTACTTGTAAACTATGTTCGAAGTATGATTTATCTACGCTTTCTGACCAGTTTGACCTGAGTTTTATCTCGGGGTCAAGCTGGCTAAATGCCTAATTTGTGAATCACACAACCCATCCCTCGATGGAAACTCCATGTGGTGAAGGCGGAGCACCTACAGTGGAGTTATCCCCCACAACATCCAAATTTTGCCAATAGGACCGGCCTGGTGGTAAGGGTTCATACTGCTTTGGATGCCTTAACCTCTCCGCTCTTATGGGAACACCGGTATGTATCCCCCCTGGTACGGGTTCATACTTCATCGGTTACCCCTACCTCTCCCATCCCTTCCCCCTCGATTCGTACGGGCTTACACCGAAGACGGTTACCCTGCATCAGCTTCTTGCCTAAGTATCCACCCGCCCGGTAAGGGTTCACACCGAATTCGGTTACCCCTGCACTTTCCCATCCTTGAGGATAATTCTTAGCAGAGAAGCAATACCTATATGCACGGACTTATACCGAAATCAGTTGCCCCTGCCGTGTCTTCTGATAAAGGAACCACTCCTCACTGACCTCCCATCTCCTTGTCTCAAAACGTACGGGCTTACACCGAAGACGGTTACCCTGCATCAGCTTCTTGCCTAAGTATCCAGCTTCCGGCAAGAGTTCACACCGAATCCGGTTACCCCTGCACTTTCCCATCCTTGAGGATAATTCTTACCAGTATCCACCTTCCGGCAAGAGTTCACACCGAATTCGGTTACCCTGCACTTTCCCATCCTTGAGGATAATTCTTAGCAGAAATCAGTTGTCCCTGCCATGTCTTCTGATAAAGGAACCACTCCTCACTAATCTCCCATCTCCTTGTTGATGGGATCTTACACTGAAATCGGTTACCCTTGACCTCAAACTAGTTCACCTTATCCGTACCAACCCCGCAACTTCAATCCTCAAGACGAATTCCCATCTGGAGTCCAACAGTCATGAGACCCCCTTTCTTCGGGAAGTCTCTCACTGGTCTCCTGAGCCTTGCTGACAGTTGTTCACACCGAAACGGTTACCTCCAGCCTTCATCACCCTTTTCGGGTAAGTCTCTAACCAATCAACCATTGATCGGTGACCTTCGGCACAGGTTCATACCGTTACTAGTTGCCTAGACCCTTCTGACCCAAAACGGGTAGTTACCATTTAGGTCCTCGGGTTGGTCACACCGGCCTTACAAATTGGTATCACAATTGGTCCAAGTGACACTTTGGTGCAAGTGTTTCCCTGCTTAGCGACAGACACCCAAACTTTCCCGACCTAAGCTTAGAACTTCTTTTCCTGAAAAACTTCTATGTGATATGTGAGCGTTGGAAGAGTTAAAATTTTCGACAGTCGAAGATTTTGACAACTTCGCTGACGGAGTTTACTTAGCACTGAAAAACTGCGTAGTGTGAAAGGTTTGCTAATTTGGTTTTTCGCCGTTCGATTTTCTGCCGCCAGGTCAAAACCGTGTGAAAAAAAAATTTTTATTTCTTGATTGTGCTTGTCTACCGCAGTATGAAGCTTGTGTTCGACATTTAAATAAAAAATTGATCACAAGTTGTTGCGCATTATTTATGCAGAGAGTTCCTATAGGCTTTGGCACCCGAGATGGAAGTTGGGCTGTGGTATGCAGATGCACCTGCGATCGACAATACGATCGAAGGTTCCGGGTTCAATACCTAAAACTCCAACCAACTATTTTTTTTTTTATTTTATTGGCAACATTTCTTATTAGGTAAATTTTAACAATTATGACTAAGCCATATACAAGTTCCCTCTCTTTTGACGTTTAGTCATTTCGTTCACTAATGTTTCAACTTCACTCTAAAAATTTAATTGTAAGCTTGAATTAATATGACAATGTACAACTTTAAAATAAATAGAGTGGCGCAACAGCTCGAGGTGACCCAGTGCCAACTTCTCAACAATGTATGCTGGTGTGTTTATTTCTTTAGATACAAGGGGACCTACAATTTTTTGCCGAATCCGAATGGCACTTTGAGAAGTTTTTTCAGACAAATGATACTCTCGAAGGGCTTGTCAGACCCTCGCGGAGGTGGGGACCGTGAAAAAGAACAAGTCTTTTTTTCAGGTGACGATGGAAGGATTTGAATCCAGACCTCCGGCGTAGTGGGCACACACACTAACCACTACGCCACGGCACCCCACAAATGTACAACTTTATAATGAGATAAATATAAAGATGGCATAGGTTTAAACTCGGAGCTAACAATTCTGAGTAAAATGCTAAAAAATCCGTGTTTCTTTGATGCAGCTACTTCTTAAGCTATAATTAGTTTGGTTTAATTTTGAATGGTTTTTCAGGGTATTGTCGCAACTGAGAGGTTTCCTTTACTACACTTTGACCGCTGACTAAAACACATTTAGAAATTACAAACAGAAACCACTCAACAATAGCTTTATGGCCATAAATTCAACCCATCATGTGTAATTGTAAACCATTTGGTCTATACGATGGAACCTTAAACAAGAAATATATGTACTCAAGTCTACAAAGGAGTCTACCCGGATTAATGAAATTGAACGCTGTGGGGTGCCTTCTGTATTTATGTGATGCACGACGAGTTAAAATACGATTCTGGTTTGAGTTACCCCTGAAAATGCCACAGTTGCGGCCATGAAAGATAATGAAACGGTTTCTTAAATTTACTTTTCTTACAGTAATAGAGTTCCGTTTAAGGATTTATTGCTTACTTCTTGTAAAGGGCTTACATAAGACGAAAGAATCAGATCAAATATACTTACTTAAATTAAATTGTTCTTTAACAGTTTGCGACTGTAGAAGTGGCTATTTTCTTTGGGAATTTTTGAGAAAAAGAGAACGTTCGCTTCCTGATTTAATCGACATAAATCGTGGAAGAGTTTGACACTATAGCTTAACTCTTATACCTTACATTCAAATGTTACCATCACAAAAGCTGATAGAATTTTATAAAAGCACCGCTCCTGTATAACAATTTTTGTGTCTCCAGGTTTTGAGAGTCCAGTATGTAAGCAATTTTATGTTGCTAGACTTAGAAAAAGCTTATTCTTCTGACTTGACCGCTTCTTTTGATGTTCACTATCTTTTTGTCCATAAAAACCTGAACAATATTTTCTGGTTGGCTGGTCCTGCATCCCCATATCGCAAAAATGCTAGAAGCCAACATAAATCACCCACCCAGAGCGCACTCGAAATTCACTTACCTCCCCATCTCGAAAATGCTTTGCCTTTTTCTCCACGCTATTTGACGACGCAGAAATGTCAAACAAACCACCCCATTCGACTTTTATCGTTCAATCTGTCTTCAATTAAATATTTATTCTTCCTAATGACACAAAAAAAAGTGCAGTTTATCGTGATTCCATCCCAGATATATATATGAAGTATCCCATCCCCCTAGCGCCATAAAGGTTGACGTTTTGCGGCTCGATTTGAAAGCAGCATCAGCCACCCGCAATCGCACCCAACATCAAGGCATTAGGGTGAACGTCTACATCGAGTACCGACCCAAAAGAGGGTGGTCCCGTAAAATATGCTTCAAATTACGACGACGTGAAGTGGAAGTTATTTAAGCGACTAAACTGTAACTGCCACTGGATTTAGATTTCATTACTGGGATTTGTTTACGATTCGCATTGCGAATTTATTGCTAGGGTGACTTACCCTTATGGGGTGGTGAGTAGTATACGACTTCTTCCTCTTGTGTTGTGACTGGAGCTGTAGCAGACATCGCGTTGATGAGAAAACCAACTTCCGAACATAGGTTCAGCTTCTATTTATGATACTTAACACCTGCGATCATAGAGCTTAACCTCATGTGGCATAGTGAATCACACCTTTTGGTGGACTGATGTCAACCTTTTAATCGCTGTACTTGAATGGCAAGAGATATTGATATGAAAATAAAATTTATTGCCCAATGGAGCAGAACAATGCGGCAAGGATTGTTTGTGGGTGTCGTCGTTACACAACCACCCGCTGTTCAAAAACGTATTTTTGAGCGCACACCGTTCAACGAGCAGAGTATCTATGTCCTACAATGTTTGGCTTTCAAAAACAACAAACAAAAAAATAGAATAAAAATTTATAATGTACACTTTTTGCTCGCATGCTAAGGACGGTTCTGATTAATGACTAACTTCATGAGGGGAAAGAGAAAGCGCGCAGCGTATGGCAATAGCACACAAACATTTTGGGCCCGGAAATGTTCACTTTTTTGGTTCTGGTCTCGTCGACTTCGACGCGACCAGCTTAACATAACTTCGGTTATTCTCAGTCAGATTTATTGTCCTCACGTAATTTATGTCCTCTCTTGAAAATGCCTTCTTGAAGAGTTAAATACCATTCAAACCAAACACCAGGGAGTACATCTGGGTTTAGAATGCGTAGCGGAGGACAAAAAAAGAAGAAAAATGTGTCAGCGTAATTAAAACATCAACACCAGATGATAATGACGACAAAGTGGCTACGGAACTCAGGACTCTTTTGCGTTTGAGATGCATTCACACATTGTTTACATTAAGTTGTTGGATTGTTAAATAATTGATTGACTATATTTTGGTTAATTATAATTCGTTAAAGTGTCGAAGTGCTTCGAAATAGGGCATTTTTATGTGTCGTGTGAAAGGGAAGAGAGTTTTAATTAAACACCAGAGGTGCACAAAGGAGGGGGCTTAGATTTATTATACAGTTTCGACAAAGGAGTATATATAATGGATAGGATGGACGGGAAAGCTGAGAAATTTCCATAATATTTTCCGATGTCAAATGAAATGAAACATGGTCCTGAACGTAATGGAAAATGTCATAAATCAATCAAAAACATCATCAAGTTAAGAAATTGCTCTGCTTCATAAATAGAGTCTTAGAGTAAGATCGCATCTTGTGTTTGGGATGTGTACCTCTTGATCAAGACTGTAGTTAATACTTGATTCAGCAACCTCCTTTTTGGCCCAGCTAGCCTTAGGTTGCCGGCTGTCCTCAGAATCACAACTATATCTAACAGAGACATTTTCTATTTGAACGGTTTTCAAATAGACATAAGGTTGGAGGTTTAAAGAATGAAAAGATTTAGTTTTATTTTTGAATTATTTAAAAGTTTTTGAGAAATGATCTGAGTCTCCGGTGCTCCGGTGTCTCCGGGGCATTGGTTTCCATCCGCTCCAGATAACCCAGCCATCGTAGCCTTTGTATTTTGATAGTACAGTTCGATGTTATATCTTCTTATCCACTCTTCGTCTATGCAGACTAGACCAAGAATCGTTCGAAGAATTAAACTCTCGAAGCCGCCTAAAATGTTTTTATACGCCTTTAACAGGACTGGGATGATGAGGGTCTTATAAATAGACACTTTAGCTGCTCGACAGAGGGCTATGCTACTCAATTGGCCTCTTAGCCCAAAGAAACAGCGATTGGCCAAAAATTATGCTTTGTTTGATTTCACTGCTGGTGTCACTGCCTGAATTTATAGCGGAACCCAGGTAGAAAAAGTCCCTTATTACCTCAAAGTTATAAGTTGTCGATGGTGATGCTTTGTCCGAGACGTCAGTGTGGGGTGTCTTTTCTTGATGACAGCATATACTCGGTTTTGCCCTCGTTGACTGCTAAACCCATATTCACCGCTTTTGCCCCAATACTCACGAAGGCTTCACTGATCACGCTTTGAACTTTCAATTATGTCATTTGCAATGTCATTTGCGTATGCGCATAGTTGACCACAGAGGCCACAGAGGAAGACTGTGGCTCTGGTGTTGGCGCGGGAGTTCTGCACAATTCTCTTAAGTACGATGTTAAAGAAGTCACACGACAGTGCGTCGCCTTGTCTATATCCTTTTTTTTAATTTCCAAATAATAAAACGTTTTACAAGTAAACTAGCGAATTGCTAATTTTACTTGTAAAAATGCTTGTGGGGTATGTTTGAATAATAACAAATAAATTGCGGGAGTAGCCTCCACCCCAAATGGTGGATCATCATATACATCTTTTTGATTCTATTTGAATTTTCAACGCAACGTCTTCATCCGAAGACTCGTTGAGTAATAAGCTTCACATTTAATTTTAGCTGACTTTTCTTTAAGTCATGCGTTGAAATTAAGTGAAGTTTGTGTTTTAGGCAGGGCGTGACAGGCGCCCAACTGACGATCAAACTGTCACGCCTGTTGTGAAACACCAATTTGGGTGGAGGCTACTCAACGGTTTTCAAATAGACATAAGGTTGGAGGTTTAAAGAATGAAAGGATTTAGTTTTTTTTTAATTATTTAAAAGTTTTTGAGAAATGATCTGAGTCTCCGGTGCTCCGGTGTCTCCGGGGCATTGGTTTCCACCCGCTCCAGATAACCCAGCCATCGTAGCCTTTGTATTTTGACAATACAGTTCAGACTTCCATAACATGCAGACTAGACCAAAAATCGTTCTAAGAATTCAACTCTCGAAGCAGCCTAAAATGTTTTTATCCGCCTTTGACAGGACTGGGATGATGAGGGTCTTATCATCCCTGCTCGACAGAGGGCTATGCTACTCAATTGGCCTCTTAGCCCAAAGAAACAGCGATTGGCAAAAATTATGCTTTGTTTGATTTCACTGCTGATGTCATTGTCTGAATTTATAGCGGAACCCAGGTAGAAAAAGTCCCTTATTAACTCAAAGTTATAAGTTGTCGATGGTGATGCTTTGTCCGAGACGTCAGTGTTGGGTGTCTTTTCTTGATGACAGCATATACTTGGTTTTGTCCTCATTGACTGCTAAACCCATATTCACTGCTTTTGCCCCAATACTCACGAAGGCTTCACTGATCACGCTTTGATCTTTCAATTATGTCAATGTCATTTGCGTATGCGCATAGTTGACCACAAAGGAAGACTGTGGCTCTGGTGTTGGCGCGGGAGTTTTGCACAATTCTCTTAAGTACAATGTTAAAGAAGTCACACGACAGTGCATCGCCTTTTCTATATCCTTTTTTGACATCAACGGTTTCAGTGAGGTTTTTACCGATTGACGGAATAGCGTGAGATTTCCATCGCCATCCTGCACAGACTGATGATTTTGGCAGAGGGATGCTAAAACTAGACTTTGCGCTATGTAAAGCTCGTCTCTACAGAAGCTCTTACGCGGCGTTGAAATTGATGTTAGGGTGGTGGGTTTGAAATCGCTCGGTTGGAATCTCTGAGTTTTCTCCATGATCTGCCGCAGTGTGAATATTTGGTCTATGATGGACTCTTCTGGCCTAAAGCTACACTAATATGTGCCTCTCAGATTGTTGACAAACGGCTTCAGGCGTTCATACATTAGTATAGCTGAAAAGATCTTATATGCGATGTTAAGAAGACTGATTCCTCGGTAGTTGGCACGGTTCAGGCGAGGGCCTCCTTTTTAGGATCATATTTTGCAGATGAGCTGGTGCATGCTCCTAACCAGGTTATCACCAGCGGATTTAAAAAGTTCGGCAGCTAAGTCCGGCTATGTAGTTGCACTTAAGCTTATAGACACAGCCACTTTCGTTTGTGCTTCGTAACGTCTTCGCCCGTGTTGAATGGTTCGTTCTGCCTGACACCGGTATTTGATATTCGTCTTCGCCGTTATACTGTCCGCGGAAAGCAGAAACTGTTTTCCAAATCCTCAGCACCGACTGCATTTCCACTAAGATGTTTCCTTGATGTTCCTGACAGGCTTCGGTTCAACCTTGGCAAGACCCTTTGATCCTCTGGTTTTTTATAAAAAAATTTAATAAATAGTGCGTGCGGTTAATTCAAGGGTGATTTTTTTCGCCTTACAGCCAATCACAAAACTTTTCTTCGTTCCAAAACTTAGGATACTGAGGCAATAGCAACATTAGTAAGATGTGATTGAAATGTTTTTCCACCCTGCACATGCCGGCCTGTAGTGGGCGTTTCAGTGAAAAGATAATTTTTCAATAATTTTTCAAAATTGAAAATGAAAAATAAATTCTGAGTCTTTCGAACAGAATTTACGGCTCACCTACGAAATTTGAATACTTTAGCTCAAAATTAAAGGCCTAAAAGTTCTTCACATACGATACGGACGGACGGGCATGGCTTAATCTGTTCTTCTGTCGGCCAAGCTCAAGATAATTTTACTGCGTTACAAACTACACTTCAAACATAATATATATTAAACGTATATATTAAATATTAATATTGATTTATGTTGTTTATGTATCAATTAATACATATGTTTTGATATATATTAATTTTGATATTTTATTTGCGTATATTAATATAAATTCATATTAGAAAACGTCCAAGATTGTGTTTAACCCTACAACAACAGCAGTTAAAAATTAAATTCAATATTTCACTTGAAACAACAATAGTGGATGTGAAATATTAAGCAGATTATATTTGATTACGGCTTAAAAACTTTAATTAAAGTCTGAAATTGTCAGTGAAACGACTGAAAAAACAAAAACAATTTACACTATTTTTAATCTTCAATGGCAGAGCTGAAGGACCGTTCCATTTATTTAAATTGATACTTTATCGTACGTTTTATCCATATATGTTATTACTTGCAGTTCGAAACCTTTTGTAAAAATGTCTTTGGGTAGTGAATTCCAAATAATACTTGGAAGTAAGAGTATTAAATGAGTTTAATGCAGGGTATTTCAAGGCTTACCTAAACGAATTTGGGAAATTAACCATCAACAACATTTTATACTAAAGCAAGATTAAAGATCACTAAAAACATATTTCTCTCAAAATAATTTAATAATTTCTAGTGTATACTTTTCCACAACTTTAATAAAATATAAAAAAAAAATAGAGCTATAGTGCGATAGTTCTGGGAAAACGTTTCTTACCTCTTTTAGCCTGGGTAACCAAACCATTTTCCATAAAGATGGCAAATATTTCTCAAAGTATCACAGAGTAATTAAGTCGAAAGCTATTGAAGATAGGTGCAAGTTTAGGCGGCTGCATAGTTTTAAAGTACAATTGCACTTTCAAATCTCAGCTCCCTAGCTTAAAATTAAAGGCAAAAGAGTTGTTAACACGTAGACAAACGGACAAAGCTTAATCAATTTTCCTCTCGTTTTTGACATTAAAGGTCTTAGGGGTCTAGGGTGATTATTTCATTACGTTACAAATAACTATTAAACGTAATATACACCCAGAGTTATGTAAGGTTAGGTGCACTTCTTTCAACTAAGTGGCTAAGTGACGATGGGACTAAATCTTCATTCCGAATCTGAACAACGTTTTGAGAAGCTTTTCAGGACAAACCGTACTCTTGAAAGATTTGACAGTTCCTCGTGGGGGATCAGTGGTTCAGCGTTCAGCATATTTTCCGAGTGAAACATTTATGATAAAATAATTTTAAAAACATTCGCATCGAACCTGCGAAAATTGGTGGTTGACAACTCCTTTTCTGGAGATTTTTTGCTGCGATCGAATTTGACGTTAAAAGTTCTCTTCTGGTCCAGGCCAAGAAATATTATTGATTCTTATAAAATCTTATAAGGATGAAAGGACAGATTTCTACAAACCAAAAAGCTAAAGAAATGCATTTCACATATTCTTATGGAAATTATAAGTACTAATAAATATTAGATAGGTAATAACTTTTCATTTTATTTGTTTCGTTCAACATTATACACAATAAAGACTTTAATAATTACACTTATACAATTTATTCTACTTATCTGCATTTGATAAAAAGGACTCTTTTGTTCGATTCTTTCACATTTATTTTATCCGTTTAACATTCTATTTTATTTATTTTCTTAAATAACAATTATGTAATTATAAAACATTTTTTTTTTTATATATATTTTTGATAGAAGATTTTTCCTCCTACAGTGTTGTACTTAAAACATGATCAAACGATATAAAATAAATAATTTATTTATGCAGTAGGCTTAGTAATACATTCTACAAATAAAAACGTTTAGATTTTTTATTAGCTATGCGTTTTATTTTAATATTTACACATGGACTTTGTGTTTTTAATAAAAATTAAGAAACTACGCTAGATGATTAGTTTTAAAGAATTAATTATACTTTGAGATAATTTAGTTTTTTTTTACAAGAACAGAGCCTTTGTACGGTTATTTTACAGGATGTTTTACATACTATATACACTTAAGACCGATGTTTATTTTTATTTAATTTAATGAAATTTTGGTTTAGCTAAATGGTGTTGCCAGTGCAACGACATTCGTTAAATTTTTGTTATATAGAATAGATTTTCTTTAAAATATTTACATAGACAGCCAAATGTCTAATGTTGTTCAAAAATACCCTGAATTTTTGTAATTTGTGTGCTTGGGATGGGGGAAACTACGATTGAGTGCTCAGATTATGAGAGAGCGCCTTCTACTTGAGGCGCCCCTTTAGAAGGACCCTACTCCACTGCTCTGATTGACGGCAAATATGAAGGGTCCTATTGAACCTCAAGCCATTGGGGGTGGCGGTTTGACATCCATCTGATTGTGGTGGTCCATATTTGGACTGGGCGCATGATGATGGTGCTGGGAAGGATGCTGCTGCATCACCGGGGAGCCTCCCATGTGATGGGGCATGCCTGTGTTCATGGTCTGGTGGGTGGGTGTACCTGGATGACTACTATGGTGCATTACTTCGGATTGATTGGTCTCCTCTGAGTCACTACAGGATTCTGAAGAGCCTTTCTTTATGTTATTATTTGTACCGTTGTGTGTCTTAACATGCTTTGCGAGGTGATCGCTACGCATAAACCGTTTGTTGCACACGGGACAAGCAAATCGTTTCTCACCTGTATGTGTCCGGAGATGACGTTGCAGCTCATCGGATCGGGTGAATCTTTTTCCACAGAACAGCCAGTTGCACACGAATGGCCGCTCGCCGGTATGCCACCTGAGGTGTGCTTTTAAGTGACTAGTTTTGCCGTAGACCTTGCCGCATCCGGGAATGTGGCACGAATGAATATTCTTCTTGCGTAGATGAACGCCAGCGGGACCGAGGCGTTCGGCCTCTTGACAGTTGGGACAGTCGCAAGTGGCGCGTCCTGCGTATCTTCGTTGTGAACGGGGTGAGGGTGTTGACGGCGTGGCCGCCTGACCCGAAGCCGTGGCTGGCGAAGAATGAGGTAACGTGAAACCACCGACTCCTTGTCCGGGCAGCATACTTTTGTACGTGTCCTGCAGCAAATGCTGGCCAGAGCCCAGGAGATGGGCAGTATTTGAGAGCGAGTGTGTCAGTGACGAATAATCCGAACCGGCGGTTGCATAATTTGCCATAGTGGAGTGCATACCAGCACCGCCCATATCCAACCAACTGCCCGCAGCGCTATGCATGTCCCACCAGCCAGAGTTGACACCCTCAGTGGCGGCTTTGTGCGATGCGGTAACCGCATTAAAGGGCCAATCGTATGGGTGCCTCGAGTACACCGATCCGAAGGTGGTTCCCTCCACCTTGCCCAGCAGACCCTGGTGCATGTGATGGTTCTCAGCTACGCTGGGCGAGGTGGTAGCGCTTGGGAAGTACAAATCGCTGCCGTATGAGGGATTGCTAACCGCCGAACAGGACGATGTAATCGGTCGGCTATAAGGATAAAGGCTGAAATTAATTTCCCATTTGTAGCGGGGCCAATGGAATTGGAAATTTGTCACAGATATTTACCTGGCAGTGATATTGACCATTGTGTTGATTGTGCTGGACGGAAGGCTTCTAGCAACCGATGTTCCCATACTCGATGTCACTGATGGGGATGTGGAAATGGAGCATGGCGAATGTTGACCCGTACCGATGTTTGGGGTGTTTCCACCACCGCCCGACGACGATGTTGGGCTTTTCTTCCACGGATGAAATCCTTTGCCGACAGCAGCATCAGCCAGTGGTGGAGGTGATTTGTTTGACAATTTGTTGCACTGGGCGGCCAACATTGCCAGTGGTGTGCCACGAAGTCCTGGATGATCCTTTATGGGGAAAAACAAGAAAGTTAATTAATTTTCATTGCTAAATCGACAATAGAATATGTAACGTAGAAGCTTAAATTGTCTTTTTGTAGCAATGAAGAAATCCTAAGACAAGTCGATAGGGCGATTCGCCGTCGGTAAAACAATAAATTCTTTCGAAAGATAACGTATAGGAAAAACAACATTCCGTCATTTATGCTTAAATCAAGAACCTTGATTAATAGCTGAAAGAGTATATTGAAAGAGTTTAAATAATTTTTAGGAGAATTGCAGAGTGTGTAGGTCTTTTCCTTCCATTAATTATAATTTTTCTTAGTACTAAAAATAAATATTATCATCTTTTAACGGACAAGAATTCAACGAAGACATAATAAAAAACGGATTGGAAATGGTAAAGCAGCCACTTAAAAACTCTTGCTTGTAAAATTAAACACGTTTTAAGTTTTTAGTTAAAGACTATACTTATACTTTAATAAGGATTATGGCTGAACGCTCGAAAAGACCTTTAAAAATATGTAATGTTTCCGGTAGAAGACATTTTACGAACAAGTTTTCTAAGTTAGGAAGGAACCAAAGAAGGTTCTTTTTCTTTGCTTTATAATTGAGGGGATGTCGTTATCGAAGTACATATAATTAGCTAACGTATACCGAGATAGACAAAGTCCAAAGTCAAATGCTGTAGCTGCCTATTGTGGCGAATTCAATTGTGGAAATCGGTAGTAAAATCTTGTCAAGTCGGGATCCTGTATTGCTATTAAAGCAACAAGTCATGCTTTGTCCAATCCTGATCGGCCAGCGAGCTTCCTCCATCGTCATTCTGGAATGTCATTCTCTGGAATTACTTCTGCCCATATATGCGGCTTTTATATCTGTGAATAGATGCTAGGTGTTGAAATTCACAAACTTTTCGGTGAACAGTTAACGGGCTCCACATAATATGACAGATAAGAGATCTCAAGCAATGCCTAAAGGCGACTGAGGGGAACCTGTACTGGGCACAACCGAGAAGGTCTCGGTACTGGAGGTTCCGTTCATCAGGCATGTGGTCATCTGACCAGATCTCAGAAATGAGTTGGTGCATGCTCAACATAATATGTCATCTCTTGCAGCCTTAAATAGTTTGAAGGAAGGACATCAGCTCCAAAAGCCTTCTTGTTCTCTATTATGGATATTTATGGCTTTTAAGATCAGGTGGGTGGGCGTGATGGCCATCTCTATCAAGCTTGAATGGCTTGATCTGCCTGACGATGAAGGTCTAGTTATTAGGGGGCGCTTTATTTTCAAACTTTTGAAATTACCTTCTCCCAAACCGCCAATCGGTTTTGTCTTATGGAAAAAAGTTTCAAGCAAAAATGATCCAACTCGTTCTTACCGAGCTTTGAAAATCCGCCAAACAGTCTAAATTTTTTTGGTTCAAAAGGCCAGAAATATATGTATACATTTTTTTTTGTTCTTAAGTCTTGAATTTGGAATTCGTCACGGAAAGAGTGACGTTACAGTACAATGTGAAGATGGAGGAAAAAGAATTGTCAAAAAAGTAGTTTTAAAGTGTGGCGGTAGCTAGAAAAGTTGATACTGAGCAAATTATGGGGTCCGTGAAGGACCAGATCGACTAACATCTGGAGAGCTACGTCTTAAGAGAGGACGAAAGGAATTCTTATTTTGACGATGCTAAACAAAATAATCCAGAGAAGTGTTAGTCCCCATTAAATTTTCCTAGAGCGTGCAAGCTCTAGCCGTCAAGATTGCTGTGAATTTAAAATTAGAATTAACCCCGAAGCTCAGTTTGCTCTTATTATAGGAAGTTCGAGGATATACCATTGGCAATTTAAGCTTAAGGAGGTAATACGTAGCTGCTAGTGAAATTATTTATAGCCTGTTTAGAGATAGAGAGAGATAGACCCAACTTAGAATAATAAAATGCGAAGACATGCTGTGGTTGGCTTGCCGTCTTCGAATACTTGTTGTAAGCGCAGTAGTCACAGTTTTAATAGGATCACCAGGAAAGATATTCTTATTTGAAAACTTTGAAAAAATTTTTGTGCAGAATACTTCGAAAAAGCTGCAAAATGGCCTCGTGCAATAAACGCAGCCGAAGTAATAAAAATCTCTGACGCCTTAGGGTATCCACTTATCTTAGCTTCAAGCGTTCTAACTTCGAGATGAATTTGAAGCGTCTAGAACTGATTATTTAAATTCAGGAAATTCTCAGGGAAAAATATATAACTAAGCGGATAGTTTATAACCTAAATTGTAATTTAATTCAAGCTAGACTACAAGCCCTGTTGGATGGTTATCGAAAACGATCTTTCTTTTAACGGATGTTACAGAATCAGTTCGGGTTAAAATGAAAAGAAGAATAGTAACTTCTTGACATTTGCCTATTTTTTCTGAGACTCTATGTAAGGATTGGGGTAACGAAACGGTCTGGAGCTCCGCAAATATAAGTAAATAAATAAAATGTTTGCAATGGTAGTTTTCCAAAGCTTTCAAGGACTGCAAAGCTTTTGACACCCTTGGTATTTTTTAATAATAAAAACTCCATGAAGAAAAGGAAGATGGTTGGTGGCTCGAAACTGGTGGAGTGGAGAATTCTTTAAAACGAATGACATGTAGTCATTGTCATCATTTAGTCAAATTTTTTTTTTTTTCATCATTCATCAAATGCTTCGCGGTTCCATTATATCACATGATTTTCGTTAGAGTTCTCCACCAAAGGTTTTATAATAAGGAGCGATCACTTTTCGGAGCTGCTCAATCCCCAACAGTGCACTGAAAATGGCAATCCCATTGCTGACGTGATTAGGGCGGAGAATAGTCCCACAGTAGATGAGGTCACTGCCACGATTAAATCGCTAAAAGTGGGTAAGTCTGCTGGAGTTGATGAAATCCGGCCAAAAATGCTCAAGGCAATGGTTGAAAAAGTTGTTAAATGGCTAACACGTATCATTAAGGTGGCCTGGGAAGGCGGGAAAGCACCTATAGCGACAAAAAAGGGGAAAAGAGAGATTGCTCTAACTATAAGGGTATATCTCTCTTAAGTCTTCCGGAAAAAGTATTCGCTAAGGTGTTGGAAGCGCGTTCCAGAGCTGTAATCGAACCTTTGTTGCGGGATGAGTAATGCAGCTTTCGGCATGGCAGAGGCACAACCGACCAGTTTTTATATCCGACCCCGGGTATATTCATTTTAATGCATAGTTTGTAACACAGTGAAATAATCATCGTAGACCCTTAAGACCTTTTAGAGATGTGATCGGGACCGACAGGTGAATTCGATTAAGCCATGTCCGTCCATTCGTCCGTCCGTCTGTATGTGTGAAAGTGCTTGGGTCTTCTGTTGCACAGACAAAGTGTGAAAATTGGCTGAATCCGTCACGCCTAATACTGGCTTCAATGTGAGACAACCTCTATTTTACGTTTTCTTTCAAAATGCCTTTTGATCAAATTAGACAAGGCGTAGGAACTCAAATTTTGGTACTGACCAATATTGGTCAAAGACCTTTAACAAGGCAAATATTGAACCGCCCACAATATCGACCATGCCCACTTATACCTTGTTAGATCTTTAAAAGATCCAAACCGAAAAAAAAAATTATATCACAAATATTAAAGATTTTACTATTTGCTAAGTTTGCTCCATACAAAGTTTTGAGCTCAGCCCACTCTTATATTCTGAAGAATTTTATCTCAGTTTTAATTTTTTTTATGGATTGGTCAAGCCAAGAAAGCGTCGTTTTAAATTCCATTTTGATTAGTTTAAGTATCCTAAAAAATTCATTTGCCTTAGCTTCTAGACTCTAAACTGGAGGAGACATCTATGAGTTGACAACGTTTGGCGACGTTAATTGCCACATTAAATGATTTCAATTCATTCCTCATGATTTTATTCATACTTCGCGAGTGTCATGAAAACATTAAAAGATAGGATAAAATTCTGTTTCGTGTATACGAAAGATTCCTATGCTTGTACGAAACTAAGTTTCCTATTAGAGCGTGAAGAAGCAAAACATCTATTTAGCTCACAAAGGTCAATCTTTTATAAAAGAGCTCCTCAACTCATATAAATAAATTGGAATTGGCTGAGCCTCGATCGCATATACCTATACGGACTTGCCTAGCTTTTCCATTGTTTCATTCGTCGAATTCAGGCTTAAATTATGACTGATTTGATGAATCTTTTACAAAATCAAATTAAACCCCCTGATTTGGAACCAATTTGTTTGCCCTTTCCCATGCCGAAGCGCCAGGTTTTTGATTTCACTCCACCAACACTGCAGCACAGTAGGTATACAGACGCAACACCCGTTGTATGAAACATGGGAAACATCCGACAGCGACAGGTAATTAATTCATTCGGTTCGAATGTAATTACAAACCAAAACTAATCGAACCATCTTCCCATCATCAGTGCGTCGGTCGGTCGGTCGGTCGGCTACTCTTTCAGTCGTTAGCCTCTTATCTGGACCAGAGTGTCGGCGATGTTGTTTAGATATGATACACCTGACCACACGAGGTAATGGAAAATGTCTTTTTTGTGATTTATATTTGGGTGCGCAGGCGCTTTGCTAATTTATCCCAACTCCAGGCCGTTACTGACCGACCGCAGCAGCATCAGCAACAAAGTTGATGCCGAAAATCTCACAGCTCACACATCAAGACGAATCGGTGAAAAGGTGAAAAGATCAAATGCACCGTGAACGTGGCGGTGGTCCCTTGGCGGCCCGTACACACAATGGCCGAGTTGTCATCATTTTCACAGCAGGACCGAGCTAAGCAGGTCGGTTAATGAGCAGTAAACTTTGGAAAATCTATATCATCCGCATTATGCTATATTGAGCGTTTCGAAACGAGCGTGTTTTTAAGATTTATCACACAATAGAACAAGAGTGCGCGGCGGCGCGGTGTCTTTCATAGTCGGAATGAGAATGTATCACCAACGCCAGACAAACGAGCGAATACACTGGCGCCGCAGCTCGTTTGTGCTGCATGTGCAGCAAGTAACCTTGATCGATTAATCAAATCAAATGGGTGTACGACTTGGTCTATGCCTTGGTCTATGCCTACCATCTATGGAGCTAGAACCGGCACTATAATTGGACCAATTAAATAACCTTAACCACTCACTGAGCTCGTGCACGATTTCGTGCAAGATATAGGCAAACTGCATCGCAGAGATGCGTTTGTAATCTCGGGAAGCAACCTGCTTCTTCTAACGCTGTTGCATTGTCGGCCGCCATCTGCATATCCATTCACGGAGATATGTGCACGAAATCGGTTGCCACGGATGCTGCAGCTTCTACACTGGGTATAGATATGGTTGCGGTGCAGTGGCGGCCTAAAGTGGGCATCACCATCAATTGTCAGCCACTCAGCTACCAACTGATTATGGTGTTATGTGCGAAGCAGTGCCAACGCAAGTGTCTTTGGTTGTTGCAAAAATGTTCTTCTTCTTCCTAAGGTTATAAAAGCTGTAAACTTTCAAAATATCAGCAGAAGACCGACACACTGAGGTCCTGCGTTATGAGCGTTTGTTATACCGCAGGCAGATTTTTTGTTATACTTCAAAGCTACACGTAACCCACTTTCTCCTGCTTAAAGAGACTTACGTTTTGATATTTTTTATTATAAACGCTGTCTGCCTACACTGTACGATTGGGACAAAAGTTTTAACACTGCACAGCGACTGATTGGATTTAAATACAAAAAATGTCACTGATTAATTGCACCTATAGGTCATGCTTCGTCAACTTGATCCCATAAAAAGGTCGTGGAACCCAGACAAATCGATCACCCTTCCACACTAGGATAGCTTTACTAATGTCCTTATATGTCACCCTAAAGCTAGACTACCACAATATTTCTGTAAGTGGAAACCTCAACAAGTTGTCATACTACAGTTGCTGATAGGCTAACCAGCATTATCACATCTTGGGTTTAGTTCCTGCACCTTCTTCTATTTTTTTATGCCATTCATGGACCATTGGTGTCCATATGACTTTTCGTCACCAGACTTCGAAGGAGCTTTGAGAAATTATAGGGTATAGTCGGGTGGTACAGCGCAGCGAGGGAAATGACGCACTTTAAAATTCTTTTTAAGCAGTACGTATTTGGATGCACACACAAAAATGGCCTCTTCGGTTCTCACTTAGGAATCAAAAGCTCAGCACCAGTTAGACTCAGAACAAAATATTGGATGTGTCAAAAAAGACACAGTAAAAGCACGTTTTTCTATCGGAAATTTTCCCCCGCCATTTTTTCGCCTGAAATGTAAGAAAAATGTTTATACGAAATAGCGTCGGAATGTTATTTAGGGCACCAACTCAAAGGTAAAGCAAAGGCACATCAATGACATGAAATATTTTAAGCAGACATAAGCATCAATATGTGAAAATTTCTAAAGCTGACAAACTAGTGAGGTGGTTGAATCTGGACAAAGAATCAATCGTGGTCACTGTAGGTCAACGCTAAAGCATTACTCGCGACAAGTAAAGGCTGCAGGATCGTACCCTGCCGGTGAACTGCACACGGTTTTTTCTTTCGACATTTTCGTCCGCTAACATTTCAACTCCACTCTACTTACAACGTTTCGGCATCCTCATCTCAGACGACAAAAACCTAAATGTGCTCCTTTTGATTATGATGGTCCAGAGTCGGGATAGTGGTGCCATGAATTATTTTACTAGGGCGGGAGATTGAAGCGAAACTTATAAAAAGGCCAAACGTCTACCTTAGACATTCATTTGTCGGAGGTTGCTACTATCCGATAGAGCACTCAGAAACAACTACTGGCCCATTGTACTACCACACGGACACCTTACTTTAATGAATTTAGTTAACCCGTCTTTCCAAGAAAAACGAGAAGGAGCTTCAGTGATGAAGAGCTTAGGTATTCGGCACTCATCACGTCAGCCCCAAAGATCCGCCACCTAATGCGAGCAAAGGCAGGACAACTACATAGGAAATGTTCCGCTGTATCGTCGTCATCTCCACCGGTAGGACAGGTGGTGGTTTCGCTCAAGCCTAGCACATTCGAGTGTTTGGCGAAAATTTGGTGCCCCGTAAGGACGCCTACAAGAAGTCTGCAATCGATTCTCCTGAGAGATAGAAGAAAAGACGCTGACCCCTCGCAGATGTCCGGGCGTAGTCGTTTAGTCTGTCTGCACCCATCGCAGTCACGCCAACGAGCCCTGTGCTCACGAGAAACCCAAGTATCAATGGCAGACGTGGCAACAGATACAGGCAGGCCTAAAGCAGGTTCGGGTCCTGATAAGATGAAGAGATCTCATTTCCCTGGATACCAGTATGACCTGGAACCCAAACAAGATTCACTGCATTTAGCCTTCCGACTAAGTTCAACGAATACTTGAGTTCGAGCACTATCTTGGACGAGGTAAGAGGGTTGAGCAACGCATTTAGAGCGGCTTGGCTGTCACTGCAATCGCATATGCTTCTTGCCTGATAGTCACATAATAGCGCATAGCCATTAGGATAGCGAAAATCTCCGCTTGGAAGACAGACGCATATTTACCTAAGGGGAAGTGGAGTCTAATGTTCTCGCTTTCCACAAAGACTCCAGCACAAGACCCCTGTCCGGTTTTGGGCACATCCGTGAAAATACGATGGCATTCTTTCCTGGCTCAGAGACTGGCCGAAGCCATTCCATTACCTGAGGAAAGTCGACTTGGTAGTTTTGTCGCAAAATGATTTTTGGGGTCATTGGGTCAGAGGGCGAAAGACATTTTTCGAACAAGTTCTTTGAAATTCCGATGCGTGTGGTACTTAAACATTACTTAAAGATCTTTTTCATTGTGTTTTTCATCTTTTTTGTGTTTTTCTACCCCATCCCATAGGCTAGGGAGGTATTTAAAGTTTGTCACATAGTTTGTAACACGGTGAAATAATAATGGTAGACCCCCAAGACCTTAAGGGCATATGATCGAGACCGAATTCTGAATCGAATAAACCATGTCCGTCCGTCTGTATGTCACATGTTTTTAGGCCTTGCATTTTAAGCTAGGGTGCTGACATTTCGTACGTAAGCTCCACGTCATGCAAAGCAGTGCAAGTGTAAAAGTTTTTTAAATCCGCCCAAAGACACGCCCACAATCGGTCTTGATGTGCAACTACATCTAAAACTTTCAAAACTGTAATACGTCTTAAAAGGCTGAAATTTGACATTTAGCATCTCCTAATGAATGTAAGACACAAAAAAGAAAAATTTAATTGGTAAACCTCCTCGGGTGGGCGTGGCGTCTATTTTAAGGGTAAATTGTCAAAAGCGTTTTACTCAATATTTTTGCAACAAATTAAAAAAAAATTTGCTTAATATTTTATGTAGAAAACATTAACGCCCGGTTTCACTGTGAACGTTTAAACTTAGGATTCGTTAAACTTTCACGAAAGTTTGAATTCAGTGCTTAAACCATTGGTGTTTCACAGTAGAAATTAATCGAGCGTTTACCTAAACTTCCGGTTATGGTTTTTCGTTAGTTTTGTAAGCCACTTTAAACATCAATCGCCATATCTCAGCCCATATTTATTTTTCAAATTGGGTCAAACAATCCGTGAAAAGAAGAAAAATATCAAGAATTGTACGGTGTTCTTTAAACTACACGCCGATTTTGGATCGGGTATTCTGTTTCAGAGATATTTGCATCCAAAGCTTAGACAAATGTGACATTCTTCGGAAATTTAATTTGAAATTCTCAAGGCAACGTGAAGCTTGTGACGTTCACAGAATTTTTGAACAAAACCTCATTCCCGTTTTCATTAAACGTCGTTTAAAACGTCGGTTTAAACTGCCATATAAACTCTCCTTTAGGTTTAAACTAGCACTGAAAAACACATTTTTGCTTTGAACGTCAGTTTAAACTTTGAATGTCGCTTAACGGCGTTTAAACTTGCACTGTGAGACCGGGTATTAAAGTTCTTCAAGACTTTGGGCCAGGCCCACATTTGAATTGAAGAAAAACCTAAAATTTTATAGCAAAACGTTATTTCGACAAAAAATTAGCAAGTAAGGTAAACGAGATTTCATGAGAGATTTCGTGCATACAAAGTTTTTAGCCACGCCCCTTTTCGGAGTTTGCACTGCTTATAAAACGTCAAAAAATAACAATAACATCAGCATTTAACAATGTGAATAGGATGGGGTACTTAACGGTTTGTTTTATGGACTGTAACTTCTGCGTACACACTGTTGCACTTACTTACTGGTTGGCTATAGGTATACATTGAGTCTTATCAGAGGCCTTCCATGAGCGAGCGCCAGCTGTCGTCGTCGTCTATCGCGCCCAAAAGATCCAATGTTTTCGAGTTTATCTCAACTGTACACAGCGACTGTTCTGTGGTTCGTAAAAAAGAAATAGACCTTAACTGGCAAACCCTAGGTATTTTAATATAGGAAATAAGGACGGCAAGACGACTTGCTATGCTATTTAATATCATACGGAAGGATAACGGTCTATACTTTAAGCATCTGCTTTGTGCTGAACATGAGATTGAACATAAACTAGCACCAAGCTCTTTTGGCAGAAAGGTCTTATTCTCACAAATGCGTCACAAAGCTTCGAGGCAACTTAAGACTTGTAAAACAATCACACATTCCGCCTTAAACTTACACATCTACAGTGTATACATCTACAGTTTGACTGCCTGGGTTTGAATATTTGAATTAATAACTAAACGAACACAAAGATTCTCGTAACATTATGCGGGGAGAA
Organism: Neoascia interrupta; assembly: GCA_947623515.1. Taxonomy (NCBI): domain Eukaryota; kingdom Metazoa; phylum Arthropoda; class Insecta; order Diptera; family Syrphidae; genus Neoascia; species Neoascia interrupta. The sequence continues at coordinate 570,124 of OX392463.1, forward strand.
CAAAAGAATTCAACACTCCTTTTTACAACATCATACCACTTAAGACAAAGTGTATAGGTATGCTTATGTGTGTGTATCCATGAGCATATTATATGATGTGTGGCACCATCCATCCAGAAGATTTTATTCCGGCGGCGCCAGCATTAAATTTCTACGCGCCAACAACCACAGAGGCTCGCTCTCAAGACTTTTTGTTAACACTTTCAACCGCACCATCAGCAACGAGCTGATGTGGGGGGGTGAAAAGCCAACTTTGAAACTTGCCCATCATATAACGGTGAATCGCTCTTATGCTTAAATTACAGTGAATAAATTTCAAATTTCCCATGTTGAATTAATCAGTCGAAAAAGGCAATCTACTCGAAAAGAAAATCAATTAAACTCGAAGTACGTGTTGCAAACTAGTTTCGCCACTTGGGACGCCCGAGCGTATGTATACTCGACGGACCCCGGCACTCGCATATATCTAATATCAAGTTATATGACCCGCGTCACACACAACTGACCCAAATTCCTTGCAATTATGTCCACAGAACATAACCCGCAACCTCGGTTGCGACAAGCAAGCAATAAACAACCACTTGGCTTAGTTGAATTATGAAAATAATGATCAAACGAGGCCCAAACGCACTACCAATTGCCCGGCGAAATTACGCAACGTGAGATGCCGAAATCCAATTAATACAATCGCTTAATATGTCCTTCGTATATACATTTTAAGCTATAGATACGTGGGCTTAAACGGATTCAATAGGATCATCTGCCGCTGTTAAGCCTCGTCATCATATTTTCGCCAAACTTGAGGTCTGCTCGGCGCGTTGTTCTGATCATCTCTTTGGGTGTATTTTTTTTTTTTAAATTTTTTCGGCAATATCAGTCGGTGTTAGTTGGAGTAGCTCCGCGTAATTATCTGCTAACTTTCAGTCAGTTTTATATTTATGATGAGGGGAGCCACTGCCACAGCAACTTCCAGCGAGCTCCATTAACGTTTTTCGAAACCTCACTCAACTAAATGAACTTTTTCGCGTTCTTAATGAGTTTTGTGTGTGAGTGTGTTTTTAATTTCGGTTCGTATCGTACGTTCTTCCAAGGAAGAGAAAATTAAAAAAGAGCCCTCACCACCGCCGCCGAAGCCCATCATGGACATCATCATGATCTATAGCGAGCCAACTTCGTCGTTGCATGCGGCCAGAGTCAATCTGCAATATCATTGATTTTGTGGTGGTGGCCCGGCCAGCGATTCCTCTTTGCAGAATTCCCACGCCAGACCACGCGAGTTGGACTGGGCTTTCAGTGGAACAATCAAGGAGTAGAACCTAAACACTCACAGGAAGCGGAGCATGTGTGGTGCAAGTGCAACACACCCTTTCGGTTGGGCAACTACTTCAAGTAGAGCACATCACAATCGCAAGTGCAATTACTCATATAGAACTCGTGGATTGGGGGACACATCACCCCACCTTATGAAGCCATGCCAGGCGGGAGGCGCAAAAGTGGGTGCTTAATTAAAACTGACGAGAAGTTAATAACTGGGAGCGGAGCGCTAATTGAAGAAACTCCCTGCCCGGTGCCATAGCTAGTACACAAGGTGGTGGTGAAATAGTACTTTTACTCTTTCGCCATTTCTTCATCAGGGCGCTCATGCAGCCAACAAGGATCGTTTGAAAAATCGTTTATGCAGATTGTCTGGCGCGGAATGCGATTGGGGAGCAGCTATATTCGAGCTGCTATACACCCGAACCACACACCGCAAATGGAGTCATTTGCCATGTTGAAAGGATTGAGCTGATGGTAGAGCTGCTCAAGGACCTGCACTTTTTGGGGGTTTCCCCTGTAATGTCTGTACAAGCAATTAAATTGCGCGCCAATCCAAGTGTGGGAAAGTGCAAAGTACTTTCGCAATAATGGTACTGGCTCTGGCCTAACGAACTTTGGTCGATTGCCGACGGGATTCCTGCTCTAGCGTGCCTATGTGGCTGGATCAAGTGCAGCCTTATACGCTTCGCTAAACATTGGGTCGTTAATTTTTTTTTTTTTTTTTTTTTCGAAATTCGTGTGCTCAACGTTAACGACGAATGGGACCACAATTGCGCCTACTGCTGCATACGTCTACCATATTTTGTATACGTCGGTCGTTTTAACGAGGGTGAAATTTTTTGTTGACTTTTCCGTAAATGGAATAAGTAATATGGCAAACCGCAACCCACAATGAATTGTTCGTGTAATGATACCCCTGGCAGACTAGCAATACCATTCCAACTACTGCAGGTCCGCCTCCTCTTCGCAGTGTGGTAACGCGAAAAGAGGCGAATTGAATATAGTGGACTCGGATTGTGGAAACGTGAAAACTTCATCTTGTTATTCCCAACCTTGTTTGACATCAGATATGCGTCAATGGACTTGAGGAAAGTCAGCTGAAAGTGTACTTGTGTATACCTAGGCTGTGTTTGATTTTCTGATTATAATAAAAAATCGATTTGGTTAAATATTTACGCATACTAAATGCACTTGAAGGAATTTTAATGTGTTTTTAAATGTTGTAATTAGTTGAGCTTTGGGTAAGAAGGTTACCTTATGGCAAGGTTGCTATAAAGATATTAACCGTCTACAACTAAACTGTGAAGGAATTAAACTGGCCTTTATGCAATGTCGCGTAAACGGTTTAAGGTATTTTTTTTGTAAGTATGATAGGTACCTAGTGGTAAAAACGGTTGAGGTTCCGACAAGTGCCCCTTCCTATTATCACAGAATCCAGCTCATCCAGTCTTGGCAAGGACCGATTTACCCCAATACAAGCAGCTAAAACGCTTCAATTTATTGATCTTTCGAAAAACGTGTGGCACAACTTTGGTTCATTTAGGCCAATTTTAAGCGTGTTTGTGGGCAGATTTAAAAAATTAAAACACTTCCCAAGGAACACAGAAGCTCTTGTTATGGCCCTCGTTGCACTTACAGCACCACATCATAATATTTAAGGTTCTTGAAGTTTTATACAAGTAACCGGGCCCATTCAAAATCCCTATAGGGGCGATTTGACACTTTATAGAACTTAATTTTGGGTGCAAAAAGGATTCTACTTCGGGCTCTTATAGAACTTTTTTGACAGTCAATACATTGTGAAAAGAATCTGTAAGGTAGACACACTCTTATGGTGTGGTTATTCTTTTAATTGGATACAATATAATTATTCAAATCTTGTTTTTTGAAAGTATTTATGTTTTTTTTTCACAAATAACTTCGTTCGTATTAAATAAGGTGATGAAATTAATGACTTAAAAGAGTGCATTTAACTAGCAGAAAACAAGGTGCGCATCTAATAATTTATTGAAATAGGACGAAAAGAAACAATGCGCTTCTTGTAATATTATATATAACATAAAATAAAGAATGCAATGCCCACATAGCTCCCTTATAACACTTAAGGTGTTCTGCGTTACCTTTTAGAAACTTCGGGTTCTATGTAGGTATTACTATTACTATTATAAGGTATTATGTTTTATGTCAAATATGGCATTAATTTATTTAGGGTTACCATCACTCTCTTTTCTTTTAAGCTATACGCTGGTTTCTATTCCCTATATAAGGTTGTTTGACTACCTAATATAGCGCCAATATTGTAATTATTGCCGCTACGGGCGTTAATTGAAACATATTTTTTACCGGATGTTTTATTCTTATCCATGGATGCAGTACTCCATACCTTAAGAGTTTAAAACTCCAAGAGGACTTTAAACTTCCGCCTATAAAGTGGGCATGTCAGTGAGCTGATGAAATACTTGAATTGCTGGATCAAGAATGCCCATACATTACTTATTTGACCAGCTAGACCATAGAAAAAAAAATATAAGTGAAAAATTACAACAATTTACAATTCTACAATAATGGCTGGCCACAATATAAGCAACGATACGTTCGGTTAGCTTTTTAATTAATCCTCATAGTAAAATATCAAAAAAGGACGAATATTCTCTAGAAATCAAATGCTTGTGTGATGTATTTTTTCAGCCTTAAAATGTTATCTAGTTAAAATTCATATCGTGCTATTTAAAATGTAAAATTCTCATATCTTAATGGTTTTCTTAAAATGCTCTCACAGAAACTTCTGTCAATTACATTGTTTTCTATTGTATGACACCTGGCAACCGCCGAGTGCAATATAAGAGTGCAAAGTAGTACTTCAGATGTGGCAAAGTATACTTAAGAGTGCGAAACCGTACTCACTCCGAACGTCTTTAATGACAAATGATACCTTCGGAGACCTTGTCAGACTCTTGCAGAGGGCAATTACATACATAAAAATAAAATAAATAAATAGAGTGGCGCAACAGCTCGAGGTGAACCAGGGCCAACTTCTCAACCATGTATGCTGTGTGTGCTATACTTTTTTCACATACAAGGGGACCTTCAATTTTTTGCCGATTCCGAACGGCACTTTGAGAAGTTTTTCAAGACAAATGTTACTCTCGGAGGGTTTGTCAGACCCTCGCGGAGGTGGGAGCCGTGAAAAAGGACAAGTCTTTTTTTTTCAGGTGGCAGAGGCAGGATTCGAACACAGACCTCCGGCGTCGTAGGCACACACACTAACCACTGCGCCACGGCACCCACAATTACCTACATAACGCCAAATATTTTTATTGAATAAATTCTGCAGGTTTTAAAAATGCATATTTCCGCAAGGGCATAACACTTGCAGGGGAAAGATTTGATGTTTCTAAATAGGGATTTCTTGTTCCGCATTGGTTAAAAAAACATAAAAAAAGTTGGGAATATGGCACTTTGTGACGGAGCCTTTGGAAATACCTTAAATTGTTTGGTAGGAAAATATCAAAGTTGATGCGACCTACTTGCGACCATTTTAATTAAAATTGAGAAATGGTGGAGTCCACTAACAAACTTAATTCGATAGCTAGTAAAAATAACTTCTCTTATATTATGAGGGCGTGCGCTTGCGGGGGGGAAAATGGAGCCAACCATAGGCAGATGCAAAACTGAATCACTTACCTTCCTACTTTGTCATTATCACTCAAGAAAGTCAGTGACCTGACCATAGATGCTTAATAGGAACCAAAGTCCCTGTTGTAAACGGTTTTGTTCCTTTACGATTTTGTACCGGTTTCGCTTAGCTCAAATTTTGATACAGCCTAATCATGGTTTGACATCATGCGTCGTAGAAAGTCTTTTTCAAAATCTGGGAGCAAATACTCTTTCACATATTGATGCTAGGTCAAAAGCTGACTTACAAAAGTTTGTCGACAAAATCTCCCCTCGCTTATAAGTCCTTATTCTGAGAAATTATACCTACTGCGAAATCGAATGAAGCACAATTTTTCCAATCACCTATTGTCCTAAGTGTTTACCAAAACAGAGCACAAGCATATATGCTCTTTTTGCGAACATGTCATGTAATGCAACCAGCGAAATCGGCTTAAGTGAGCAGCATCCTTTGTTCATTCATCACGACACATAAAAACACGCATCGGTAAGTTATTATTATCTCCACAGGACTTTCCTCGTATACAGAGCCGATTTGGCATACTTTTGTGTACTTAAAATAAAAAGGACACTTATGTATATAGTTACAGAGAAAAGATTACCTCGAGGTTAAATAGACATCAGCAACCCTTCGCCCGAAAAGGTTTTAAAGAATTTACCAACATTTGGGAGAAATAAATACAAAAAAAAAAACGCCAGGCATTAAGTGCGCCTGAAACGCACTCGAATATTTATATTATTTTTAGGGATTTTCAGATTACTCGTCTATGCGCCCATTGTCCAGGCTACTTCAAACTGAACCAAATACCTGACCAGCACAATGCTAATGGGTCGTAATCGCCCCGAATTAGGACCTACTGAGCGCAGGCTCTTATATGTGCCTACAAATTTGAAACGAATTCACCAGCTCGTTGTTTTCTTTTCGCAAAACTATAATAGTCGAAATTCTCCAAATGCCGCAGACGAAAGGAGAACTTAAAAATCTGTCACACTCATTATTCACAAATCCATCCATCAAAATAAACGAACTGTGATTCAAGTTGTACAGGTACCTACACATTATTTTATATTTGAAACGGCCAAGGCAATTTTATCCTAGCATGCAAAAAAGGTGGCCAACCGCATAATAGAAAATCATGGCGTGACTAAAATAGACAATTGAAAGAAAGATAAAAATATCGTTTTCAAGCCATTTGCTGAGAGCCTTAAATGAATAGACTGTAACCCTTTTTTTCTCGCAGTTTATCTGCATTTTTCCACGTTCGTGTTCGTTATAATTATTATGATCAATTTTGTGAGAATTCACTAAAGGAGAATTCAACGAAAACTAAATTTGTGTTTGGCTATTCCGATGAACATGGATAACAAAGTATTTCGTATGGCGTCTATTTTCAAAAAAAATAATCCCCAAGTGTTTAAAAGAAAAACACTAGGCATTAAAATATTTTTTAAAAAGTTTTTTTTTTTTTTAAGATGACACGCGATGAATTTACTTTGGGTTTCCGTATGTCGATTAAAATACAGCAGAAGTCATTTCGAGCTGTAAAATAAATGATTTAGTTAACATTTATTTGTTCATGCTTAAAGGGAAAACTATTTTCTGAAATTAATTTAATTGTCCATGGCTGGAGGTTTTGAGTCTGTAAATTTCAATCTTGTTATAAGCTTTCTGTGGTATTAAGCATGCATTTATCTTGTTAAATGTGAAAAGCTACTGCGCCAATTATCACAAAACTTGTGGTCTTGGTTTTAATACTTATTGATTAAATTTTAAGGGAATGTTTAATAACGTAATACAATGTATTCATTAAAATCTCTTTTTTATAAACAAAAACTGTATAACTTTTGCAAAGCGATTTTTAGAAAAAAAAACTTAAATTTTAGCACGGTTGTTTGACCCTGGGTTTAGTTTGTATTTTTAACAAACACTGCCAACATTCTTAATTAAAATTATTAAAATTATTACAATGCAAAAAAAGAAAACTATGCGAATTTTTGGTAGTAAGTACTTTCTTGTTTCTTATAACGTTTTTAAAATTGAGTGTCTTCGTTTAAACGTTTAAGACCTTTGAGAAAAAAAAACTTTTTCCAGAATATAGGTGCCTAACCTCTACACTATGTAGAAGCTTCCTAAGTTCTTGCATGCAGTAAGTTTTTTTTTTCAAAATACACAAATGGTTGGCGAGGACTAATTGAAATGGTTTCATGCTACGTTTTTACATGCTGATTTGTAATTGATCAACATGTGACTACATGCGGCGAATTGTTAGAAGTAAAATTAGGGCGTTTTTGAATAAGCCGTTATACGCCTAGGCTATTGCGTCAATAGTTCTTGAAGTGGATACTAGGCATTTGATTTTTTTTATAACACTATCAGAACTGTGTTGTAGCGTGCTTAATGCAAGCAACATCTACAAGCAAAAGTATGCCAAGCAATAAATGCTTACACAGGCTCATCAGTTAGTGTAGGTGTTAGTGGTTAAGTCATGCTAGCACCATACACAAAACAGAAAACATGTATTAAGAAAATTGTTAAAACATTAAAGTATAAAAAGTAACATTACTTAAAACAATTATAACAATTCCTTAAGCAGCGCTTTAAGTTTAGCTTTGTCAATGTTAAAGTCGACTAGACTACTGTAAGTATTAAAAACAGAACACATGCGACTAATCGGTTCATGCTTTACGTAATTAGTTCTATGCCTAGGAACATGCATAAGTGGTAAGCAGCGGAGATTATGCGATCCTCCTCGAAACTTAAATTTCACAGATGAAAGAAGATCAGGTGCGTCAATGTGGCCTAGTGTAAGTTGATGAATAAACATCAGCTCACTATTGGTTCGCCGTTGAGATAAGCTTTGCAAGTTTAGCAGTTTTAGTCGTTGGCTGTATGGGGGAAGGTTAAAAGGGTCATCCCAAGGCAGGTATCTTAAAGCAAATCGAATGAATCTTCGCTGAATTACTTTAATTCTATTACTGTAACACGACTGCGAAGGATTCCATACTTGCGAGGCGTACTCAAGGTGAGGTCGAACCAAACTATTGTAGAGGGAGAGAGTGATATGGGGGTCACTAAATTCTCTGGACCATATTTTTATGAAACCTTACAAGCAGCTGGACTTATTAACGATTTAATTTATGTGTTCAGAGAAATTTAGGTTGTGATTGAAGTAAACACCAAGGTCCCTAAAACTTAGAACGCGGCAAAGAGTGTGTTCATCAATTTCCGACAGTTCAACTTTTTTCTTTGCCGACTGCGCCAGATTGTCTGTATTAATTGTTTGTTTCAGATTTTCTCTACAAGAAAAAATTTTTATTATATTTTTAAATTTTATTTATGGTTGACTTTATAAAAAAAAAATTTTATTTTATATCATGAAACCCATGAGCCTTATAAATATTTTTTAAAACTTTAAACTTTTTTTTGTAAAAAAAAAAACTTTTCAAGATTAGAGATAAAAGCCGTTGTTATACCTCATTTCACTGGTAAATTTCCAAAAAAAACAACGATTTCGACTGCGCTTTAGCCTCACAAAGGGAAGAATAAAAAACAAGGTTTAGCACATAAGGTATACCAGATACTATTCTAGATTTTGTTTTTAGGCAAAGTTCAAAGTTCCACGCCCAATTTTCAGTGTCAATTTTACATAATTATTGAATTTTAACCCAAAAATTAATAAATAAGTGGGTTAGTGCAAGAGTTCGTCTGTAACGAACTTCTGAATACCCGACCCTAATAACCATGTCACACCAAATTTAAAAGTTTTTTTTTTACCTGAGTTCATGTGCTGTATGTCAATTATTTGCATTGGCCACGCCCCCAAAAATGGGTTTGGGCTAAAAATGAAAGTCAATTAATGTGAACCTCGTTAAAATCATTAGAGAATGCGTACATTACAAACATTAAAAAAACAGTTTTTTCCCTTAAACGCTCACTTAAACTGGACGGACTTACAATACTTTTTATGTAACAAATTTAGCAATTGGTAAATTTTCAATTTGTAATTGTCAATTGTCATGTTTAATAAGAGATAACATGTTAAAAGTGGGCATGGTCGATCGTGTGGGCGATACATTTTTTGTCTAATTAAAGTCTTCGGCCACTATTGCTCTGCACCAAAATATGAATTCCTACGCCTTGTCTAACTTGACCAAAAGGCAGTTTGAAATAAAATGTGAATGAGAGGTAGATAGTCTCAGATTGAAGTCAATCGTGGGCGTGGCTGTGAGCTGCTGTCAACAATTTTCGTACTTTGTCTCCACAAAATGAGAACCAAAATACTCTCCAAGCTTTAGCTTCCTTACTCAATTTTAAAGACCTAAAAATTTCAAACATACGGTTAGACGAACGGACGCCCGCACGGACATGTCTTTAATCAATTCATCTGTTGGTCTCGAACATATCTCTAAGGCGTCTTATTTTTTATTTTTATTTTTTTACTTTGTTACAAACTATGCTTTATAACTAATATAGGTACCCTGAGTCGGGTATAAAATTGAATTAAGAAACGTACATTCTGACCGCAAACTTGGATATTCCTATGCTTATATTGATTTTTAGTTATTGAAGCTAAAAATCGTTCAATAAAAGTTGTTGAAGTTATTGAATATATTTTATTTTTTAGTTAATTAATGATTCATGAATGGGAAGGGGATGAAAAACGAAAAAATAGAAATGGGGAGGAGAATAGGAATTGAAGCCAGAAATAGGAAAAGAAATAGGGTATACCGTGGTCCGTTTCAGGTGGACCAAGGCTATTACATAGGAACTCTTTTTTCTTAAGTGAATGAGAGCTTCGCTTTAGAGTAACACTTTGTTGTCTTTTAACCAAACTGTACGCTAAGGCTGAAGTATCAGGAACCATCCAACTTATATGGCTGAACTCGTAATTGTCAAGCCGAGGTAGAGCTAAAGCTTATTTGTGAAGCTTATTATTGAATCAAGAACATGTCATTTTAAGCTCCAATTTTCATTAAATATTTTTTTTTCACTTTCAAACGAAGCTTTATTAATTGTTGATTTGACAGTAAACTTTCATAGCCATTTGACACATGTGACACAATTATTGTTTCAGCAACAGTGGGTTATTTGTCAGTGGCACAAATTCTTCTTCCTATGATGCCAGCTCTGACATTCGGAGTATTCAGAAAATACAAATTGGCTACACTGATGGGGATAAAAACAAATCTGGATTAATAATAATACATTCCTTCAAACTAAAGAATTTAGCTGAATTCCCCATTATTGAAAATTGAAGACATGTCACATGTTACAATTAAACGTAAAGACGATTCAGACTTCTATTATTATCGGTGCAAGCCAATAATGTTGGGAGCTTAAGCAAGTAATGAGGACTAGTGGGATTTTTTTGACATCCGATAGACACTGCAAAATCACACTTCAATAGTCAACAAACTTATAGCCCACCTAATTTGCTATAACGCTCGCTGTTTACTTAAAATTCTATACTACACTTTCACTTGATGTTTTTTGCTAACCTGTACTGTGTTGCAAATCCATCGACAGTGGTGAAACCCAGTAACCTATTCATATCATACCTCTACACCAAACGATGCTCATATTTTTACGTAGGTACCTGCCAATTTGATTAAAAAAAAAGCTAATTGCAATTAAAATAGTTCATACATCAATTATTGCCCATTCGACTGAGTAGAGTTGCCGATACAAGCACTTCATTGAGCTGTAATTACACTTGTTTGTAATTATTTATCGTATATACATATACCATAGTACTCTACCCATATCAATGTTTGATACAGAGAAGGAACTCAGTAAAATTGTAATTATTATAAATTCTCGCCTCCAAAAGTCTCTCACTAAGCTTTCAACACCTCTATAGTCTGGTTAATGGTGTAACGTTGTAAACGCAATGTAATTGAAGATAAGTCATTATGATTTACTTGCGGGTAAAAAAGTGCCAAAACGACATCTGGTGGAATTATTCAAAATTTTATTAAACTTTTTTCTGCATTTAATTTATGGCCTATTGGCCTTTCGTGATCACCTTTCTAGGCTTCTATACTGGAACAACGGAACGATGCCTCGCAGACCAGCTCGCCTTTTATGCCAGAAAAACGCTCAAAAATCAATTCCTCGCAAAAGTGTTTTCCTCGTAAATGGTGGGGAAATCGTGACGAATGTGGGAACAGTTCGCTCGCCGATCAGGCAAAAAATTAACGTGATTCATGAGCGAATGAATAATTTGATGATGGTTATGGAAAATTATTGCAGTTAAAACAGTAAAACGACTTGTTAACGCGTTTATACTTTATGGACAATTTTATATAGCAATCTTCTAACCCCCTACATTTAGAGGCTCTTTCAATACGAGAGCTAAAATAAAAATGGGTTTGTTTGGATGGTGAACTCAGAAGCCTTTTGTTAGTATAGATGTTTCCATATTTACAATTCTGTTTTTATTATAACAACACGTAGTGATAGTCCATGGCATCTCAAATAACAACAATTATTGTAATTAATAAAATCGGATCATCGTGCATCAGAAACAGCACATAAAAGTCGTCTTTGGTGCTCGTTTTGATGAACTTTGACATCTACTTTCATCCACTTAATCTACTGATTTCGTAAACCAAGCTTATTATTACTTAAAAGCGGGCTAACGCCTATACTAAGGCAAAGCGCGAGTTCTCGACATGTAAGTTTAGCATGTCAAAAACTCGATATCAGTCCGAATTTTTCAACATCAGTCTGACTTTCCTTCACGACACAACAGGAAAATGACTTCGCCTATAAAGATTGCTTGTAAAGGCTTCTCACCAAAAGCTGACGAGCAACGAGAACCATAAGTTGGTGGGGCTTTGAATTAACTTGATATGGTAAGCAAAAACCTATGGATACTCGATGGCTAATACCTGATCTGCGCAGTGGCGACCTGCCCAGTCGTAAAATTAGGAAAGTAATAGCTAAACACTTTACAGAAAGAAAGTGTCACATCTGCGTGGGACCACACCCACCGCAGCACTGGGAGTTTTTATTCAACCTTGGACATATACTGCATCAGCAAAGCATGTAAAACAGCTGCCCGCCTAAGCGAATCCGGGATGTGGTCCTCAAGATCTTATGGAAACGCCTATGTGGAAACTCAATAGGTTGCCGCAATATAGATACTCCCAGTCACGGAGTACTTTCTTATGACATTCGCTTTCAACAGGAGATTCACTACTAGAATACCTGAAAGATGTGAATGGGAGGATAGACTATCAGAAGAGATGACGAGATCCCCGTCTATACTGGTGGCTCTAAGATGGACGTCGGAATCGACGGTGAAATCTTCTGTGAAGCTATGGAACTTGCTTAGTCTGGGACTAAGCAAGTCATTCCTCCGTTTTCGGCAGACACCTTGACGAGTGAGTCATTTTCAATGGTGCGGAGGCTTAAGCTGCATCGACTCAACCGGCTGTAGTCGGCTGAGAGGTGCGGCGAACTAAGCTCTGCTAAGCCTGATTCCCGGCCCTGTTGTGGATGGACGTTTTCCTTACCGGCCTACGCGTGGGACCAAATATGAACTACTGAGGCTTGCCCTCACCCTGTCCAAACGGGAACTACGGCTACTGAGACCAGGACGACCAATACCACTTCAACGACGACGACAGCTACTTCTCGACAAAGGACAGGACATGACACAAGGAAGGTTACCGCTCTACAGGATGAACATCGACGGTGATGCCTCCATCTCCCTAACGGATACGGACTCGGCGTCTTCTGCTTCGGAGGCCGCCGGGCACTACGGCTACTGAGACCAGGACGACCAATACCACTACAACGACGACGACAGCTACTTCTCGACAAAGGACAGGACATGACACAAGGAAGGTTACCGCTCTACAGGATGAACATCGACGGTGATGCCTCCATCTCCCTAACGGATACGGACTCGGCGTCTTCTGCTTCGGAGGCCGCCACCGATATCCAACCTGCTGCAAAACAGCCTGCCCCAGCGGCTGCGGAATCTGTGGCGGAGTACATGAAAGCGTCTCCTGAAAAAGGGAGAAGCGAACTGGAGTGCGAGCGACCGTGAGTCTGCGAAACTTGCTGAAGCGCTCATCGCGTGTTGTCAACCTGCTTCGGGAGGGCAATCCGATGAGGGCTCGTCCAACAAGCCGGAAACGGCAAACACCAGGGGTAAGGCACCTGCTTAGGGATATCAAGTCGTTTTGGGAGGGCCGACTAACAGCACTAGGCGGAGAAGTCAACTCGTTTCGGGAGGGCCCTCTACCAAGCCGCCTACCTCGAAATCGGCGTCCATGAAACCGAGATCTCAAGACGGCCCTTCAAAAACCCCGAAGGAGGCCAAGACATCCTCAACTATGTCAAGGCCCTTCATTGCGGTTGCAAAGGATGATCTGATTTGGGGTATTTTGGACCAGGGTGATGATGAGGGTAGGATTGGCTCGGAAAACTGGAGACTCCTGAAGGCTCAACTTTCTTCAGGTACTCTCCAGCTCTGCCTTATTTGCCGCCTCCAACCTTTATGGACGGGGGCTGGCATCAGACGGGTTTCAAACTCCTGGTCTGTAGTAATGAGACCTATGCTGACTACATCAAGTCGGGGGTCTCACAGGTCGGCGCTGTGTGGCTCGTTGCAAAGCTTAAGGCCGTCCAAAAAAGCCGTCAGCCAAAAAATCTGTCAGACCAAGAGCTAGAGTCTGGACCTCCCGGGTCCTTAGTGAACCCCAACCTTCCGACCAATAATTGGAGAGTCATTAAACCTGAGGAGCCAACTGATGCCGGGCGATTAGTTTCACTACTATTGAACCCGGAATCTTTTCCCCTTTTTTTCTGCAAAGGGGTTCAAGTTCTTTTATGGGCTGGAGACGCTACACATGAAGCTGTACGAGAGGGACGGCAAGACGGTTTCTGGCCCAGCTGTGGAATTGGCTGGCCTATCCCTAGAAAATCTTCCGGAGAAGCAGGTTGGTGGTGAACAATCCTCTGATTCGGAGGATTGCGACACGACAGTTGTGGAGAAATCTGTACCAACTAGCAACGATGCTTCGGTTGGTACAGATTAATTTACACCGTTCCAAAGCAGTCTCTGCTAACCTTCGCCTTCAAGAATCGCCCTCATCCAGGAGCCCTGGGTTCTTGATGATCACACAGTTGCTGAACTAAGGGCAAGAGACTATGAGTCGTTCTATGCAAAAGTAACAGGTCAGGGCCTTTATTCTTGCAAAGAAAAGCCTTAAAAATTTTTCTTATACCCAATTTCAGTGATGCGGACTTTGTTTACGTCAGCATAGAACGCGGGAAAGAGAAACCCATCTGGGTGGCATCGGCATATATGGCCTACGATGCGACAGAACCCAGACCAGCGGAGATCATCCGCAACACAATTAGCCGGGTCGATAGGGATGAACATCCTCTCGTGATCGGCTGTGATGCCAATGCGCACCATACTGCCTGGGGCAGCAGTGACACAAATGATCGGGGTGAGTGCCTTTTCGACTATATTATAGCTACTTCCTCATTATTTGTAACAAGGGATCAAACCGCACCTATATCACAAGAAACAGGCAGGAAGTCATTGTTATGATCAGCAAGACCGTTGAGGCTGATGGTCTGTCAGCCGAGCGAGAATTCTACCTACCCGCGAATGGGCCACATAAATATAAGCTCAGGATAACAATAATCAAATTTCAGTTAGACGAACTGCTAAGCCCTAAGCCTGCTTAATAAATATAAGTTATTCACTTGGCAGCCTCAATTACTTCTATAACAATATCATAAGTCATTATAGTTAACCCTGCGCTGGAAAATTGTTTTATACACTACCCAGGGTATATTAAGTGTAATGTATAGTTTGTAACGGAGTGAAATAATCACCGCAGACCCCTAAGACCTTTTAGAGATATGAAAAAGACGGACAGAAGAATCGGTTAAGCCAAGTCCATCCGTCCGCCCGTATTTAAACTACCTACTTTTAGGCCTTAAATTTTAAAACTAGAGAGCTGATGAGTTGGTGAGTGGGCTGAAAGCCCAGTCCAAAAATTGTAGATATTAGCATTTTCTAACTTTTTTGTATGTAAAGTATATGCCTCCGCCCACTTTTGTGGATATATTTATATCCCGCCCATTTTTTGGAGGCGTCGCAGTTACCTTTTTAGGTAGGGTAGTTTTTTTGCAATCCGTCGCAGACGGACTGAAGTTTTTACATATGCACTGGTGCACTTTTCCAATTGTTTGGGTTTACTTCACATATCTTAAACTTTATTTTATTGCATGATCAACAAATCCTGATTTTGACTGAGAGCTCGCTTTAATATTACTCGTCTTCTCATTGATTGGAAGCTCTGACTTTGATTTCGAAAAGACCGAAATGGATCGATGACCGACAAACTACAGCTATATTCTAATCTACTGCTATATTAATTGTTGTCAGGCAAAATTATGGCCCTCAAAATTCGTTAAGGATGAAAAGGATCAGCACGACATTAACATTGAATTAATGGTTGGTTTATTGCAATGTGCTTAATGCTTTTGCTGTTATATCTTAGCTGAATACTATCAGAGATATGAGCAATTAAAAAAGTCTACTTCTTTCATGAAACACACGAAAAAAGGAAATGTGTTTTTTTTCCAAGCGGGCAAAATGCCTGTGCATATGGCTGTACTTGGGCAGGCAGAGTAGACATCCATTGCAAATTGTGAGAAAGTGTGGGTTTAAGAGGATTCTAGATCAGTTGGAGTTGGAGTACAAACCAAACTGCTATAATTTTATAGCACTCCAACTCCAACTCATCTAGAATCCTCTTAAACCCACTACTCATGCCCGAATGCACCCTAAAAGCAAGAACGAATTCGTTATCTGCTATCGCCGCTGTGTTCTCTAGAATTACAGGTGCTTCCGCGGTTTGGATCTTAAATGTTGCTAATAATTGGAAAATGTATGAAATTGGTACATATTACAACATTTAAGAAATATGTTTTATTATTGGCATCGGAAGTCTTTGTCCTCGGTAGGTACATATTTAAGAAAATGCGCCGAAAATTTAGTTGGAAGGAAGCTGGTAAAGGGTCCCTACTTGGGATGAAGGGATGTATTTAGACTTTATGATTTCTCAGCAATTTTTAACGTAAAAGCAATAAGCTTATGTATTTGAGATGTATTTCCCAACTTTTCCCATCCTATCAATAAGTATGTATATGTATATTTAACAACCTTTTAAGCTAGCCACAGAAATTTTAATTGGAACGATGTGAACCTACTCAAAGACTAACGTTTCTCAGGTATAAAGACTAACATTTTCTCAGGTATACAGTAGGAACAAGCTTAATCAAAATGTTTTTAAATCACTGGAGAAGTTCAAAATCCTTTTATTCGCCATTCCCATTCAATAATTGATTGTGCAAATCATGTTCACATATCCCTGCTCTGACCATATGCCGTGTGATACTCACGCCAGTGTGCCACATCCCTGCGATCCGCATGTAGCATATCATTTGTAGACCGCAAATGAAAAGAGCAACGCATTCAAATTAGCGAATTTGAAATGAAATGAACGTCCACGTCTCCAGCTGTGCATCGGAAGCCACACAACACTCGAAGACGATGCAAACCGAGGCATAAGAACACCGGTAGCCGATTGGAAGGTTGTACCTATGCCTTCGTACGGCCGCATGGTAATAAATATGCTTCGAGAGAATTGATTTGTTTATTGTGGAACTTATTTTGCATTTTACTGCCGACTGCGACTGCTGAGTGCTGCACTGTTGTGCGCCTTGTGTGCGAGTATCGGTCCCTAGGGACGGGAAAAGGAAACCAGCCATCCTGCCCTCGCCGACATTTTTAAAGACCAGCACAAATCAGTCACATGTAAAAATATAATTCACAGACTGGCGCTACAAGGATTTTAAATAATACTCGGCAGTTATTCGATTTGTTACGCCTACTTATAAAGGGGCTATGCTATGGCGCAGGATCTTTTTCCTTACCTAGGGAATATTTTTGTAGTTTTAGGACCCATTAAGGGGCGACTCATCGTCAAACTGCTCTCGAGGCGAATCGAATCGCATTCAACGCAAATCAATTCTTTCCAGTGTGTTTCATGTGTGTTCCTGACAAATCGCCGCACTTCATTAATCATTCCAGTTAGCACTGTTTAAATGTGCCAAATTCAATGGTACCTAGATGCGGAGAGTAAATGATCGTCTTTCTTGGGGAAATTCACAATAGCAACATTGTTGCAGAAATGTTGCGCCCGCCAAGGGTCATAAAGTTAAGATGAGAAGAGCGCGCCCCAGGGGTTCGTGGTGTTGTTGTTAATCCAAATTATCATCAATAAAACGATCTGCAAATACAGGGGCTGCCACTCTTTGGTTTTTTTTTCGGCACTTTTAAATGGAATTTTATTTGCTTAAGATGGGAAGAGATTATGATACTTGTTAAAAGCGAAGGAATCGCTAACGATCTCTAGTTTTGCGATCTCGCATGCAACAGCCTGTGATAGTAGTTTGTCCTTCAGCACCAGAGTGATGGTAATCGCTGTCCATCGACTCAACGGAATTTTATTATAATAAACCGCTAGTGCATGTGAATTTTTAAATAAAATCCGCAAATCAATCAATTTTCCCCGGCTGATGTAAACTGCCGGGATAATCGCTCTCGACTCGTTGAAGGTGGAAAAATATTGTATAATGTGACCATAGCCACGTCTACAGAAAGTTAATACCCCTCTCGTTGTAGGTATACATATGATCGTGTAGGCAATGCGGCTTTCTTGTCCGCTTGTGGATCGGTTAGGCGTTCATTTCATACTTGGCTTATGGGGCTCGTTCAATCGCGCGCTTATATTGTTCGAATATCGAATGCAAATGTGTTGTTGCGAGTTTTAGCTGCGAGCGCTATTTGTCGTTTCTGACCTCAGCGCGGAGCGCGCATATTTATATTCGCACGATTGAAGGGGGGGGGGATCTACAAACAATTACCGAGATTATTTTCAATAATTTCAGCGCAGATTAAGTGAGTAAAAGCGCGCGGCTGGAATTGAGTTTTCCAACTGCATTTTGTTGTGCATCCGTCGCTGGCAGTCAAGGGCAGTCAAATAATTGAGTCAATGGATAAAGGTTACTTTATGTAAAGGTTAGATGGCGATCCGGGTGTACTTTTTTTAAACTTTAGTTATCACAATTTCAAAAAACAACAAACAACTTTCAACGTGATTTTACTATTTAGAAAACCCCGGTTTTCTGCTTTAAGCTTGAGCTTACCCCCCAAATTAGATTTTCGTTCAAATCCTACCTGTCAATCATGCAAAGATTGATTTAGACTATGATTGTTCAACAGTGTAATGTAAGACACGGTTCAACTACAAATGCACCACAAAATCAAGTTAAAGGTAGGTAGGTATACTTCGGAGTTTAATCTTATATTGAATTATAAAATTTACAGGTGTTAAGAAGGACCTAAGAACGGGTTGGGGACAAAATTCTTTTAAAACAAAATTTGCTTTTCACAGTTCTGGAAACGCAACTTTAAAAAAGGCGGCACAGCGCCCCCCTGCAACTGCCAGCCCTGTTCTGTGAGAATTTTGGAAAGCAGAATTTTGAAACATTTTTGCTCAATTTTTATTTGAAAAAGCAGAGTTTTGAAAAGCAAAATTATGAAAGCAGAGCTATGGCACGCTCCCACTCGACGCTCCGAACTCATACTCATACTCGTGTAAATTTTTTGTACGATCAAAACTTGAGACAGAAAATACTACTACTGTCCCAAAGGTAGTAAAAATTTTGGTATTTTGTCAAAAATGTAAAAAATTGTGTCTCATTCTCCAACCCAACACTCGTCTGCAATGGCGTTCCAGCTGTCAGTTCCCTAGACAAAGCCAATATCCTCGCAGCACATTTCGATGCCAGATGGCGCAATATTTCCGCCTGTACTTGAGTGCGTCGAATACACTATGGGACAAATTCATTTTCGCACTCTCACAGTTAAAAAAGTACTTAAGGCTCTCAGCATTCACAAATCCGCTGGTCCAGATGGTATGTCCCCAATCGTTCTGAAGAGGTGTTCTTCCACGCTGGCAAAACCATTCAGTAAGCCTACCTTCATCGGTCCTACTCTTCAGGTCTCTTCCTGAGTAGATGGAAAACAGCATTTGTCCAGCCCGTCCCTAAAAAAGGCGTATCTTCTTCTCCCTCTAGCTATCGTCCAATTGCATATTAACTTCCCTTCTTTCTAAGGTCATGGAAATGCTGATTAATTTCCAGCTTATGAAATGTCTTGAAACACGAAAATTCCTTAATGACCAGCAAAATGGTTTTAGTAGCAAAAGGTCCACTGGTGATCTGATGTCATATCTCACCGAAAAGTGGAGCCATTCCTTGCTTCTTTTTGGCGAAAGCAAGATTGTTGCGCTTGATATTTCAGAGGCATTTGACAGGGTTCGGCACCAATCTATCTCTCTTGTCGAAAATACGTGCATTTGGCATCGACGAATCTCTTATTCAATGGATAAGTATAATTACCTTTCGAACCGTTTAATTCAAGTTGTTTTGGTTGGGTTCAAGTCTGCAGTTCATAAAATAAACGCTGGGGTTCCCTAGGGCTCCGTTTTGTCTCCGATTCATTTTTTTAAGTGTTTTTATTGTGCATAGACATAAATTTGGACACGAATATCTACGAAACCGAATGTCCAATCTGAAAACTGCTTGCGTTTTTGAGATCAACATAAAATTCTTGATAAATTATCTTCTTTCAAGGATATTTCAAAGCGTTTTTAAACATAAATATGGGCTTAAATAATGACAATTCATGTACTAAATGACAAACAAAACAAAACCTACAAAACTCGCTCAGAAGTGAGAATTGCAAAACGATTATGTGAAAACTTTTAGCAAAAAACTGATTCAATGTCAATAAGGAAATAAAAATTAGTTCTGAAAAGGTTTTTAGCAAATTTTTTTATTTTCCAAACAAAGTACCTATGTAAATGTTGCCATGAAAACGGAGAATTAAAAAATTACTTCCAAGAGCAGTTGAAGAACTGTGAGCTACGAGAGCTGTTGCTTTCAACAATCGCCTGTAAATACTTAATGTTTTTTAATTTTATTTATTTTTCTCGAGAAAAAGAGAAGGATTCTCGGAAATCTTTTGACTCGACTGAACCAAGAAGTCAGAACTACCGCAAAACTTTGCAGGTAAAATCTTAATTAGACTGGATGATTTATCAAGTTTTTTTCTGGAATGCAATGAATTTTCTTACAAAAAGTTAAACAACTTTTTGTTGTTAAAGACAAAGTTAAAAGATTGCCGAGCAATATAATAAAAAACAAACGTTTTAATTTTTGCACATACAATCTTAAAATTGGAAGAAATTAAAATCATTTTGTACTGAATTGGAGTTATAAACAAATTACGTCAATATTCATCCAGCCATTTAGCGCTACGTAATATTTGGAGTATGTCTTAGCAAAAATATTGATAGTTTACATTCGTTTTTTTAGTTTTGATTAGTTTTTAAATATTGATAGAGTTATAGGCAAAGAGGTGCCCTTTTTTGTACATTTTTATTTAGCGACGAAATTTTGTTGGGAAATGTCAGATTCGGATTCAGCAGCCCAAAATTCAAAAATATAAACTGAAACAAATCAGATCTACCCCAAAACTTTCTAGGTAAAAATCTTAATTTAACAGGATCAATTTCATTCATTTCGACTGCGCCAATTTTGAAAAACAAAACGTAGAAATTAATTTAAAAGATAACCGAACGTATCGTTGCTTATATTGGAGATCGGCCCGGCAAAGCTGAGCCATACAAAATTAAATTGAATATTGAAAAGAGAAAAGCCATTATGTTAGAAGAATTGTAAATTGTTGTAATTTTTCACTTTTCAAACGTAGAAACGTTATACTAAAATTCAGTATTCTATAATACTATAGAAAAATAAACTAAGATAGAACTGTATACCTACCCTTCTGATTGTATAGTTATGTACTTTTGCTTTTCCCTGTAAAGGCATAACACTTGTGGGATAAGGCTTTGGTGTTTTTCCACAGAGCTTTTCTTTAAAACTCATAATCAAGATATGTGGTTTCCTATAAAAAAACGTGTCTCTTTAAATAGTTTTTTTTTAAACCATTCACTGCGCAATGTCTTTGTTTTCAAGGATTCTTATTAGCACCGATTACGCATTCAATCTTTTTAACATGAAAATATCTTAAAGTGCGCACATCAAATACTCTCCGTTTTAACCTCTGTCAATTCCAGTTTTTGGTTCTTTTGTTACAACAAACCCCAGATAATCTACAAAAACGTAAATAAATGCAGACGCACACATTGTCCCATACTCGAGCTCTATACTAATCTTCTGTTGGCCCACGAAAGGCATTCAGGAACAAGCAACAATAAGAACACACTTGAGATAAACAAATCTTCAGAATGTAGATACAATAGGGACCTCTTGATTTCAGGCCATAAGCCTCTTAAGTGTGTGCGCAAGGGAATTCCTGTGAATTGGCCAATTTTGCTGAACAGGTTACCTTGATGCGGTTTCGACCGGACCTTGGCGAAATTAAAAGTAATTTAATAAATCTCTGTTCATCGCACAAACTGTATGCACGGTCACGTTTTTATATTAAATTCAGATAGAAATCTATCGATTGGCCAATTAAAAATCTTACCTGATAGTGGTCGCCCTGTGTAGGTAAGGTATACGTTACGTTACCTATACGTTACGTCCCCTTTATGCCTTAAAGTCAATTTTAGTTTAATCGTCATTTTAAACTTAATCATCTCGCATTTCAAAGCGATGAAACCTCTAATATAGACATTGAAGAGACAACTGTGACAAAATTGTTAACGCGCGTCGTCGCCTGTAGGTCGTTGCTTTACATTACAATTTTACACGACGGCTTCATACCTATACAATTATTGCAGCCGTCATTACTTGGTTGTAGTACGCTACAGTAACTTTCATCATCACCCACACAGTATTCGTGCATCAAGGGCTCCACCTCTTCACAGAAGATTCAGATATCAAATTAGACCGTAATTATCCTCATTAGGCGTTCACTGGAAATATAATAGGTCTGCAGAGACGGGTCTGTCAAAATTACGACAGATCCACGACGAAACGGTGTGTAGTGTTATCTTCACTCTTTGGCGTATGCAGGACGGAAGCAGCCGTGTATGGATGCATTTTCTAATCAAAGCGAACCCTGTCCGGTGAGAAGGTGCAAATAAGTTTTGTGTTTCATGCAGGTCAGGAGTCAAATTATCTCATAGGGTTTCTGGCGGCAACTGGAAAGCCATACAAAATGCTCTGTCCTTTTTCAATTTTATCCTTCGTGGATGGAGAGCAATTTTTTTACCCGATGGCATCCCATCTATTCAAAGCGCGTGAAAAGGGGGCCGAACTAAATTCTTTGTTGACAAATTCGGAACGACTCTTGATGTCAGAATAAATTTACACGAGGCAACTTGATTTCACCGCATGCATGAATTGAGCATCAATCGTCATCGTCAGCCTTTTTTGTATCTCATTCAAATGGGCAGAGATTTCAATTTCATTGAGAACGTTCTGGCTGGAATCCCGAATCCGCTCTGCATGCAAATCTCAATTTATACGAAACCGGGATACAGTTTTTTTTTTCGTTGAATGGGAACGCGGATACAGTTTGTTTTGTACCCTTTGCTATAGATGTTGTTTAAATGGATTGTCAACTCAGCAGCATTCCTGAAATATTCTGACTTCAACAAGGAAAAGGGGCGTGTTTGAGTTCGAACGCAAATGGTTTTATATCCTCGCAGCACAGCAATGAAAAATACGAATTTTCCTGTTGTTCTCAATGCTTTGTCAGGGTTCAATGGGAAATGAATTTTCCATTTTTATTTCTATCTTGAGAGAAGTGTGGTAGTCGGAGATCTTTTTTTTCGTACTATTTTAAGCACATATAACACGCTAAGTGATTAGCATATTTGACGTTGTTTATCATAAATTTTGCAGCTTCAAAGAAAATGGCATCATTTGACATTAGCACGAGCTATCTGACAAAATAAATCTTAAATGGGAATGTTGGTCTTTCGATTTAGCCCCAGTCAAAGGGTTATTAGTTAAATACTTAATTTAAGCTTACATGCACCTTACCATGTCAACGAGCACTTTACTCAGAATATCTGATCAGTATAAGTACTGGCAACCTACATCTTATCCATTAACCGATCGTAGGCCAAAGTAGTGCACTTAAATTGAAGATAACATCTTATCACGAGAGCTTTTATAGCTTAGTATTTGGGTTAGATCTACGCCAAACGCGAATGTCCGCATTATAACACTAAAAAACGAGTTGCTTTTAAGAGAGAACTAAGAGGATGAAAATTTCATCGCAACTATTCGTTATGATGTGTGGCCGCCCTTACATTAGCTAAATCAAGCGCTGTAAGATCTTTAAAAACCCGATTTCTCGGAAATTTCACTCCAAATCGAAAAAAAATTAAAAAATATTGAAGATATTACTATTTGTTAAGGTTGGTCCATACAAAGTTTTGGGGGACGTTTGTAGGAAAAAACGGGGTTTTCCGAAATAATTTTTGGTTTTAACGCATTTTGTCATGATTCTAACGAAATTACAATAAATTGATTCAAATTTTTAGCCCAGGCCCACTTTTGGTGGCGTGGCCTATAAAAATAATGCATGAATTCGGGACAAAAAGATTTACGATTTGGTGTTACAAGGTACCTATATAGGGTCGGGTATATAGAAGTTTGTCACAGACGAACTCTTGCACTTACTCAGTTGTTAATTTATAATAAAGATTTTATACCCGTGGGGATTATGGTAAACATTAACGAAATGTTGAGTGAATCCTGGATTAGAAGGTCCAAAAGTGTTAACCTAAAAAAAAATATTGTGAAAACTAAAGGAAAAACTAAACTCAAACTCAAGGTCGTATAGGGCTGTAGCAACTCATGGTTGTAGCATACTTATTCCACTGTTTGGGCCTAAGCTTCACTGATTGAGCTCACTATAGAATTTGGGGTAGGTGGAAACAACCGCCCACAGCTTTCTGGGACACCCTTCGAATACACCGGTGCTTTTATCCTGGGCCTCCTTCCTTACAAAAATGAGCGGT
Organism: Neoascia interrupta; assembly: GCA_947623515.1. NCBI lineage: Eukaryota > Metazoa > Arthropoda > Insecta > Diptera > Syrphidae > Neoascia > Neoascia interrupta. The sequence goes on from OX392463.1 coordinate 594,229, forward strand.
AGCTTAGATTAGCTCCAACAAAATTGGGTTTTATGAAAGCTACAAATGCAGACAATTGTGGCTCGTGCGAGTGCAGGATTTTTCGGAACCGAACCCGTGGGCAAAGCTGTTTTACAGGTATGTACATTGCGCCTTATCAGCGAGCCTACAAAACTGGATATGGGAACCATATCTGCATCTATTGATGTATCTGATGTGTTAATTTTGCCGTCCGTCTATGAGAGGTGTTAAGGCTTCAGTGATAACAACTGCATATCTTTGACGACCGAACATTATTTACAGCCGTAACGTGGAATGGTAAAATTAATTGTTCAATTGATTTCTGAATTAAAATCAGAACAAGTTGGTCCAACGACGTCATGGTCTCGTTTTGGCATAAGTTCTTTTTTATGTGTCTACTGCTCTACCAATATCTACCATCTGCAAACACAACAGCTATGTCGCAAAGCTGATGCGTTGTCGTTATTTTTGTCCCGTTACGTTCCTCTTGCTTTTCGACCGCGTTAAAAACATGCCATTCGAAAAACGATTCAAAAGTATAGAAAATAACAACAAATTGACAAAAGCACAAACCACCGCGAAAGCCAAAAATTCCAGGCTCACAAAAACGTCAAAACGCGCGCAAAAATTCATCGTGTTGAATTTTACTATCTCAAAACTTTCTTACGTAAAAAAACGTTACTACGGGTGGTCGAAGCAACGCAACGTTTTGGTAGCTCCCTTTGAATTTGATGTGTTTGAATATAAGTTGTCATGTCATTGTTGGCGCAACGCAGCTTTTTAACTCAGCCTTAAATTCTTTCCGCCCTGATATGTGTTACTTTCGTTAAGTGATCTACCAAAGTATACTAACCTGTATAGTAGTTCATAAATAGTTTTGAACTTGAACATCGTATGGTGAATCGTTCTAATTTAGGAAAATGATATAAGGCTGTAAAAGAATTCGGTAAGTACCTACTTGTTTGAATCTACTTTGCGCGTTTTTAATTTTTGATTGCTCGTAGTAGCCGGGTCGCCGGACTGTCATGAGTGATTTGTTGTAGAAAATGTAGTTGTGAAGAAAAAAAAGTTGAGTGTAGTGCGCATTTTCAAACGGTAGTGTGAAAAAGTATTTTTGGAGTTTGTTGCTTTGCTAGAATAACATAATTTAAGCTAATTGAGGCATTTTTATGCAAGGGTGAGTTAAATCACTAAGCCGTGCTTTGCTTTTTGTATTGTAGTTTTATTTTGCATGATTTGCGTAAAATGTTGTTATAGTTGTGCACATTAGTTTTTAAGAATGGTGACAAGCTCTCGGGTTGTGTGTGGCGGATAGCTCATTTCCCAGTGCCCGCCTGTGTGTGTGCGGGCTCCTCGTTTTCCCCTGATGACGTGTAGGTCTGACGGCGTGTGGAGGTAAGTGCCGCTGCATACAGGTTGTGAGAGAGGGAAAGGGTATCAAAACGCCGGTTCCCCCGTGGTCGCCATTGCAGTGTCGCTGTGCGAGGTTGTGTGTGAGTAAATTCCCACCGGTTCCCCCATGGCGGTTCCTGGGCGTGTGTGGTGGGTTTTTGCGTTTCCCCTCGAGCACTGACACTCAAAACATATGTAGCTTTTTTTTTGTATATTCGTTCGCTTTGACATGCAAACTTGGCTTATGCAGTGTTTTTCTCCTTTACAGAATCGGTGTTGCCAGAGGATTGGAGTTTGTTTAATTAAAGAACTAAATAATATGTTTTAATAAAAGAAATGTAGGTATTTACATACATTTTGCTTTTCTTTTAAGAAAATAATAAAACTTTAAGAGTGTTTAATTTAATACATGGAATTTTTTATTCTTTTACAAGGCTGAGCTAAAATTTAAAAAAATCTTCAATGGAAGGATGTTAGATAAATTGAAAACTGTGCCTCTGGTGTTGGCATATTAGTTTTTTCATTTCTTCAGGCGGGCAACACTCAAGAGTTATTTTCATTGCCGAGGTATCCTGTCACAATACTCTATATTTATATTTAATACCAAAGAGTTTGGTGCGTAGATCATAATATTGAGTAACAACTAAAATACGGAGAGTAAGACGGCAAAACTACTAGGTAAGTTTCTCCGCTTAGCTCGGGTTGAAAATGAAATAAAACTAAGTGTCACAAGAACTGTTTTGGAAATCTTTGATTTTTTTTCCAAAATCACCGCAATTTTAGTTTTAGGTTTTATTTAAGGGCCTTGTTAGACTCATAAGAAACTAGCAGATTTCTTTCACAATGATTATGCCTCTTCTTGTACCTATAGTCTGAAAAATTCACCTTAAGGTAGACCATTAAAAGCTGCTTTCTTAGTATCATTATTGTGTCGCAGTGGCCGTCCTATTTATAGAATAATGTCTATGCTAAAATCTGCCATAACCCAAGTCTGTTTTCTGCAACGAGAATGTATATAAAACACCATGGCAGAATATTAAAATCATGAACTTTTTTTAGGGGCCCTTAATGTTATAGGATATTGTAGGTATACCATTCTTTGTGCTAAGAGATTCGCAATGTACCGTGGATGGAAGTGAAACGATTCGTTACATAAGTTTGGAGCGCTTTATAGTTTTCCGTCCCGGAAAGACAGAAGCACGGTTCGTTAATCTTTAACCGGCAACGAGTGAACGCACTAGATTCACATCATCGCTTAAACACCACATCGAGGCATTTACCATTTGATTTATGTCAGCAAAGCAGACACGAAAAGGGATGTTCATTTCATCGCTCTAATCAAAATGAAGTCGTAAACTGTCACCAAGAGCGAATCGTCGTTCGACTTCTGTCGCTTATGCCTGACATCTAATTTAAATGATGTACTACCGCGCTGTTTAACTGTCACAAGTTTGTCTGCTTGATAAAACATCGCAGATGCCTTGAGGTTATACTAACACTCGTGCACACTTTCAAAAATATTAGCACTTACTCGATGGTTATACCTATAATGTCGCAGTGCTTTACAGTTGTCATATTAAACATTCTTTCAATTTGCCCCTAAATTTATGTAACGTCCTCTTTTCTATTCCAAATCAACTGATATATAGCTTCACTCTTCATTAATCATGTAGGGATGCGGCGAACATCAAGGCTCCGATTTCTGTTTTACCATAGTTTGTGGTATAACTTTCCCAGCGACAAAGAGTATTGTTCCTTTTTTTAGCTGCACAGAATTTTGATAAATTACCACTAAAATTAACATATTTAAAGTCCGGCGATGGAAATTATGCCCAGATATTACCTTAATTGACTATCGGTTCCTATAGAAAACTGTGATTTGGTTGGGTGCTGTAGATTAACAGTTTTTCCTTTAATCCACAGCCAAAATTAAATTTTTTTTAATCAACTCCATTCGATGGGGAGAAGATGAAAACCTGATTTACTAATTTTTTGATCAACATGCATTCGGGTATAACTACAAATGAGGCGACGCACGACGGCGGTGACATGTGATGGTTACCCCGTATGGCAAAGGTGCGGCTTACCAGCGGGAGGCCTCACCACGGCAGCAGGTCACATGTGGCGCTTGTTTTACTGCCTATAAATCCGTTTTAACGCAGGCCATTCGGTACAATTAGATGAGAGCGCTTATTATGTTCGAGAAAACTGAGAAAATACTTAAATCGAGTTTCTTTGATTGAATGAATTTGCATTCGAAATGACACGGCCATGGGTACCCATCATGATATTCCTTTGATGGCATTGTGATGTATCCACGATGACGGGCACCGCGACTTGATTCAAGAGTGAGTTTGGCTGGAAGTGAGTTGTAAAGGATGCTGGCTGATTGATTTGAGTTGTCATGTTTTTGAACAGGCGTTGCTTCTAGATTACACATCAGCTTTAAAGTTCTAATATGCAGCAGATATTTTAATGTTTTATTTAGAGGTGTCGTCACGTCTATACTTGGGCGTTTTATTTTTAAATTTAGTTGAAATGCAAAGCACAGCTGTTTTTTAAACTGCGTAGCTATCTTAAAGCTTTCGCAATCGTTTTAGCAGTTTTTGCAACCACTGAAACTTAAATTTTATGTCTAGTCGATAACGAAAAATCATTCCCAACTTAGCAATACTAAATTATGGGAATTAAGCAGCACATCAACTCATGGAGCTTTTTTTTTGTTAAAACAACACTCACTGCAGGGTTTGAAATCATAAGGACACCGTAGTACAGAGTTTAAGCTCCTAACGATATAATTATAATTTTTACCACTTATACTAAGCAGTTTGGGCCCACTAATGGACAAACGCTCATAACAATCTTCAAATTTCTGCTTCAAGTCGAGAGGGTTATGTTAAAATGGCATGCTTGAAGTTTTAAGGTTCAAATTTGACCACAAAAACGAAGGTCGCTTAGAATAAACCCACACGAACATTTTGCCACAAGCCTGAGTGAATTTATGATTTTTGAAAGAATTTGCGAAAAGGTTTTCTACTTTTTGTTTCTCACGTTGAAAAAATCGAATAAATTTTAGGTCTAAAAACGAAAAAGTTTCTATCCAATTTGGTCTCTGACATATGCTTGATCTAAGAAATTTGGAAAAGAAGAAAGGTTTGAGTTGAACTCTTTCAGTCTTCATTCTTCGACGAATGCCAAAGTGGCAAAAACTAAACAAAAATTGTTTAGTTTTCGCCACTTCATTCATCATCCTCATCATTTTGTTTAATTTTAGCAATAAATACACAGGCGAAATTGTCGAAAAACAATTATATCATTTTTTTCAACGTGAGAATCAAAAAGTAGAGCACCAATTCGGAAGTTTACTTTAACTTTGAATACCAAAAGGACGCCTGTTTTGCTAAACTTAAATTAATCATCCTGCCATCGTCACCTGAAAAAAAAGACTTGTTCTTTTTCACGGTCCCCACCTCGGCGAGGGTCTGACAAGCCCTCCGAGAGTATCATTTGTCTTGAAAAACTTCTCAAATTGCCGTTCGGATTCGGCTAAAAATTGTAGGTCCCCTTGTATCTAAAGAAATTAACACACCAGCATACATTGTTGAGAAGTTGGCCCTGGTTCACCTCGCGCTGTTGCGCCACCCTATTTATTTTATTTATTTAAATTAATCATCATATTATTATTTCCATTCTTTTGGTATTCAAAGTTTGAGTAAATTTCCGAATTGGTGCTCTACTTTTTGGTTCTCAAATTGAAAAAATTCAAATAATTTTTTTTTTTTTAATTTCGTCTGTGCTATACGGTTGTCTTTTGATTTTAGAAAAAGAACAGTTTAAACTCGATTTGCCTACTCACCTACAATCAACTTGAACTGTACGTTAAAGTGCTAAAAATTTAACGCGAATGACTTTTTATTTAATTTAAGCAACATTCTTGTGATTTTTGTTTTTTGAAAGAGTTAAAACTTAAATGAACGTAATAGTCTAGGAAGCTTGAAAGTTTATGTAAAATTAAAAGAAATGTTCTGGAACATTCCAATATATTCTGGAAGGGCGACAGAACAGTCACCGTCGACAGTTGAGATAATTTCAGAAGTCATCTATAATACTTGTTTCCTCCGGCAATTGAAACAGGATTAAAAATAAATGCCAAAGTGTCTCCACCGGACAAATATAGGATTAATTTGACACGACCACTCTGTCATTTTAGCTCGCAAAAGAAAGTGGCGATATCATTACCCAGGAGCGAAAAACAATTTTCGCTTTAAAAATAACAAAAGAAAATGAACTTGTGACAGATCTGTTGTGTAAGGACAGTTTCAGTTTTCTTTTTTGATTCTAAAACTGTTACAAAAGGTGCATAAAATAGGTGTGTGAATAGGATTTATGAGAGGATTTATTTTTAATCATTTGCCGAGAGGATTTAAATTTGTATGGTTAATCGCACAATTTGTAGAGGATATAATGAAGATTTATATATATCGCGGTTTAGTGCCCGATGAGATATGGTCTATACTTTTCATGTTGAATTCAGGCTCGGGAAATTCATCAACATCCACTCACGCTTAATCAACTCTAGGTACTAGGTAACCATTTAATTTGAAAAGCTTTCTAGACTATTAGGCTAACAAACGATACTTGCTTATTAAAGCTATCAGCTTTGAAATAGGTGAAGACCTATATATAGCTGCCAACACAGATTTCGAAGTTAAAAAGTTGGCATGCTTTCGATGAACGAATTCGCATTCTTTCGTGTGATTAATCAACCTGATTTGTGAATAAAATAGTTTGGCCTTTCACAAAAAGCGAATTTAAAGACAAATATCGTTGGTAAACAAATAATTTTCGTCCGTTTGACAAATGGAATGACAACAACAGTCAGTCGTCGGCGTGTAAAGGTCTTCACATATTCTAAAACTGACCGTCAGGAGTAAGCCTTCAATCGATTTTGATTGAAGGCTTACTTTTAATTTAGCCCAAGTAAAGTCAATGCTTTATTTGTGTTGGAATTTTAGTTGTGGTGAAGCGAAGGCGGGATAATAAGAATTCCTTTCATAGGTACTTCCACGCTCTAGGGATAAATAGGTAGTAGGCTCCCAGGAGTTAATAAAAATTAAAAATGTCTTTGTTAAGACAGTCTTTATTCTGGTTGTCTTCTCTCTGTCTTCTTTAATAGTTAGAGCCATGTTCTTAGGCATCCTCGCAACTATGATATAAGAATGATGATCAGTCACCAGGCCTTGTTTGTCAAATTGCCGATAAAAATTGGTGATCAGTGATCAGTATGCCAACTCTTCCTAGTTGCATTGTGACAAAATTCTCAACTTTTTGATTAACGAAGTCTTAATTCGAGCTGAAATTGTTTTAAAACTTAGAGCCAATGATACTTAAGTTACGAATCTCACAGGATAGGTGGAAAACTGGCTTAGGACTAGGAAAAACAAGCAGATAGGCGTTCCCGGTCCTTTTGTGGTTTCGTGTGTTTTACTTTTCCTAGAATCAATAGCGTTTCCCGAGTCTGGCACAAACTCGATTCCACAGCGTCTACCTACCTCTCACTTCATCGGCAGAAAAATGTACATTTGTATTGCAAAGGGGATCTGCCTAATAAGAGTCCTTGTTCTTCAAGTGGCTTCTGAAACCTGATACTCTGCACTCTTGAAAAATCGTGTCTTGACATCGATCAAGGTTCTAATTGGCACTATACTAGATATTGTTTCCTCAAAGTTGATTCTAACTTCTAACCTACTTACCGGATTAACTTGTGGTTTCTGTAGATGTGATGCGATATTCATTCCCATTGCCGGGATCTGGGATCCGTAGAGCTGCCCAGCCGTCGGCGTCATATCAGTCAGCATGCTTTCTTCGTAAATCGTTTTGTTTTGTTCCTTAAATTGATTTGTCACTTTGGCGAAATGTGTATACGACGACAGGATAAAAAAAAAATCAATTCAATGTTCCACTGCTGCTTGAGTTTTCAATTCATTAAACACGGGACGCTGCCGTTGTGTTTATACGGTACATAGATACTGACGTATACGGCACTCACGAAACTTAACCGATTGTCGTTTCAAGTCAAAAAATGATTGACAACACAAAAAAAAAAGAAAAATGCAGAGGAAACAAAAAAACAAAAATCAAATTCACAAATCTACACTTCAGGATATATTTGTTGCAGACCCCCGGTGAGACTGCCACTTTCCATTACCCAACACGAATCTCGTCGACAACAAAGGGAAAGCCTTTGTGTTTGGGTAACAAAAAAGGATCCTCGTAATCCGTCAAATTATCGGACGCAGCGCACAAAGGTTTGGCACATTAGCCTCTTCTATCTATTGTGTCGATGTTAATTGGATTTTCGATGTTTCCTTCGATTTCGTCACTTTGGGCAAAAGTTTTGAAGCTGAATTCGATTGCGACTGCAAAATGCCAAAATGCAAATTTTTGACACTCGAGTTCGAGGAATAACCGATGGATATTAGACTCCGGTCATAAATTTTGTCGAGCCCGTGGTGTGCAAATTTTTTTTTTGTTAACAAGTATCGACGGCGACGCAAACAGAAACAGCGACGATGAAACAAACCACCAAGCGTAGTTGTATCGATGAGACAACTAACGAACTGAATGGAAAACCAGAAAACGCTTTTTTCCCTGAACTCTCAAATGTGCGCAAAGATACTCGTAGATACGTGTTCTGTGGCCCTCTCGCTCGCACTGTCGGGTGGGATTCTTATTTGCTTGTGTTTCGTAGGAGCACGCCGTCATGTTGTGCACCATGACGATAAATAACCAGATTGTATCTAGATACTCGTAGAGGTTGGCCTGCCGAAGGGAGCCGCCGACCAATCAGGGGCTTGTAAAATTTCATTCTGGTCGCAACGTATTATTAGACCGAATGAAACGGGGATAGTTTGCGATGGAAGCACGCGTGCTCTGCACACAGGGGCTAGTGCTGTGCGGGCGCCCGATATCCTGTGTTAACATGCGAAAAAGGGGTGGCAACAACGAGTTGTCTTGTTGTTATTGTTTTATTTGGATTTTATTGCGGCACGCACTTTTTCCAGATAGGAGGTAGGTAGGTATAGGTTCATGCGTAGACATGAGTGAAGCGATTTGATTTCTGGTGGAACTACTTTGGCAACTGCGATGGCGATTTACGATTGAGTTTTTATGAATGAAATAAGTAAAGTCTGGTTTCTGGGAGTTTTTCATTGAATTTGATGAGCGGTTGTTAAACTAGGATTCGTTCATTTTTAATTATGGGGTTAAATCCATTAGGAAAGAGTGTCCTATAGAGTCTTTTCCACCATCTTACCTTCCTTAAACTTATCTATCGATATCGACATGCTTCGATATCTGTCGCTTCTAGGACATTTCCTACAGCTAGATGCCTACCAAGCTATTTAAAAATCTGTTTCCATCCTAAAGTGTGGCTCACTTAACGCACCCAAAAAAGTGGAATATGTACCTACCTACCTATAACTCACTTATAGAAACTATGTGATGACGTCTACGGTCTACCCAAAGCGTAAAAGGTCTGAACTACTGGGCGTTGTGGTAGTCAAAACCTTAAAAGGAGGATATAGGTACTTATGTCTTATTTGGATAGGTATCTACCGATATACCTTAATTAATCTATTTAACTTTGGTTTTTTTAAAGAAATTAATTAAAACAATGTTTTTTACCAAGTTACGAGTTGCCTCCCAACTTACATAACTTTTATAAGACTCGTATTCCCAGGTAACACAGGAGCTCCTGTTATTGCCACCATTACCTTTACAGCACCATATCGATATTATGAAACCTTAGGTTCATGAAGTTGGTTCGGGGTAACGGGGCCATTTACAAAACCCCTATAAGGGCGACTTGACACTTTATAGAACTTAATTTTTAGTGCAGAAAGGGTTCTTCTTCGAGCTCTTAGGGAACTTATTTGAACACACACTTTCATGCTTTTCACCTATTACTTTCATGGTGTGGTTTTTCTTTTACTTCGGTAAGTGTAGATATCATATAAGTGTAAATATTTTTGCACAAATATAACTATCTTCGTTCATGTTAATGCATTTACTTAATAGAAAACAAGGTGCGCATTTAATTTCTTCGAATGATTTATTAAAATAGGACGCGAAAAGGAACAATGCACTTCTTGAAATGTTAAACATAACATAAAATATAGAATGCAAAGTTTTATTATGGGGCTCATAGCACCATTTTAACACTTTAGGTGTTCTGCATTACCATTTAGAAACTTTGGGTTCTATGTAGCACAGTGTAGCTTCATGCAGAACTATTATAAGGTTTTGTGCTTGTCTGTCAAACATGGCGCTAATTTGTTAAGAGGTTGCCAACGCTCTCTTTTCTCATACCTATGCTATACACGTTGGTTTCTGTTCCCTAGTGCTAGTGTGGTTTGATTATTTATAATAATTGACACGGCAGGCGTTAATTGAAACGTATTTTTTTGCGGATGTTTTATGCATATCCATGGATGCCGGTACATCTTAAGAGTTCTAAACTCCAAGAAGGACTCCTTTTAAACGTGTGCCTGAAAAGAAGGCTTTCAGTGAGCGGATAAAATACATAACTTGCTGGACCAAGGAAGCTTAAACTTAACTTGTTTGACCCACTAGTTAGACTTACACCGTAGAAAAAATCTAAGGGTGAATATTGTATAAAAATCAAATTTTTGTGTGACATATTTTTCTAGCTTCTTAATATATTCTGTGGGGTGCCGTGGCGTAGTGGTCAGTGTGTGTGCTTTCTACGCCGGAGGTCTGGGTTCGAATCCTGCTCAAAAAATTGTAGGTCCCTTTGTATGTAAAGAAATTAACACACCAGCATACACTGTTGAGAAGTTGGCCCTGGTTCACCTCAAGCTGTTGCGCCACTCTTTTTATTTTTTAATTTTAAATATATTCTAGCTAAAACTCATATCATTTTGTTAAAAATGTTAAATTCTTATATCGAAATGTTTTTCTTGAAATGTTCTCACAACAATTTCTGTCAGTTACATTATTTACTATTGTATGGCATCTGGCAGCCCCCAGTGCTATATTAGTGTGCAAAGTATTACTTCGGATGTATCAAACCTAGTGCTATCAAATAGGTGCTATAGAACCTGCGCTATAAAACCTAAAAATAAACTCCTCGACACCTATCGTTGGCTAAGGATGCAAGCCTCGTAAATCCGTTTCAACAAATTTTACAGGACAGTGGTTTCTAACTTTAATTTTCCTCCCAACTTAATACAGTTTATATAGCTTTTATGAAATATTTTATAGCAAATTATTATTTTAGGGTACCTTACCTACTTAAAAAGTGTGACGCGGAAAGCCACAAATTTAACTACTTTTTACGATAAACAAGGCTTTCTTCTCAAAACCAAAGGAAAACCAAGGATTTACGAGTTTTTCCAAGTGATAAGGTGAAGGAGTAATTTTTGTAAGAATACCTAACTATTGAAAATAATGTTGCTGCATTAGATTATACTTAATGCCATAAATGTACAAAGCCACCAAGCTAACACTAACATAAACATGTGTCAAAATTCTATTTTTATGGCTTTTTAACAAATTTAGTAAATATGTATAAAAGTTAAAATACTCAACAAAAAAAGGTTTATCTTAGAAAAAATTTAAAGGATTTATTAGAAACAAACAATAAAATTTTGATTGGAAATAGAAAAAAAAATTCATTTCTTATATTTAACTACAAATTACTATTTTTACAAAACAGTGAACCTAAAAAATTATGCAATGTAACTAATAAGCTCTCAACTACTTTTTTAACCATCGTTAGGCTTATCGCATAAAATTTAGCTTTGAGTGAGAATGAAATCAAAATACATAAAGCTAAATAAAGAGAGAGAAAAACTCGTTAATCCTTTTATAATATTTTTTATATAATATATTTATATTTGGACTTACAAAAGCTGGATTTGCTCCAAAAATATAAACTGAATTAAAATAGTTTTATGGAGAGTACATTACATTGACTCGTCTTTTTCAGGTTAAGAAATAGAAAGAAGTATAAACTCATGAGTTTCACAAAATAATATCATTTTTTACTTCGGTCTTCCTAAGACTCCATACCTATTTAGATTTACGAGCTTTTTTTAAACAAACCAATCGGCTGCTTGGATTTAATAGGTTTTCGTTTTTAATAATTTTTGGTGGTCTACCATTACAATTACACACTTTTTATTTAATAGGGATGTTTATTTCAATGCCAATATGATAAATTTGACGAAATCCCATTTTATATATTTACATCGTTGGCATCTTTAGCCGACGTTATAGACTTATACCTTCGGTGCTAGGATCGTCTATAGCACCTGTTTTACGAAACTTATGGTGCTATCACTTTTAGTTTTATAATAATAGTGCTGAAAACGTTTCTATGACGAATTTTATAAGTATTTAGATAAATAAGCTGCGCACCAATGGAACGATAACAAAACCTTGCAAACCATCAGTGCTACGTGTGCAATATCTAAAATTTAATTCTGATTTCCCAGAGTATGCTTATTGCGTTATGATACTCCAAGGCGAAAGTTCTTGTTATAAGATAGAAGAAATATCTTTAAGAACTCTTCTTATTGGAGTAAGCATAACTCTTATAGCGTGTAGCTCTTATAACGAGAGTACCTATACTTAGACAACTATTGCAGACTTTACCTAAGTCTGCCAGAGCTGTTGTAAGACTCTTATAACAAGAGTTTTATAAGAGCATTAACCTTATAGTAATAATCCAACTTTAGTGGAAAGGCATTTACTCTCATTATGAAACTTAAGTCTTTTAAAAAAAAACTTAATTTCTTCGGCCAATGTCAAGAGTTACCAAAAACATAAACTTTAAGCAGATCAAATAAAAATAATAAGATTGTCAGATAACAAGAGTTTTATAAGAGCATTAACCTTATAGTAATAATCCAACTTTAGTGGAAAGGCATTTACTCTCATTATGAAACTTAAGTCTTTTAAAAAAAAACTTAATTTCTTCGGCCAATGTCAAGAGTTACCAAAAACATAAACTTTAAGCAGATCAAATAAAAATAATAAGATTGTCATTCAAGATTTAAAGGTATCTAGATTGTACGTAGATATATCGAGGGCCAGGTAGCGTTACGGTGGCTGGGCTGAAGTGTTGTGATGTAAAAAAGTTTTCGGTGGTTTGATGATGTACAGCTAGAATTAATATTGGTATTTAGGAGATAAGTGCTATCAATACGTATTTATATCCTTATGTTTCATCTCCAGCGCTAATATATCTATCTTGTCGCTCTGCGAAATTTTAAAATCATTTAGTCTATTTATATTTAAATTTTGTTTTTTTACACATGTTGGATAAATTTGATTTTATGAAGAATTAGCTGGAAATATGTGCGTTCTATCCCAATACGAGTTTTTCCTATGTCCGGACGTGATGTCATTTATGTAGACTTCGCAGTGCACAAAGTAAATTAAGGATGTGTCCTTAGTGTTTGGCGGAAGCCGCATGCTGAATATTTACGAGTTGAATGAATGTAGACGAGCAGTACCTATGTAGTTTCTTTCCAGTTGTGTAATTGCTGTTGTTTCGCCTACGTCATTAAGTGAACAGTTTGCTGGTTGATTTTTCATCAGGGGCCCAACGCATGTTAATTTATTTAACGTTTTTCGATGTTAAGATTCTTAACGAATGAAATTTGATATTTATCATCTCCTGTCTATTGTAAGATACCAATACAAAATACAAATTGTATGGCTTTACCTACCCTAGTTAGTGTGCGTTGCATCGATTTAAAGGGTAAATTTTCAAATTCGCTTGGCCTATTCAATATATTTGTTCCAAATCAAAAAAAAAATATTTTAAATATATTATATTAACAAACACGTAGTTCTACATTTTGTTTGTACAAGACTTTGGGACACGCCTACATTCGGAGGCACAATTGAAGAAAAACCTCCACTTTTTCAGAAAAACGTAATTTCGACGGGCCTCAACCCTGATTTTTGGAAAGAATAAATAACAAAGACTATAGCCGGTAAGGTAAACGAGACTTAATTCTAGATTTTATTCAAAGAAAGTTTTTAGCCACGCCCCTCTTTAAGGTTCTTTTTTACAAATATATTGAAGTTGAAACGAAAAATTGCATTTTTACGTACATTAAAGCATAACTTGGAAATATCTATATTAATATTGACAGTTTTTAATAATGGGCGGTTGAACCACGCCCCTTTTCGAAGTTTGCACTTCTTGTAAAATGTCAAAAAATAACAATAACATCAGCGTTATACAATGTGGGATAGGATGGGGTATTCAACGGTCCGTTCTACTGACTGTTACTTCTGCGAAGTTACACTAGGAATAAAATGAGTGTTTAAAACAAAGTTAAAGTTTACGAAACCAGCTTCGAAACAACAAATAAGTAAATGAAATACTTATAAATATAAACGGTTCTTGTACAAGTGTCAAATTGTTCCGAAATTAAAAGAAACAGAGCCCCCATTTTTAGCGGTGCGTCCAAAAATGGAAAAAGCACCCCTTATGGTATCGCTAAGTTGTCCGTCCAATCGCTTGATAACTTCTGATCGGTAAGTCGTAGAAAGACAAAATTTGGTGTGCGTATAAACTGCGGAAATAGTCAGAGAATCCAAAGAGGGTAATTTTTTTTAAGCACAAATGGTTTAATTACAGTTTGAAATTTCATGTGAAAATGGACTTAATGGTTTTTAGTGTATTTTTCAAGAAGTTTAGTAGGCAAGAACTAGAAAAACAAAAGGTTTAAGAAATAATAAGCTTTAATTAAAAAATAAAACTTTTCGAAAATATCAAAACGTTTTTGAGAAATGAAGAGTCGAAAATGCATGACGTTTTTCAAAGTGTTGGAGGCCATAACTTTTGAACGGCTTATTGCTCAAAATCAATATTGAACACACGTGTAAAGCAATTCAAAGTCAATCAAGTGCTCAGGTCATATTTTTCAAAACCAGTTTGAGTACTGCAGTTTTGACGCATTTTCGAAAAAAAAATCGCAAAAACGCATGAAAAAACGTGTGTCCCCCATCCTTATCTCCGGTGGTGTTTGGTGGAATTCTATGAAAAAAATTACACGTATCAAAAATAATTCAAAATTTTCAGGAAAATTATAGCGGATTTTGAAATTTTAAAATCTTCTGAGATTTAACTAAAAAACATGAAAGCATTTTCAAAAACAATTTTTTTAAGTCTTCTAGCAGCTCAACGGTATAGGCGATCTTTTTCAGATACGATAAAAGTGCAAAACTTACAAAATGAAGGAAGGCTGCGTTAAAACTTTTTTAAATTGCCGTTTTTAACCCAAGTTTTTAGAAGCCTATTTAGAAAACGAAATAAAAAAGGAGCTTGTTTTACCGTTTACGCATAAACCGGTGGCCATAGAATTAAAAAAAACATCCAAGGCTAGTGCTGGTAGTTGTGCTATTGGAAAAAAGTCTAACGGGAACTGGAAAAAACTACAAAATATTTGTTTTATGGATTTCAAATTTAAAAAATTATAAACAAGGTCAACAGAACGTATGCATATCGTATGCATATCTCCCAAACGGTATAAATTATAACTCTTAAATTAACACTGGGCATAGTCCATCTTCTTAAATTTTATACAAAATTTTATACATCTTCGAAGTTTTTGAATATTCGAAGTCTGTTATAGGACTTGGAATATTCAAAAACTTCGAAGATTTAACTGAAAAACGTGAAAATATTTTCGAAAACTAGTTTTTAAAGATTTCTAGATCCTTAACGGTTTTGACGACCTTGTTTAAATTTGGCTGAAGTATGTAATGTTTAAAAGGCAAGCGAACTGCATCAAAAACGTTTCAAAATTGCCGTTTCCGACCCTAAGTTCTTAAGCCCATTCAAACAGTCGAATGGACAAAAAACAGCATATTTTTACCGTTTTCTCAGAAATCCATGTCCACAGAATTTGCGAAAAGTGTCAAATGCTAGCACAGGTGCTTGTAAAATTGATCAAAGTCTTACGGTAATTAAAAATAATCGAAATTGCTGTTTTATGGGTCTTAAATTATAAAAATCCTAAAAAAGGCCAAGAAAGAGTATGTCCTTCCCTCTATTTTCGTAACGGTAAAGCTTTTTGCCAGCCTTTCTTTTAAGAGTAAAAATAAATAAATAAATAAATAGAGTGGCGCAACAGCTCGAGGTGAACCAGGGCCAACTTCTCAACCATGTATGCTGTGTGTGCTATATTTTTTTCACATTTTTAGAGTAACGAAACCCAATATAAAATCACCCAATATCAGAACAGTAGACGGCACTACGAAAAAAGTATATTACAGACTGTAAAATATATCCAGAAATAATTTTAACAAATAAATAGAATGTTACACAAACTGCGCGATATAGACGACCATAACCTTCAACAAAAGCCGACGGACCGCTCCGCGTATGTCTTCATACTTGACGGTCTTTTTTTTTATTTAATGTTTACTTTAGATTTAGCTCTAGGAGTGGCATTTAATAATGTTGAATATTGAATAATACAGAATATCAGCAAAGTATTATTTTTTTTTTAAGATTTTTTCCGTGATTTAAGTTGAAATATAGTAAATATTTTAGTTTATTTTTATTTTCTTTATTATTTTTTTTCAATTGTAAATAAAATGTATGTCAATCATGAAAACAATCAAAGCAGGTTACTTTAAAAATATTACATTTAGAATCTGATATAACCTGAAATTGAAAAAATCTTAGCCCAAATTGGTGCAGTCGGGAAAGTTTTTCTCCCTTCGTGCAAGAGTTCAATTCATTGGTATTAATTACATCTGCGGCGCGCGTGAGACCGTATCTATTAAAGTTCCCACCAAAAAAGATCATAAATGTCGTTATATTTGTTAAATCAATATAAAATCTGAAAATACATTTTATACCATATTTTCACACCTTCGTAAGCCATTTTGTGTTAACTTCCTCAAAACCAAAGCATTTGCTTCCCAAACCAAACATTTTGTCATTTGTTAGAAACACAATAAATTAACAACTCATAACTCAGCGTCAACTTCGCTTCCGTCAATCAAATGTGCATAAAAAAAAGGTTAAAAACTCTCCTCTTTCACAATGAAAAATGAAAGAATAAACCACATTAATTTTTTATTTTCCTGGAAAAGGCGCCACATGTCCTCTTAAAACAAGAAAAAATTTTCTTTTTTTTTAAAAATTATCTACTCTAGGCTTTTTTTCAATATTTTATTGCAAGAGCTGGGGAGTGAGCATGGAAAAAAGAAATAATCACATCATTAAAATTTAATAAAATCTTCACCTGCACGTATATTGTCCCTTAACGAGTGGCCATAACAAGACTAAAATCATAACTTTACTGCGGGCATATACAGAACTTCCCCTTTCTATTTTGACTTGGGGTTTTAAATCATCACTTGTGGTTTTGGGACGTAGGTATTTGTTAACATGGGGGTGTTGACTTTGTCGACATAGATTATGTTTTATTACCCGATGCGTTTGAGGCGAACGCACGACGGAGTGCCATTCATTCAAGTGTCGCTCCGCCAGCCAAGGCAGCAGACAGTTTTAGGAGCCTTTTTCTATTTTTAAAACAGCCCCTTATCTTAGTTGTGCCCCTGTGCAGCAGGAAGAGAAAAGCGCTAGCATTCTGTGGTGCACACATTATCACGTAATATCAAAGGATTGTCAAATTAGACAAAAATTGTTGGTACAAGTGTTTAAGGAGGCAAATTGCGAAATTACAATAATTAAAGTTTGACGCAAAGCTTGTAATTCACGCGCACACACCCTGTTCACACTTTCCCAAACGACCGACGCATTGTCCTATTAAAGGCTGTTTGCATATATAAATTCTCTTGCGGAACCTCGACATATGCAGCAGGACTCCCTGTCCTGTCCCTATACACCTCAATCATCACACATATTGCCCCGAAGGCATTTAGTGCGGCCGGCGCATAAACGGATACTATACGGCAAGAAGATACAAAATTCGGCTTAACTAGCAGAGGCTCGGGGATCGGCCTGGCCTATACATGCTGCATTCATCGAGCCATCGATCGAATCAGCTTCAATCGCACAGCTCTGACATAAACACACGTTGCACTTTGACTTAATTAGCTTAATAACAATTATTATCTGGTTCACTCTGGCACTCATCAAATGATGATGGATTGCTGACTATCAGATCTCGTCAATGGAATAAGGAGGCGCCACTTTGTGCGAATTTCGGACAAGATGTGTGCGCTACGTATATATAGACATTCTATGTGGGGACGTGTATCGGGACGGGGGAGATTTGGATTTAATTCCTTCTTTCTATTCGCTGTGATTGTGTCCATTGTGCAAGGAAATCGAAAGTCCAGTGCTAGTGGTCTCTGGTAAAGAGGGTCGTCGTATAGACCAGCACTCTGCTCCGCAACCGTCTAAAGTGGTGCACACTTCAAAGTGATTTACGATCTGGCAACGCCTTCGCCTAGCAATTTAGCCAGACATTTTGAGTTCAGCTGTAAGTATCCCTTTATTTAGGATTCTTCCTGTGCGTGGGGCTGTGTATATATGTTTGTTAGATATCTAACCTCAACTCCCCACGCCCAGTTGGGTTTCATTTGTAATCATGAAAGCGCTTTCTCTCGTCCTGCTTTATTTTATGTCCTAATGTTGTGTAACTAAAGCTAGCCAGGCCACTGCCACTCATACCTATATATTCACTCCGCATGGTTGTCATGGTGTACTGTAGGGAGTTTCGTCAGCCAATTTTCGTCGTTTTACCCCAACGAAAAATGTATACCCACAACACAAATAGCTACAAATGCACATCTATAGCGAATTTCGACCCCTCGGGTGAGTTTCACCATTTCGGACAAAGAAACCGTAAAAAATTTTTCTAGAAATTAGTTAACTGAACGTTTCGGATGACAGGACTAAGTTTATATTTGTATTTGCTTATTTGTATTAAACCTCTGAATATGAGAACGTAAAGCAGTCCAAAATAGGGTTTTGGGAAACCACTTCAAAAGTAAAGTAAAGGCAAATATAGCTGACCATACCGCCTCTGAGGAAGTCATGGTACCTAACTTTTTATCCTTCTTAATATTCTTAATGTTTTGACAAGCGCCTCGGCCAGTTCAGACTCAAATGTCACCGCTCCAGCACCGTTAATTTGGACCGTCATCTACTTGCCAATGTTCAAGGCACCTTAGTTTTTTTTAGTGATGAAAATAAATAAGTCTAATCTAAAAAAAGATCTTATTGTAACAGAGATGCTTTCAGGTTCCCTTTGTGAAGACGGGAAATTTAACTTTTTTTTTGCTTTCGTGTGGAGTGCAGACTTTTAAATTGGAGACCCATTGTATGGCAATTATTGATTACCATGTGTCAATTAAGGACAAAAGGATGTTTTGTGTGTCGATTCGATTCTTTTCTTGTCATGCAAAATGTCACTGCCAATTATTGGCAAACGCTCTCTTCTATTCAAAGAGCCAATATTTCCAGTTGCAGTTTTTTAAAACTATTTAAGAACATGTCATTTTTCAGCTACAAATCGACAAGTGGAAACTTAGCATAAAAAGTGCAAAATGTTGGTATAAGAGGGGAGATGTGAGTGCGCATGTAGCAAGAATAAAATGCTTAAATTTCTCTCAACAAGTTCTTAAAGGTTTGTAAAATAAGATCTTTATGGTATACTTACTAAAGCATGTCAAACCTCCAAACAAATCTAGCCCCGTCTCCATCCAAAACGATCTGATAGCTTGATCTCCTTAAGGAGATGCAAAACTAGCACTGCAGTGGGAATTATTGCCGGACCCTGTTTATTAGGTCCTCACACAAAAAGTCTAGGTGTTTTCTCACACGACTTCTGTAGAAGCTGCAGATGAGGAAGAGGAGGAAAGTGTACAGCACCTTCTCTGTAGCTGCCCGGCACTCGCATCGTCCAGGAAATCCATTATAGGCTCCTACTTCTGCAACTATCTAAGTGACATTAGTGAGACGACGGTCAAAAAGCTACTAGAATTCACTGAAAAGACTGGCTGGGTGTCATGAAATTCACGCCGACCCCCTCTCTTGTTTACATACTACGTGGTCATACTTTGGTCCCATTGCACCTAAAAGCCACTTACCTACCTATGCCTACCTACCTTACTTACTTACTTACTTACTTACTTACTTAAGGTGGCGCTACAGTCCGGGGTGGACCTGGGCCTCAGCCAACAAGCTTCGCCAGCCAGCTCTGTCTCTAGCTAGCCGTCTCCAGTTTCGCACGCGAAGTTGGCTGAGGTCCCCTTCCACTTGCGTGCGCCACCTGAGTCTCGGTGCTCCTCTACCGCGTCGTCCCTGCGGTGTGGATTCGAAGATTTTCCGGGCCGGGGCGTTGGTGTCCATCCACTCTAGATGACCCAGCCATCGTAGACGTTGTGTTTTGACTCTTTTGGCTAGGTCGGTATCGCTGTACAGCCCGTACAGTTCGATGTTATATCTCCTCCTCCACTCTCCATCTATGCAGACGGGACCGTAAATCGTCCGAAGAATTTTCCTCTCGAAGCAGCCTAAAGTGTTTTCATCCGCCTTTGACAGGGTCCATGCTTCTGCACCGTAAAGCAGGACTGGGATGATGAGGGTCTTATACATGGACACTTTAGTTGCTCGAGAGAGGGCTTTGCTACTCAATTGCCTTCTTAGCCCAAAGAAACAGCGATTGGCAGGAGTTATCCTTCGTTTGCCTACCTACCTACTTACGCATAATTCGGACACAACAAGACTTCACTTCGACTTCATCAGGTGACTAATTGCAAAATAGATGAAACCAGTATAAGGAACCATTGCAGTCTCAACACAGACAGCTATGCGTGCCACATTCAAGAGATTATTAGGCTCAGAATAAACATATATCACGAAACCAAGTGCTCTCCATACGTGGCTTATTTTACTTCGGAAGGTGCCACCGTAACCACGTCTGCCAACAGACTTCTCAACTTTACCGGAACGTGTAGCATACAAATCTTATGCGCACCTTGGAGATGTGTTGGAGTATTCATCAGGAACGTCTACTGAAGAAAGGCTAGGCTAGGCTTCTATCTACTTGGAAGAAAAGTTCAGTCCTTTTCAACCCATTTACGAAAAGGGCAACTATGTTTGAAAACTTGTCAGGTTGTCAGAAGACACAGATCTTTTGCTATAGTTAATTTCAAGCAGAGAACAATCATCCCCTGTGCTGCTGAACAGAAAAAACTCGCTCGCGAGAAGGTTTTGGTGCCATGAATGTTTTCTTTTCTGGTAGGTACCCCCCATACCCGGGGAGCGTTATCTTATTCGTTCAAGGGTTTATGGCTACGCTTATAATGAATTAACACAACGCGGGTGGAAAAGATTTGGGGAGAGAAAGGAGGTGCACCTGAACTTTGGTTTTGAACTGTTGCGGAGCACAATTACGAGGAAAAGCTGCGAATGGAACCCTGTTGCACCTCCGTGATGTTCTGCTAAAAGAGAAATGCATAATACCGTACGTCCAAAGCCGATCTCATGGGGGAATTCATGAGTATTTGTTCTTAAACGCGTATTGTGTCTGAATTCTTTAAGAGGTGGTATACAGCCAGCAATTTCATAAGAACAATCTCCGTAGAAGAAGCGACAGAATAAAGAAACTCGACGATGCTCTAACGAGTCATGAATCTTTGCTATATTAAGGTCTGCTATGACTTTTATCGCTCGTTTCTGGATTCTATCAAGTAAATGCAGCCATGGTTTTGATGCACCAGCCCAGACATGAGAGTTATATTCAGGTTTAGGAGGAATAAACGCTCTGCAGATTTTGGCCAGATCCAATGACGTCAGGCGCGAACGCAGGGGGGGGGTTTGGGGGTTGAAACCCCTCCCGAAATATGTGGAATGAAAAAAAAAGAACTGGAAAAATGAAATTCGAAACTAAAATTCTCGGATAAACATTAACTGTCTTTAACATGTCCCCCAACACCCCTGGAACTACCTGATCAAAACATGGGGGCTGCTCAAGGGCAGTACCCAAAAACGTATTTCAATCATATTTTTTTAAACCCCCCCCCCCCCCGAAATTTTTTTTCTGCGTTCGCCCCTGAATGACGTTGAGTACTTCTTACACCGCCTTAGGAATCCTAAGCATTTTACAGCATTCCTTGCGACATCAAATATTTGGTCATTCCAACGCAGGCTGTTAGTTACACACATACCGAGAGTAGAAAGCTCTTTGGACTCAGCGATGTAAGTTCCATTTTTAGATAAAGGCTGAAGGCTTCTCTTTAGCTTGCATGATTGTGGGCCGGCAGCACTGGGTTTTAGTAGCAAATTTCGAAAAGGGGTGTGGTCCAACCGCCCCTAATTACAAACTATGAATTATAGTTACGCTTAAATGTACGTTTTAAATTGAATTTCTAATTCAATATTTTTGAAAAACCGACTCTTGAAAGGGGGCGTGGCTAGAAACTTTTTATAAACGAAATCTGGAATAAAGTCTCGTTTATCTAACCTGTTAATTGTTTTCTTTTATTCTTTCCTAAATAAGGCTTAAATAAAATAAATAAAGTGACGCAACAGCTCGAGGTGAACCAGGACCAACTTCTCAACAATGTATGCTGTGCGTGTTTCTTCACTTACAAGGGGACCTACAATTTTTTGCGGAATCCAAAGGGCCCTTTGAGAAGTTTTTCAAGACAAATGATACTCTCGAAGTCGAGGGGATCGTCAGAGGTGGGAGCCGGTAAAAAGAACGAGTCTTTTTTTCAGGTGATGATGGTAGGATTCGAACCCAGACCTCCGGCGTAGTAAACACACACAATTACACTACGCCACGGCACCCCACAATTAGGCTTAAGGCCAGTCAAAATTGCGCTTTTCTGGAAAATTTAGGGTTTTCTTCAATTCTGCCTCCAAATATGGGCGTGGCCCAAAGTTTTGTACAAACAGAATGAAGAACTTAGTCTATATAATATATTAAGTAAAATTTTTTCAATTTACAACAAAAATATTGAATTAAATGCATTTGAAAAATTACCATATAAGTCGATGCCACGTCCACTAGGGGAGGTAAAGCGATTAAATTTTTACATTGTGTATCTTACAATAAAAAAGAGATAATAAATACCAAATTTCAGTTTTAAAAACTCTGGAGGTAGTTGCACAATTGCACCGATTGTGGGCGTGTCTGTGGGCGGATTTTAGTTTGCTATAGCTTAAATATAAAGTCTAAAAACGTCTGACATACAGACGGACGGGCGAACGGACGAACGGAGATGGCTTATTCGATTCAGAATTCGGTCTCGATCATATGCCCTCAAGGTCTTGGGGGTCTACCATTATTATTTCACCGTGTTACAAACTATGTGACAAGCTTAATATACCTCCTATCCTATGGGATTGGGTATAAATATCGCCGAAAAAATTGGTTGGCAGTTCCGGATCTTAGAAACATTCACGCGAAACTTCTCGAAAGCCTTTGCAGTCCCAAGCAACACAAAACACAACGTACGCTACTAAGTAACGTACGCTACTAAGCAAAGCTCCGAAGTGTAATGTTACTGCTGGTAACAATGCAATCTTATCCTCCACAGCCGCCCAATCAGGTTTACCCTAGAAGAAATGTTGGTGGGCTTAAGACTGGAACCAAATTGATTAGAGGACGAGTATGCAGTAAACAGTGCCCAGTCAGTTATTTCGGAAAACTCCACTTTAAGGTCTAGCTGCGAACTTATATAAGGCATAATCATAAAACCAGAAAACTAGCTCAAATCTGAGACACCTCCTGGTCACAGTGATGTTAAGGATATCGAAGCTTAATCATATGCCGTGTCGGCAAATGGTCTGAGTACCTTCTTTTGTCCCAGCCGTCTTTTAAGGCTCGGGTTTAAAGCTGGCCCATCTTTGGCTTGCTCAGTCTACAAACTTTTGTTCTTCTCTGACTTAAAAATATCTTTTTGCAACTTAGCTTAGGAAATAGACTAAACAGTTCCATTCTAAGCTCTACCAGAGCAGGTCATATTGGTGTAAAGTTCTCGGTGTGAGAATGAAGGGTGCAATATGATGTTAGACGGTTTTAAAGCGGGTGGTACTCTGTCGATCGTCTACATGAAAGGTGAGAAATTCATCTCCTCTTGTACGGGTAATGAGCTGCAGTTGAACGAGACTGTCTTCGTTGTTAGCGTAAGCTTAAAAAACTAGAATTGTCACTTAATGGTAACAACATTATTATAGTACATAAAGGAGCCTGAGGATGGTAAATCGTAGGTAAGATAATTCAACAATTCGGTCCTGTTACAGTGGTAAGCACAAGTATCCTCGCACCATCAACATTTATAAACCATTGGTAAATATATATGCATTAAAACTACGCCAGCAACATGAATTAATGATAAAGAACCGTGTTTAAAAAAAAAAACAAATCTTCCTTTGGCATGCAACAAATACACTCATGATGGTGGAAAAATGGTTAATTTCAACACGGCCAACTTCATTTAAACTTGTTTTCAATTGCGTCTTCTTCTTCGCCATAATCCGGCAACTGTACACACGCAAATATAACATGAAATGCAATTCGAAAAGGGGTTTCTTGCTACACACAGATAGCATCAATCGGAAAATTTATGTCTTTTGATTTCTATCGACGGATAATTACACGTTTTCATCCCGACCGATTTATAATTAATGTTGGCCGAGGCCGATGTCTACCCATCGTTCAATTTGGTTTGCTCGCGCTGCGCTGGCTGGGAATATGTAGAAACTATTACTAAGGAAATATGTATCGTCTTACATGTATACATATACATAACATATATGTATGCACGAAGGCATGTGCACATACGGAATGAGACCTTGTTCCAGCCACATTTAATTCTGCATTTTATCTGCACTCGAACGAGTCCAGTTCTAGTTTTAAAATTGTTTTCCAATTTAAGCCCGATGCACCAACAAGCAGTTACCCTCACCCAATTTAATCATAGAGTTTGGACACCAACCTCCACCACACCAACCATCAGCAGATTAGTTGCACGTAAAGTTGGAAGCTAACTAACTAACCGTAATCATAATAATTAACCCTAAAATGGGATTGCGAATACTTCCGCATGAAGCCGAAGAAGCATTGTGCCATTCTCGTACACCCCTCGTATATACAGCAGTAGCCGGAGCTAGGATCCGTCCTTGCATTGCACACTATTTGCCAAAAGTGCTCTCAAAGCCAATTATCAAATTACAGACTGGGTTTCACTGCAATTACCTCTTGACAACAGCGCAGAAGTTTGTTTGGTAAGGTGCTTCAAGAAATGGGACGTACGGATGAGCAGAGCACGACGGGCTATTATATGGGGGTCTAATCGAAGGCCTATAAGTTTGTGAAACATAAAGTGAGAAAAGGGTCAAACTTTGTGTCAGGTTAACGTGACAAAAACATGTAAAATTATTAATGAAATGGAACAGAATATTCATATAAGGATTTAATGTGATCATTGTGTGTCGATTTTTAGTATTTGCAGTTCATTTATGGTTATGCGTTTTGGAATAGGCTTGGAACAGCGATACGCAGCTCTGTGAAACTCTGGTTACAACAGGTTTAAGGATCCATCACCTATATATCACATATTAAAGCAAGAATCATATAAGCCTTTCAAATCTTCAAAGCTGATAGGTAGAGAATGTTAAATAAAAAAATGTTAAATAGCTTAACCAGCGGAAAGGCATAGGAAAATGCTTTTAAAGGACTATTCATACCTCTTTGGCCATATCCAGGTTCAGACTATAACATACCCCTCATAGTTGTGAACTAAGTAAAGTCCGCCTGACCTTATTGGAAGCAGACAATTTAATGCGCACTAAGCGATGGTGTTTGACTGCCTCAGTGGGTAAAGATCTTACAAGATGCTTGGTTTCAGAGTCGAGGTTTTGGGTACCTAGGCATAATGTATTTGATTCTGAGGAAACATTAGCATTACGCACGTATAGTTGAATTGCGCACCGCAAATACGAATGCGATAGAAACATCTGCTGTAGCCCTGCAATGAATTTTATGAAGTTTCTTGCCGCTCCACGTAGTTTCAAGACCTTCTCAGAATACCAGAGGCCATCTCAGAATATGCAAAGTGAGTGAGTACACTGAAATGTGCCTGGGTTATTCCTGGGTTACCCTGAATTCTCGTAGGGCTTGGCATGAAACTTATACCTACTCTTCAAAAGAAGTGTTTTAATCAATCTCATTGCATATGAATTGCATATGCAAAATTTGCCAGTTTTTTGACAGAATTTAAGAACAAAACGAATTTTTGAAATGTTGGCTTTGATAACAAAGATGGTTCCGTGAAGAAATCGACAGACACAGGATTGTATCGTGCCTTCGTACCTTCTGCAATGCACATGGTAGTCCGCATAACGACCAGACCACTGCCCTTCTGCTCTCACAAGTGATTATCCTCGGACTTATAAAGGTAGAGCAAGTGCGTCTGGGTTGGACTATACGATGCTTAAATCCAATTTTGTAATGGAAATGGTTGTCATCAGCAGCATAGTTAACAGGCTTTCCGGGACAATGAAACAAAACAATTCACAATTGACGTGATGATGATGACATTCTTCCTTTACATTTTTCCTTCGCCATCGCGCACTGAACTCTAAACCGACTATTTCAACCCCGATTGTGCACAGCGGAAAACACTTTTAACTTAGCGGATGGGATGATTTTAATTGCCCCCCTGATGATTGCTAGTCATTGATGGAACGTTGCTAAACGCCTTTGATGACAGCCTTAATGATTCCGATTATTGGTGCATTAATGTCGTTTATGTTCCGCAAGATCGGGCAAATTTTTAATAGCAACGTAGACGACCTATGAGGTAATCAATTTATGATTAAGCCTCATTGGCTGTCTTTTGAGCAGCTCTTACCTGGAGTTACATAAATTAAATAATTTCATTTAATCGCAGGAGTTTTTTTTTAAGGATATAAATAATAGAGTGACGCAATAGCATCAGAGTCAGCTTCTCAATCATGTATGCTGTTGCTGTTTGTGTTGATTTTTCACATACGACAAGGGAACCTACAATTTTTGTGCTTGTGCCGAATCCCAACCGCACCTTGAAAAGTTTCTCTAAACCTTGGATTCTACATATTGTAGAAATGTTACTCTCGAAGGGCTTCTCAGTGAGTAACATGGCGGAGGTGGGGCCAAAGAAAGGAGGGAGTCTTTTTTTAGGCGGCAGAGGTAGGTTTTTGAAAATTTTAGCATGTAACAGAACAAAAAATCTCATAAACTCAATTTATGAAGCATATTTTTTTTTTTGCGTTATTTTTTTTTAATCTTACACATCAGAATAACAAGAAGTGACGACTAAAGGTGCAAATATCCGTATTCGACGTATCCGAAGTTTTTTTTTTGTTTTGACATTGTTTTGAGACCGATTTTTCTGGATGTTGTTTCTTCAGCTATGTTCCATGGTTCTTTTTTTTCTATGCTTTGGGGCTGGGAAAATGTTCTTTAAAAACGACCTTCTCGACGAGACCTAAATTCTTAAAAAAATATTTCATTTCCTCTTTCTGTCAACGTTATCGATGCCTGACCGGAACTCAATATTCTAGTTCCAAACCTACTTTTTACCTTTTTTATTGTAACCCAAAGTCTTTGCAAGGAACACGTTGGCAACTCCTGCAATGCAATAATCGCTCTGGTCTCATGCATGTGGCGCACTTTATAAACCCTCTCTTTGTACCTTAATTTTTTAACCGTGCAGCATATATCAAACGAATCAAGTCTTTACATGTATGACTGGTAGGTACTTAAATTTTCCAAATAAAATGATTTCAACCAGGCATACCAGGTACTCGGCGAAAATCGGTCACAAAAGTGTAGGCATATGTAAATCCCATGTCTGGGCAGGCGCGCTACACTCTATTATACAGTCAATAGCATCTAATTCCATAAGCTTTTTATACCCCATCACATAGGTTAGGAGGTATATTAAGTTTGATTCCTAGTTTCTAACATAGAGAAATAATCACCGTAGACCCCAAGAGCTTAGGGGCATATGATCGAGACCGAATTGTTAGTTGAATCAGCCATGTCCATTCGTCCGTTTGTCGGTAGTTTTTGGGCCTTAAATTTTGAGCTAAGGACTTGAAAATTGATATTTGTTGTTTCTAGGTCCCGAAGCAGTACACGTGTAAACAATTTTGAGATCCGCATACTGACACGCGCACTTTACTTATTAGCATGCAACATCAAGGTTGTCGTAGGAAGCTGAAATTTATTACGCGATATCCTCGCTTAAGTGTATTGTGATTAACATTAAAAATAAAAAAACTAAAACCGCCTCCTTGTAGGGGTGGTCATACTTAATATGCATTCTAATAAACGGTTTTTATTTGATACATTTGCTCTAAATCCAAAAAAAAATTGCACAAATGAATGAATAAATTTTTGTCACGCCCACTTTTGAGGGCGTTTTATTTTTTAAGGAAGAAAATTCTTATCTGAAAATCTAAAAACAATTAAAGATGGGGTATATCCAACGATTCGTCTAAGCTGATTGTAACCCGCCCACTAGTTAAAAGGGATTTAGATCCCAAATAAATCTCGGCTAACATAACCTTCCTAGACAGGTTATGTTAGCCTAGATGGGAGCGCGTCACCCCCCTGGTAGGCCAAAAAACAGGTGGTGGGATCAGGTAAAGAACTGGAGATGTAAAGAACTGGTTCATGTAAAAAACTGGAGAACCGTCTGGGGATCACGCCTGTGTCTCTTGAGTTGGTGGCGAAGGATCGGGAACGATGGAAGGACCATTTAGTCGTCGTCGCTCTGCGAACCTTCTAATGATAAGCAGTCACCGAAAATGATGATGATGATGAAAAAAGAAATGCAGCGTAATGAAGTGTGCTCATAAAATCTTTGTAACTAACACCAAATTTAATCGAAAAAGGAAAGAACTCAGAAGGGAAAGGGACTCTTTGGCAGCAATTTTTACCTTACAATCCCTTTTGTTTTGTTAAATGCATAGAAGGTACCTGAGTATGAAGTAACTTTTGGCTAAAAAAAAGTTTCAGATTTTGTGCAACTCATTTTTAGAGGAAAGAGCAAATAAAAGGTCTCCTGATCGTGAATCGTTATTTTTGAATCCCTGCATCTCATCTGCACTGTCGACGGTGATGGACTTGAGGTTTGTTTGGTGGATCGTATTGTTAAGGTAGGAAGTCCTCCTCTCATTGATCGTGCGACCTTTGCTTTATGACCGCCACAAGAACTGATTGAGTAACGTAGCGCCATCGAGTGTGAGGACAAAGATCAAAGCAGCCGCAACGCCAATTCTTCGCTTAATGCCAAGACTAATATACAACAAAAAAGTTGATTCGCGTTTATCTGTGAAGCAGATATACAAAACTTTCAAATACGAACGGATACGGATTTGTTGGTTGCCAGTGTCTTATGGACAAAAGAAAAAGTCAGCAAACGCGACACGGCCGAAGAGATGTGAAAACATTTTAATGCGCATAAACATCTACTCCCCTGCGGTGTGTTCCGAAAAGCAATGAATACCTGTTTTACTCGCTCGCGCTCGCAAACCTATCCCTTCTAAGGTGTCTCTTCCATTTATTCTTGTTTTTATTCCGGCCGACACGGAAAATTAAAAATTTTATCCGCATAATTTTTGAATTATTTTCGCTCGCTCGCCACCACCCCCTTGGTCCCGAGCAGCAAAATGTGCTTTGGGCATACGACCCGATTAGATGCTTATGCATTTTTCAATTATTTATCTCCACAATGGGCGGCTTGCAAAAAAAAATTGCTGCAAAGTCATGTTGCTATGTACTGTACTGGGCTTGCGAGTCTCTAGTATCGTCTTGTTTTCTGGGCGCGGAGTGACAAGACAGCCAGTCGAGCAGAGGTGCTGGCTGGTGGGTATACATAAGCCCATACCCATGTGAGACAAGGACCACGACGAGGACGACCGACCGACGTCGACGTGGACGACTATAGCAACGTATAGGTACGAATATATACGACGACGGCAAGTTGGCTAAAAACGATTTATCGATTCGAGGCGGAACTGTGGGCTATACAAAAAGTACAATGCGCGCTCTTATCACATTTTCTCTCATCTTTGCTGCATTAAGTATGGACTTTGGCTAGCCGTAGATACTGACATAACCCACCCGTATCCACGTAATGTATTCATAAAAAAGAGGCAAGTGCATGTTTGGCTTTTCCTTCAGTATGTCAGTTGTGAAAAGGAGCTTCCTTCTCTTCCCCAAGCTGAATTGAATAGGCAAACATATAGTGGAACAGGCTTTTAGATATCAGATTTTTTTTTCAAAAGATCGTCAAAGAATCGTCTCCAAATGCTCTCAACCAATCTGTAACAGAAAGTTGTTTTAAGACATTTTAAAGGTCGAAAAAAGAACCAAATACCCATCATAAGTCCTCTTTATTTATCACAGTTTAAATTAATTAAGTTTGACATGAGCAAACGTCCAAACAACCACTTATTCCCACCCACAATTGTCAGCGAAATGGTAATTTATGGGATGCTTTTTTATTTCATTCTCGAAACATTGATATTTATGCGGAAAAAAAAGTCTCAAAATTCCAAATGGCTTTACAAAGCGTCAGCAAAACAGTATTACCTGGCTGGGTTATATAGAGTGCGTATCGCACCAGAAAAGGGGAATAAGGCATTTCATTAAAATGAACTCCAAAGGGGCGGACCGCTTTTATCATGAATGGGGTTGCGAACAGAAATGATTTCTTTTTTATTTGTTGATATTGTGTCGCCTATTTTCAATTCAATATTATTATTACAATATCTAATAATATGGGGATGGTAAAAAAATCGTTTGACGTTCATTGAAAGAAAAACAAATGGAAAACATAACATATTTTGGTCGTTCAAAAGCGTTTAAAATTTTACATGACTGTCGTCGCAATTTAAGTCGGCTTTGTTTATATTTACATTAGACTCGAGCTCCTTTTTTCCATATCTGAACCAATTTTCGTTCCGGGATCCTACCTGGTACCTAACCTACCTATCTATACACATTAGGAAAAAGCGAAGTGAGGTTTTGAAAATTCATTAATAAATTCGCTCGTTTCGTGTTGTTTATTCCCACCTAATAATTAGACCCAATCTTCAACTGTACGCGTATAGCACTCGCTTGCAATGGCTACATGTCTGGGTCTGGACTGGCACACAAGCGACAAACTATAGTTTTTGGAAGACATACCTTTAAGCACGAGTTGAGCCAGACCGCTGGTCTTCCTCCTTCTTTTGAATATTAGAGGATTAACTGAAAGCTCATTCCCGCAGTGCCCCAATTATCGATCAAATCAAGCGAGAACAGCGCGGGCGGCTTCATCCACGTGCCCTTGTGCGTAGTTTCCAGGAAGGTTTGGAGCCAGTAGAAGAGGGTCTATGCAATATAATAGCGCTGTTTAGTCAAAAAAACCAACAAACGCAGTTTCGCAGGACTTCCCGCCCTGGCATAAGTGCGCTGCATCTCAGAGCCTCGTCAACATATGCCGCACACGGATTTTAAATTCCGTGGCTAAATTTTCCCAATGCTTGTTTGCAGAGCCAGTATGCCAAAAACCAAAACATCAAACCATTTTCCATGGTCTATCTTAGATCGCAAACTTTTTTTACACACATTTTTACAATTTCTTTCGACTTTCTTTTATCGTTGGGATAAAAAGCCGTAAAAGCGGGCTAAAAATCTCAGTTGGCAGTCCTAGTTGAGAAAAAACTCAAACATGACCATTTTCCATGGCTTATCACACGCATTTTTTTTTATTTCAAACATTTTTTGACAACTGCTTTCCTCGTTTTTGACAGAGAGAATTCGACACTTTATTCAAATTGACAACATTTTTTGATACCAAGTTTAACATTTCGCTAAAATTCGACTTTTAAAAGTGTTGGAAAGGAGTTTGGAAAATGTTTGCTTCTTCGAAAATTCTGCTTTCAAAATGCTGCTTTTCAAAATTTTGACTTAAGCAATAAAACTCAGCTTATTCAACTTTTCCAAGCATGACTTTTTAGAAGTGAAGCAAAGGAAAACAAAGAAACAGGCATGGGGCTGCATGCCACGATTCCATTTTCCTGAATTTTGTAAAACAGATTTTAAAAAAGCAGAATTTTGAAAAATGAATTTTGACCCCGCCCTGCTGACGAAAACTGTAAATAATTCGTCGCAAATGCTGAATTTGGTTGAAATGACGAATTATCAGTTTAAATTAGCTTAAATAAGATTGGATATTGACAGACATCTCAAAACCGCGCTGATTTTCAATATTCCATTGCGTTTAAATTTTATAAATTTTATTTCCTTAAATTACATATCTTATGGGAGTTATGGGTTTTAGTGAATATGGGCCTTAGGAACTCTATAAGAGAGAGATAGAATGCAAATGCAGCCGAGTTGTCTCTTGTGAAAGGCCTCTTCGCTCGTGCATAAAGTCGATGGACCTTAAGATTATAAAAAAAAAATAATTTTTACTTCAAAAAAGTTAAAAGTTAGCTTGAAAAGTAGAATTTTATTGCTTTAATCGGAATATCGATAAGCACAGTTCTGAAAAACTGAATTTTTTACAAAAACATAATTTTGACTAAGATTGTCACGGGAGGGCCTTATACCTCAAAGACACATGCACAGAAGACGCAAGGGTGTACTAACAAACATCTTCCGATTTATATTTTGAAATTTAAGTGAAACGAAGATCTAACCTTTTAAAAAAGTTAAGCTTTTTCTTTCGGCATCCAGCAAGATCTTAAAATATTGAAATTAAAGAATTTACTAGGAAATATGTCATACAATTTAAAAAACTGTTTGGGATATTGCTTAACATATTTTACCTTAAAAAGAAGTGTCCTTTAGATTTTCACTTATAGGCAATCTTCTTACAGTAGGTGATTTTGAAGAAAGATTGCCATGGTCCCTAGTCAATCTACTAGAACCCAAGTTTTTTCGAGAGGCATCTTTGTTAAGACTCAGTCTTGAAGGTTGATATTAAAAAGTTGCCTTATTTTGTCGCAATTTAACAGAGTGTCCTTGGTAGGTGCTACAAATGCTTCAGGTGTTTGCCGTAGGTTTTCTTTAAAATTTGAAAACTGCTAACGAGGTCTGTCATGCACATCTGAAAATGGCGTAAAGTAACTAGAATCAACGCCAAGTTTTTTATGCATGCATAAGTATGCGTAGAAACACATATTCATGTTCATATATGCACATACGCATGTATGGATATGCTTGCATGTATGTATTGTTTATAATGTTGCATCTTCACATTTTGATTGTTTTTTTTTTCTTCATATAACATTTTTGTTCCAGCATCCACAATAATTCTCTTGACATCAGGTTTCCATTAAGTGGGTTGCGCATGCGCAACGGTCATACGCAAAGAAAAAGCCTCATCCATCGATTATCATGCAGGTGTGACAGTGCAAATTTAGAAAAAATAAAAAAAAAAATAAAAAAACTTGTTTTCATGTGTAATTTTCTTATCCGTGCGGTAGTGCCCATACACGAGTACATGTGGGTATAGGTACCTGACTGGAATCTTATCGAAAAGCGAAAATTTTCGAATCCCATGAACGCTTCACCTATAGTTGGGAGTTGAGCAACAAGTTTCGTCTATCCTGTGCAAGCTTGGTGCAGGCAACATAGAAGGCAGCTTTTGTTGTATGCCGCACATGCCCATCTGATAGGCTCCGTAAAAATTAATTGTACGATGATTGGAATTTTTAATTAACTCCGCGAGCGAATAAAACGAAAAAAAAACCTACGAATCAAGCAAAAATAACGTAGCATGCATAGTATGCACAAGCTTGTGTTGTACCGAAGACGCGTAACAGCTTAGCACAAAAAAATATGAAAATCTAACAACCGACATAAAGGCGTCCTTATGAACACTTATTTATATATCTACACATACGTATCAATGCTTTTATTTTTAGCTATTGGTGACTGCCCACAGCACATTTTTAAATTATGAAATTTCAGCCAACAAGTAAGGTTGAGATGCCCTAAATATTTCGGAGTTTAAAAGACACCCAAAATAAAGTTAGGAGGCTCGTATAAACCTCGTTACTTAAAATGTTAAAACAAATGGAATCTGGACAAAATTATCTGGATTATTCGACTGACCCTTTTGGGTCTTAATTGCTTACCCTCAAAGTCAAGAAGATCGATTTACTAGTTTAACTATGACTGTTTGCCCGCAATTTAAGGGTTGCAGAACACTTTGAACCTCCTCATAATGAACGCAGTTTTATTATGAGATCAATGTGATGGCAGCTACAACGTGTAAGCGTTTGATGCCGCGCCTTATTTCTTCATTTATGGCATAGAGGTATACGAATAATTTTTTTTTCCATAGCAACAAAGAAAATGTCCTCGTTACCGAACAGCTGGGTTCGGATTGACCCCAATTCTGCTGGAGTCTTTTTTTTGAAAGCAGCATTATGACCCGCTCGCCAGTACAACACCAGGACTGAAAATATTTGGGTGCTATAGTTGCCTTGAGTTACTTTAGTTCCCACAGCCCAACACCCACAAAGTGGCAGATTGAAGTTACAACCCTTATGGCGTCGTTTTGGTACCACTCTTCTCAAGACTCGCATTAAATGCTGGTATGATTGTACGTCTGAGCTATTCCAAGTATGGATGGAATTATATGGAAGTTCGAACTTTTCGAGGGGCCAACAAAGATCACTACCTCGTTGTAGCCAAGGTACGATTGTTGTTATTCTGACCACCGCCAAGAGTTGAATTCTAATGTGCCTCCAAAAATTTAACTCGAGGTGCGGGGTGATTTACATGCTCACCGCGCAATGAAACCTTTAGCTTAACAATGAATGCTGGCAAGCACATGCAGCCTTCGTGTAGCCATACAATATTTTTCAAAATCGGTAGACCAGTAGATCAAAAATCGGTGTTGATCAGAAAATCAGTTAAACTTTAAACTAAATGAATAATTTTGAATGAACTCTTCTATGCATTGCATGAATAGAATCTTGCTATTTATTTTTAGCACAAGCCAACAGTCTTGCTTATATTATGACAGTTTTACCATGTCTCCACCGGACCCTAATCCGCGATTAACATAAATCCTGCACTAATCTCCCTCAAATCTCGAGATTAACCATACAATTTAAAGTCCTCTCGGCAAGCGATGAAAAATCCGATAAATCATAAATCTGATCTGTAAACCTTTCTTAAACCGTATGCGACATTCTTTTCGCACACATTTGTAACAGTTTGAGAATCGAAAAAAGAAACTGAAACTGTTCACGTATGACAGATCAGTCGTAAACACGTTTTCAATTCTGATATTTGCAACGAAAATATTTTTTCGCTCTTGGGAAATGTCATCTGCACACTCTTTCAGAGACAAAATGGCAGGAGGAGAATGCTCGTGTCCTATTTTTGTCCCGTGGAGCCGCTTCGGGATTTATTTTCAACCGTCTCCCGCTAGTCGTAGTTTATGGCCGGGGGAGATAAAGTATAACATAAGCTTTAAAGCACCTGGTCTTTAGCAAATAAAATTCCCTAAAAGATTCCTTATGCAAAAAATAAATAAACTTGCACAACTCACTACAAAAAAAAAACTAAAATATGAAAAATATTTCAATGTAGACCTACTGGAAAATCAGGAGAAAATGCAAGATTTTCGTCCAAAATCGGGGCAACGGGAAAAGCGGGAACTGCTTGCGAAAAGTACAGATTTTAAACAGATAATTAGGATATAAAACAGCATAAATAAGATTCGCAAGTTTTCAACAATGAACCTGTAGAGGATACAACCAAGTTCAAGCCGAAGCCTGTAAGGACCGGCCAAGGGAACCTCGTAAGTAGTAAGAGAATTTGAAAAAAAAAATTGTAGATATAAGGGGATGACGAACTAAATTCCGCTGTCAGGAAGAGTGAACCATCAATTTGGGAAAGAAAAGACTTTACCTAAATATTCCCACAAAACAGCTTTGTCTATAGGTAGGCTTAAGTGCAACAAAGCTGTTGGAGCTGAAGGCTGCCGACCTTTTCAAGGTGGCAGCCAAAGGATGAGCGAATTCATCTGCAAGATAATGGTCGGAGGAAAGAATTCCAGATGACTGAATGGGTCTACAGCTCAAGGAAAGAGACCCTCTAAGATACGCCAACCACAAATTCAGTAACAGACAACCAGACGTCTTGGACAAAATACCACCAAAGACAGCCATAACTTCGGAGACAACGACTGAGTTAAAAAAGAAAAGGACACTCTGGGCTGATTCGAGAAGAAAATTTTTGATTGCCTTTTGTTCCCGTCTTTATTTTTTCTTTTTTTATAAGACGGCCTCAACCTAGGGGTTATGACTACCCTTAAGATGCATGGCACATCGCGAGCGAAAATAGTTTGAGGATAGAAATAAGATAGAAGAGATAAGTCCTATCCAACCCAACACAAGCGCTGATTTGATACTACGAAACATGAAAACTGCCCAGAAACACCAAAGCTTCCTCCCGCAAGTGTTATGCCTTTACGGAGAAAAACAATGATATTAATATTTCATAAAACCATCTGGCAAGCAGTAAATTATTGTCCATTCTATTTGCTATTGGAAGAGAAAAAGAACATATTCGGCCAAACCTTACCTGGATTAAAGACGCCGACCAGGAAGCCGCTCATGTTGATACAGATGCTCCTGGATTTTTGGTTTGTTGCTGGTTTTGGTCCGCCCCGGATATTTTCCATACTGGTCCTAGCCACCATATATCTGGTGAATATGCCCCTATCCCCCACCTGGAAACAAACCCTTTATGAAAAGAACAAGGACTGCAATGTCCAGGCAATCTATTGAACGGTTGGATATGGCCAAGAACCAGAACTCTTTATGATCCTACGAAGACGCAAGTATGTGATTTATAAAACTCGGGAACGATACCAACCTGAAGTACCTTCAACCTACGATACTTCAATCCAGTCAGCAGTATATTGAGTTAGCTCAAAGTCAAATCTTCATCGACTATCACTCATCACTTCGTTACCCGCACGACAAATAATAATATACTTCGAAGGCGTTTCGTTTTGATTCCGATTTCCTCGATTAACGCATTTCGTCAAGCCAAATGCAAGGAGCTGCTGGAACATCCCTGTTTCAATCCTCGGGGAAATCGGTCAGTCCCCAGTTTAACGCATATTCTCCAACATTGATTTCACGCCGCATAAGCTAGAAATTTTCCAACATATCAGAGTGTTGGTTTTTCTTGTTCGTCCTGGTCATGGGTGATTGGTATTATGGGTGATTTCGTTTCGGAAAATGTGATATTTTGGTCAGTCCCGTTGAAAGGGGCTAGCGTGGGCGTTTGAGTGTGCACTAGGCGCACCGTATACCTGATACTCGATCTTAACCACGACCACATATGTCAGTGCCGTGGGTTTCTTCTTTCATCCCATACGTAACATCATAATATTCAAAATATTTGAGGGTTCCTATTGCCTGGAAAAAAAGAACACCGCGCACCATGATGCGGTGCAGTGTCCCAGGGAGATATTTGTCGGTTTTCTGACCTTTCCGCATTCGGCTGTTCTTTAGAAGATATAACTTCTGCGGAACGATATGCGGCACGAGATCGGAACATAGATGTTGTCCGCAGGGAAAGGGCCATATGTCGGTGTAAATTTCAATTGCCGATGGCATACCAAACATGAGTCCACGCCTTCTGGTCACGCCGCCTAGTTAAGTCATCACAATCAGCCACATGATCGTGGCATTGGTTCTGTTTGTTTTCTGGAAAATTTTCGCTTAGTTGGTTACGGAAAATCTGCTGCATTTCTAGAAAAAAATGTCCACATTATTATCAATAATACTTCATTGTCCTGAGTAATTTTTTGTTTGATGTCATGTGTCCTCTCACACAATCGATAACGAAATTAATTTATTAAACAATGCGTTGTTTATCGGGGCATTTGTATGCCTATTTACAAATGAATTGTCGCCCTTTAGGCCCAAATTCGTGTACCGTCATTATCGAGTACACAAAAATCCATATTTGATGTCCCGGAAAACGTGTCCCACAGTGCCAAAGAATGACTTTTTGTTTCCTTAATTTTTGAAGGCAAAAAACACAACAATGCTGGGTTAACTACCGCGCGCTCGCAAACTCACGTAAATAAAACATTATCAAATTCAGTCGCCAAGTCCGGCCATACTACCCCGCAACTCAATAGAGTAGAGGGTGCAATCAATTTACACGTTGCCGTTGGCTTGGGGTTGTTTTATACTCTTAATGTAAATGTAAAAGTAAATGCCACACTGAGACGCATTACCGCGCGAGTGCCGGCATTGTCACACGAGCGCCAACGCCAAGCAAGAAATCCACGCATTGTTAATTTGTCATTGTTGGCCATGGTTCCTGTTTAGTACGCGGCTAAGTGGCTGTCTTTCTGTCCATAAAAATGATTGCTGTTTTGCGCCTCAACCCATAATGCAGTCATTATTTTCGTATTAACAAGGTGTGGAAGGAAACTCTCCGTGCCGGAGCTCACTTTTAATGAAGATAATGGACTTTGGTTTGCGTCCCAATTTGGTGCACCGCATAGGCACTCTTAGCGGTCTCCAACGCACGGAAAGAACAACCAATTGGCTCGATTGACATTCTGTTTAGAGATGATTAAATTCAAACAAAGTATCGTTTCGTATTAATTAAGTAACGAGAACAAAAAAGGACCTTTTAATGACAGTCATTACATTAATCTAAAGTGCAGTGCAGGCAAAGTGAATGATGCATGTGGTTTGGCATTGTTAGTATGTAGGCTTATGACCTTAAAGTGTAACACACTTATAACATAAGGTCTTTGAGTTACTCAAGTTATGCGTCAACTCAAATTATATCTTCTTTAAGTCTTCAAACGAAATTGTGCCGGTGAAGATTTGTTTTGCAGAGTGCTGTATAGTTGCTTTCTCTAAAAGTATATGATCCAGCGAATCCACCGAGCATTAACTCACAGAGGTAAACTGGGTATGATAAGACCCGTAGAAGTTATACCAAGATGTGTTATTAACACCACAACTCAGGAGAAAAGATCATCAAAATTGGAGAAAAATCCTGCTGTAGGTAGGATGTCGGTCCAAAAGCAAAAGCCTTGGTGCTTAAAGTAGCGAAATTTCAAAAACGAATTCAACGTGAAAATCAAGGGCCTTATCATCAATATGCAATATTCCCCAAGAGGAAACCATTCCTAAATTTAAGATAATTTTCAGGTGAATTTATAAATGACATCGCCTTCAGGCCTTATTGGTCTCCATTGGTGTGCCTCATCAGACGGCCGATAGGGGAACGCTAATAGCACGACGTCTTGGGCCGGCCGTAAATGAGCTTGGAGCTAGGGGATATAGCTAAAAAGACGGCTAATTATACCATCGCCTTCCCTCGCAAAGGCAAAACACTTACGGATGGGTGCAACCGTTTGTGTTTCTATATTGAGTTTTCATTTTTATACCGTATTCCACAGGAATCGAGTATATAATGCACATATGAACTGGGCATATGATCGAGCCCGAATTCTGAGTCAAATGAGCCATGTCCGCCCGTCTGTATGCCACCAATTGTTAGGCCTTAAATTTTGAGCTAAAAAGCTGGAATTTTATACGCAAATACTTTGTCATCCGAAGCAATACAAATGTTAAAATTTTTCAAATCCGCTTGCAGGCTCACCCTAAAACCATGTTTCCACCGGTCACTAATCCGCGATTAATATAAATATTCATTTAATTCTCTTCAATTTACGCAATTAACCATACAAATTTAAATACTCTCGGCAAGCGATTCAAAACAAATCCCCTCGTCAATCTCATTCACCATTTTCCCGAACAACTTTCAGCCCTTTTCGAACATCTTTTTAGCAGTTTGAGAATTGAAAAGGAACACTGAGACTATCCACGTATGACAGATCTGTCAGAATTAAGATTTCTGTTGGGATGTTTACAAAGGGAAATCTTTTTTTAAAAAACGGTTTTTTTACTGTCCCACCTCTGCGAGGGTCTGAGTTGGAGTATAATTTGTCGTGAGAGTGCTGAGAGACCTTTTCAACTCGACGTTCGGTTTCAATAAACGTTTTTTTACTGTATTTCTGTCGGAAGGTTCTAAGGTGGAATATAATTTGTCGCGAGAGTGCTGAGAGACCTCTCAACTCGCAAAAACACTAGGTCGATGTGTGAAAAAAAGATGTCTTGAGTTGTTGTTGTCAGAGGCCAGACAATGGCTTTTCTGCAGCTGCAAATGCCAGTAAGTTTTTGTTGTACCTATATACGCAGACGCACACAACTATTTTAAAACCAATATAGGGAATGGGAACACTATATAGCCCCCAACTGTATACAGTTTCTATCACGGAAGGGATTCGTGTTATCCTGTATTATTACTGTTTCTTAGGATAAGTGAGAGAAAAATAAAAGTTGTATTTGGAATGGCAAAATTTTAGATTGAAAGTGAAAGCCTAACGCTTAACTACTCTGGAATAGTTTAGTTATACAAATCGGTTGTTTTTTTGATGGTTCAAACCACCAGTCGCGTCGTCGAGGCATAATCTTCTGGCCGAAACTTCATCTTTTTCCGAATGTTGACTACGACTTGTATAAAGATTTGTCGTTTAGGTTCGCTTTTCTTGCAGGCCGATGTGCTTGGCCGCGACCATTGAATTGATATAACTCTTATCTCTGTTCCTCGAGTAGTAGACCCTAAGATTAAAATCTACACATTATAGATACTTCCGTCAGGTGCACCTATTCGAGTTTATTTGAGCAACTTGCTACCTATCGTCAATCAAAGATCAGGAGTAACATGATGCGACAACGCTGTACCAAACAATGTTACAATATTTCGGTTTCCAAATGTAATCGAACCCAACGCACTACCTCGGCTTTCAGTCGAAAGGAAAATAATCGACAGGATATGTCAAGGATATCCTCCAAAGTTTCAAATAACTCCAAACGACAAACAAACAGCGGAAAAAGAAAGCAATTCATACACCACCAAACAACAGCGTGACACATTGCAAATGCTCCAACCCTCGCGTGTATGAACGACGACATACAATCGATTCAAAAAGGATACTCTCTGACAAAGGACGGTGTTGTTATCTATTTTTTTTGCTGAGTTTTATTGTACACTAGAGTGGTGGTCCTTCAACGATGTGAACAGTAGTTAATAAAAATTCAACAGCTCTCGTCTGAATAGCCATCAGGATGTTGTTTGGCCTATTATGTATGGTAAATAATTCGAGTTTTTTTCTGCATTTTTTTATTAATCCTGAATGAGTGTCATTTATGTAAAGCTTACATTGATCCTTTGCACTTTTTTTGGGGAAGGTAGGCACGCATAATTTATTGCATTAAATCCTTGCCGTTACGGATGTCCGATGTCCTGATGGCGCATCGATAATTTATTGTTATCATTACTGGGTCTTTAACTGCTGCCAGAAGAGAGTTGTTTACCAAACTTGATGCATATATCTATATGTGTAGAAAATGAATTATCCTTGAGAAGGACCAACAAACAATGTAGGTAAATAATGATACAGAAAAGCGAATATGATGGGTACCTTGTTGATGTAGATCAACCGCACCGCTCGCTTGACAAATCCGTAGAATTCTATTATGGCATCAGAGTAGATATACCAACGCAAGAACGAGGAAACTATTTTAGCTGAGCACCGGCGTTTAACCATTCACGGGGCAAGTCAATCAATACATCCAACCTTGATAGGTTAATTGAAGGTACGAAGCGAACAAAAGTAACCTACACAATCTTTTCCACTTTGCTCACTTGCACTGGATGGAGTAGCCACCAGCAGACAGTCAGTCAGTCAGTCAAGGAAGAGCACACTATACAATACCTGATGGTTGCCAAGGGGGCTGCGGCGCTTAGAAGTGCTAAAGAAAATTACCGCTTTTAAGCGCAATTCTAGCTTCGTCACGTTCTCCTTGTATTATCCGCACCGGGAGCCTGCTTCTTGGAGCTGCGCAACTGCGGCGTGGTAGAGGCACACAAATGCACTTTTGATCAGGTTGTCAATTAGTTGCGGACAGAAGTCAGTCAAAAGTCAAGTGCTGACATACGAGCCGCATATAGTGTAGTTCAAGATGATCATTTGGACTAAAGGGAAAAAGGGAATTTCTGCGGTCATATATTGGTTTTGTCTAAACTATAATACCTGTACCTACAGAGATCAAGCAAATGTATTAGACTTTTTGACAACGCTTTAGTGAGCATGTGCCAAATGCCTGGAACTTCCATATTAGATCCGCTCCAAGGGATCCTGGGAAAAAGCCAAAGATTTAAAAATCGACATCAGTAACGCATTTATTCGCCGATTTCAAGGATGCATATGACAGCGTTTGTATAAGGACGAGCGAAACAGAGACATGGGCCAGTATACCTACCTGTAAAACTCGTCAGATTACGCGGAGCGAAACTGTGAAAATACTTGCTACTCAATCGAGATTGACAATATCAACCACCTTTGGTCCTGGACAAACAGTACCCCAGCTTGATCGACTTTGGTTAATGGTTAAAAAAACAACGACAAATGGTTAAAAAAAAAAATTGGTTCAATGTCGTTTTTTTCATAGAAACACGCGAAACAACTGCCATTTCGCATAGGAAAAAGGCAAAAAGGTTCAAACGCTCTCCAGAATTTGATCCGGGATTAACCCACCAAATTTCGCGAGTTAAACCGAGTTATTAAACCCCAAATCGAATGTACTAAAAAATGCAATTCAGGTACCAATGTATCAATCAACTATCACATCAAAGCAAATAAAAATTAATGTAAAGTTTTTACTTATATACTGAAAAGAATAAATATCAACCAATTTTAAAAATGAATTTTTTAGTCATTTCTGGCGAATCTCAGTTTAATTCCGAAGCCCGGATGGTTTCGCACTGAAAAGCCCATAGGGGGTCTGATGATAAAGTTATGACAGACTTTAAAAAAAACAACGTTTTCATCCCAGTCAGACTTCAGTCAAAATACCTTTTTTGACTTCGTATAAGGACGATAATTTTTTAAATTCAGTTTAAATTGCGAGGCTCGAGACTGGCATCTCTTCAACTATAGGTACATCGCTGATAGCTGCAGGATCTTTTGGTCTGGCGTCCTCTCGTAACATGTCTGCAAGCAGGTGAGTGTAGGAATACTCACAAACCTCTGGTTGTCAGACAACATAATGGAATTAAGCCTTCAGCCCAATGAATCCGTTGGGTCCGTAACGTCGAAGTAGGTATGCAACTGACAACTTCGTTGAATGCACACATTCTCATGGAAAGTGTGCATTCCATAGGAGAAGTGCACAACTTACGTCACTTCCCATAAGAACATGGGTATCAAACTGAGTTGTCAGTTGTGTACTTCAACGCGACGGACGCAACGTACTCATTGGGTTGAAGGCTTTAGTTAATTCTATTGGGGATTTGGGGTAGAGTTGTAATCTTAAAATTTAAAACTTGATGCTGCCCTGGATAGAGTGGCAGAAATTGACTTCTTTCTTTTAGTAAGTGACTTAGATCCTCATGCAGGTACGAACTTGGAGGAGTGTGATTGGAAAGCGACAGTATACTCCTTACCACACATGGAAAATCCAAGACTGGTGACCCGCATGCTACAGGTTGCTGACTC
Organism: Neoascia interrupta; assembly: GCA_947623515.1. NCBI lineage: Eukaryota > Metazoa > Arthropoda > Insecta > Diptera > Syrphidae > Neoascia > Neoascia interrupta. The sequence goes on from OX392463.1 coordinate 637,276, forward strand.
TGACCTCAGAGCACGGTGTATTTCGAAGAAGTTTGAACTTATTCCAACTTGCCTTTTTAATTTAGAGGAAGAATGGCAGCTTTTTTTAATGCAAGTAATGTTGGTCAAGTGAAGCGGCTTGGTGTAACAGCTGGTAGTAAGGAAAGAATTGCGTGGCTTTAAACAACTGCAGCGTTCAAAAAGCCAACAGGAAGAATAAGAAAGCCTAAATTGTGTGAAATCAATGTACAGGAACGTGACTTCCTGAAGTACAATGAGGGGTGAAGATTTTTAAACATTTTAGTCAGAAAAGCTATACGGAACGGTCATGGAGAAAATTCGGCGAGAAGTTGGAGCATGATTACGTAGGTCTGCAAACAAGATGTTTTGACAGACTCTTCGCTGTCTAGTCTCAGAGCAAGGAAATTGAACACCTTACAAGGGCTCAGGTTAAAGCACAGCATACCGTTTTCAAATGAGAGCGCATGTCTTACACAGTGAGCTCTTTTCGGAGCTGCTCAACGCTCGACCACCAACAGTGCAGTGAATAAGGCTAAAAGCTAGCGAAAGTCTGCTGGAGAAAACGAAATTCACCCTGAAATGTTCAACGCAATAATGGGTGAAGAAGGTGGATAAAATCGCTAATGCGTATCATCAGTGAAAGCACCAAGCGATTGGCAAAAAGGAGTTAATATTAAGTACCCGCACTTTCAAAAAAGGGCACAAGATAGATTAAACTGCTACTATATTCGCAGGCATGGGTATACTTTCTTAATTTTTTCTTTCGCAATAGTTTTTCAAACTCCTGTGTTAACAGCCCTGAGCTGGCTGGCGAAGCTCGTTGGCTGAGGCCCAGGTCCACCCCGGACTGTAGCGCCACCTTAAGTAAGTAAGTAAGTGTTAACAGCCCCATTGAAACAGGAGGAGAAGATTAAGTATCTCGGAGTCTTCCTTCAAGTATCTTTAAGTATCTCGGACCTGCTTCGGCTGGCTATCAGAAAAGCTCATCTACATATGGCCCTGAAATTTTTGTAGTGACCCAATCAGATTGCAGGTAATGCGTTGCTGGTGTTACCTACTTGTAGGAATAGAGTGAAAAACGTCAGTATTCATAGGATTCTTAATGTTGTGTTCGGCGATGAAGAGACATTCAAGTGAAGCCTGCTTTTCTAAGAACTTCGCTTTGGAAACTAAGCTAGTATCTAACTTCTTTTATAACTCCCAAATGAGATTTTAGTATGGTTAATTGTAATATTTTGAACAGCATTAGGTCTACCCGTAAAGGGGTTATCCTTCAAGCCCTATCGTCATGCATAGTCACATCACGTGCTGCGGTACCGCTATGCAAGCCAGAAACTCCCTGTTTAAAGCCTTCAACAACGTGCACGATATTAAGTTCATCATAATCATAATTTTCGTAAGAAATTTAGGAAGGGGCCAACGAAAAAAAAGATCAATCAGATTGTATCTAGGTATATATGTGGCCAGCTAAAAAAGTTCTCACAGTTGGTTGAGATTCTGACCAGCGGGCGAGATGCAATCGTTCGTCTAGACCACATTTTGGAGGCTAATTTATTTTTTCGCGCTTCTCCTTAGTCCGCGGGGGCAAACACATTCTCTGATGCGCTGGCGAAGAACTTTAGCAAAACAAAAAAAAAGAGGAACAATGTAGTCCGACTATCTCTTCTATTTATTGTTTCTTTTGTTTCAGCGAACTTCACCGCGCGATGCTGTGCGAATGCGAGGAACATAATTTTCGTGCGCAGCCGAAATGGAAACATTTTGAGCTCAATCGTCGACACGTCTGCCAAGTTGGAACCATTCCTTTGGATGATGTGCTTTGGTACCTTTATCCTTTGGTCTTTGCACTAATTATACGTTGCGTATATCCAGAGCTGGGGATGAGAAAAAGTTCCAGAAATCATCGGGCATATCATTCATTTTATGTGCCATCAAACACCCGTAGATACCTATAATGTGCCCATTCCCTCAAGAGGAATCATCAATTCTTAAATCCTATATCGAACGCAACGCAGCCCAGCTTCGCTTTGTGCGATCTCTGTGAATATACAATAATTACGGTTACACGCATTCCGCTGCAAGAGCGACAGCAGATTAATTTACTTAGTCGGTGCGTTGCCTAATTGATTTTGGCCCAATGGAACAATGAATCGATTTTAATTGCTCCCAACTAGAAGACCATGGCGCCATCATCGGCATCATTAAATCACCAACTCCCACGAGCTCTCATTTGGGTACCCTCGCAGCGGCGGCGGCGGCCAGTGTGCACTATACCACGCTGGACGGCGCGGCGTTGCAGCATAAGCGCACCCTGTACACATGGAAGCTGGCCATTGTATTGTCTACGGATTGAATTCGGCCCGCTTTGATGTGAGTTTCTTCCACTGGCATCTCCGGTTGTCTTGCCAGTTCTTTCCGAAATCAAAAAAAAAGAAAAAATGACGAGCGACCCATCAAAGAGCAGACAGTGTAATTATGATGATCTACTCCGTTCGTCCTCCTCGTCGAGTTCTCACAGCACACAGGGTCATTTGTTGCGTTTCCTTTTTGGGACCGGGCTCGCTCGCTCTCTGTGGTCGGGTGTACCTATACTACCTACTGCATCCTGGCCATCACTGCAGTCAGTCTTTGAGGTTGGGAGAGAATCGTCAAACATCAAACAGGTGTCAAAAGGCTTTTCATTCACCAGATAATGAGTGCGCAAAGGCAACATCAAGGAAAACATATGTAAGAGGACGAAAGTAGATCTGGAGCAGCATGTAGGTACCTGTCCCGCCCACTTCTATTGTTTGCTGTCGAATCAATCCAGGACGATAGGCGCATGTGGATTCATTACTCATTGTAAACGCATACAAAATCGGGAAAAATTACTTCCAGACAAGAGCAATTAGTTTGGTTCAAATAAGCCGGCCTGTGACATGAAAAATGAACTTAGCTACGGATCTGGTGCCCTGTCGAACTGACCTGGCACACACCGAAGGACTCACTTTTCATTCTGAAGTAGACGAGAAGGTTACGCGCTCAAGCTTTGCATATAGGTTTATGGATAGCGATACGTTCATACCCGGAATGAAAATGTGCGTTTATTTAACGCGAAACGACTAATCAAAAAGGACATGCTTCCCCCGAGAAACCCCCGGCGCGCGTTGCGCCACAGTCAAAACAGTATCAATAATCATTAGTCACCCATTTCAAGCGCATTCACTCGTGTTCAAAGCAGTTCCATACAAATTCAGCCCTATTTTAAAATTTCCTTCCGCGGCAGCCAACGCAGCGGCGACGGAGCGCAAGGAGTAACGAGCGTAAAACCTAATTTGATCTCGTTACGTGGTTGTGATTGTCCCTTTTGAGTCTGCAAATTATGTTTTGAATTCAATCAACGTGTGTGTCATTAGATGTAATTTACGACTCCTACAATTGTTGTCACCATCATCATAGCACATAGTCCTTGTAGCTGTCGCCAGTTTGGCCATCAACATTATCGCCGCCGCAGCGGCAGTTATCTGGCTAAGCACATCGCATTATAAATGGACGACATTATCCCCCCGTTGAGATTCAACCCCAACCCCACTGATGTCAAATGTGTGTGTTTCTCTGTACAGGGCTTAATCTGAAGGCATATTTTAAAATTTCGCTTCGTACGCATGCAGGCGATGCGTGCTGTCAGAGGTCACGTGCCAATTTCCCAATTTCACAAATTTAACAATTCGCCCTTTGAAATAGTAGCACATCAGCAGCAGCCAGCACAAAGGCTGATCCGAAAATTACTCTGGAAAATTCAAATTCTCCCATAATGATGCGGCAGGCTGTGTGCGGCATATTCTGGTTCAGTTTTCAATTTGAGGCATATTGTTCTTTTGGCAACTTTATTTGCGTTTCCTCGCCTCCATGAATAGACCATCAGGCGATAAGATACCGAGTAAGAGAATTCAATCGTCAATTGGCTTCAAAGGAAAGGCTTGAATAAATTTTCCACTTGTGCTGGCTGCACACAACCCTTTTTTGGTTCGATTAGGTGATATTTGAACATCCAAATGGATACACTTTGTTATGCGATTCTGCTTCGCCTGCGAGCTTATTTGAATTTCAGCAAAGCTTTCGCTTTTTTCCCAACAGGGCGTGTCATTTGTTTGCTTTTGCCAAAGAATACGAAATTAGCTTTGTGCTTATATTTGAGAATGTATCTACATAATAAACAGCTTCATTTTGAGTCGATTTCCTTAAGCTGGCAGCGCCATTTACTCAATTAAGTTTTTCAAAAACGCATATACAACCATTTTTCTAATCTACTCTCGTTCTATTGGCCCTTTTATTGATCCTTATTATGACTATCCACATTAACGTCCGGAAGTGTTATAAGACAAACAGAAAAAATGTTGGGGTACTTTCGCTTTAAAATAACTGAAGGGAAGTTCTCAAGTCTGTTCCACATTCACGGTGTTCTGCCAATCAAAAAACTCAAATACGTCGCATACGTCGAAACTCAAAGCATTTTTGGGCATTGTATATAACCCTTCATCGGAAGATGTTGAATTTCAGTTCTTTAGGGGGCAATTGAATACAAGGAATATCGCAAAAATGTTTCTAAAGAGCTTAATGACTTTTACTAAAAGTCAATAAAAAAGTGAAAAGTGAAAAATAAAGTGAAATCCTTGAACCATCTTTTTACTCCAGAGGCAGTCAGGAAGACGAGGATCTTCTCTGGAGGGGTATCGACTAGTTTTGCCCAGGGGATAATTTTTTCGCCGACGATTTTTCCTCAGACGCAAGAGGACCGGACAATACATGATTATGTGTAGCTCTCCAGACAAACATAATGCATGTGGAGTCCCGTGAGAGGCCTATGCGACGGAGATGTTTTGTCAGTGTGCAATGGCCGCTCAAAATTCCAGTGAAGATTTTTAAATTAGCCCTGTTAAGGTTGGGCTGGTCAGGGTATTAGACCTCCTGGGGGAGAATCTGGGAAAGAATTTTTTGGACCAATGCTGTGTTAAGCTCGACCTTGTTGGATTCCTTTTGATTCCACAGAATGGTTCAGACCCTAAGAGTGCGGTAATGTTGTAACCAACTCTTGCGAGCGATTCTGCTAATGCGTTGCCCTCAAAACCACTTTGGGCTAGAATCCAGTGAAAGATGATAGTTTCTGGATTGGCCATGAAATAGTTTCTAAAACAAGCCTTGATTTGATAACGTGCGTAAGGCAAGCGCCTTGAGGGCTGTCCAAGAAGATGAACACTGTTCTTCCTCTTATGTTGGAACTTAGATTTAACACAGTAGTTGATGGCTACAACTTCCGCCTGGAAAAAGAATAAGCTTTTGTCAAGGTTAACTAACCCGGTCCCTGTCTCCATTTGTGAGCCGTCTAGGTATACCATACGAGGTCAAACCGAAAAGGAAATGGTTTGAATTTTCGCCCCCATTCATCCCTTGGAGGGATTACTTCGAAGACCTTTTTCTGGAAGCTATATTCTGAAAGCATATCATACACGCGAGCGGCGTGTATAGCAAGTATATCATCCGCGGCCTTAGACCCCAATTGTTAGCGCAGATTTGACGGCAGATCCACAAGGATCTGGAGCCTTTGTTTACGTTTACTGTGCGTTCTTTGCTTCCCTTGAGAAATCTTAAAGTTTCACCATACAGTAAATGGGTCGTCAGAGAGAATCTACTTTCCTTCGTTTTGTAAAAGAAACAGTGGTCGTCTTCTTAGGATTTACTGTGAGACCTTCTTTGTTGCACCATCTCTGAACTAAAGAAAGTGGAAAATCGCATTAATTCGAATTTCAGATCCGGAACGGTGCTTTTGAATTTGCCACTGACAATGACAATCGTCGGCATATCCTAAGGCATCGATTCCTTGGCTTGTCAAGGATTGAAGTAGATCGTCAGCAACAAGGGACCATAAGAGAGGAGAGAGAACGCCCCCTTGAGGACGCACCCTCGTGAGTCGTGACGTTAACGCCGAGATTTCAACATGATCAATGCGGGTTTAAATTATTCTTGCATTCAGCGCTGACATGATCCATCTTCCTATGATTTGGGACAGATTCCTGTTATTGAGAGCCCTGTTGGTTAACTCCACACATGTATTGTTGAAGGCTCCTTCAATGTCAAGAAAAGCTACAAGACAGATTTCCTTGCAACTGATGGAGTATTTAATTTTGGTTACTAAGTCGCTGAGGGCGTGAACAAATCAGCAGTGTACCCTGCACATAAATGGAGTTCCATTAAAACAGGTGGAGAAGTTTAAGTACCTCGGGGTCTTTTTCACGAAAGATGGGAGGAGTGATACTGAGTTGTCCTGTAGAATTGGCCAAGCTGGAGCAATAGTAAAGGAACTGCGCCGGCCGGTCATCAGGAAAGCTGAGCTTGGAGTGAAAGCAAAGATCTCAGTTTTTAATTTAGTGTTTGTTCCGACCCTCATCTATGGTCATGAAACTTGTGTAATGACCGAACGAATTAGATCGCGGGTACAAGCTGCCGAAATGAGGTTCCTGAGGTGCGTTGCTGGTGTTACTCTAAGGGATAGAGTGAGAAACGTCAGTATTCGTGGGAATCTTAATGTTGAGCAGCTACTTCTCCGAGTGGAGCGACCGATTCTTCGATGGTTTGGACACGTTGTTCTCATGCCCCCTGACAGACTTCCTAGACAGCTCATGCTAGCCGAGATGCGAGCGCGTCGCCCCCCTGGTAGGCCAAGAAACATGTGGTGGGATCAGGTAAAGAACCTCTCTGAGTCCCGGCTGGGGATTGCGCCGGAGTCTCTTGAGATGGTGGCGGAGGATCGAGAACCAAGGAATGACCATTTAGCCACCCTCGCTCCGCGACCCTTTTAAAGGATAAGCGGCTTTGGAAAATGATGATGATGATGAAGTCGCTGAGGGCTGACTCAGTAAATTTACCTGGGTTGATATAGCCATGTTGCGATTTACTAAGAGTAGAGCTCCTCAGTGTTGTGTCCGGTATGTGTCTATCCATCAGTTTTTCCATGCTTTTTAGAATAAAGGACATAGGGCGATAGGATTTTGGACTTGAATCTGAAAATTTTCCTGCCTGTGCTTCCGGTTTATGACCATATACCAGGCTATAGCTGAACAGCTTGCCAAGTATGGGTGTCAGTGTGTCTGTTCCTTTTGCTTTAGAACTGAATGAGAACTGAAGAATTGCGTTAGAGCAGAAAGGGCCCATTTCACGGCATATGTGTTGCAAATTATCGTCGCAGTTTTCCAGTCTTGACTCGTCGGCAGACTAATCCGCTCAATTCGGGGAGATAGGGTTATTATGAAGGGAGCTAGAATTTTTGTTCCAGGAAAATAAGTAGTAAGTAAGAGTTCAAGGGTTTCTTTCTTATTTTGTGTCTGGCGTCCATTTTCGTCGGTAAGCGTGCCTAGAGAAACGGGGTTTTGAGAGGCAGAACTTTCTGGAGACGGCAACTGGAAGGTATATCAGATATTTTTTCGCAGAACCGTCTGAATGATTCTTGTTTAGACTTTTTAGTTTCTTTATTGTATAGTTGATGAGAACACTAGAGTAAGTCTGCCAGTCACCATGGTCTTACGGCTAGTTTTTGGGTCAGTAACGAAGAAAAGGGTGAAACTTTCCACTTTAAACAAAAGAAATACCTACATAATAAATTGCAAATGTTGGTCTAATTTAAAACTTCAATTCCCACATTTCTACTCCTTGCAAAATACTCCTTAAAATATGTCTCAAGTCCTTAGCTGCTTTTCGTAGCGTTCTTGATGTCCAAATATGTTCTTACGTCAAATAGGGTAATTTTAAACATTAGTGTTTTATTAATACATATATAAGCAATGGTTGAGGGCTAAAAGCTTTTCGGTTTCAATAATAAAATTGCTGTTTGTTGACAACAGAGGATGTGTGATAAAAAAAGCGTTGGTTTTTGGACGCATTGAATTCTACTCCGTAGTAGAATTCTATAAGCTGCCCAAGCATTTCTTCTATTCTATAAGTATTTCCATTAAGAGTTTTATGGAGAGCGTAGTCTAACCAACTCGCATTTTTAGCATACCCATGCATCTTGGAGATCTTTTTTTCTCAATGAAGATATTTCTCATAAAAATATAATCAATATGATTTTTCGTGAGCATAATTTTAAGCCTTGTAAACAACTTTAACAACCACGTAACCATTTTTCACTAATTCATTATCAGAAGATATTTGTATAAAAAATATTTTCATCTTTCTCCAAGCACCTGCGTAGAAATCCTCTAAGTGCACCTCCCACACTCAGCTGCTCAAGAACATGCAAACTATATTCACCAATAAGCATTAACCGGCATCGAGCCTTCGGGGTAGGTCGACTGATAATTCGCCTGAGCCACAGACCAGACATCACGTTATGGTCTCAATTGCAGGTTATAGAAAGCCATTAGCTACTGATTTTCTTAGTCTCGATCTTGAATCGAGTTGAACACCCTTCCGTAGATGAAAACAAAAAACAGAGCCAAGCAACCGCCAGCCACAAGACCACGCGCAAACACCCATTGCATCACGGAGTGTTCGCTCAATCAAGACTGACAGATGCCCAAGATCTACTCCACGAACAAGACTGATTTCAGAGTAGACCACTGTGGCTCACGGCTAATGCCATTGATTTACGACCTAGCTCTAAACTTGGCCAAAATATATCTCGATTCTTTCCCACTTCCTACTTTCAACATCACCCTACCTAGAGCTGCCCATATACGATGACAATATGGATAGTGGCAGTGCCTCGAAAGGCCTTTCGCGAAGCTCAAAAACCCTCTAAGCGGATAGCCACAAATCTCCGTCTCTATGCCACATGGCCTACGCTGCTGCACATTTTCCCTTTGCTAGTTATGGTTGCATTGCGATACTGACTCTGACTGGCGGACCATATTTCACTCGGCTGTCTGTTTGAGTATAATTTTCACATGCGGTCGCCTGACAACCTCGAATCATGATAGAGGGCTGTGATTAAATCGCGCCGCGTCGAGGTCCTCCGATGTGCCGGCCGTCTTGTGCCTGATGCTATGGATATGGATTGGCTTCATGCGGTATTATCCATTCGAAAACGATGATAACTTCTGAAGACGCAGGACATTTTCGCCTGGTCAATGTTCCAGTGAGGGAATATCTCACCGACACAACGACGACGCGACGCATGCATCCTCGAGCATATTTTTCTGAGCCGCCTCAGTGGGTCGGTGCTTCTTTGTTTTGCTTTATTAAATTATAAAAAATGAACAAAAAGTAAAATGTGTGTAAGTAACGTGCATACAAACTATAATTATCGAAAAATGAAAAATTCACAGCCCAAGGGGTAATGGGAACTGATTTATCGTATCCGAATCATGGCGAGGACTATCGCCCGCTCCTCGTTCAGCTTTTCAGAGAGTTTAGTGATTTATATTTCCAGAAATGGACACCAAATGTTTGTAGCATTGATGTGTGCTGGTGTACGCTTCTATATATTGAAGGGAAAATAAAATTTTGAGATGATTTTAATGGTTCTGTAATTGTCGGACTTCTAATCTAATTATCTTTTAATTGTTTTATTCGATGATGTTACCATTTTTCAAAAATAATTTAACAATATCAATCATCGGGCCTGAATCGACAAATGAGGAATAAGCAAGTCTTCTTAATCAACTAATGATCAAAAAGTGAAATGAACGTGATATTTTCGGTAAGACAAGGTGAAGGTATAGTGGTTTAGTTTTCGAAATAATGTTGCAGTTGAAAATTGAAATCCCTTTTCTACCTAACAAGGAAGAAAAGAGAGCCAACAAAACTGACTAACAAGACTTTCTTTGGCAGATGTTTAAAAACTTAGTTCATTTTAACGGAATTTAATTGTTTCAAGAGTCTTTAAATATGAGTATCGCGTCAGGACTACAACTGAGAGCATAATCTTGAGAGAAAGAATAAGCAAAGAGAGTGGTCTGAGCTGATTTTTAAAGTATTCAGATCCAGGTGCGTAAGCTGACAAAATGCAACGATTTTCAGAATATGCATTGTGTTCCCATCCTGAGGCGAGAAAAGACTAAACGCACCTTCCACTTAACTGTCACTCACACGAACAGTAAAATGACATTCGAAATTCGAATTTCTACATAAATTGAATACACCCACCAGTGGAAAAGTGGAAAAGTACCGGTGGAAAATTACCAAAATCGAAACTTGGGGAACATTTGTGCATTTTGTATCAATGGGCGGATAGCTATGAACCTTTGAATTTTGAACATCGAGAAATAAAGCACAAAGTTGAGTTTTAACTTTATCCTGTGTTTTTCGTCTATGTAAAATGGGAGCTGGGAGAGTCAATAATTTCGAGAGTCAATTAGAGTCGAAGATTTTGACAACTTAGCTCTGCACTGAACAGCTGCCCGCTGAGTTAACTTTAGATTCGTCTTGAGTCTTAATAGATCTTAGTTTGAGCTGGGCTTAACTCAGCACTAAAAAGCCGGCCCTTGGTAATGTACCAGGTACAACATACATGCCTTCCTGTAACTCAGATACTTTGGCTGATGAATCGGCAAATCAGTGGCAGGAAATTTCAGTTTAATTTCACCGATGATCTTAGACGACGTCTTTTGCAGTTCAATTAATGCCCAACAGGGCTGCAATCAATCGCACCATATTGAGAAGAGCGGAAACAAGTCCTTTAATAGATGAAGTCTTGGCAGGGAATTGAGCACTTAAAAGACGACAAGCTGGAGTAGCCTTACTCCTGGTAGAAATTCTTTTCGGAGGATAAAAAAAAAGTTAGAAAGCTACACGTGAAAAGGCTGGAAGGGACCGGAAAAGAACCAGGATTAGGAAGGCGTTATCGCACTCGTTTTTAAAAACGGATAATAAAAGCGTTTGCTCATGGATAGTATGCGGGGTAGCTAGCTTAGCTATAGCTGTCTTAAGTCTTTCTTCAATACGAAAGAGCCATTTATTTGCTCAAACAATAACAAAGAAACAGCGCAACTTTTAGAATTTAGCGTTGCTCCTTAGAAGAAGCCTTAAGTTTGCAAACCGATCTCCAAAGTTATTTAAAAATTTAAAAAAGATTTAAATCGCGTACATTGGCATATCAATTCATTGCGAGTTTGACTAGATTGGTCAGGGACATATTAGCCCTAGGGTCAAGGGGGGCCCGGGCCCATAGCGGCAAATGTTATGGGGTGGAAAATTAAGAAGAAAGAGATTAAAAGCAAAAAAAATCAATACCTTTTTTACATAGGTATAAAAATACCATTTTACATAGCAAACGCCAAACATTTTAAATATTTTTTTTATTTCTGGAAGACCTTTTGATTTTCGCAAGGACATAACTGCCTCCTCTGCCATGTTAGACAGGAGTTTTGTTTTAACTCTCGAAAGGCCTAACACCATTTAATGGGTCCAATAAAAAATTTGTAAAACTATAGCGATTATGACAGAACCCCAAGACCGGACATATGATCGAGACGGAAATGTGAGTCGAAAAAGTGAGTTGAAAAAGCCATTTCCGTCCGTCTGCCTGTTTTTATGCCTCATATTTTGAAAGGCCTTAGATTGCGAAGCAAACAGTCTGAAACGAAATTTCTGGATGTTTTAGGACCCAAAGCGTGAAACTTTAGCGATCCGCACACTGACACGTTGCCTTCATTCATAAGGCATGCTGCATTCATTTTCTGGTGAAATTAATTCGCCAGAAAAATTGTTGAAAAATAGTCGTAAAAAGTGTAAACTATGTCAATAGCATGCAAAGCCAAAAATATTACATCGAAAAATAAAACCAAAACGTGCCCCCAGTGGACGTGGCCTTAGATCACAGAATTAGGACTCAGGAATTAATCACAGAATTAATCCCTGGGTCCTCTCAAAGTCAGGTTACTTAGGTGTATTTTTTGGTACATGCTTCCAGGGGGCCGCAAAAATGTGTGGCCCAGGGCGGCACTTTACCTTAATCCTCTCCTGAGATTGGTGCCGTGGTGCAGTGATAAGGGTGTCGGTCTACTGGTACGCGAAAAACCTCCGAAAATGGCGTTTCACGACTGCATCACCGACTGGGTCCTCAGTAGACTCAACAGTTGGGTGTTGATCGTAAATCAGGCATACTCTTGGCACGGGCGTCGTGAAGGAAAGGATAAGGAGCTGTTGAAGTTGATCGTAGGAAAAAAAGGGCGCCCGTACATGCGTATAGCCGCAGCCGGATTTTCTCTCGGCGGCTTCCACGAACGACGAAACAGTTTTGGGTACAGAGCCTTATTGCCGCTGCTATAAGTCTCAATATTTTTTGAGCTGATCCATATTTTCAAATATTTCAGAGCTTTTGTCACAAAAATTGAAGGAATAACGCTATGACCAGTGTTCGCTTAATTGGCCTTTTTGTCATAGCTACAAAATTGAAAGATAAGATTATTGTGGTTTATTGGCTGTGCAATTTGAATCAATACGAATCTCAACGTTGAGTAGCTACACTTCGCCGAGTGGAGTAAATTTGTCGCTTCCAATTTCTCGTTTGAAGATGAAGACCCGAAGAACTGGACTAATGGTCGTTGAGAGAGGTGAACGGAACGCCTAAACTTTCCCCCTGTAACCCTCTTAATGGAGAAGTTTATGGGGAAAATTATAATGATATGAATTATAATGAGGCGGTAAATGCCTCACCTTCTGGCGGTAGACAAAAACCAATAACAAATTCCAGAAGCGTCTGTTTCGAAATAAGAATTTTCCTAATGATTGTTTGATTCTTGAACTTTGTATCCCATATCCTCTCCTGACTGACATTCGATTGGTTATTACATCTCTTTTAAACGCATTACACTTGCACGAGAATACGCTAACGCATGTTAAGGGCTGCCACAATCCCTGGACTGACCCCATTATGAGAAAAATCTATTCTGTCCTCAGGTGAGATTTGTCATAGACAAAAAGTTGCCTGTAACAAAACAAACATGTTATCGTTTAAGAATCCTCAAGACTAGAGGGGCTGGATTTCTACAAACGGGACGATAAGAGCAAAAATAAATCTTCACCAGGCGGAAGACAAAAAAATCGATCCAAATGCAAACCATTTCTGTATGTTAATTTAATTCGCATTCTAATGAGAATCAAAAAGAACTAACCACAGCAGCAACGCAAAACTTACCTCGAAAGACAATCATTTAAAATTTTTTAAAACAACAACGAGACTTTAACACATTTTAAATTTATAAATGTATTAACGTTTTAATAAAATATGCACTAACGAACTATAATTCACATTTTTTGTTTATGTTAATCTCTAAAATTTGTTGAAAAATAAAAAAAAAACATACAATTTTCTTAAACTATTTACAATGTGAGTTCTCTGGCGAGAAGGTCGAAAAGTCTCCGCAAACAGCACTTTCTCGATCAAGAAGACTTAGTTCAGCGTGTATATGGCAACATTTGTAGGATCTAAAGTTCGAACACTAATTCTGGTAGCTGTGCGTGTTCCACGGATGATGAATCGAGACGGGGTAGTTAGCCGCGGACGAAGAGGGCGCTGCCATCATACCGTTGCTTATAAACTCAGGGTAGGATGCGTAGGCATCACTCTTCATCGGATAGCTGCTGGCGGATTGATTCATGGCTTGCAGTGGGTCATATTGCATGTGTGGTAGTGATGGGTATGACGCAGTTGCCGAGTTCTCTCCGGGATAGTAGCTGGAGGGGTTTGTCTGCTGATGGCTTTGCAGGGTCAGGTCCGTCGATTGCTGGAACATTGACGAGCTTTGATAGAAGCTCTGGTAAGGATTGTAGCCCGAGGGAACTTCAGGCGGTGATGAGGTCGTTGGTTCGGTCTTGAGCGTTGGTTGGTGTAAGGCACCTGTCGTTGTGGGAGCGGGCTTTTGAGCACTAGCTACAGACACCTCATCGTCGGTCTTCTTTGCAGGAGTTTTTTCTTCACTCACAATCGATTTTTTGCTCTTCTTGTCCTTGAAGTGAGTTTTCTTGTGCTTGCTCAGGTGGTCACTTCGCGAGAACTTCTTCGAGCAGATGGGGCAGCTGTATGGGCGGTAGTTGGTGTGAGTGCGTCCATGGCGCTGCAGTTCGTCGGACCTTGAAAATCGTTTGCCGCACGTGAGACATAGGAAAGGACGTTCGCCGGTGTGCCAGCGCAAGTGAGTTTTCAGGTGACTCGCCTTGCCGTAGAGTCGTTCACATCCGGGGATATGGCAAATGTGCTGCTTTCGGCCGCGCTCGTCGGGACCAACAATTGGCGGCAGCCCTGACATTTCGTTTGTACAGTTGGGGCATGTGCAGCGCACACTCCTCCGCTGGAGCTGTGTTTGGAATGCGATATCGTCAAAGGCATTGCCAAATCCATACGAATTTGATGTCCATGCTTGATGTGGGAACCACGCGGCACCCGCCGACATGCTCATGTTCCCATAATAGTCTGGCGCGGCGTATTGAGCGTACGGAAACTGGCTCCTGAAAAAATATTTTTGAAAACCCAGATTAATTTCTTGTTTGTTGAAAATGGGGTAAACGTTTTGAGTTTTAATATGGGAAGAAGAAGCAAGTCCTACCTTGTGTACGCGTTCCAGGTGTAGGTGCTGCCCAAATCGACGTTTTGCGTTGGCGGGCTCGATGAAAATGATGTCGGCGATGGGAAAATACTCGGCGATACACTGGCCGAAAGGCTAGAGTTCGGTGAAGCTGATCCTGTTGAAGAGGTCTGCGGTGGATATTGTGGTTGCGACACTGTCTGCACTTTCGCCAACGGCCCATGAAGCTTGTGCATCGATGCTTTCGGCCCCGACAATGAAGGCGTGGTGGCTGAGCCAGGATTTAGGTACGCATTTGCTGTAGCATGGGTGGCAATAATATGCGGTTTTAACTGAAAAAAGAACAAATTTACGGTTTAGTAACGAAAAACTTTCCATGTTGCATAATTATCCTGAAATCTTGACCAAAGGATCTTCGGAGACTCAAAACAAATAACAAACAGCTAAACAATGGCAGGATTTGAAAGATTTGCGTCAACAACAGAGGCGTTTCGAATCGAAAAGCCGATTAACCCAAACAAGGTTCCTCGACAACCTTTTCGGGTTTTTACTTTCTAGGAAATTAGGATTAGAGGTTCGGATTTGCATATTCTTTTTCTGGTGAAATAACTTTTTAGAGTCGAAACATAGACTTTGATTTGAGCAAAATATAATTATTTATTTTTTCGTTTATGTACCTTTGTGGTGCAATGTTGATGTTGCACTTGTAAGGATATTTAGGTTCATAAAAAAGTTTTTTAACTTAAAAAAAGATTTATTAGTTTGCATTCATGTGGAGTGTGGCCTCAATTCGAAACCAAATGATTCGTAGAGAACAATGCGTGCGTGTTCTTCATTCCCTGCCATGACTTTTCAATGGACGAGTGGAGGAGTTTATCGAGACTGGGTTGAACTCGAAGCCATTTGGTCGATAATAGCAATCAGCGGACGTGATGCAGTGCTTATTGCATCCGGCAACCATATGCACGTGGGTTGGCGTGGCATAGTGGTCAGTGTGTGCGCAGGAAGTCTGGGTTCAAATTCTAAAAAAAAGACTCGTTCTTTTTCACGATCTCCACTTCCGCGAGTGAAAAGCTCTCCTAAAAACATTTGTCTTGAATGACGTTTCAAAGTGCCATTCGGATTCGGCAAAAAGTTGTAGGCCCCTTGTATATATGTGAAGAATACAAGCCTATCGCTGAAATCCAACGAAGGATAACTCTTGCCAATCGCTGTTTCTTTGGGATGAAAAAGTAGTTGACTAGTGAAGCCTTCTGTCGAGAAAATAAAGTGTCCACTTATAAGACCCTCGATCATCCCAGTCCTGCTTCACGGTGCAGAAGCATGGACTCTATCAAAGGCGAATGAAAACTTTTTAGGCTGCTTCGAGAGGAAAAGCCTTCTAAAAGAAGATATTAGATCAACCTGTACGGGCTGTACAGCGGCCCCGACTTACCCAGAACAGTCAAAATAGAAAGGCTACGATGGGTCATCTAGAGCGGATGGACATCAACGCCCTGGCCCGGGAAATCTTCGAATCCACCCCGCAGACTCAGTTGGCACGCGCAATTGGAAGGGGATCTCAGCCAACTTGGCGTGCAAACTGGAGACAGCTAGCTAAAAACAGAGCTGGCTGGCGAAGCTTGTTGGTTGAAGTCCAGGTCCACCCCGGAATAAAGCGCCACCTATAAGCTATAAGCAAGTAAGTTGAAATTCTTTAAGCTTCGCCCATTATATTTCTCCTTTGGTACTTCCTCTTCTCTCACTTCTCCACTCTATTCCCAGCCCCTTCCAGGTATTTCGAGCTCAGACTCCTGGTTCTCTTCAGTAGAAGACGACTGTCCAAAAATGGTGGGTTCTACCTGATCTTTGTGAGGTAGTCAGAATCTCAGGGGAAACGGGAATCTGGGGGTGTACTATAGGTTTGGGTTCTTGCTAGCAGCTGTCCAACCGATAAGGTCCTGACCAGTCCCTTAGTGAGGTTCAAGCGGAGGATTCAACTGGTACGACCCAGCTGTATGGCATAACTCCGAAGACCCTGCCAGCACAATTGTAGGTTTAGCTCAGGGTAGTTATTCGTAGGGAGTCGTAAGAGTTACGCTACAGCAGTCGTCAGGAACCTCGCAATAAGTTGCCTAAGTATTGACAAGACAGAGGATGCGACAGACGGAAGACTGAAGAACTATTCCCAAGCCACACACACAAACGCTTATTATGTATAATTTTGAACCCGAAAAAAGTTAGACCTCGTATCGTTTGTGAGATAGCAATTTTTATAGCCAAAACCTACAAAAAAAGGAGCCCAAACCCATATGGTTAATGCACTGAAAATTAGAAGAACCGTCTAATCCTGGTTTCAAACGATTTAGCTAAGTCTGAAGTAAGTTAAGGCCCAATTAATAACTGGAAATTGAATTTCAAGTTCTTAAAACGTATTTTTGAGTTTTTTGAATTGAATTTTGAGTTTTGGAATTGAGTTTTGCATTGGATCTTTAATTTTTGAACTAAATTTTGAATTAGTAATTGAATTTCTAAGCGCATTTCTAAGCGCAATTTCTTTCTTTGTGTCAAAGCAAGAATTGTGTCACTATTTTATTTTTAGAGATGTTAACTTCGAGTTCACCCTTTTTAAATGAGGTTTGGAAATCAAAGTCCATTATCGTTGTCACCGAGTGGTCGTAATGGTAATTGATGGCTCTAAAGATGACTTTACAAGTTTATTTGTTTCGTTTGAAAAGTAAGCCTAGTTGAAAATGTCGGTGATTTTTCGGTGAGTTCGTTGTGAGCTTTCAGCGGAACTACTTTATGATCCTTTAGGTAGGTATACTTAAATAAGCAAAAATCGGAAAAATACGGAAGATTTGTTTTAATTTCTTTAAAAACTTCAAAAATTTTTATTTTAAATGGGTTCATTGGTTGGAATCTAGCCGTCGAGAAACGTGCAGGTGTGGGGTAACGGTTGGATTACCCCCAGGCCCGTAGTTTCCCGTACTTATCCTATTTCGAAGCGTTATCCAAAAAACTAAACTACAAATATTTAAGCAACAAATGTAAGCCTCTGTACGCTGGGTTGCTTAAGGACTGGGGTGCAAATGAATGTTAAATAAAAAAAAATTGGGTGTTCGTTACCCCAGTATACCAGTATACGTTGCTGTACAGAGCATTAAAATATGTCAAAAACTTCGAAAAAAAAACACTTGACCGTTCACCACTGTATTTGCGGTTGGAACTTGAACGGACTCGACCGTTGTCTGAGGAACGTCGCGGTCTTTCGGCGTGGTGAAGACAGCTATGAAGAGATGATGTGCTGCTGGTTTCGTACTCAAACTTATGAACTATGCAACATACATATTCAAAACTATTTAAAAACGGACGGACAACTTAGTGATACCATACGAGGTCCTTTTTCCATTCGGAAAAAGATGGACCGCTACCGAAAAAAACAGAAGACAGAGAGCCCGCATCGATATTGTTATTTCGGGCCCGAATTTTCTCTCGGCGGCTCTGATTGTAATCAATGGTAGCCATAAATTTTCCGTCCAATTTAAATGATTTAAAAACGGGGCAACTTTATAGTCTTTAAGTAGGTAAAGTAAAACCAATATACTTCAACTGCAGTAGGTAGTCTAAAGATCCAGGACGAATTCGAGATTTTTTAATATTAGGTAGGGACACATTTTTTAATTATGTATAGGTTCGTAATTACTATGACAATTTATTAAAACTACAATCGATTACCCGGTAAGTGGAAACATAAGTACTTACCTGTATATAAAAAAAAAACTTCAAAAAACTTTCAAATGTTATTTTTGTGACCAACTCAAGTCATATTTTGTTCCAAAAAAAATCCTTGAGTAGGTGGGTCCTTTCTATTGGGGTGGTCCTTTCAACTGAATAAATTAAGCCAAAAAATTGCGGGTGACCTTATAACTTAGAAATAAAAGAAAGTATACGAATGTCCCTATACCTGCCTAATGTATAGCTATAATCTAGTTTAAGGGTCGTTTGTCGGTCGGGTTACAAGGCTTAAAATGACAAGGAGCCTTCAAGTCAAAAAAATTATAAACTTATAACTTCAAAGTAAAGAATAAAGGTATATCTACACATTAGTGTCTATCGTTAAACTTACATCATCTTCTTGTATGGTAATCCTTTGAGTGTGGCTGGAGCTGGGAAACTTACTGGTGTAAGGATTCACGTAGTTACAAGCCGCATCAATCATGATTATTGTTTTATTTTTTTATTTTTCAAAGTTTGATCACACTTTTTTTTAAATAGTTTGTAAAATTAATTGTTCACACTGTCGCGCAAATCGTTATGCAATCACATCAGTCACAGGGATAACACAACAACACAGGGTGCACAAAAACAAAATCCAAATTGCATATTTCATTCGCACTTTTATTTGCACATGCAGCATGTAATTTAGTATTTTACATGGATGAAGTAGTAGAGTTGGTGCTTTTTTCGTTTTGTTTTGCACAGTGCGGGAAAACGTTTAACTCCCGATAATTACAGTTCAAAAAGGAAGAGCACGAAATGCAATAATTGTTCTCGTTCGCGTCGGATCTTGCGGGAGAATGAATGCAGCATAGGTAGTGGTGCACTCACTGGCTCTGCGGTGGATGGAAAAATCGTTGCTAACCGGCCACACGGCTGCAGCCGAGATAGAGAACAAACACACAAGAACAAGGTGAAACGAAGACGATGATGGTGCAAAAGACACACAGGATACACACTCTCTCGGTCGGTTTAGGAAGCCAAAGGAATAGTAATAGTAATTATTGGTCTTGTCTGCTGAGTTGCTGCTGCTCTCCCAAACAACCACCGGTAATTATCGTTTTCGACTGAGCCTCTTAGATCTGTCCACGGTGCACATAACTTGTGCGGAAGAGAGTGAATTTGAAGAACATTAGGCAAGGTTTTCTATAAATCAGGGAAGGGGAACGAGAAGGAGAAACACACTGTTGTGCTCCTTATCCTTTGCGCCGGCAGTCCATGCTGGAGGGAAAGAGAGCAGCCCACATTTCGATTGTCGGTTTCTCTCTGTTTTGGTGTTGTTTATTTTTTCGACTAGCCCCCGAACCGAACCCAGCACAGCACCAGGTAGGTATACCGTATACCATCGGAATGTGCCCAAAACAAACAAAAGAAATAAAACCGAGAAATACACTCATGAAAAACTACAATAAGGCACACACAATTTGAGTGCGTTCCTTTTTGTCGCACACGCAATTGTGTATCGTTAACCTTCTCGCTCTTTGCGGTCCATTTTGGATGCTGTTGGTGGTGCCTGGTGCCTGGTGCTGACGCGACGCCGAGTGAGAGCAAGATTTATCGAACGCTCGAATCTGTGTTTCGTTTCGCCAGGAGCGAAGTGGGCAAATAACATTCATTAGGGGCGCACAGGAATATGTGGCATGCGGTCCAATGAAATAACTGTATTTAAATGGGCGTGACTCAACACCCGGTTGACAAGCGAGCGAGAGAGCAAATACGAAGAGACCAAGAGAAAGGAGCTCATTTAATCGGGTGGGAAAAAATAAAGAATCCTCATCATCATCCTTTTTTTTTTTGAGACGCGGTCGAGTAATTGAATGTGTGTGCGCGCGTATCACGCGAGTAGGTACAACTTGCATATTGATTTCCTTTTCTTTGTTAAAGGGGAGTCCCCGCAATTGTTTTTGTTACGGGCGTGTGTAGGGAGCAGCCTTAATTACATATTTTTTGGGAGATTTAAAAAGGAAAAAAAAATCTCTGCGATTTGTTCATTTATTTCTAGTTTTTTCGTTTCATATTTGAATGAATTTGTTTTTATTTATTTTTTCGGTGTGTGCAGTTAGGTCTTGACAATTAATTTTCGACCAGCAAGGAGTGTATAAAAGGTCGCCTTCGCCATGATTCGTTTTTCTCTCTCCTGCCAGCGGAAGGGCGGTCCCCGGGAGGAAAGTTGTGTTTATTACTGGCACGAGTTGTTGCGATGTGATCTGAGGAGTGAATGATGTAATGAAATCGAGAGCGCGCGCAATTGTAGATTGATGTAGGTACATATAGGACACAATGGATTTTCCTGTATCTATACAGGCTAGTCAGGGCGGGTGTTTGAGCACCAGATATTGTTTTAATCAAATCAATAAATTTTGATGCATGGGCGTTTGGTAGAAACCCATTTTTTATGCGCTAAAGGACGAAGAAAACTGTAGGTAGGTATCTAGGTTAAGGTAGGAGTGTGCTTTTTTGACCTCCTCACAGATTTTATGAATTTTTTCCCACCTACCTACATATATCTAGATATAGGGAAGTAGCATACCTATAGGCACTTTACATATGAAGGTACCTATCTAGGTATAGGTTTCTAGATCTACCTTTCTTATAAAAAAAGGTTATCTATTTACCTACGTCATATACATACCTATGTAGGGGATATTTCATATTTTATGCAAAACAATTTATGCAAAGCCTGCATTAATAATGATATGAATTTTACTATGGACCAGTTTTTTAGTGCAAATTTAACCCCGGGTTAAACCAAGATTTTTTTATCCCCGTAAAAATTAATCTTGGTTTGAGTATTTCAAGCAGTGATTTTTCAACACGCATTCTTCAATTGCAAATAGGTATCTACCTACCGACTAACAAGAACGAGCTATTTTCTGATGAGGTTTAACATACCTATTTAGGTATATGTTCCTACTTTCTCCTCGAAGCTTAAGTAATTTTCCACTAATCGCAGGTAAATAAAAATGTACCTAATCAGTAATCTATGTAAATTTCGACAAAAGATATGCCTTTTGTCTCTTTATAGAGAAAATCTATCATACATACAAAGTCATTTGCCTTGGACATGAGGTAACACCCCTTAAGACACCCCAATTATACTGGAGACACATAATATAGAGGGGTCCCACTCCTCCCCAAACAGATAAGAAAAAGCAAGTGAGTTCCTTACCTGAGTGTTAGCAAGTGAGTGTCTTACGAACTTCTAAATACCCGACCCTATTTACCCAGCAACACAAAATCTTGAAGTTTTTTGCCCTGAATTCATTCATCGCAAGATAATTCTGTTTATCTATGGGTCAGGGTCACGCTCCCACAAATGAGCATTAACTTGGATGAACATCTTTTAAACTTTTCGGTAAAACCGTGTTAAAACGAAAACTTAAGATAAGAAAACGACTTTTTTATCAAATAAAATTGAAGACATAATTTTGAGTGAACTCTGGTTCATGCATCCGTGGCGTCAGGCGTGCCATGCCATATAGCCCATGTCATAAAATAGATCTTTAGCGGACCAAGGTCTATCCCAGGTCGTGTTATCAGCCGCCTTACGCCTTGGTCGTCTCGAAATTGCGCCTTGCCCTCTTTGGACAATTTTTTATGGAGAACCGTGAAGGAACGACGATAGTATGCCAACAATACAAAAATGATTCAAGTATGCGTACTTCAAGCCATTATCAAGCAATCCGCAAACTACAGCCAGAAACCATTATAACAAGTCTTGGTAAATTGCAGTCAGCGAAGACATAATAAATAGGAACGTTTGCTCTTACTAAGAGAATAAATGTACATAAAACAAGTGAGTAAGTGCAAGAGTTTGTCTGTTTCAAACTTCTATATACCCGATCCTATAACCATGTTACACCAAATCTTAAAGTTTCTGGCCCGAATTCATATACTATTTGTACAGGCCACGCCCTCAAAAGTGGGCATGGGCTTAAAATTAAAATCAATTAATTGTAATTTTGTTAGTAAAAATTATGTCAGAAAAAACGGTTTTTTTCCTAAAAACGTGAAAAGTGAAAATTATTATAAAGTAAAAATTATTTCAGAAAAAAACAGTTTTTTTTTCCTAAAAACGCCCCCTAAAAGTGGGCGGAGCTCAAAACTTTGTATGAACACGATTTCACTATATACCCGATCCTATAACCATGTTACACCAAATCTTAAAGTTTCTGGCCCGAATTCATATACTATTTGTACAGGCCACGCCCTCAAAAAAAGGGCATGGGCTTAAAATTAAAATCAATTAATTGTAATTTCGTTAGTAAAAATTATGTCAGAAAAAACGGTTTTTTTCCTAAAAACGTGAAAAGTGAAAATTATTATAAAGTAAAAATTATTTCAGAAAAAAACAGTTTTTTTTTCCTAAAAACGCCCCCTAAAAGTGGGCGGAGCTCAAAACTTTGTATGGGGCAAACTTAGCGAATAGCGACATCTGTAATATTTTTTTTTCGATTTGGAGCCAACTTTTCGAGAAATCTGATTTTTAAAGATCTAACATGTTAAAAGTGGGCATGGTCGATATTGTAGGCTGTCTAGTTTTTGCCTTGTTAAAGGTCTTAGGCCAGTATTGCTCAGTACCAAAATTTAAGTTCCTGTGTCTTGTCTAACTTGACCAAAAGGCATTTTGAAGAAAATAGTGAAATAGCGGTCGTCTCACATTGAAGCCAGTAGTGGGCTTCAATTTTCACACTTTGTCTGTACAACAAAAGAACCAAGCCGTGTACCAAGTTTTAGCTCTCAAGCTTGATTTTGAAGACCTAAAACCTTACACATACGGACGGACGGACGGACCGACGGACGGACCGACGGACATGGCTTAATCGATTCACATGTCGGTCTCGATCATATCTCTAAAATATCTTAAGGGTCTACCATGATTGTTTCACTGTGTTACAAACTATGCATTAAAACCTCGGTCGGGTATAAAGATGAAGTTAACTATGCCCAAGACGTGTTCATAAGAACTTTTTAAAGAAATAAGGGTGTATATACATATTTGACTTATGCCCTTTTTTTTAATTTACAATTGTTAAAACTATTTTGTTTTATTCATTTTAAGGCAAGGCATTACGTTTTTGATTTTTCTATATTTAGTCTACTATTCCTATTCAAGGCGAATTTCAAGCAGTGGTGTACTAAGAGGGGCGGAGGGGAGCGGTAACAGCATGATATTTATTTTGCACATAACACGAACTTAAGGCTCTTGCGACTTGCGAGTTTTATTCAGGAAGAACGTGATGAAACCGTTTAAAAGGCAATGATTTACGCAAGACTATTTGCAGAGCTAGAGATTTCAATTAAAAGGCGAGGCAGAGCAAAGGGAAGAAAATTATGCCAGGCAAAAAGGCTCAAGGAGAGGAAACACGAAGATCCATGTTAGAGTGTCAGGATACATTTAACACTAAACTTTTTCACCGGACTCAGGTCATGGAAGACATTGCGTCATTTGTTCGCAGCTTCTCAACAAAAAATCTTCAACAAGATCCTTACCTCGACATTTACAGAGCTAGCAGAAACAATATCACATCTGAAATTGGGCAGATACGGCGTAACATTAGCTGCAAAAATAAATTTAAAGGATGCCGAAATTTTGACAGCCTTTGAATTTTTGAGCTTTATTGTTATGTTGGACTTTGCAGAGTCGCTACCGAGTCTATCATTGGCGATGAGAATTTATTTAACTCAGTTGCATCATTCGAAAGAAGCTTTTTAAAATTAAAATTAATTAAAACTAGTGGGAGGGTTACAATCCGCTTAGGCGAATCGTTGGAACCCCATCCCAATTGTGTCATAAATCTTGGTTGTTAAGTTTCAATTAAGAATCTTCTCCCTAAGACAGAGACGTGGCATCCACCCCTTCTCAACAACATTTTTGTTTATATTTTTTGTCAGAAGTGCTATACACGTGTGGACTGCATTTTCATATTAAAATGTTGGTTTATTCTTAAGAACGCCCCCAAAAGTGGGCGTGGCGAAAATTTACTCACTTGAGTTGGTAGCTTACGCACATATCTGAACATCATAGTGCAATTTTTTTGGATTTAAAGCAAATATATCAAATAAAAACCGTTTATTAGAATGCATATTAAGTATGACCACCCCTACAAGGGGGCGGTATTAGCTTTTTTTTAAATGCCAATCACATACAATTAAGCGAGGATATCGCATACCAAATTTCAGCTTCCTGCGACAACCTTGATTTTTCATGCTATTAAGTAAAGTGGGCGTGTCAGTGGGCGGATTTAAAAAATTTGTACACTTGTACTGCTTCGGGACATAGAAAGAACAGATATCAAGTTTCAAGTTCCTAGCTCAAAATTTAAGGCCTAAAAACTACCGACAGACGGACGGACATGGCTCATTCGACTTACAATTCGGTCTCGATCATATGCCCTTAAGGTCTTGGGGGTCTACGATGATTATTTCTCTATGCTACAAACTATGAATCAAACATAATACACCTTCTATCCTATGGGATGGGGTATAAAAAATTATCTAAGGTCAACAAAGAGCCAGAATAGGTTGGCAAATTTGATATAATCGAAACTTTTAGCGCATTAAAAGTTTGAAAGCACCTTTAAATAAAAAGCTTGTTTGTGTTTTTTGGTTTTCTCTAAAATTGCTTAAGGGGTGTGAGTTAACTTAGCCGCCCGGGTGCCATTGCCTCATTTATCCCCTCTGTTTATAAGTTTCGGTACATATTTTTTTCAAATAAAAAACAACAAATGACAAATAGCTTTTTCTCGACCTTTTTTTGTTTAAAATGCGTTAAAAAGCCAAATAGGTACTCGTTTTTTTCTTCAATTCAAACACATTTAGGCTTGGTACCCTTACGCGGTTTATGCTTGAGTATAAAATTCAGTTGATAAAATAGGAACAGATCAGAAATTATAGGAATTTAACTGGCACCACCATATCAGTGTACTTACTTAAAAGATTTTGAGCGTAATTCGAAATTCATTTTGTATTTCACATCCGCTATGATTTTATTTCCAAGCTCATTAAACACTCCATGTGGTAGGTACATTTGTTTTACCTTTACCCTTACTGAGATAGAGGTGGATACACATATGCCTTTTTGCCTTTTTTCGAATACCCCTATATTTTTGTGATTCTTAATTACCTACTTTGCGCCGGCGATCGCTTTTATCTCAATTATCTGAGCATTGGATTTTAAGATAACGGTAAAAATACGTTTTCTTTGCTGTTTCTAAAACTACCTATTTTTGAAAATTTTAACTTAGAAGCCACATTTCTGAGAATTTTTAAAGGTTTACAAAGAATATTTTGAAAAATAATTTTTGAAACGTTTTTGAAAAATTTTCCGACGCAAATCTCTACAAATAAATATAGTGGCACAACAGCTCGAAGTGAACCAGGGCCAACTTTTCAACATAATGTCTATGCTGTGTGTGTAAATTGGCTTATATTCAAGGGGACTTACAATTTTTTGCCGAATCCGAACGGAACTTTGAGAATTTCAAAACAAAAGATACTCTCGGAGGGTTTGTCAGACTCTCGCGGAGGTGGAGACCGTGAAAGAGAACAAGTCTTTTTTTCAGGTGACGATGGCAAGAATCGAACCCAGATATCCGGCGTAGTGCACACACACTAACCACTACGCCATGGCACCCCACTAAAGTTTCTAAAGTTTCCCGAAAATGTCAAATAAATCTTGATATGTCAAATTTTTATCAAATCTTTTGATCATGGGGACGAAATTTTTTATTAAATACGTCAAAACCGCAGTCAAAACTGTTTTCACTTCAACCAGTTGCTTTTTTTGTGTGTCTAAAGTCTAATGTCGGCTTTTTGAACCAAGTTATTAGAAAGCTATGACCTCTGCTTAAACACGTTGTCAACGGACTCATATTTATCATTCCTTATTTCTCAAAAGCTTTTCAATATTTAAAAAAAAAAAAATAGCTTTTTTAACAATCAAATTCAAAATGTAACTTAACCGCTAGTACCTACAAGGTACTCATTTTTTTACTGACTCTATAAGTAAAGTTAGTGTACTGTGGAAGTTGATCTTCCTATACGACACGTCTTTTAAAAAAGTTGTAAAAGCTGGACGAAATGACTATGCTCTAAAGTCTGAAGCATAATAGTTAGTCTAGTACCTAGTCCTATTGAACCAGGTGTGGATTTGGGTGGCGTTGCGTGAGATTTTACCCGAGAAGCTTCTCCAATTTATAGGAATAAGAAAAAATTCAGGCCCACTCTTCCAAAGTACATAAATATGCGAAGATTACAACGCAGATGTCGGCACCTGGCTTGCATCGAGCTTTTGCTCCTTGGTTTTTTTTGTTTTTTGTAGCACCAGGAAGAAATCGAATTTAGACTTAAGCACAATAGCAGTTTGGGGAATTTTTGTTTTTTAAGAGCTTCGATGAAGACTTAAGGTAACGATGAGGTTAAGGTGAGGTCTCGTCTCGCCTAAACTATAGAAGACATTAGAATGATGCAATGAAATTCCCTAAAGAATGCAAAAATTCGTCTCGATTATACCTAATCACTTAAATAACATGTCAAATATCATGAAAGGACCTTAAGTCCTCCTTAGACAACAACTTCCTTAGTTTAATTTAATTTAGACCAGAGATTGTATGGAACTGCAAAATAAAAGAAGCATTTTTTTCGACTTGATACCTATTATCTTGATAGCCGAATTCACCTGATGTCCTTAAGCGAGGGAGCTCACCACGATCCTATGTACGTTTTTGTGAAGCACCTTTGTAAATGTCATGTAATAAAATTCCTTACGGCAGTCCTACTCCCTGTTTTTCTTAATTATAGCTTATGGCTTACAATAATTGAACAATTAATACACTCTCTCTGGGAGTAATTAACTTTGTGTGTGTTTAGGTAGAGGTTCTATTTTTATCTTCTTAGAACAACGATTAGGAACCGTTTTATGAGCCCAAATAATATAAAAACTAAAACTATTCGAACAGAAAAAAATCAAGAGCCCAAAATGATTGTTTATTGAATTCTCAAGTGAAACAAAATATTTTGTTGTAAAATGCGGATTACACGAGCAAATCCTCGAAATCCAATTACGATCCTTTCCTTAATCCTTTGCTGGGTAATAAAATAGCGAAATCGAGCAAAAAGGCCACGGCGAGGTATAGACCGCTCGCTCAGATTGTTTATTGCACCTATAGAGCGTTGGGCGGCATTGTCATATTGTGTATGCAGAGTGTTTGCAGAGTCCTGTGAGAAGAATTGTCAAAACCAAAAAGTAGCCTGGACCATAATATACCTACCTACCTACGAAGGCACAGCGCACAGCATGGGATTACCGCATTTTATTTTAGTCGCGATCCCTTGACTTTTCCAGATAAGCAATTGTAAATTATCTCTCCATTTTAGAAGAACATAAGATATTTAGGGATAGGACGTGCGGGTGTGGGCCTACCGCATGCGATTATGACCTGTGGTTTAATCCTTGAGCGAGCATAATGGGCTTAAATGTTCCGACTGTTGATTGGATTTTTACAAATTTGCAGGAATTCTCCTCCACCTTTCAAAACATACGTTCCGTATAGTTTAGAAAACTTACACCAGCTAACACCTAGAAAGTCCCATTGTTGGCTCGATGCAGGAGATAGATATAGAAAAGGCTTGGGAAATTCGCAAAGGCATATAGGGAAAGGATTCGCATTGTTTGTTTTGAATGTAGGTATTCGATTGTAAATGTTTTGATTTTTGAACCCACGGTATGCAAATTAAGGAGGTAAGATAGAAGACGTCTAGCAATGTTTGCCTAATCCTTTATTTTGGGGGTAACAATCCGAAAATGTTAAATGTTTATTAAAAACTGTTGTGGCATGGACTCAGCTTTACTAGATTTAAATCTAGCATGAAATTTGTCTAGAACAATCCCACATCAAGAAAGCGACGCGAACTCAAGTAATTTACTATTAATGACGGAGTTAATTACTTTAATGACGGAGACTATAATAGCGGGCAGATCCTGATGGGATGTATTCTGCCATCGCCAAGATGCATTATTTACTAGTATTTTAGGACTCTTGATCATACAGGGATCAAT
Organism: Neoascia interrupta; assembly: GCA_947623515.1. Taxonomy (NCBI): domain Eukaryota; kingdom Metazoa; phylum Arthropoda; class Insecta; order Diptera; family Syrphidae; genus Neoascia; species Neoascia interrupta. The sequence continues at coordinate 665,593 of OX392463.1, forward strand.
TTCGTGGGTAAATTGAGCCAGACAGTCTGTCTACTTACCGTCACCGCTACAGAGAAGACGCTCAGGCATCTCTAGTTAGCCTTTCTGCATTCTACCCAGAGAAAGGCTGGGCTACTGGCTTATGTAAATCATTTACGGCTTGTGCTATGAGAACTTGCTATTAAAGCTGATTCCTTTTTGCACTCGTCAGTGAGAATTGTGAATGTAAGACAATTGATGATTATTTGATACACTGCTCAGTAATGTACCACTCTTAGCCTTTGCTTACGATCTTACTGCATGGAACAAAGATATGGTGAAGATATGGTTGAAAAAACAGGATCAGGATTTTTGTGGCGTATAACCATGTACCTACTCTGAACTCATTGGCGAAGAAGTAAAACCATCTTTTAAGTCAATTACATCACTTCCTTACTTTGGATTCCGCTATACAGTCCGGGGATGGATCTAAGATGAACCTCAACCAACAAGCTTCTCCAGCCACCTTTGTTTCCAGCTAGCCGTGTCCAGTAAAGCAGGTGAAGTTTGAGGCTTTCATTCATGTTTCTGAACCATTCTGTGGAATATCGGATCTCACTTTTAAAGAGGAATTCCTGGAAAACCTAAAACAACGCTCAAGATATGCAACAAAGGCCCAGAAACTTCTATACTAGGAAAAAACCACCGATTCCAAGCATATGTCTCAACATAAGCAAGCACAACTTTCGTATCCGAATGGGCTTTCTCACGGGGCTTATTAACTTAAGAAGCATTTAATTCAAATCAGGCATAACTAAGGAGGTCTGGTCATAATATTTGCTGCCGAATCATGTGTATCGCGGAGTTTATAAAGCATCAGAGACTTTTTGGGTCGTTGGTGGTAAGATAGCTTAGATCGTTGTATAGAAAAGAGTCTAGGTGAAGATTTCATTTCCGAGAAAGAGAGAATTGCGGTATGTGCTGAGAAGGTGAAATGTGGCCTCTACCTCATCCATGCAGCTTTTGACGAATACGTTCTATATTGGGCCGAGCCTAACCTGAATACAGACGCCGACCAGGAAGCCGCTCATTTCGAGACTAGACGCTCCTGGATTTTTCGTTAGTTGCTGGTTTTGGTCAGCCCCGGATATTTTCCATACCGGTACCCGTCATATCTGATAAGCGTCGCCCCCTTTCCTCCACCTGGGGAGGCACCCAATTCGGGACCCCCAACCCCAGAAGGAACCGCTAAAGATCTAGCTTTGGAAAATTCCGTTTCGTCACCAGACCGGTATTGGCACCATTAGTCCATAAATATGGTTTCATTTTTATTTTGAATCCAGTCTTAGAATGAGTTTGTAGAAAATGTAGGCATCAGACAACAGGCTTTTTCAGGTAAGATCGAGTGAGTTGTTCAGTCAGCCTTGCAGATTCGTATATCGGTATACATCCTGGCATCGAGCGCAGATGAATTTTGAACTGCTCTAACACCTTTTAAGTTTATAGAATGGGATTTCAGGAAATTAGTGGCCTGAAAGGATTCTTAAACCTTATTCTTAGTCGATAATCACGATGTTCTTAAGGTAGATCAAGACTTCCTCTTATCCTGATTTCAACTTAAAAGGCAGAAGCACTAGTATGTAAAGTAATTATGTATGTAAGCACTAGTATGTAAATACGCCCCCGCTATACGCCATCACTAGTTTTTGACTCATCCAGCGTAAAAGTGAAAATCGATTCCATTTTCCAACTCTCACATCTTTAGATTGAAATTCATCATGAAATTCATCATAGAATAATTCATCAACGAAAGTGCACTTAATGCTCTAGTCAAATGTCGTCAATTGCCTCAATGTTGTCAATTGCGAATAAATTAATAATCGACTCGGTTCGATTTTGGTTCGAATGTTTCTATTGTTCTCGGGACTCGAGTTACATGTAATCGATCGTTTTTTTTTTCTCACCCGCCCGTGGTTATGTTTTTTCTCAAATTTAAATCAATCGTTTTATTTATTTATTTAGCCTCTTTTGTAGATTTATATTTTTGACTAAACATATCAAATATGGCACAAAGGACATGAAGCTTAACTGATTCGGTAATCCAATTCGGTGAGGTAGGAAAATAAGGCAAGTCACACCCTCGATTCCATATCAATCAAATCCCGAGCGCAGTTACATGTCTCCGAGCAAAACCTGGCACCTTTCCCATAAATCAAAAACCAACACGATGCTTGCACTTGTTTTAAAAGTGTCAACATAAATTACATTGAATTTGTTCTTACGTAATCCACTTAAGTAAAAAAATAAACCATTTCAATACCTGCTTATAAATAGGCTCAACGGACGCTGCTACACCCTGCCAAGTGCTTATCAACCAAATATGGCAAAAAGTGTTGACGCACCAGCACGCACAAATCATCACAGATGAACAGATCAACATCGTGATCATCACCGTGTACCTATGTGCACTTGCCCTAAAATTCCTAATAATTCCTATAAACATGACCGCCACTTGTTCTGACAACTGGTAATGTCCTTTTTTATCTTGTCCTTTTTTTTTAATTTCTCCTTTTGTTCGAACCAGAGCGCCTTTGAGCGTGACCGCCTAACTGCGCATACGTACCCTTCAATAACCTGCCGCCGCACTGCTTTTTCCTCGAGTTCGTGTGTCTTAAATATCATACACTGAAAACCAGCTCGAATGTCCTGATAAATGGCATCCCAAAGGGACATAAACTATCGAAATGTGCCTGCGAAAAAGTGTCGAAATGGCCACAAGGGTTCCCGCTGAGTCCGACTTTGATCTGGGTCACTGGGTTCCTGGTAGGCCCGCTGAGTTCAATTCAATACAGTACCGCATGCTCGCAAAACTAGGATGCAGGAATTGTTGCACTATAAAAACGAACATTGCGTGCAGAATTCTAACATTGTGTTCATATACAAGCCCCAGATAAAAGGACAAATTATTCGCCTAGCTACCGATTGATGAAGACGACACTATCGCAAGGTAGACATCACGATTGTGTTTCCATTTCTATGGCGTTCATTGTGCAAGGATATCGGATTTCGCTAATTTTGCTCCCACGATGTGTTCGATTAGGTACACTATAACACTGGAACGACAGGTTTAAGGGAAAGGAGTCATGTTTCGGGAAAGGTGGGAAAATTCTCCCACTACCTATCTAAGTTGGAACAAAGACCCGCTTCCGTTGACGGTGCGGGAGTAATTTTTGAAAATTATTTAAATGCCACTAGTAACGGATTGACAATACAATACAGAAGCAGCTAAAAGGTCGAACTATGAAGCTATCGCTCACCGGGCCGGGCTATCGAAACGATGTTTACACTGACGGACGCCTTTGAACCGCATGACTTAGCATACCCTCACCTATATCTACCTGCCTCAGACAGCTCACATCAATGTTGGTATGGCGCGTTCGGAGGCTTTGTTGCTTTTTGGCTTTTCATCTTTCTTGGCATGAATTACTGTCATTATCTCGTCAGCATTGATGATCGACTGGATTATCTTGTGGAGAAGCGTTTGTGTCTTGTGTGTTGGGCGCGATGAAAAGCCACCGCCTCTTGTGGGGAATTCTTTCATACTTCAGACGGCAGCAGCCGCAGTAGCTGATTTGGTACAACACATTAACCGAATTTGCTTTAAAGACTTAAGACATCAATGGAGAAGTGGATACTTCTCTGGTCATGTCAGTTGTGGTTAATTATCACATGCGTAAGACAGTGCACTTGATTGACATGATTCAGGTGTCAATTGATGTGCAACTTTTTTGAACCGTGATTTGCATTGCGGATTTAATATTGAAATTTTTCTGTTTAAAGACGCATTTTGCTTCAGTTTAAGGACAATATTCTGTAACTCAATCAAAGTTAAGATCTTACCGCGCCTGGCTGTCAGTGTCACAACTATAAGGTATAAGGACAACGTCAACTCTATTAATGCTAATCCTACCGAGAGATAAATTCGGTAGGATTGGCAATGTTTACTGAAAAACTCATTTTCAAAAAAATATAGTTGAAAAAAGTCATACGACAGAGAATTCTCAGAAAAGTTTTTAATTTTGAAACTAAATTTTGAATGTTCTTATTCGTTTCAAGGCACACATAGCTTTTATTTCGCATACCTGCACTTGCATAATGCAAAGAACTTGTAGCTCTCAAATGAACAACGTTTTATAACACCAGCAGAAAATAGGAAATTTGTTATATGGGATTTTTTTTCCATAAAATGCCCCCATCAGAGCTCTGGTTTGTCAAAGCGAGTTTTTTCTAACCTTTATCGCAGTTTGTTTGTTTTGAAAGCAAAGATAAAGAGATGTTTTGCGCTGTCAAACTCGGAGGCCGGAGCATTTTTTTTAAATGGACTGCTTCTTTGTTATTGCAAACACACAATTTTTGACAGGTCAAAATAATTTTTAACTTTATAATTATATCTGTCCTTGTCTAGCAAAATCTATCTTTTCTTCTCTTATCAGGCTGGCACAAAAGTGGAGAAATAAGGAATTATCATAGGGGCTTATAAAATATTTTAAAGGTAAAAAACATATTTTTTGACATTCAAAGTGCAAATATATCAAAAACGCCCCTAATAAAGGATATTTTTGGGTGATTTGAGGGGAAGCCCCAATTTCTCAAGAAAAAATCGGGATTCGTGATCAGCGACCCAAAAAAAACCTTTAGTATAGCAAATCTGGTGGTGGCCGGAGGGTAGCCAAAGCTGCAAATTAACCGTAGTAACAGCGAATCCTGCCATTGTCACCTGAATAAAAAAAGACTTGTTCTTTTTCACGGTACCCACCTCCGCGACGGTTTCACAAGCCCTCCGAGAGTATCATTTGTCTTGAAAAACTTCTCAAAGTGCCGTTCGGATTTGGCAAAAAATTGTAGGTCCCCTTGTATGTAAAGAAATTAACACACCAGCATACATTGTTGAGAAGTTGGCCCTGGTTCACCTCGAGCTGTTGCGCCACTCTATTTATTTATTTATTTATTATGCCCTTCAAAGAACACAGCTGAACATTCAAATAACCATATTCTCTCTTACGGGAATCGGTTCACGATAAAGTTGACAAGTTTTCTATACAACAGCAACTGATTTTGCAAAGTCAAGGACGCAATGTAGGATAGGGATAGGACTAACAAAAACGGATAAATCGTTAGAAAAAGACTCAAATTGTGCAAAAATTATAGTTATAGCTATATTTAACGAAATTATAGCAACTACATTACACGGGCTCTGGTGGATAATAGGAGAACTACGTCCAATTTACCAAAGACTTAAACCTGCTAAAAGAAGGACTAAATTATAGCTTCATTTAAGCTCTTGTGGATAATAGTGAAACTAAATGACGTTCAATAAGCTAGTGCGTGAACCAAAATTACGGCGAATCACCGCCAATTCAGAGTGAAAATTTGAGGAGCGCCCTCTAGTAAAACTTTACTTTCACTGCTGATGAATTGGGCTTACTAATGGCCACAAATTACTGAATAACTAGATATTCAACTTGCGTCCCTCTTACCCTCCAACACCCATTTGTTCGATTAAAAACATGCTATATTTCATTGAAATAACCTTACACTGTGTTTCCACCAGCCATAAACTTGCGATAAGTGGGAGTATAAAAATAATTGCCGAAGGGTCTTCACCGGACAAACATAGGATTAATATAACATGACTACTCTTTTATGTCATTTAGGCTCTTAAATTGAGTAGCGAAGACATTATCTCCTGTGATAGAAAAAAAATCTTGCTAAAATCCAAATAGAAAACTTATTTGTGACAGATCTGTCATACGTGGACAGCTTCAATTTCATTTTTCAGTCGTAAACTGTAAAAAGGTTCGCGTAAAAGGTTAAAAGTGGCATAAAAGAGGTTTGTGGAAATGGTGAATACGATTTATCAGCTGAGTTATTTATAATAACTTGCCGAGAGGATCTAAACTTGAATGGTAAATCTCGAGATTTGTAAGAGATTAGGTTGAAGTGGCTGCCGGGTCCTAAGGAACCAACTCACTTAGACCTATTTAGGCCCATTGTGTTATTCATAAGAGATTAGTAAAAGATTTATGAAAATCGGTGGAGACATGGTATTACACTATTTTGTAGTATTTCAGTGTGTAGTTACCATTATTGATCTCCTTTTTTTGACCGCATTAGAGGGATAAGTGCAGCTTATGTCCCTATTATTTGTGTGGTAAAGCGTCGCGCGTTGGCCCTGACCTTTTGCCCAGTTTCTAAGTTCAGATAATAATAATTGATTAAACAATAATACAAAAAAAATATATTGAAAAAATTATTCCATAATTCTATAATTGACATGCTGTACAAATGTCAATTTTAGAATTATGTACCAAACTACAGAACATAAGTTTAAGCCACTCTGGAAAAAACATCGCTCATTCACAGATCAGGCTCGACATCGGATTTAAGGCAAAACAGGATTTTTACACGCGTACAAAATGACAGATCCATCTGATGACGTCAGATTTACAGTAAGGGCTGTTAAACAAATGTCACAACAAACAAGTGGTATAATCTTTATATTCTTTCATTCATGATTGTGTACCGGTCTTCTATAGAGCTTTTCACTGTTTTCATACCAAGTGAACGGACTTCGCCAAAGATAAGAACGAAAAGTACGACCGAGATAGTTAGGCGAAAAGCTCTATAGAAACACGAGTAAAGCCCTGTCACAAGGAAAACAGAATTTCATACATAAGCAACGCAAAAAGCTTTCAGCGAATTTAGTTTTCAGTTGCTAATGCATGCGATTCTGTTTGTGTCCCTGTTTTACGTTGCTTGTGACAACGCGGCTTGGTTCAGCTGTGTTTTTCCATTTGTTCTTTCCTTTAGAGCCAGTTTTTTAGTGCGAGATCATCCTTTTTTCGGAGTCAGACTGAGATTAATATGAGAAATTAGTTTTTCAGTCAAAATGGATCCGGGATCAATCTCGGCTTAACTCGTAAAATTTGGTGAGTTAAACTCGGATTAACTGTGGTGAACAGTATGAACATCTTTGAATGTTTTTTCTGTGTGAAGTGGCAATGGCTTTGTGTTTCTGTGAAAAATTACATCTGCAAATGACTCGAACTTCTTTTCCTGTGTTTTTTCTATGTGAGGGAGAGTCAATAATTTTGAGAGTCGTGATTTTGTACAACTTAATTGACGAAGTTAACTCTGCACTGAAAAACTAACGGGATAAACAGCTCTTGGTGAAAAACCGGTCCTTAAAAACACAAGCCAACCAGCAAATAAACCCTTTTAATCCACTCTTGTTAAAATCTCAAATTTTAGTCCAAATCTAGAATTTTGATTACTGTTACAGAGCATGAAAAGAATAGGGTAAAAGATTTAAGTATAAAGAGATCTTATATGTTTTTTCGAGATTGTGTAAGATATCTTAAAGGTATTCGTGGCTTGCCAGTGAAAGTTCTGAGATATATAAGATTTCCGCGTTAGCTGGTACTTTGAGTGGAATAGTCTTACAATTATTTACAAGCTCAAGCGGCTTCTTTTGCAGTAGTCCAGCAAATTGGTATTCTGACAATGTTTCTCACATTTTACCAGTTATAAACTTGTTACTTTAACCTAAGTGAAGTAATGCAGAGCAGCAAATTTATTTAGAAGAACAAAAAAGTAAAGCAAAGAAAGCAAAATTAATTGTGAACGAAATAATAGAAAACACCCTAGCAAAAACAAGACGTAACCAAGGGCACCCTCTGGTAGTAATAGTTCCATGTTTTAAGAGGTCTAATCAGAGGCAGCAGAACATAATTTTTGTTTATTTTTTGCTCAGAGCATGGTCTGAGCACACCCTACGAGCTCGAAATAATTTGACTAAGTATTCTGAGTTTTTCTATTTTATTTTGCGTTTTGATGGAAAGCCAAAATATCAGCACAGAGTACTCTGAGTACACATTCCGAGAACGTCAATTAAAAAAAACGTCCTATGCTTAAATGTAGCGTGGCCATTAACATTAAAACTTTGAATGAAATGCTGCCTTGTGCCAGCAGCGCCCTCTGAAGGCATTCTTTTATCAACTATTTCATTTAGTTTCCATGTTTTTATGCAGGATTGCTTCTCGGTTTAAACGAATTTTAAATGGCTTAAGACCACAAATTACTGAATAACTAGATATTCAACTTGCGTCCCTCTTACCCTCCAACACCCATTTGTTTACGTATTTTATAAAGCCTTTAAAGCTTTTTTAAAGCTTTAAATTTCCGTGTCGGTGAATACGTGTTAGAATATACAACAACAATTTACCTTACGCGATCAGCTGATGTAAAAGCTGCAAAACGAAATTGCATGGAAATGACGAACTCATGAATTTACTCACATTTATAAGCAAATGTCGGAAAATGGGTAAATTGATCAATTTCAGCTTGTGGGCAAAGCTTTCACATGTCCGAAGTTGAATATCTAGTTATTCAGTAATTTATGCTTAAGACGCTTGTCAGTCCAACCAGCCTGATTTAAGTACGTTGACTTTCTTAAGTGCATTTCTCCACGACCAGCAAATAACTTTTGGGATGTTGCCCAATCTCGCCACGTCAGGCAATGTCAGTTTGTGTTTCTTAACTTATAAAAAAAAACTTAAGGCTGGTTTATTATAGTGCGAGATCATCCGAATTAAACTGAGATTAGCCCCAGAAATGAGTTTTTCAGAGAATTTGGATCTGGGGTTAATATCGGCTTAATCGGTATCAAATTCGGTGAGTTAATCTCGGATCAACTCTGCAGAACAGTATAAACTTCCTTGAATGTTTTTTATGTGTGGAATGGCAGTTGATACCTGAGAACATCGCGAACTTCTTTTCCTGTGTTTTTCTTCGTGAAGTGAGAGTTGCAAGAGTCAATAATTTTGAGAGTCGAAGATTTTGACGACTTTGTTAACGAAGCTAACTCTGCACTAAAAAACTGCTCGCTGGGCTAACTCCAGATTCGTTTTTTTACGGTATTAGCAGATCTTGGTTTAAGCTGGGCTTTAGTCAGCACTGAAAAACCGGCCGTTTGTGGCACTTGTAGCTCATAAGGGCCATCGATTGACCTCTCACAAACATACATTCTGAGCGCGTTTCAGGTATTTTTCTCACACGAATGTAGGGACCTACAATTTTTAATTTCTGACCACGACCTTGTATCATATTAACCAGTAAAAATAACCAGCAAAATAGCGTCAACATTTCGAAGTTCTTAATTTTCGTCACTTTCGTTACAAGGTTTTCATTTTTTTCACAGCTGGACGGAAGAATAAAAAAGATTAACGCATAAGACAAAGTTTGGAAAATTTTTTGTATGTTAAGTTTTTCCGACAGTGATGCAAATTTCTGAAGCTGTTATCTCTGTTAATGCACGAAAAGTGGTTATTGTTCTATACTCCATTTGGACCACACTTATTTCACCTCGACTACTGGACTCGAGCATTTTGGACTCAAGTACTCAAGTTACCATGAAAACGTTGGATTTTTTTTGCCATTGCATTTTTTCGGGAAAATGGTGTTTTTTTTTAACAAGATACTAATCTTTGGCGAAAATGTTTTCTCCTATTAAATATAGAGCTTTTTCACTATTATTATTTTAAGCAAAATTTACCTAAGAAAATGTTTTCTTTTAATTGCTATTACCTTACGATTACCAGCCTAGAAAAAGTATGAATGTATCGAGCAAGCCAATGCATTACGTAATCATGTTATGTTGGCACAATTCTAAACGTTTTGTTGTGTTTCACTTTTGTTTACAAATCATTGAAAATTTCGAAAAAGTGCATACAATTTTCCAAGCAAATAAAATTGCTGACAAAGGGCTTAAGAAAGTTTGTTCGCAAGTAGCACCTACACGTCAGATGTGACATCTGGCATATTTTATATACATTTTCTTGCTTTCGTTTTGCATTAAAACGAAATATGTACATAAGTCAAGTCGATTTGCTTTGTACCTACTTTGCCTTTTTTTTACAAAAACTTGCTTTTAACACAAACGAAAATTAAGCGAAAAGACAAAAGCAAGAATTCGATTAACACCTTATTGAAAGGCTCAAAGTAAAGCCACAGTGCATAATTACACTTGCAATGAGGACGCCATTTGGCAAATCCGAACAAGTGTTTTATTGAAGGGGAAGAGGATAAATGAAAATATACAACACAGTATACAAGTTAGAAGTGACATGACCTCCATTCTCCACCATACCTTTATCATCTCCCAAGTAGGTACCAACTCCCGAGAATCGAATAGAACGACTCTTTCAGGAAGGCATGCATGTATGCAATCAAATTAAATGAATTAATTGCCCAATCAAAACAGGTATGTAAGGAAACGTCACTCGGGTCGGGAGTTCAGCGGAAGCAGTACAAAGCATACAAAATATTCAACGATGATATGTGTTTACACGATGGTTTACACCACCTGTTAATTTTAAGTTATTAAACTTGCGTCACTCTTGCTCTCCAATTTTTATAAAGCTTTTAAAAAGCATTAAATTTCCGTGTCGCTGAATATGTGTGAGAAGATGGAACAACAATTTGCCTTGTGCGATCAGCTCACATGCAAAAAAGCCAAAACGAAATTGCTTAAATAACTGATGAAATGACGAATTTACTCACATTTGTAAATAAAAATCAAAGTATGAGTAAATTCGTCAATTTCAGCTTGTGGGCAAAGCTTTTACACGGCCGAAGTTAAATATCTAGTTATTCAGTTATTTATGGCTAGGAAGCTTCAAATTCAGTTTTACGAAAGTACCTCGGCTGCGTATGAAAACATGGAAAGCATTTTCTTTTAATGAAAACTTCAAAACACAGTTCTTTTAGAGCGGAAATGACTAACTTATCATGAGCTTCATAACATAAGTCTATGAACCGCGCGTACAATTTTCGTACCGCTTTCAACTTAATAATGACAATGGTTATAGCCGCTCATAAGTCTTATGAGCGCTCATGAATTGGTTGCTCACCAACGGTTTTTAGCGTTAATTTATGAGTCCTCGTACATTTTATGAGTAGCTTTACGCACTATTAAGTTGAGAGCGGTACGAAGATAATTGTTATCGAAAATTCGAAATTATATTGCGGGTTATGCAGAATATGTAATGTGGATGTCGATACAAAATAATAATAATAATAAATAATAATAATAATAATAATAAATTGTGTGCACCTCAATAAATACATTGAGGTGCACACAATGTAACAGAATGGCCAAATTTTTGGTTTGCGTTTGTGTTTGCTTTACTTTCAAGTAGGATCAACATATTTGAGTTAGTGTTTTTCAATTAAAAAAAGTATAAAAAAGGGGGGAGGGCGTTATTTGTAATACAATTTAATTGTATGTGCTGTGTTGTGCCAAATTATTTTGTTCGTGCAGCATCCGTATCAACAAATATGTCAGCGAGTTAAATGTTTGGACCATTGACATAATTTATATGGACTGCTAGCTAGTGCGTCTCCGCTTATACAAAACCTGTGACAAAAATGGTACTGATTGTGCTGCTATTTGGTACTCGTGGCGTGTTGCAGAAACAGCGTTCCCCATTGAATTTCCCATTGGCAGTGTTTCCGAGTTCAACCACGCTCGAGTTCAGCGCAAGTTTCTGCTTAAATAGAACCATAATGGGACCATAACGAAGCTGGTTATGTCAATGTTTGGACACATCAACCATTAAACGCAGCCCTTTTGATCGACTCTTCATTTATTTTCCCTTTATGCAGGAAATAAATTGTGAGTTTAAAAATAATTTCAAATACGAAGAACAAAAGTAAAACATTTTAAATAAAAAAAAAACAAAATTGTAAACATTAAATTGAACCACTGTACTTTTCTGAGATGATTCTTACATCTCAAAGTCACAACTATAATTGCTCGAAAAATTGAACCTAATGCTTTCTAAGTTTTTTTTTTACATTTTTGACAACAGATAAGCTCGAAAAAGAGTTCGGAAATTAATTTTTCGCATATTCGAAATAATCATAGACCTATTAGTGTTTTGTAATGCTTTTGCCTGGGGTTTGTCGGACAAAACTCGATTTCACCTTTTTATCATTACACAATGAAATTCAATTTCGCTACTTACAATTCAACACTTAATTTCAATTCAATCCATTTTTTCTTTATTCTCAATTTTACAGGTCAAAGCTTAAAATAGAACTATCTCGTATGAGAGCCTGCCACCCGTGTTTTTATACAAATTAAGCACCTTTCTGGTACTTTTTGTGTCTCCTCTTTGGCAATTTTCCTTTAGAGGCGAATTCAATATCGAAATTCGAACGTCTGTTTGCTGTCAGATGACTGGTGAATCAAGCGGGTGTGTTTGTGAAGCGATGGGTGCATTCAGCGACATCTGCATGTATTTTTTCGTCTTGTTGCCACATCACAGTATGCTTCTGCAACTCACTACTGGAACCATACAACAGCACAGAGCAGCATTTTTGTCGCATGTTTTTTTTGAGCGGAGTTACCAACTAGCTGCCCATATATATTATGTACCGCACCGTAAGGGTTTGCTAGAATTTCCGAGTGTATTTTGACAGAAATTTTCGATGTATTTTGACACAAGGTTAATCCAACTAAAGTCTATTACAGCTGGGGCTTTAGGCCTTACTATTATAGACTTAGGTGAGATTAAGAGTCAGCTTTCTTAAATGTCCGATTATACGCAATTTGTATGCCACGACCAAAAAAAATTTTTTCTCGGTTTCTTAAGATATTCATTAACTTTTGCTCAAGTTAGCGCCACTCAAGTGAAGGTATCGGCGCGAAAATTTGACAGATGGGTAGATACACACAATTTTTATACGATTTCTGAACCTTTTTCTTAAGTCTATTATGGGCACCGCGAGTGTTTGGCAGAACTTGAGCTAGATTTTCGATGTTTTTTGACAATAGGTAAATCCCACTTATGCATTCGCCATAAGTCTGTTATGGTTGGGGTGTGACTAACTTACGAGTAGTCATAATCACTATTAAGATGAGAGTGGTACTATTTTCGAAAATTCGAAGTCAACTGTGGCTTGTGAAAAAATATCAAGCTCTCAAACCTGATACAAAGTGAGACAAAAAGTTTTTTAATATGAAACCTAAAAACTGATGCTCGAATGCTTTTTTAAAGTTTATTTTACTTTTTTTCTTTTCCAAAAAGACAGATTAATATTTCCTTTTCATCAGAGCTGCTGAGTGAGGACAAAGAACTGCTGAATAAAGTACAAAAAGCGTCCATGCTTCCATGGTGTTCCTGCTTCCCTTCTTATTGCTACTCTCAATCTCAACTCTCAACGCTAATATCGTACCTGATTTAGACTTTATGCAAAGTGCTTGAAGTCTTGAAATCGGATTCTAAATTGAATTGAAAAAAAATTAAACAATTAAAAAATTAAAATGGAAAAAAATGTGTTGAGTTTAAATGCGATCTGTATCGATAATAGTCATCGGAATGTACAACAGTCTGGAAAATAACAGATTTATAGCATGTTCCCGCTGGGAAAACATAAATCTCCATTCGACCCTCTACACACAACGCGATTAACCATACAAATTTAAATCGTCTCGGCAAACGATTACAATTTAATCCCCTCATAAATATCATTCACCTTTTTCACCCTTTTCCTTTCAACCCTTTTCGAACACCTTTTTAACAGTTTGAAAATCGTAAAAGGACACTGAAACTGACAACGTGTGACAGCTCTGTCAAAATTACAATTTCTATTGGGATGTTCGAAGCGGCAATCTTTTTTCGCCCCTGGAAAATGACTTTGAGATTTATTATGAATTGTTACCCACCAATCCTCGTATTATTGCCGGTGGAAACATAGTATTGTCAAAAGTCATCTTGTTAATACAATAAAAAAAAAACAAAACTTCGAAAAAATTCAGTCATTCTAGTTTTTGAGTTATTTTGCAGACCTATAAATATTTTTCAGTATAAATCTATACTGAAATGCAAGCGCTACCTTAGGCACCAAACATGTGCACAGCGCCACCTAGCGGAATGCTGATGTCCTACAAACCAGCCAATCACGGACAAGAATTGTGGTCACATGTCACCTATGGCCCAATCCCAGCTGGCCTCTTGTTTAATGGCGGTCAGTTTCAGTGTATGCGTCGCAATCGTATACAACAGAACGAGAAGACACCATTTGCAGCACCCATCCAACGGCCGCCAGACGAGCACAGCAAATGTGTATAGAGAGCGGAGAGAGCACTCTGTGTCTCACATACACACTTCGATTTGATTGTGCTTCGCCGTCTGCCTGAACACAGACGACTTTTTCTCGCCATCAACATATAAGTCCGCCATTTTGAACAAATCGGAGTCTCGGTAGTTCTTCGAACAAATTTGCTGGGGATTTTCATCAGAAACTTTGTGAAAATTTTTCTCTAAAAAATTGTACATAATTAATTTTCAAATACTAGTTAAAACGATGCTTTAAACAATGGTAAAATCGATTTGCCCCAAAAAGTGTTAATGTTTTTGCGAATTAATTAGTTTTTCGGTGCTAAATTATTTGGATTTTCTTCCCTGTGTCTCCAACAAAAAATTCAATTCAATTTTTTTCTGTTCGTTTCGTCGTTCGTTCATCGTTGGTTTTCTTTCTTTTTTCGCCCGTTCTCGAGAGTGTGTGTGAGTTTGTGTGCGCGCTGGGGCGAGCAACGAAGAACGATGAACGAATTTGTACGCGCTATGCGCGCTGGCGAGTGAGCGAGAAAAACTCTTGCTCGATTTCCAACACGAAGACGACGGTGATGGTGATGAGATTTTTCAAATGCAAAACAAAGATCGATGCAGTCGAGTGGTGTAAGGTTAGAGTGAAATAGCCTTACACTTACAGTGGGTGACAAAAATCGCAATAAATATTATTTTCCTTTTTTTTTCTCGAATAAGATTTGGGGATCGTCGGATCAGTTGGTTTTGGTTTTCCTTTACAAAAGAAATTACAAAAAAAAAATGTTTTGTTGAGTTTTTGTGTTTTTTCGAAAAGCAAATCTATCGGTTTATCGTGAGATTTTGCTTGATTCCAATGGAATTCCGCGCGGATATAGGCAATTTGCCGTGTTTATCGGGTGAATGTGTTTTGTGCATTTCATTTTGTATGACAATTCTGAATGGGTGAAATTTTCTCTTTTCCCTCATCATCGCCATCACCATCGCCGCCGCAGTCGTTTTCGAGTTCGCATTCTTGCCTTGCTGTGCTGTGCCGTGCTCGTTGCTCGGTGCTTGGTGCTCTCTTCTGCTTCGATTCTTCTGCTTTTATTGACGACAAAAAGAGTCGCGATTCAGGCATGCTGTGAAAATTTTAGGCATTTCGAGCTGTGAAAATGTGAAAATCCAAAACTCAAGGCCGCGCTGGCTTGGGAAAAGGAAGCAAGATGAATTTTTTGTTGGACAAACACTCGGGTAAATCTGCTCGGTCGCGGACGGAGTCTCACTTACCACTTTTCGTTTATTCTTCCATCTAGCAAAATCTAGACAAACAGCAGTATTAAGGAGAGACAGACACAAATTGTTTAAGCATAAAAATGTGCAAATGGAGGAAGCGAAAAGCCCCTCTAGTTTTTTCAATATTTTTAAAAACAAATACAAAAGAGCCTTTAAAATGAACGCGAATGGAAATTGTAAACAATTTTCCAATAGGTGAAGAGTCAGAAAACTATGCGAAAACTTTGCTTGTAATCAGAAACAAAAATATTTATGTTGATTTTGTTTTGTGTGCGAAAATTAAGAAAGAAAAAAGAAAAGTATACGCAGGTATACGAAAATTGTCAAATCGTTTTTAATCCGTTTATAATGTCAAATCGCGGCGAGCCTCTCACTTAACACCCCCCGAGCCGCCCGTAAAAAACTGTGCATAGAGAGTGTGGTAAGACGGCTAACGTCGGACTTGATCTGTGCTGAAAGAATCTAATCTTTGTGTCTCTCGAAGAAAAAACAATTTTGAAAGAGTAGTGCGAAACTAAAGCGACATCACAATGGCGGATCACCTGGATGAGCCGCCCCAGAAGCGGGTTAAGATGGAGCGCTTTCCCCAATCATCCAGTGATGCCGGTAAGATGCGAGAAACCTAATCTTTTGCTTCAAATCGTTTGAAATGATTTCGTTGCAGCGGATGTTCTGTCCAACATACTTGGTCTTGAGGATAACTTACCGGACGAGCTTGTCTCAACAGGTAACGCGTGGGGCGATCAAATGGGCGGTGGCGGCAACAAACCACCCGCGCAAGGACCCGGGCCGGGCGGGCCGCAGATGAACGGTGGCGATGACCCTAGCGGCGGTGTTTCCAACAACACCTTGCGTCAGATGCACCACCAACACCTGCAGCAGCTACTGCAACAACAGGTACTTATATGCACTTGCTTGCTTTGTGGTGTATTTTGACAATATTGACACCTTTTTCTTTTCTCCTGCAGGGCAACAAGAACTCTATCATTGGCAACTCTATGGGCCTTAACCAATTGGGCAGCAAGAGCCCCAATCTGCAATCGCCCACTGGAATGCAAGGAGGAATGCAGGGCAACATGGGCGTTTCGGGCATGGTTAACGCTATGCCAATGTCGATTTCGAACAATGGAACGCAGACGATAAATTCGATGCCAGGTAAGATTTTGAAAATTTTCTAACATTATTTTTTTGGTCGGATTCATTGGGGTAGAAAAGAAATTTTTTTTTTTTACCTGAATTTTAATTAAAAATTTTAAAAAAAATCAATTTTGGGTCAGTTAGTCAGTTAGCACATTTTATGCTACATTTAGTTTTTGCCAAAAAGTATCATAAGAAAACAGCAATTTCTAAAAACATTTTTTGAGCTTTGAAAGCCCGAAAAAGTGCATTGGAACGGTACATCAGTTCCAACTTTACCGCAATCAGTCAAAAACTCTTGACCATAAAATTAGCAGATATTTTGAGAATCAACAGCAGCTAAAATAAAATTGCCAATTTTTTCGTTAAATTTAAAAATTAGTTTCTAAAAATATTATTTGTTGTTTAGCAAAGCAATTTCTGATTCTGGTAGATAGTAGAAAAATGGAATTTCTTTAGCTGCTTCCCGAAAATCCGGTGAATTTGTTAGTTTTTTAAGCTGAACCTTGTATTCTAGAACTTTCTACACATTTTGTTTTAAATAAATCTCTTGATTGGGGTAGACCTTAAATCTAAGGTCTGCAGCCGCGTTGTCACAAGCAACGAAAACAGAAAAATAATACGATACATTAGCAACTGAAACCTAGATTCCCTCAATGCTTTTTGCGTTGCTAATGTATAAAATTCTATTTCTTGTTCTGTTCCTTGTGACAACGCGGCCTTAGTAGTACATTTTTATGGGCATTGTCACATTGGCATTGCAATTTGGTCTCATGTTAGTGTTGATCCATTTTTGTGTTTTACCTCTGCTGTTCCATGAAATTGTTCCTCAAAGTATTATGTGACCACAACTAGGTTTGACTATCATTTTGATACTGTTGCGCAAATTGGATTCTTGCTTGTGGGGACTTTAAACATTTTACTTCCCCCAACTTTTAATTCTGCCCAACGTTTTTCCTAAAACGAAAAAGACGTTCATATTTCTAAGTTTTTTTTCAATTTTAATCCTACTTGCGATATTATGTTAAGGCCAGGCCAACACTGTACGCTGAGCTACGCTACCGTTAAAATGCTTCCATTTAGCTTTCTTCGGTCTTTTTAGCTGTCTGTTCAGAAAATGGGAAAATTAACTCATATGGTACCGTTCCATTGTCTGTCCGTCCGCACCTGTTGTAACTTTTGAGCGGCTGGTCATAGAAAGAACAAATTTGGTCTAAAACTTGAATTCCGAGAAAATAATAGAAAAGGTCTAAATGTGTAAAAAATTGTTTCGGCACATTCAGAAAAAAAAATTCAGAACTACTGTGATAATATATTTCCAGAATAAAGTAGAATTTTTCAAAAATATTGAAAAGTTTTCGAGAAATAATGAGGCTACATGTTTTAGGTCATAACTTATCAACTACTTCATTCTTAAAGCTAAATATTAGCTTTAAAACAGAGCACAGATACAAAGCAACCTAAGTAAAATCGAAGGCTATAGTCTAATTCTGTTGAAAATTGTTTTCTACTGCTGCTTTTTTTATGTGGATATTTCTAAATGTTTTATTTATTTATTAATTAATATTTTTTTTTTTCAAAAATTACGTTTTTAACGTATTAATCATTATTATATATTTTGTGCTAAGAGTATAAAAGTAGGTACATGGTTAGAAAAAAAATAACATAATAATAGTCTAAAAAGATTTCAATTTCGTTAACAAGTACAAAAAAGACTTTATCTCAGTTACGTAATACATAAGTGTCATTATGTAAAAAAATCTCAGGCATAGAGTATTTCCCAAGCCTTGGAGAAAAATACGCTTCAAATTGTTTAAATTGGTTCACTCAAATGGTAGTGCCAGTAAAATACTTATAAGTTCTGAGCTATTTACAAGGAAATCTAACGCATACAAAACTCACTTTACTATCAAGACAAAATGTGTAAAAATGTTCAAAGTGCTAAGAACTTTTTTAAACTTTTTTTTGCAAAAAAAAAGTCAAGAAAATGTATTTGCCACCCTGTATTTGACAAAAAGTAAAGAATTGCCGTTTGTAAATGTGTCACTTAAGTCGCAGATTGTCAATTGACGAAAAGAACGACATAAAACCCAAAACAAAATAATCATCCATTTCCATCTTCAGCGGTTTGTTCAAAAATGGAAAAAGAACCTCTTATTCGTTGTCCGTCCGTCCGTCCGCACGTGTAACTTCTGAACGGTGAGTCGTAGAAAGATGAAATTTATTCCGTAAAAAAAAAACAACGCATAAAGGAGCAATTTTTTCATAACACACTTAATGGTTTAATTACAGTTTGATGCTTATCTTAAAAAATTTTACAGCCAGAAAGAAAAAAACTGAAACGTACAATAAAAATGTATTGAATTTTCATTATGATTTCGAATTTTTGCAAAATATTGAAAAGTTTTTGAGAAATAAGGAATGGCAAATATGTGCCCGTTTGCAACGTGTTTAAACTTTTCTAATTACTTCATTAAAAAAGCCGATATTGGGCAAACATGTACCTGTAACAGCCGCAGCTTAAGCAAAATGCTAAAATCAAGTTTTAGTTAAAGCGCTCTTAAACTGCCGTTTTTACGTATTTTCGAAAAAAAATCATGAAAAAAAAACTTTGTCCCCACCACTGTCTCCGATGCTATAAGGCCAAATGAAAATCTGCAGAATATTTAATTCTCAGAATCTCCAGAATTGAATATTCTGCAGATTCTGAGATTTAGCCTGAGAGTTAAAAAAAAAAAAACATTTCAAAAATTATTTTTCGAAATATTCTGGTATATAGCGGTAATGAAATTTGGTTTGTATATAAAACGTAGGAAGACATATCTAAAATTTTTGAAAATGTTGTTGTTTAAGCAGCAATAAAGATTTATTGTAGTTCTTACCGCTGGAGGGGGAAACTAAATAAAATGACCGTATTGCTGGGTGTCCAATGTGAACATAAAAACTTTATTCTATTCTAATGCCTTATATATACTAAAATAATGCTTACTGAACAATTTCTTATTCTAAGGTTTATTTACTTGATTAATGTTGGACACAATAGTTGTCGTTTTTGACTTCAAATTTTCGGAAACGGTTTAAAAAGCAAATTAAAAAGTCCGCATTTATAACCGCTAGCTAAGGAAAAAAATTGCATAAATTTTGCAAACCAATTCATTCTGAGGTAAGCACATAAAAACAGTTAAAATAAATAAATAAATAGAGTGGCGCAACAGCTCGAGGTGAACCAGGGTTAACTTCTCAACAATGTATGCTGGTGTGTTAATTTCTTTTACATACAAAGGGACCTACAATTTTTTGCCGAATCCGAACGGCACTTTGAGAAGTTTTTCAAGACAAATGATACTCTCGGAGGGCTTGTCAGACCCTCGCGGAGGTGGGGACCGTGAAAAAGAACAAGTCTTTTTTTTTCAGGTGACGATGGCAGGATTCGAACCCAGGCCTCCGGCGTAGTAAGCACACACACTAACTATAAAAACAGTTATGAATCGCAAATCTTGGTATTTCAGTTTCTTGAGGGAGCTAGATAGCTGCCTCAAGTTTTCGGCTCTTCACTCCATTTTTATTAATTTCAAAAATGAAATTTCGGAGTGCGCGATGAAAATTCGGAGTGTTCACTTAAATGTCACAGAATCTGGAATGGAGTGGAGTGTAGTATATTTTTTTTTAAATATTTCTATTCATATGAAATACACTTGTCTCAAGTAAAGCTAAGTTCACTCGTCTTTAAAAAAAAATAAATAGAGTGGCGCAACAGCTCGAGGTGAACCAGGCCCAACTTCTCAACAATGTATGCTGTGTGTTAATTTCTTCACATACAAGGGGACCTACAATTTTTTGCCGAATCCGAACGGCATTTTGATTAGTTTTTCAAGACAAAAGGATACTCTCGAAGGGCTTGTCAGACCCTCGCGGAGGTGCGGACCGTGAAAAAGAACAAGTCTTTTTTTTCAGGTGATGATGGCAGGATTCGAACCCAGACCTCCGGCGTAGTAGGCACACACACTAACCACTACGCCACGGCACCCTACAAAATCTCGACATATGTTGACTTAAATTTTTGTTTACATTTTTTGATTTCCCGTTTATTTTGTGTATTAGCGCTTATTTTTTGAAATTTTGTCGGAAACATGATCAAAAAAACTTGTACAATTACTTGTACAACGTGACAAAACTGATCCTTTCAGTTAATTCAATGCGGTACAAAAAATAGTTCAGTGAATTTAAGCAGTGCAATCATGCAAATGGCACGAATATGTGTGTTATAGCTATATGAAGGATATGTGGTAGCAGTTATGTGAATGGCAAGAAGGTAACTCGGAATCCACCAGTACTGACACGTAACTTCAAAAATTGCTTCTTTGAACGCTCATGATTTATCGTTTTTTTTAAAAACACGAATAAATATAATTGGATCTACTCTTGACGTTTCTTTCAAAACGCTACTTTTTACTACAAAACCGTTCCCGTATTTTAGGGCAATTTTCATCTCTGCAATTAATTTTCAATTTGCTCTTTTACTACAAAAAGTACGCGAACAAAGCTAATATCTACTATTTTTGTAATGTAATTTTTTGTCAAATTTCATATAATTGAAAAACAGTCATTTTTAGTTGGAATCCCTTAAAAGGTGGGTGTGGTCAATGTAAAGGCCAAACTTTTTCTGCTACCTCAAAGACAATTACAAGGCAATGTCATAATTCAAAAATTAATGTAAGCCCTTAGAATTACACTTTAAGTTGCTTTGAAGTCTTTACCATTCACTTGAAGTCACCGCATTCAGGATTCAGTTGAAGTCTTTGGGTCTTCAAAAATTTTCAATGAAGCCTTTGAGACTTCAAACATTTTCGTTAAAGTCTTGCGGATTTCAGCAAGAATACGCTCTATATCTAAACTAATTTCAAACTCGGGCGTCTTTATCGTTAAGGTATTATACCCTGTTTCCACCGGACACTAATCCTCGATTAATATAAATCCTCTACAAATTACGCGATTAACCATACAAAATTGAACTCTCTCGGCAAGCGATTTAAAATAAATGCACTCGTGAATCTCATTCATCCTTTCCACGAAGCCCTTTCAACCCTTTCCGAACACCTTTTTTAGCAGTTTGAGAATTGAAGAAAGACACTGAAATTGTCCACTTATGACAAATCTGTCAGAATTACGATTTCTATTAGAATGTTTACAACGAAAATATTTTTTCGCTGCTGGAAAATGACATCGCCACTTTCTTTTGAAAACCAAAATGACAGAAAAAGAGTGCTCATGGCAAAGAACTTCTTTATTTGTCTTGTGGAACCACTTTAGGATTTATTTTTAATCGTGTCTCGCTAATCCTCGTATTATTGACGGTGGAAGCATAGTATAAGAAACATTTAAAAAATATTTTTTTTTAAAGCTTTTTTGCGTTTTCGAGGAAAATCTGAAGTTTTGGAAATCTTAGAATATTTAAGTTTTGCTTTAGCTTTTCTTCGAATTGAAGATGATGGGTTATGCTCATTCTTTATTAATGAGAGGGAGACATACGTTGTTTTGAATTTTTTTTTAAATATCAAATCTATTAAACGTCTTAAAGGAATAAACTTTTTTGATTTTCCTGACTTACTGCGACGTTTCAAAATGATTACACATTTCGTGGTCACGGGTAGACCGAACAGGTTGTATGCTGGAGTTTCTTGTATACGGTCTCTCTTTGCAGTTGGGATGACACGGGTTGTTGTTGGTGTTCCTGAAGCTGGCATAAAATAATTTGGTGTAAACGCACGGCAAACGAAACAGCTGGTGCGTTGTTTACACAATTTCTTTTTAGCATGCTTAGGACTGGATCTGAAGTGCTGGTCAACCTAAACCTTTGCAACTCGTGTGCTTTTTTATTTCAATTGCTTCTAGCACTATCCTGGGCAAATAGAATTTTTCCGTAGCAATTGGCTTGGCTTAGTCAAAACGAATGAAATGATCTTCATTATAGGCAAAATGTTCACATATTGCCGATTTTGTGACTGCCTTTATGTTCTTTTAAGCGTTTTGTTATTGCTCGTTTAGTTTCACTAATGTAGACAGAGCCGCAACTACATGAGACGGAGTAGACTATTAAACGTCTATTTAATTTTTTTTTTCAAATTCCATAAGATGTTTTTTGCGCTAGCCTATGGCTGATTTTCATAAATTCCCTCAAACATTTTGAACAATTGCTGATAGAGTGGTCCTTTTACCATTTTTGGAGGTGCCCACAGACGGACGGACATGACATTCGACTTGCAATTCAGTCTCGATCATAATATGTCCTTAATGTTTTGGGGGGTCTACGGTGTATTTATGTCTCAACGTTAAAAACTATCCTATGGGATGGGGTCTAAAAATGAAAATGCACATAATTATTTTGTTTACATAAATACCCAAAAACTTAATATGAATTTTGATGGTGAAAAGTAAAAAAAATGTTGTGGCACTTCTGGTGAAAATTTTTACAGCCAGAAAGTAATAAAATCAAACATTTGTGCTAAATAAATGCAGAGTTTCTAGTTAAAAAAATTGTTTTTCCGAAAATATAAACAAGTTCTTGCAAAGTTTGAACGCAGCACTTGGTTTAGAACTTGAAAGTAAAAATTCATCATCTTTTTTATGAAAAAGAAAAAAAGGAAAAAGTTATTTGTTGTGATGTATAATGTCGCCTAATATTCACCCCAAATAAAGAATAATAGACCTAAAAAAGAGTACGAAAAAGGTATAAAAGAACTTAGCTAAAAAAATATTATTAAAAAGCCAAATATGTACATATGTTAGTTTTAATAATTTTAACTGTGAAAATCGAGCAAATAGTCAAAGGTATCCTCCTCCTTTGTTTTTTACATGAGCATTTAAGAAAAGCGACATTTTCTCGACAGCATTAACAAAAGTTAAGGGAATTTAAGTTATATAAAATAAAAAAAAGCGTCAAATTTGAAGTCATACATGGAGCGGTCCGTCGATTTTTTTTGAAAGCTAAGCGTACAATTATTGCTTAGTTTGCATAAAAAAAGTTGTTTTGTTTAATTGCGACTTGGCATTTATTCGCGGTTTTTTTTTAGCCTTTTTCTGCATTTTTTTTATTTGACTATATTATGACCAAAAGTGACTATATAGAAACTTTTTTTGAATACCGGTATATGTTTTTTTTCTTTTCTAACTTTCATGTAGTTTGCGCTAGCAATGGCCATTTTTCTCCAATACTATAGGCACAGATTTTCGGTTATAAATGCGGGTTTTTAAATTTGCTTTTTAAACCGTTTCAGAAAATTCTAATTTATACTATGTCTCCACCGATAATTAAAAGAAGATTAGCTGGAGACGATTAAAATAAATCCCAAAGTGGCTCCACCGGACAAATATAGGATTAATTTGCCACAAAAACTCTGTTTCTGTCATTTTGGCTCTCAAAAGAGAGTGGCGATGTGATTTCCAAGGAGCGAAAACGATTTCCTCAGTAAAAGTCACAATAGAAAACGTCCTTGTGACAGATTTTTCGTACAGGGACAGTTTCAGTTTCCTTTTTTGATTCTCAAACTGTTGCAAAGGTGCCGAAAATAGGTTTGTGAATAGGATTAATGGGATTTATGAGAGGATTTATTTTTAATCGCTTGCCGAGAGGATTTAATTTTGTATGGTTAATCGCGTGATTTGTAGGAGATTTAATAAAGATTAATATTAAACGACGATTAGTGCTCGGTGGAGACATGGTATTAGATGTCTATACGATGCCTATACGTTTTACAAATAAACCAAATTTGTTTACATTCGGTTTTACCGTTAAGATACCAGAATATTTTGAAATATAATTTTTGAAATGTCTTTGAAGCTTTCGGGCTAAATCCCAGAATCTGCTGAATATCCAGTTTTTACAAATAAATTACAAATAATTCCTGATGTGTTTCCTGATTTTTGTTTTAAAATACATCCCAGAGCATATTTTCCGATTGATGTCAATTTGCAAACGTTTTGTTTGAGTATTTTCTGTCAACTGTCCTGAATTCTCTTAAAAATAAGAGAATCGGAAGTTTGAGAGGTTTGTTCAAGTCGACAAACTTTTAAATGCCCAGGCGAAATTCAAAATTTAACTGAAATTCAACATTTATAAACCTGAAAAGTGTTTAAGGGTGAAATGTTAAATTTTGCTTAAATGGTGAAATTATTTTTAATTTAGACGAAATTCGATCCATTTATTCTTATCTCATTTTGTTGTTTGAGAATGGTTCTTGAGAATGACTCTTCGGCTTTTTCGATCAATGTAAAATGAATGAAAAACTTATTTTATTGTTTATTCCTTACATTTCTATTCATCATTATCGGGAGATCTTTATTAGAACAATTAGATGGAATAGGTACATGTATACAATTAACGCTTTGGAGTACAAAAACTTAAATTGGCTTGCATATTCTTTCATGCATCAAGACTATTAAAAATTAATTTGAGTATTATTAGTATGGTTAAAGCAAAGCAAAAAATCGGTTTGTAAAAATAAATAAACTTCGTCCGAAGTTTGTGTCTTGCTTGATGACGGTCCTGGCTATGGTCCTCTTTTTATATTGGAAGACGAGAGAGTTGTAAATCGCCGAGATGTTTTGGATACCCTGTTTTCTATTCATGTTGTTGCTGTTATTTAATATGTAAAGGAGAGTACCGTTTCGATGTCTGTTTTTCGGTTTGAAGGATTTTAACGCTTTCATAGTCTGCTGTGTGCTTCTTTTCGATGACGTGGTTAGCTAATGCTGTTTTTGCTCGGTTTTTCGATTTGATGTCTGATCGGTCATTGGCCATCCTTTGACTTAGAAACTGCTTAGTTGTTCCTATATAGCAGAGCCCACATTCTTTCTCGCTGTTGCCTTTGCATTTTATTCTGTAGACTAAACCGCTCTTTGTTTAACTAAATTTGTTGAAAGCTTAAATATATTTGCGTTTGGTTTACATTAATTTGCTAAAAGCGTATTGCAAGTAGGTTAAACTGATTTGTCATAAGTTTAAATAAATGCGCGAATGCTATATCTGAACTTCTAGCCCACTTACTTTATATCAACAAAATTTCACTTTATATCAACTTCAATTTCATGGAGGTACCAAAGCCTTAGCAATTAATCTTGCCATCAAATTTATGTTTAGCTGGCAGCAGAAGTTTCATGCATCTGAAACGTTTTTGAAAAAATGTTTGTTGCAAAAATCCCCATTTGCTTAAAAATGTGTGTTTTTATTTGTCGCATGACTATATGTTTATTAAAGTTTTATTATAGTTTTTCTATTGTTATTAAATTGTAGTTTTTACTGTGTTAAAGGTTTACAGGTGTACACTGGCCAAGTGTTATTAAATAGAAGTCTTAAAATCGTTTGAATATCCAATTCTTCTTAACTTGATTGGTAGGGAGCTCCACAAACGGGTTGCATAGATGAAGAACTGGCGTTCAGATATAAGGTAGGAGTGCCTAGGTTGAATGAATGTTAAAGTTTTTTGGGATTGAGCAAACTATAATGTGTTGAATTCAGAGCATATTATCGCTTTGTATTTTAAGAAATTATCAAATGTGCAGCCGAGAATTTTCTTTGCTAAACAAAATAATTACTGAGCGAAAACAAACATGATATCACGAACATAAATCCACTATTGGACAAACAAACAAACAAAGTGCCTTATGTTTAAAAAGTTTTTTGTAACTGTTGAAAAATAAATATGTAGTAGTAATTTGGTATGTTTATAAAGTGCGTAAAAAACAAGGCATGCAAAGACAATTTTTTATTAAAAAATTGTATTTAAAAAAGGGTTTGGTCGAGAGAAAAACACAAAAATATATTTTGAGTTAAGTGGCAACTTTGCGGCCAAAGACATGAAGAAAAAAGCAATTAAAATAGAAAAACTTTCCCGTCAAATGGTTAACTTAATTAAAAAATCCAATGAAATTCGTGTTTAAGGAGACTAATTTTCAGCAATACACTGGTATTGGATACCAGACACCAGTGCAGTGGCGTAGCTAACATGGGTGGCATCCGGTGCGGCAATTATGGTGTCACTCTCTAATGAATGAAAAATAGTTATAAACAAGTGTGAAAGTACAACAGTGCCTATGTCAGGCATACTTTTTTCTACACAAGAACAATTTTTATACCCGACCCAGGGTATATTAAGTTTGATGTATAGTTTGTAACGCAGTGAAATAATCACCGGAGACCCCTAAGACCTTTTACACATATGAATGGGACCGACAGGACAATCGATTAAGCCATGTCCGTCCCTCCGTATGTAAACAACTTTTAAGCCTTACATTTTTAAGGTACAGAGCTAAAATTTTGTCTTTTGGCTGAAAGTCCATTGGACCAGATCAAGTTTGAAAATCGTGCTCTA